>OU898278.1:11971320-12607388 GCA_918026665.1 Diabrotica balteata
ATATACATCGATTAATATATTCACCTTAATTATTTTTGTATAGGTGAGGATAGGTTGAGTTCCCTTCCTGGGGTGTGAGATGACCTACCGACGTCCGTAGGACGTCGGTAGGTCATCTCACACCCCAGGAAGGGAACTCGGATATTTTTATCCTAATAATATACATCGATTAATATATTCACCTTAATTATTTTTGTATAGGTGAGGATAGGTTGAGTTCCCTTGTAGGACGTCGGTAGGTCATCTCACACCCCAGGAAGGGAACTCGGATATTTTTATCCTAATAATATACATCGATTAATATATTCACCTTTATTATTTTTGTTTAGGTGAAGATAGGTTTAGTTCCTTTATATTATATATGTATATATATTCCCTTATATTATGTATATTATTAAGATAAAAATATACACCGATTAATATATTAACCTTAATTATTTTTGTTTAGGTTAGAATAGGTTGTTGGGGTATGAGATGAGGAATACCCCAGGAAAGTACTCATATATTTTATCTTATTTTTTTCGTTTAGGTTAGGAAGGTCATTTCACACCCGAGGAAGAAAACTTGTATATTTTATCTTAATAATATACACCGATTAATATATTTTATCTTAATTAGTTTGGTTTAATTTAGGATAGATTGAATTCTCTTCCTGGGCTTTGAGATGATCTACCGGCGTCTGTAGATCACCATCTGTCAGCTAGACGTAACAAGACATTAAATATATTACTTTTAACTTTTTCCACGATTTTCAGTATCAACCTTGCACAGGTGACCTATTAGTCTATTGCATATAGTTCCAATTGTTGTAAATTTACCACTGAAGCTAGTATAAAAACGAAAAGTGTTCCTCATTTAAAAATAATCGTTAATATGTAATATTATTGAATTGACAATTGTTTTATAATAACACCGCACATTTAAGTTCTTTAGTATTGAGAAGAATTACAGGAATTACGCTCAGATATCAAAAGATAAATGATGGCATAAGAAAAAAATGGAACGTACAGTCTATAAATGAATTAACACAAAAAAGAAAAAAAAAAGAATGGAATAACAACAAAAGCAGAATGGAGGAGACCAGTGTCATCAAAATAGCCAGAGATAAGTGGAATGATAAGCTTAAATAGAGGTATTAATCCGCCAATGAACAAGCAAACTTGCTTATAAAGAGTAATAAGAAGAATTTCAGTTCTTTAAAATTGAAGAAAACTTATTTTTTTCTTAAAAAATTGTGTTTAATGATTTTAGTAATTTCAAAAATTTGTTAAATATAATACAGAATTTATTGATGAGTTTATTTTTACATTATTATCTAGTAATTATGTTTAATTCCTGCATTTGGTTTATCATTATATTCTAAACTAGTATGCATATAAGTCGATGAGCAGAGTAATAAGTGTTTATGAATGTATATTACGTAAAAAGAAGTATTACATTAAAAAAATATATGATAAAATTTAAAGTATAGAGAATACTCGTGATACTATACATTTTTATAGATTTGGAAACGTCGCAGTCAACTCTCAATATGGCCGCCCAAAAAGTGTGAAATTTTCAATTTTCAAAGTCAGTTTTTATTTAAAAAAATGGAAATTCCGCAAATATTTTTTTTTAAAATAGCTTAAAATAATGTATATTTTTAAGATTTACAAAAATTTTTCCCGAAAGCGCGTGGAGGATAAATGTACCGGAACCAAAAATATGACATAACTTACTATTTCATTCTTTTTTATTAGCAAAAAATCCGTTTTTAAAATATGTCGAGGAAGTGGTCTCAAATTTACTGGTCTATATTGCTTGTGATACCACCGTGAATCTGTCTCGATACACCCCAAATTTTCATCACATACTTTAAATATATCTGAAATAGTACATTGGATCATGTTTTTTATTTTTTAGTTTTACTGTAGATTTACCTACACTATCGCTATTCTTTTCCGTATCAAGAAGAAACTGATTTATTGGATATACAATTTCTTCTGTCGATGCTTGAGATTTGGTGTGAATTATTATGGTTATAAATATACATAACGCTTCGTTTACCTTAATCATTTTTTCATTTTGAAGAACTTATGTTTGATGATTGAAGTGTCAAAATTTACTAATTATTTAAATTATCATTTAAAAAGTCAAAGTGACAGTCTCATAATATATAGACATGTCAAGTATGATGTCACCCCAAATGTTAATTTAATTGTTAACAAATATTGTTTTGATTATTCTAAAACATGAAGTGACTTTTAAAATACTAAATTTTATTAACTAGTTTTATACAAAAGTATGAACTGCTCCAACTTATAATCGAAGGCAAAGTCAATAGCAAAAGAAGACCAGGAAGAAGACGCAACTCTTGGCTCAAAAACCTACGGCAATGGAAGAACATGACCTCCATAGAACTATTCAGGGCTGCTATAAATAAGATTAAATGGGCAAATGTAATGGCCAACGTCCTTAAGGATAAGGCATCGTAAAAAGAAGATCGGTTCAAAGCTGAGGCCGTAACGTTTAGAATATTTCCCTCTACACACTACTTCCTGTTTGTGAACTTTCGAGTTTCGTTTTGGTTTCTTAATTTTTCTATGTCTTTTAATTATTTTTTCCCAAATTGCCTATTTTTTCTCCATATAATATATTTTTTCTTCGTTCTGTTACTTCGTGGCACTCCTTGTTAAGTTATTGATTTTTTTAACTGGTTTGGTTTTCTTCAATATTCCAGATTTCTTTCTTTATTTATATGTGTCTACATTTTGTTCACAATTCCTTTTCATTTTCCTTTGCCTCTAGGCTGTCCATTCCCTCATCCAGTTGTTTCCTATACTTTCTCGCTACAGTTTCAATGGGCAGTTTATCCAAAATAATTCTGTCTTGATTTACATGTTTATCCCTCTTTAAGTTTGATAGTTTTCCTCTGATTTTTGTCATTACAAGAAAATGGTCACTATCTGTGTTTAAGCTACGGTAGCTTTTGGCGTGATTTGCCTAATTCTCAGTTTTATATTGGGTATCTCGTGTATAATTTATACATAACATACCGTAGGATTATGGTTCTGTAACAGTAACAACTTTACTGCTGCGATCGGTATCGTTTCTTAACGTGAATGGAATTCACTCACATCTGAAAATTCGATTCTCTTTTTTATACTTTAATATCTTCACCATTACCTGATTATTTGTGATTCTTTAATTTGTTTTATTTTGATTCCATTTGATGATTTTTTGATTTCAGTTTTTTCGATTTCTGGATTTTTGGTCTAAATTGACATTATAGTTTATTCGTCTTCTGGGTTTGGACCGTGTCATTTTGTGAGTGACCCAAAAGTGGGTTAATCTCGACGTTTCGCTACAATTGTATGTAGCTTCTTCAGAACAAAGAAAAAGAAATCAAAAAGGGCAGGAAGATGGGTAGTTAGCAACGGTAACTCAGTTACTCAACGCAACCAGAGGCGAATACTAACTACCAAGATGGGCATTTAGTCACAGTAACTCAACTACTTAACGCAGCCAGAGGTGAAAACCAAATGCCAGGACAGGGATTCACGTCCAACAGCTCAGAACACTAACGCGTCGAGAGGCGGGAGTGAATCCGACGATTACTCCGCTACCGCTCTATTTATAGTCGCGGTGACCTGTCGTGTCGGGACACTCCGTGGCGCGAACGTCAAGAAGCGCGCGCTGGCCAATCATGTGGCTGCATCGTGGTAGCGGGACCGGCCGGCGGCTCTAGACTGAGATTCCAGATGGGAGACAAGTAGTATCCTTCCTCTCGATTGATATTATGTGGATTTTTTCGGATCTCTAGAGATTCGCGGATTTTCCTGGAATAAAAGAAGGGGCTCTTAGAAATAATATGGGTTTTTTCGAACAATATGGAATGACCGGTTTCCTGGCAGTGTTCTGCAACTGCAGAATGGGAGAAAAGACCTGATCGAATGCATCTTTGATGCTCTTGAATCCGAGTTTTGACGGAACGACCAGTTTCGCTAATATACACATGTCCACATGAACAAGGAATATAATAGATACCACAGAAAGATAGGGGCGGTAATGGGTCCTTAGGAGAGGGTAGATATTGTGAGATTTTCTTGGGTGGTCAACAAGTAGTCCTGATACCTTCTTTGCGAAGAATTTTGCCAATCCTATCAGTGACACTTCGAATATACGGAAGAAAAGCCACAGGAGTATTACCCGAAGATTCTGAATTTGTCGTCCTAGGGTGTAAAGGGGATGTAGATGTCGGTGTGTAATATTTTGAATTGTGGACTTGGAGTAACCGTTGGCGACAAGGGTTTTTTGCAGATGGCCAAGTTCATTGGCCAGCGCGCGCTTCTTGACGTTCGCGCCACGGAGTGTGCCGATACGTCCCGACACGACAGGTCACCGTGACTATAAATAGAGCGGTAGCTGAGTAATCGTCGGATTCACTCCCCGCCTCTCGACGCGTTAGTGTTATGAGCTGTTGGACGTGAATCCCTGTCCTGGCATTTGGTTTTCACCTCTGGCTGCGTTAAGTAGTTGAGTTACTGTGACCAAATGCCCATCTGGTAGTTAGTATTCGCCTCTGGTTGCGTTGAGTAACTGAGTTACCGTTGCTAACTACCCATCTTCCTGCCTTTTTGATTTCTTTTTCTTTGTTCTCCTGAAGAAGCTACATACAATTGTAGCGAAACGTCGAGATGAACCCACTTTTGGGTCACTCACAAATGACACGGTCCAAACCCGGAAGACGAATAAACTATATTTCTGACTCTGGCCGTGGAAGCCTACGATTTCATTTAAATTGACATTTTTTATATATTTATTTTAAATATGTGACTTCATTAAGCCACCTTTTAACTAAAAGGAAAGAGAAATAAAGAGAAGATGCATCCTTGGGAGCATATATTTACCAAGAAGGCCAAGATAAGTTTTGTTGAGAAATTTTTATTCAGGTTATTGTGCACTCTCTACAATATTCATCAATATCAGGGTGATAAATGGGATAAATTTAACAATTTATCCTTATCGAAATGTTGATTTTTCGTGTTAATATATTGGACGCGAATATACCAGAAAAAAATAAAATGGACGGAGAGAAAACAAAATAATGTACAACAACAACAACACATAAAAGCGGATAGTTCGTAGCTCAATAACAACGTGGACAAGCGCAGAACAGTGTTGGCCTCAGGTAAAATGATTTTGATATATAATAATTTTGATCTTCTTTTTTAGACATCCTAAAAAAATTATAAAAAACTCAAAAACAGCTTCGGCAAACAAAATAAGTTATAAAAATTACTAACAAAAAACGCAACAGAAAAGAATAATCAAAACCATATAAAATTCAGGGCTCAAATCCTTGAGCTCCAAGTAAGTACCCAAGTAAGCAATTTTAGTTTCACAGATAAGTCACATGAGACTTAAGTGCCTCACGCTAGCTTGAATTTTAGTCAGGTATGGGAACCGTGTTGAAGTTCTATTACACAGGACTCCCACATGAAGAGCATTTGGTTGATAATTGTGCCCCTATTGCGCATTAAAGCGCTATAGGAAGGAAAGGGATGATCTGGAGCATTGTAGCTTGGTGGAGTGATTCCTGTTTAACTTGTCAATACACCTCGTTCCAATGAATTGTGACCCCGAATTAATTCCGTCTCTGTGAATATTGGGTAAGTTTGGGACTCTAAATGAGCAAATAAAACAGTATCGTTAATCTAGGATCATATATTATTCTTCAACAATAATGTGGTTTTAGTTTATTACCTATAATTTACAAATTTGTGTCTCTGTATCCTAAATATTATATATGTACAATATTTACAAGAAAATTGTTTAAAATATTTTCATAAATCTACGTATCATAATTATTTCTTTAAAATTTATTCGCTATTTAAAACCATTTTAAAATCTTATTTTTTAATTGTACTCACTAGATAAGTGTCGATTTTATTAAGTTCGATAAGCTTATTTTTGACTTCATTTAATTAGGGAGAAAATATTTTAAACATGCCGCTTTCTTTAAACATCACATTTCATATGTTTTCCATCTTATAGTCTACAGGATGATTCGAAATTGTGTTGGTAAAAAGGAGCTTACAAAAATATTGAAAGTCTATTCTTAAAAAAAAACCTTTTTTTATTTATTAAAAAAGCCTGAGTTCAAGTCTACAAAAATTAAAACCTAGTTGGTAAAATAAAGAGAAAAAAGTATTATTATTTTAATATTTTTCCCTCTTACGTTTCCGCTCTAGAATGTGCACCTATATTATTTATTACAATTTATTACATGTTTATCTTTTACCCCTTTCGGGAATTTTTAAAATTCTTGCAGTGTTTTTTGAATGAATAGCTCTATAAAGTTTTTGGTGCATCCATTATGTTTTACTTTTATGTACCTACTTTTGTGCCTTTTGTACAACAAAGTCTTAAGTAATGATATGAATGCCATGAATCCATTAAAACTAAAGGGTCGTCTAAGAAGGTATCGTCCACATATTACTTTATGAGGGTTACAGATAAATATTTGTTTTACTTTAAAAATCTGAAAGAAAACTTCAATACATACAGTGGAAAACATCCTTTTAACCTCTCACTACTCATAGCAAAATCAGAAAATCCTCATAGTTTGGGATAAACTGATTATGCTAGCTGTTAAAGAGATGTTAAACATTCTTCTACACTAGCCTGAATACGGAACACTTATAATATTTTTTTAGCAACAACTTTCATATTTACTTATCCGCTTACAAACCATTTCTTAATTTAGTTGGAACAGTCAAAATTAAAAGTGTTACCTCAGTAGCTTACCTCATATGCACCGAGTAAGTATTTAACCACACTGCTTTTTCAACATTAGTTAAAATTTTACCTTAACATTTGCTTTAAATTAAGTGGAAATACTTATTTCAGGTACCAAAACACTGATGATGACTTTATAGTCCGAAAACGTTCTGTGATGTAGCCCAAAAGGGCCTTTTAATTATATACCTTTTATAAAAGATTTTTTAATGAAATCTTTGTAATTGATCATACCCAGCTAACTACAGGAATTTCATTTTCGTTGTGGATTTTACATTAGTATATTATTATTTAAATCAAATAGAAAAAGGGATTGTTTAAGTATTACGTAATTTGGAGGGGTGGGGTTTTATAAAAACGTTACAGAGGCGGGCGTGGGTTTCAAACAATATGTTATATTACCTAACCTTGTTTTTTTACTTAGATTTAAACTAGGGATCAAAAATCTTTCAATTGGACAATCCTTTTTATTTATATTTTATACAAATCTATAAGGAGCAGGAAATACGGATCCTCCATAGCGACTACATATGCTTATGATGATTATTTTCATCAGTGCCTGCATACAACCAAGTTAAGCGACGCATGGTGCTCATCCTACTGCATGCACATTTTGGTTCTCATCTCGACAACAAGGGACCACTATTGGTGATAATTTAAAAAAATGCCATTTTCAGCAGTCTGGGGTAACACTTGCCTAGAAGGAAATACCTTGCAGGATCCATCAGAGCTTAATCTGGCATGGTATAGTACTTACGTGCGCAAATCACATTATTTCTTGCAAGTTATTAGATGCTTGGATAAATACTACTCTTGCTACTCAAGGAGTGCATTGAAATTTGTTTCCGGATTTCCTGAAACCGCCCTACCTAATTCTTCAAACCACAAGTAATAGTCATATCTAGGAACTTAGATTCATGATCATGCAAGTTTGCACAATGAATTAAAAATAATTAAAATACTCCTGATGATTGGGTATGAAGACAAATCCCGAACTCAGATGAAAGCATGAAATTTATTTAATGATAAATATCCAGAAAGTCCCACTAACTCAGTCAACAGTAAGTAAGATTGAAAATAAATATCGAGAAACTGGTACGGTTGAAAATGCAGGCAAACCAAATCGTTTTCTAGATTAGATGTTCTACTTGCTCTTGAAGAAGATGCGCACACTTCTGTTCGTTAGGTTAGTCATGATCTGGATGTTTGTAAAATAATGGTACACAAAGTAATGAAACTAGAAAAATAGTACCCCTTTAGATGCACACTGGTACAGGAATTAAACAGGGATGATCCAGATAAAAAATATAATTTTGCAAAACAATAATAGACAACTGCCACCAAAACCCTCTCTTGGTTCAAAATATTATTATTTCTGATGAGGCTATTATACAGACACACTGTATAATATTTATGATATTAATATTCTTTTTTTTTCCAATATCTAAAAAATTTATACATAAAATACAAGTATATTTTATATAAATCAATTTACTTTACTTTTATTTCTTTATTTTATCAAACAAAAATTAAGTCTTTTATAACTAATAAAAATTATATAAAAGCAAAAATATAAGAAAATAAAATACGTATTATACAACATACTAAAATATTAAAATGTTAGTACATAACTTTACGTGGTAATAATTTATTAATTAACTTTGAAAAGTGAAAGGCAAATATCGAGCACAATTTTAACAATTAAATCTTGCCCAAGTACTTTCGCTTACTACAGCATTTTCAGGGGCATTTCGTCAAATTTGGGCTATGTCCCTGAAGATGCTGTAGTAAGCGAAAGTACTTTGGCAAGATCTAATTGTTAAAATTGTGCTCGATATTTGCCTTTCATTTTTCAAAGTTCATTTATTCGAACATTCAACCTTATATCAATTGATTAATTACAAACACAATTTCGGCATCCTAGAATCTGAAAATTATCGTTTCAATTCCGATAAACTTTAAAATATCAACAAGAGAATAGAGAGATTACTTACATCTAATAAATAGACGGAGAATTTTTTTTATAAATTGACTCAAAATTTTGACAGCATCATATTAAACGTGTACTTATTAAAATTTTTAGTTAAAATGTTTCATTTATAAATAACTTACAAATCAAGTAAGATTAATGAAATTGTTTAATACAAATGTTTTTAATTGTAAACAAATAATTTTCAAAGAACTAAAGAACTTCTACCGTCTGGATCTGGAGAATGAAATCAGTGGAGCAAAAGCTGTACACCAACCTAGAAGTAGAAATGAATGATGATGAAACACCATTCTGCACTACATTTTACGTTTTGTACTAAGAAAGTTCCACTTCTGTATAAAACATTCTATTTTATAAACTTTACATCTTATACATTTTATAAACATCATCAAACGTCAACTTAATTCATAGTCAAGTCACATAAAATATTAACAGTTAAATCCAGAGACGTCAGTCGAGTGATTTTGTCAAAATGTCATAAGTGAAAATTGCCAAAATCAACAAACTTGAATAAAATCAGAAGAAATTTTTTTCGATAAATAATTTTATAAAAAAAAATTATTAAAAATCCTTTGTAAAAAGTATATATTTAAGAACCCAAACGGGCTAAGTTAGACCGACAAAACGTTTTCGGAATCCATATTCCATCATCAGTGTCCTAGAAAATATGTAACCACTTAATTAAAAAGAACATAGGTTTAATTTTTTTTTTTAATTTAAAATTTAAAATCTTTTTAATTAAGTGGTTACATATTTTCTAGGACACTGATGATTGAATATGGATTCCGAAAACGTTTTGTTTGTCTAACTTAGCCCGTTTGGGTTGTTAAATATATACCTTTTACAAAGGATTTTTAATGAATTTTTTTAATATATGGTATACAGCCAACTACGGAAACGTAGATTACTTGTGGAAATATATCATATCAACCAAACATAATCTTTATTTATTTGTTAACAATTAATAGTTAATGTACAATTATTACAAGCTATAGTACTTCGCCCATAGCTGCTAATAGGATTTGCAGCATCCAAGGGCATGGTCGTTGGAAGTACCTACTTCCCCCATAAGAATATTCATAAAGTAACATGGACGTCGCCTGATGGTACAACCAAAAATCAAATAGATCACATCCTAATAGAAACCAGGCACTTCTCTAATCTAATGGATGTACGTACTTATCGTGGAGCTAATATAGATTCAGACCACTTCTTAGTAGGCGCAAAAATAAGAGCAAGAATCTCAAATGCAAAAAAAGAAAAGGGTAAGAAAAGTACTCGATACAATTTTAAAACTCTTGAAAGAGCCCCGTGTGCTAGAAAGTATCAAAATTACCTTGAACATGAAAGCACAACAGATGAGAATTTAACAGCTAGCGAGCAATGGGATATATGTAAAAGAACAATTAAGGAAGCGGCAAACAACGTCCTAGGACCAGAAGAATCCACTCCACGCAACAGTTGGTTCGACGATGAATGTGAAGATATCACTAAAAGAAAAAATTATGCATATAAACTTATGCAACAAAGAAGAACACGGGATAAGGAGCAAATGTACAAAGATCTTAGGAAGGAGGAAAAACGCATACATCGAAGGAAAAAGCGGACCTTCGAAAACCAGATTATGCAAGAGCTTCAATCATTAAAGGGGCAAAATGAAACTAGAAAGTTCTATAATATCCTAAATAAGACAAGAAAAGAATTTAAACCACGGCTGACGATGTGTAGAGACAAAAATGGACATATAGTCAGTACCGCTGACGCAGTACAAAGCAGATGGGTTGAGCACTTCAAAGAACTACTTGGTACCGAAGTGGAAAATGATGCGTCACCCCAAAGACCAAGAAATAACACTCACGTAGAACCTCCTTCAATATTTGAAGTGAAAGACGCAATCACACGACTCAAAAATAGCAAGTCCCCAGGAGTGGATTGTATCCCCGCAGAGCTCATCAAACATGGAGGTAACAGCATTATGCACCAAATTCACAACATAATAGTCAAAGTCTGGGAAGAAGAACAAATGCCAGAGGAATGGTGCACTGGAATCATATGTCCACTACACAAAAAGGGAGATTTGTTGGAATGTAAAAATTATAGGGGTATAACTCTTCTGAATACAATATACAAAATATTCTCCAACACCCTGTACAGCCGTTTAAGTACGTACGTGGAAGAAATCCTTGGTGAGTATCAAAGCGGTTTTAGGCCAGGTAGGTCAACAATTGACCAGATTTTTGTGCTACGTCAAATCTTAGAAAAAACCAATGAATTTAATATTGACACGTTCCATCTCTTTGTGGACTTTAAGTCAGCGTATGATAGCGTCCTAAGAGGTAAATTATACGAAGCCATGAATGAACTTAACATTCCCCATAAATTAATAAGGCTCGTAAAAACAACTATGAGTAAAGTGATCTGCAGAGTGCAAATACAAGGCGATATGTCACAAGCGTTTGAAACATATGCAGGGTTACGGCAGGGAGACGCGCTGGCGTGCCTTCTCTTTAATATAGCGTTAGAAAAGACTATAAGAGATGCCGAGTTACACAATAGGGGAACAATCTTTAATAAATCAACGCAGATTATGGCGTACGCTGACGATTTGGATTTGATTGCACGTACTACACGAGGACTTAAAGAGATGACTTCCACCTTCTTGACAGCCGCACAAAATATGGGCCTTAAAATAAACGAGGAAAAAACCAAAATGCTAGCATCTATTCCAAATAACAGAGATAGAGCTAGAAACGCCGAACAAAACTTCAGTATAGACCAATATAATTTTGAGGTAGTAAATAAGTTTACATATTTGGGTTCTCTCATAACAAACGATAATGACACATCTGAAGAAGTTAAACGGAGGGTACTGCTAGCAAACAAATGTTATTTTGGACTAAGCAAGCAGCTAAAAAACAGAAATTTAAGCCAGAAAACCAAACTAATAATATATCGAACACTCATCCTACCAGTGCTGACATATGGGTCAGAAACATGGACCATCTCCAAAACAGACGCAAATCTTCTGCTCGTCTTCGAAAGGAAGATACTAAGAAGAATAATGGGCGCATTCTGTGAGAATGGTATTTGGAGAAGGCGATATAATTTCGAATTGTACGAGAAGTATAAAAAAATAGTAAATGGTAGAGATGTAATATCCTTCATAAAAATAGGTAGGCTTAGATGGGCTGGACATGTGTCAAGAGCAAATGAAAATTACCCACCCAGACGAACTCTATTATCGGTCCCAGTGGGAAATAGGAGTAGAGGCAGACCCCGACTAAGATGGAGGGACGGTGTGGACGAGGACGCAAGGAAAATCGGCGCGGCAAATTGGCAACGGTTGGCGATGAACAGAAACGACTGGCGAAATAGACTGGGGAAGGTCAAGGCTCAACTAGAGCTGTAGCACCACTGATGATGATGATGATGATAGTACTTCGCCCATTATTTTCTACCAAAGCATGATTTTCTGTATTATTGACCTGTAACATTTGGAAACTCAAAGGTCCGGCTTAATTTGTTCTGAGATTTTTGATCAACTTCTGGTGGTGACTAAAATCCAGCTGCACATATGGTTTTAGAAATTGTATTTGAGTGACCTGTTAAGCTGTTAAGGCTGTGAGCTTACTTGAACAAGACTGACATAGCTGAAGATCGATGGGAATGGTTCCTTATATCATTTTTTTGTGTCTATTCCAAATTTTTCAGCTGACATTTTTGTCTACTTAGAAACGGTGTTGATTCCAAGTGGATAGTTTTTAAACCAAGATTTATCCTTCCAGTTAGTGTGAACGGTAAGTAGTAGTCTGTCTGATAAAATCTTTGGTCCACTTTTTTCAATTTTGTTGTGTATTTAGTTTTTCTTTCATAAATAAGGTAATAATTATTAATACAACGTGGTTTTGCATCACTAACCTTTATTCTCCATTAACTAACTTCATTCCCTTATGTTAGTGAGCGGTGTTGCCTACCTGTGTTGCCAAGTATATAACACCTCCTCTTTTGACCAAAATTCACAAATACAGATTGAAATAAAAATGCACTTACAAATTCATCCTCTGAACAAGTTTACATACTCTACTTGAACGTCTTAACACTGGTTCAGCTTCAGTGTGAGCCTCAGGTACTGTTGGCTCTATTGTATCATTTAGAAGTTCTTGTACATTTGTAGGTAGTGAAACGGAATTGGGTTCAGGGACAGATATCTCCCTTGGAACTATACTATGTGTAACTGTATCAGGAATGAAACAAGTTGGGTTATATTCTATAGGTGTATCCTGCCCAATTACTCTAATTTGGTCAATATAACATCTCCACGTCCTACCATCATCTAACTCAACTAAATAATGTAATAATCCTAACCTTAGTATAACCTTGCCGAATTACCATTTGGCATTAAAGTAATCTCGCACTGAGACTCTGGTATCTATAGCAACATTTCTAGGAGTCTGGTCTGTGTAAGCATTTTTGTTATGAGTTAAAGGTTTAAGTAAATCTTCTATTTCTAATCTGCCTTCCTAGCATACGTTCAGAAGGGCTTTTGCCAGTTACTGTGTGAGGTGTTCTACGATACTGCATTAGTAACTTGCACAATTCAAGTTCTCTGTCTTTCTCTTCACTGTGCATGGCTCGTAGGCAATTTTTTAGTGTTTGAACATATCTCTCCCCCTGGCCATTCGTGGCTGGGCGATAGGGTGCAGTAAATTTATGTGTAATACCATTATTTCTCATAAATTCTCTAAATTCATGAGAATCAAATTGTCCACCATTCTCAGTAACAAATACTGTGAGTATTCCGAAAGTAGTGAAGATTTTTCTACAAATTTCGATTGTAGTTTTTGTACTAGTGTCTCTCGAGAAATGTATTTCAGGCCACTTACTAACAGAATCGACTAAAATGAAGTAATAGCCTCCGTACGTTAAAAGGTCCAGCATAGTCAGCATGTACTCTTTCAAAGCAAAATTTAGGTGTTTCCCAGATCTGAGAATTGTCTTTAACAGGATTGTTTTTGTGCTTGTTGCAATGAAAACAATTTTTAAATAAAGATTCAATTAAAAGTCGTTGTTCCCTCATTATGACTCCAGACTGTAGTGAAAACTCTGATTGATCTACCTTAAATCTGAATTGTTTTTCAACAACCTCACCAGTTTGTCAACCTAATAGTAACTTTTGTAAAGTAGCATCATTTTTGGTATGAAAAGATAACCTGTTAACATCTGTAGATAAATTTTCAATCTGATTAAGTTCGAATATGTCAGGTTCATCATGAGTAAATTTTGTTCATTTTTATTAAAAAAAATTTGTTTAAAATCCTTTATAAAAGGTATATAAATGATATTAGGACATTTTATATACCTTTTATAAAGGATTTTAAACAAATTTTTTTGTGATATACGGTATACAGCCAGCTACAGGAACTTAGTTTCCTCGTGGAATTTCATTTTTAATAGGTAAACGTGAAAGAGCATCTGCGTTAAAATGAGAGTCTGTATTTTTGTATCGAATATCATAATTTTGACCTTGTAAGAAAATTGCATAATGCTACATTCTTGTAGCACTTAGACTGGTAGACTTTTATCTGGTGCAAAAATCTGAACTAAAGGTTTATGGTCAGTGTATAAAATAAAATTTCTAGCATATATGTAATTGAAGAACTTTTTAACACCAAAAATAATGCTGTATGCCTCTTTATCTATTTGAGAATATTTTTGCTGTGCAAGGGTTAACATTTGAGAAGCAAATTATATCGGTCTTTATGTTCCGTCTGGAAAAATATGGGACAGTACTGCACCAACAATATAAGGGGATGCATCAGTTGCAAGGACTAAAGGCAAATTTGGGTCGTAGTGACACAAAACATTCTTAGAAGAAATAAGCCTTTTGGCTTTATCAAATGCCATTTGACAATCTCCGGACCATTCAAATATAACATGATTTTTAAGTAGATTTGTTAAAGGTTTGAATATTGTAGAGGTATGTTGTAAAAAACGTCTGTAATAATTAACTAACCCACAAAAACTTCGGACTTTAGTTTAATTTTCTGGTATTGGAGTATTTACAATTGCATTTACTTTATCTGAACCAGTAGTAATACCAAATTTATTTATTTTGTATCCGCAGTATTCAATTTCGTCTTTTAAAAATTTACTTTTGTCTAAATTTATGTATAGATACATACATACATAGATAGATATACAGATAATTTTTGTAACACTTGTTCAAGTCTTTGTAAATGTATTTTAGTATTTGGGGCAGTAATTTTTATATCACCTAGGAACACAGAAATACCATCGATTCCTTGTAACATATATTTCATTAAACGTTGCCATTTGGCAAGAGCACTTGCAATACCGAACATTAAACAGTTTAGGCGGTACAGACCTTTGTGAGTATTAAGTTTAAGTAAATGTTTCATTCCACTTTTTATAGGTAAATGCAAATAAGCTTTCGTAATGTCTATTTTTCAATACCTGTCGCCCCCTGCTAACTGAGATAGAAGATCATCAGGGGTAGGTAAAGGATATTCGTCCACTTCAATACAGGGATTTAAAGTAATTTTAAAATCTCCACAAATGCGTATGTCCACATTGTGTCTGACAACTGGGACGATTGGGGTTGCCCAATCCGAAAACTCTACTTTTTGTAAAACACCCTGATCAACTAACGACTCTAACTCAGCTTCCGCCTTGGGACGTAATACAAAAGCAACTGAGCGAGCCTTATAAAACCTTGTTATACTGCCAGGTTTTAAATTAATTTCAGCTTCTAAACCTATAATTTTACCAATTGACTTTTCAAACAAATGTTTGTATTTGTCTAATAAACTTGAGACTTTAGAGTTCTCATGTGTTATTGTATTTACCTCATGTAGTTTAATTCCAAGGGCACGTATCCATTCTCTTGCAACTAGTGATTGACCCTTACCATCCACCACGTACAACTTTAATATTTGCCTTATTCCCTGGTGCTTAACCTTCACTGGAATTAACCCTAAAACATTTAAATGATTTTTACAGTATGTAGTTAGTTTTACATCAGATATCTGTAATTGTAGTGTAGAAAATATGTGTCAAATACATTTTTGTTTACAATTGTAAAAGCACCTGAATCAGAATAAAGTAGTAACCATTGTTTCGGTATATGTCCTGTTTTTTATACTGAGTTAAATAAGTCTACTATAATGTCTAAGGTTTCATCATTCATGCATTTTAAGATATCTATGAGAATTTCTAAGGGATTTCGTCTGGACCTAATGCTTTACCATATTTGCTATTTTTTAATGCCATTTTAATTTTCTCTTTTAATATCTTCAAAACCATATCCTGTTCTACTTCTATCTCCATCTGTTCTGTTCTATTATATAATAATAAGATAATTATCTTTGAATAGTTCATTGATGTATTCTGTCCATCTCTTTAATTTGTCGTTAGTATTTAATACAAATTTCTCATTTGCATCTTTTAGTATTTTCGGTTTTCTTGTTCTATTGTTGTGAGTTAATTCTTTAATTTTTTATGGCTGTTAAAACTATCATGCCTTTACTGGTAATCTTCTATTTCTGCGCATTGTTCTTTACACATGCTTAGAGGGTGTTATTACCTGCGTTTGTTGTGATTCAATCATAGTAGGCAGTTTGGTAAATTGATCGTTTGTTATAAACTTATATTTTATTTTAAGCTAGAGTGCATTTTTTATTGTTTTTTTGCCATGTTCGAGGAAAGAAAGTAATATGTTGACGATGAATAAAAATTTAGAACTCACCAGTGAAATCCATAAAATCCAAAGTGTTACACCCCATAAACTTGTGTTGTGTCAGTACGATATTGGTTAGCCGATAAAGCGAGATATTTAAATAAAAAGGAGATACCTCTTTCATTTGCGTTAATGTCAAAAAGCTCTTCTGCCATAAAGAAAGAAGACAATATAAACCAAATCTTACATAGAATTAGCGACAAAACAGTTTATTAGCGCAACGAAAGGAGATTTTTATTTACCATCGAGATTGTTAACTCGCTTTAACCAAAGTTATAGGATGAAAGAGATAAGCCTTAATGGAGAGAAGCACCAGGTAGATAAGGGGTTTAAAAATGAGTTAGGAGAGCTTCTTTCTTAAAATGATCCAATCTGCGAACAAATTGATACAGCAGACAAATCGACGCTTTTATGGAAATCGGAGATGTCTGCAAATCTGGAAATTCCAACCTAGATGGTAGCTTTTTAAATAAGAAGTAAAAAAACTCAAATTCAAAAGTCACTAAGTGAAGCTGACGATGGTTAATAAAGTAAAAAAATTTGATGTTTTCGGCAGACTACAGCAGAAAATCTACCTGTTGATTCATCATCATCATCAACCTATATGCGTCCACTACTAGACATAGATCTCTCTTAGCTCTTTCCATCTGTCTCTGTCTTGTCTCTGTCTTGTGCTGCTTTCATCCAGTTATTGCTAACACGCTTCAGGTCCTCAATCTATCTACTTGGTAGGCGTCTCTGCTCTGTATGGCTGCTTGTCTTAGGCTTCACTCAATAATACGTTTTGTCCATCATGTGCCTAAAAATCTGGCGATGTGTCCTGCCCAGTTCCATTTTAGCCACCCGATTTTTTCGATGATGACTGTTGTTTTTGTTCTACGATGTTCTACGTTCTTCGTTTGATATTCGGTCTCTTAGAGAGATACCCAACATCTAGCGCTTCATAGACATCTGAGTTACGCGAATCTTATTATGATTATATAATTATCTATATTTTTTGTTTGTAAGTGTTTATGTTTTTACTCTATGATTGAGTGCAGGTAACACACATTGATCAAAGACTTTCCTTTTGAGTTATATAGGTAGATTCTATTTTCAAAACCTATAAACAAGAATCACTTGAAATAAGACTTCTTGAAATAAGGCTTTACTTTAAAATTATAGCCTTTTAAAGACGTTTTTTATATTTAAACATTTTCTCAACAATAAAGTTTTTTGAAAGAGCATAACACGACTGAGACAACAGGGAGTCACTGAAGCTTTAAGGGCTAGGTAAAAAAACATATATTCAATTATTTAATTCAAAATAGGTAGGTCATGACATTCTTTGGAAGATATTTCAGTTTTATTTAGATATGCCAAATATTTTCTGTTAATAGGATTTTATTTATTTATATTTTACATACTTGTTTACTATTTCTAGTTTTAAAAAGTTTAATATGATACTGTCACCGATAACAAGAAATTCTCTAAAATTTTTGCTATACTATGCCATCATATAGGCCCCATATACTCTCTTAAATCTGTTGCATAAGACTTTAGTATCACCAATCTAATCAAAAAAGATCTAAATATAATTGGCAGTATATATTATATATCTTTTCAAAGACAAACATATTGCGCACAGAGCAAATATGAAGTACATAAAATCACTTGAGTTTTTATGAGTTATGATCATTATTATTTTAATTATTTTAAAATTTTGATATTTTAATTACTACATAATAGAAACAAATACATATTGCGTAACCAAAAATTTGGGTTTAATTTGATCAGTGAGATTATATACGTATTATTTTATTATGTCCTGTCCCACTAAGACACAAGAGTGTATCCTTATGTCACAGTTATAGTTGAGTGACAGGTAGCTTGAGCCATTTTTGACTTTGACTAATATAATAACTTTTACATTCTCTGCCATTTATTTGCTAAATTATTTTAACTATTCTTAGTTTGGAGTTTTAGCTTTTGTTTTTGAGAACAAATCATAAATTAAGAAGTGGATTATATTTACTTTGTAGCACGATCTTTTTCCGTTAAGTAGCGAATATTTAAATATATAAAAATGTATAAGAAATTATTTGATACGCCTCTGCCTGGTACGTACCATTGATCTAAAGTTGTCTACTTAAACGCTCCTGGTTCTTACGTCACAGATATCGTTTTTACCCAAGTGTATTTGAGGAATCATCTAAAATAATATTAACTGCGAAGTTATTGATTTTGATCTGAGAAATAAGTTCCCACAAAGGGAGAAATCCAGATTAACTGCGAGTAAAAAACTGGTACGGGTAGATAGAAGTTTGATGGGTTGTGTAGCAGTGGACGTCGACAGTAGAGATTACAACAACTTAGGGTCTGAAAGAGATAGCATTGTTTTTATTTAGAGTTGTAAAAACCGGCAAATTTTCGCTTAATTCTATGAGTTTTGGTCAAAAAAAGGTAATTTTAAGCTCAAAATGCTACGTGGCGTTGATAAGTAAGTAAGTTGATAATAGCGTCCTGAAGGCTAAATATGACGTTTTAAGTGAAAAATAGGCAGCTGCGTTTTAAGAATACACACTTTTATCATCCAATATAACCTGAGGACAAGTTTTGGTGTTTGTCAGCATCCATTTTGTGTCTGCCATTAGTCCAATCGAGATCGTTTGAAGTTTATGTCGGACAGTGTTTTTGTATTCAAATGTAAGGTATCAAACTTTTTTAATAATTTGAGAAGAAATAATTGATGAACATTAATTATGAATAAATAAAGATTTGCTTTCATGTCCATTTATTAAAAGTGGAGGGTGCCGGTTTTACAACATCCCTTCCATGGAGAGGCTTATATGCAACAGTGTCTCTTTCAGTGGCTTTGTTCTTGCTGTAAGCCCAATTAGTCCGCTAGCCTTCGACAGCTCAGTAGAAAAACTAAAATGGACTTTCAAAGTTGCTTTTATCTGCCTGTTGAATTGATATAGTGAAATAAAACAATTACTTGTTTAGAAAGAAACTGTAATTGAAATAAGAAAGGGCAAGAAGTAGAACTTATAAAATTGAGTGTGTAACTTATCGTAGGAACTTAATTGAATATATACAATTTTGCGAACGAAAGCGAAAACACCATAACACCTTATTCACATATTAACGGCTTCCCGGCCAATAGCGTAAACTGCAACGTGGAGAATCCTCTCCGAACTTTAAAATATAGATGTTAGCCCTACGAAAGTCGCTAAATCACTAGCCCCGCTGGAATATTTTTTTGTTTTATTCATTTTGAAAAGCCGGTCTGTCGTCCAAGAAGGCGCTGTGGCGGGGATTAACATTCTCAGAAACAAGGTCTAGGTAGACTGGATTTTATTTAGGTAGCCGGCGCGAAAATTAGAATTAATTTGGATACAAAATAGAAAATTATTGGGTTTGGAGATATAGTTTCTCCAACAAAAAGGTTTACAATTTTGTTTGTTAAGTATATATGTAAGGTATTTTTTGGATGTAACTAGTTACATCTAGTAACTAGTACTAGATGTAACATCTCTAATTATTTTTTTCGTTAATTAGTAGAGACTATGTTTTTCAAGTAGATTTTATGTATTTCACATTAAAATAAAACAAGTCAGAAATTTGTAAATGAAAAATACTCAACTCAAAAATTTGAATGAATTCTAGAACCAGTCCTAGTTAAAAGGCGATTAGGCATTTATAGCCTACAAAGATAATAGTCTAAGCACTTATGACCAATTTTATCAAAAAATACCACATTTAATGTAGGAAATACTATGTTAGCAACACTTTGGTTAAAAACAGTTTAACTCTAAAGTCTTCTAAAGAACTAAAATACGAGGTGTTTTTAAATACTTATTTATGATTTTGGTCGTACTGTAGTATTATGTTGGTATTTTTTAAATATACTATTGGAGGTGTAATTTCTTTTATTGTTCAAGTATTTTTATAATCAACTAACTAATTTATTCCTTTTTAAAATTATTCACAAATATATTGTCCAATTCATTTGACGATATTGACGTTTAATGTCAAAAGTCATAAGTCGTGCGCGTAAAGTGAGTATTCGTGTCAGTTTTTTTTAATTGTTAAAAATATACAGTAGAAAGTGGAACAGTAAAAAGAAATAAATTAGATAATAACTAAAAACGCTTGGACAAGTCGATTGGTATTTTAGTTGCGCCATTTTTAAAATAATACCTTTTTATACAGAGTGTGTCGCATAACAAATGATCAAGTTGTAGCATTTTCAATTTCATTGATTCTTTTGAGTATATTGAAACCTCCTCGTATAAAAAAATATATTAAAAACTCCTTATATATTTTTAAAAAATGAAACAAAGAATTTTTCCGTGTTGTTAGTTCGTATCTTTCAAAGTACCCAAAAGTGTTTCGTCGCCGAGTAATAAAACCATTTGAGAGTTGTTTATTTTACTTAGGCAAATTCTTTTCATGTTTATGCGTCGCAAAAGGATATGTACGCCGTTTCGTTGATTTTGCTATGTCAAGAGTTTGTTTATTTTCAAGTTATGCCATCAATTTTAATAGATAATTTCGTCACTCTCGTTGAAGCCGGCTTCTAGAACGGTTCAGCGTTATATCCAAATTCATGTCGAGTTTGTAAAATTTTCTGTTTTTTCGTTGATTGTGGTGGAAATGGGTAGCAGTAGTGATGGATTTTGTCCAGTTCCAGTATGAAGTGACCGACATTAATTTGCCGGGAGTAGTGAAGTTTTCGCTCGATATTTCGAGATTTTTGAAAAGTCTGGTTCCTGTTGGAGGGTTCATGTTTTTTTTTTTGAGAGTTCCCGTTTTCCCTGGTGTGTTCCGGACCCCAATGGATGTCCTGTTCCTGTTTCGGCCCCAAATGGATGTGTTTGCTGCTGATCTCCGGATGGATGCTACAGAGATATAACAAGTTCTTTTTGTGAAGTGGAAATATGTAAATCAAGGTAACTGTTTTTTTTTTGTGTTCAAATTTTAAACTAAAGACACACAATTTTTTTTATGAAATAATAATTGCTTTCGTTACATTCAAAATTGTAAATTTTTGGTTTTGAGTTGAGCTGTCAATTTATGTGTTTAGTTTTTTTGAAATTTAATGGTAATTTATGACAGCTCGTTTTATTATTTTTTGATTTTACTTTGTTTTGTTAAAAAAAAAGGTTAACCTCCATGCAATTTTGTAAGTTTTGTAGCAACAGAGTTTGTAAGCGGATGACACATCTAAGTTTTTGTGTTTTGTTTTTTCTCCATGTAACTGTTTGTGGTGACACATAAATAAAGGTTAAATTTTGTTGTCTTAACTTTTTATTTATTTTTTTTGAGACAAACCTTTTTGATTCTTATTTGAAAAAGATATGTTTTTTATGTTTTGATTTGTTTTCTAATTATTTCCCTAGTTACAACCAGTGGTTGTAATAGGCATAATTAGGCATCTCAATTGGCGCCCTATATTAAATTCCTTGAGGTGTTTCTTGTTTATTTTTATTTTGTTTATCCCAAGAGCCCTTTATTTCATTTTTTTGTAGTTCCCCCATTCCATTGCCCTTATCTTTTACTTATCCACGACCCCAGCTCTCCTACGAAACCCTGAGTGCCGTTCGCATCAGTAGCGATTATTTGGCTTGCCCTATCTCCACCTCCAATAGTTTTTTCCCCAATTTTCTATCTCCCGTATTAATGCCCCCTGTGGTAGGCAAAATATTGTCGTTACAATGTATAGGAATACTTGACCAAACATCGATATGACGAATATTTCATTTGTACACGACCTTCCCGAACGGAAACTTTGTTGCTCATCTGCTAAGTTTAAGCTTTTATAATAAGTTGGTCAAAAAAGTTAAACAATCCAGGAATTGCACACCATTTTTGTAGTCAAAAAAGGTCAAGTTTCCGTATTACACAAACATATTAAGAAGACTAATGTGAAAAATCGCATTTTTTCCGAGACCGATCTATCTGTAATATATTAGTAGGCAACTTATCGGATTTTCGGCCATATAAATTCCTGTCTGAACATATGTTTACCAAATCTATTATTAGTAATCATAAAACGTGATTACTTAAACAAAAAAAAAACATATTAAAGAAATATATAGTACTACATAAGAAGAATACGGTTATTGCTGCGGTAAATGCAATTGGTAATTCATTATCTCCCATGACGATACTTCCACAGGTTCATTTTAATGAAAGAATGATGTTTGTTGGACCCGTACGATGCATTGGCACAGCAAATCAAATTTTATGAATAACGTCAAAACATCAAAAGGCGAGGGTTTACATTTAATATCGGTCGTAATATCGATATCGTAATATCCTCTTTCGACGTCATATAGACTACAACCCTTGGAACTATGACTCAGGGGTTCATTACAAACATATTAAAATCTAGCTGTTGAAGGATGGCTTTTGGGAAACAAAATAAAACCCGTTGATATTTACAGTGTCGTTGATGTTTTAAGTACAACTTACCTAAAAACTTTCATTCCGAACAACATCTTATTTTGCCTTTCGTAAGTCAATAATGTTTCCTTTCATTGAGAGAATTTTCATTAATGATAATTATTTATATTCTTAAGTGACTAATAGACCCTTAAACGCTTCTACCCCTGTCACTTCTATTTCGGTAGACACTGGTCATTTAACTTATTTAAAAGATATGCCTTTGACTACTTCACAACCTCTGCTTTTAACTTTTCCAACTCTGTTACCTTTGAGTTTTTTAGAGCTTGCCTCATCTTATTCAGTTTTTGAGACAATAATAGTTCTTACGTTCTTATCTTCACACCCTTTGCAATATCAAAGGCTAACATGAAAAAAATAAAAACATTTATTTTAGTACAAACTTATCCCAAGGCCAAGGAGCGTAGGAGTAATAGGCAATAAAACCGGAAAGAACCATGATTTCCATTGAAGCACCAGAGAAAAATTTAATCAAAAAACAAAAAGCAAACATAGAGTCTTCTTCTTTGCCAATCTCTGCCATTTCCAGTAACCTTTGCGTGGTGACTGTGAAGGGTCTTGTTTCTGAGTGATATGTCATTATTGGTTTTATACTGTCTTTATAAATTCTTGACTTCATTTCGGTGTTAATGTGTTTGTTTTACCATATAGTGTTATTAAGGAATCCTGCCAGTCTATTCACTTTTTGTACTTGATCTCTCATTTTTTTGTCCAGGTATCCATAGCCGGACAATGTCGTTCCCAGGTATTTTATTTTCATTACTTGTTCAATACTGATGCCATCAATTCCTATTTTACATCTGGTTGGTTCTTAGCTGACTACTATTGTTTAAGTTTTCTGAGAAGATTGTCATATTAAATTCTTTTGTTAAATCTGTGGATCAGCCTTTGCAGACTGTCTTCATTATGGGCTATCAATATTGCGTTGTCTGCGTAACAGAGTATTTTTATTTCTTTGTTTCGTATTCTGTATCCTGTTTCTTTGTTAATGCATTTGATAATTTTATTCATGATCAAATTAAAGAGCATGGGGCTCAACGAATCCCCTTATCTTATTTCGCTGCCTATTTCTAGGGATTCTGTAAGCTGTGCGTCTATTTTTACTTTCATTTTGTTGTTTTGGTAGATGGTTTCGGTAGTTTTTATAATATTTATGGAAACTTCTCTATTATAAAGAAGATGGATTCCATCTTTAAATCTTTCTCTGTTAAACGCTTTTTTTAGGTCAACCAGATACATAAATGCTGGTCTATTATCTCTAGTGATTTCTAAGTAATTTTCTTCATAACGAATATTGCATCTGTGCACGATCTTCCACTACGAACACCCTGTTGTTCTTCTACTAAACTTTTCCTCTGTTTTATTAACTTTTATAAAATTTTAGTTGTAAGTTTTAGTGTAGAATTTAACAAGTTTAAACCTCTATAGTTTTCTGGTTTCTTTATCTCCTATTTTGAATAGTAGAATTAGTTCGCTTGGTCTCCATTTTTCCGGTATTTTATAGTGTTTTTTAATTCAATTAATTAATGTTGTTAATTGTTCTGTCATTTCTGCTTCACAATATTTCAGTTTTTCGTTTGGTATCCCGTCTTTACCTGCTGCTTTTCTGTTCATCAGGTTTTCAAGTATTTTCCAAACTTCCTGTACATTTATATTAAGTTCTTTATTTGTGGTAGTTTCAGGTGTTTCTGCTTCTAGCGTTGTTTCTTTCTAACAAAAAAGTCAAAGAAGGGTATTAACAATGAAAAAAAGTAACACGACATCTAGGGACATGTGTGGATTACCCTACTGAGGAAAGAGTACATAGGCAGAAAAAACAAACAAGGGTTTCAACAAGCATCCAGTGACTTATCTGGTTTTGAAGAGTTATCCATGACATAAAAGGATAATGATTACAGTGTTGGTGAAGAAAAAGAATGCTTATATTGATGTTCTTTAAAATTTACCTAAAACCATAAAATCTTTATGTTGTAATAAAAACATGCTTTAAATAATCCAAATATTCTTAAAAACCGAGTGCTTTTAAGTACCCTTTGTAGTTTTGTATTTGGCTCAAGGTATTAGATGCCTGTCACAAGGTACATGAGTATCGTGCACCATGAACCATTTGACAAACAATTAGTTTTGCAGTTTTTTAAGCTTTTTTGAATTCTTATTCTAAATAAACTTTGATCCGAAATTTAGTTAAAATTAAGAATTAAAAACTTTAACGCAAAAAGTGGTCCAAGTTTAATCAGTCTCCCATAAGGTGTAAACTGGAAGTCGATGGAGTTATTATTGACCAACCAACGAAAATAAAGTATCTAAAGATTACAATGTCCACCTATAAAGTCGTTAAAACTGAAGTAAGAGATCAAGTACACAGAGCTAATAAATTAGCAGGATCGTGATTTTCCTTTTTTCGTGCCAGTTTGTGCTTTTCCTTTATCAAATAACGTTATTTAAAATTTATAAAGGTTAAACAAGAAGAAGAATATTTAAACGATACTACAACCTATCGATAGCTAAGTCTTTGGTAATTTTTTAATTTTCGAAAACGTTTTAGAAATAATAACCAGGGGAGAGTTACTGACTCGATGGACTGACCAAATCTGACATTTAACAGGCTACTAATTTTGTAAAACTAATGTACTTAAAACAGCTAAAGATAAAAACCTTTATAAACATCCATAGGGACAACAGTGTCTATATAGAAACGTAATCTTTATACCGATTTATTTGATATGGTGTAATTTAATTAATTAAATTGGACACAAACGTCTCAAATTTAGTCTTTTGCAGCTGTATTGTCTTTAGCAATGATTTTCGAAAAAAAAAAGAAAAGTCGATAAGTTTCATAGCGATCTTGGTAATTTTATGAACACAGTATTTCATCATAAAATGTAGTATTTTTCTCATAAAGGGCTTAGACTACAAGGCTTCTAATAACACTTAGTGGTCAATTTTTATATCACTCTACAATTCTATAAGGCCGTTTAGTCATCCTTAGGCACCACCGCAATGCGCGTTTCTCCATGCCCAAAGATTAAACGACTTCCAAAATGTATTATTTGGTTTTTCTAATGATGACTCGTCTTAAAAGATGCTGATGATGATGGTCGATGATCATAAAAAACGCATTTTTTAAATTTGTCTGCCACAAGTGGCTCCAAATGTCACAGAAAGTAAGATTTCCTCTTTACTTTCTTCAAGGCGGGTCCGAAGGTTCTTCTTTACCGCGAAGCGCCTTCAGCAGATGGCTTCTTAGTTCTGATTCAGAACTTCTCCATAGGAGTACGAGTTCGTCTTTGGACAAACGTTCCAGGGGTGATCTACCGTTCGAGTTCCTCGGTGAGCAGTTGGGTGGTGGAGGAGCTGGTGGTAAATCATCGTCTCTGGATTTAGATCTGTAGATAACAAATAAATACGCAAATTACTTTAATTAATAATTAAATTAAATTAATAATATTAATTAAAATTAAATTAAATAAATACATAATTAATAATTAAATTAATTAATAATTAAATCCTGAAATAAATGGAGCAGACAAGGAAACTGAAAGGTAACAAGACAGAATATAAGGAAAACCAGAAACTAATTAAACAAAAAATAAAGGTAGCTAAAAAAAATGGATGAAGGATAAATGCAAGGAATTAGAAAAGTTGAATGAAAAATATGATACGTTTAATATGTTTAAAAAAGTTAGAGAAGTAGCTGGTCTTTATCATAAGAAAACTCCACATACTATAACGGATTCGTCGGGAAAAATGAGAATAGATGAACATGAAATTCGAACAACCTGGTGTAATTATATAAGTGAACTGTATACTGATGATAAACCTGAAGAACCGGAGACTTTAGTTGAAAGTGAAGGACCAGAAATACTAAAATCAGAAATACTGCATGCTATAAAGTTAGCAAAGAACAAGAAAGCCGTTGGCCCTGATAACATACCGACAGAGATGTTAAAGCTTATAAGGGATGAGAACATTGGAATACTGGTCAAACTTTTCAATGGTGTTTATTCGACTGGTGATATACTTGAAGATTGGTTAAAGTCCGAATTCATAACATTACCAAGAAAACAACGTCCGAAAAATTGTAGCAATTATAGAATAATAAGCCTTATGAGCCACACTTTAAAAATATTTCTACGCATCATCCACAGTACAATCAGAGATAAATGTGAAAAAGATCAGGATGAAACACAATTTGGCTTCAGAAATGGACTGGGAACTCGGGACGCCCTCTTTGCACTAAATGTATTACCGCAGAAATATCGAGATCAAAGGAAAGACGTCTTTGCTGTATTTATTGACTATTAAAAAGCCTTTGATCGAGTACAGCATCACAAATTAATTACAATATTAAAAGATAAAGGAGTTGATAGTCAAGACACACGATTCATAGAAAAGTTATACTGGCGTCAAACAGCGACAGCTTGCATAAACGGAAAATCAACAGAAATATGTAAAATACAAAGAGGTGTCAGACAGGGTTGTATACTATCCCCACTGTTATTTAATTTATGTTCAGATAGAACATTTAAAGAAGCGCTGCATAATTTGGGATGGGGCGTGAAAGTTAATGGACTTCTGATAAATACAATCAGATATTCAGACGATACAGTTATTTTAAGTGATGACATTAATGGATTAAAACGCCTTTTAAATGCCATTTATACAGTGGGAAGAGAGTATGGCCTAAACATAAACTGTTCAAAAACAAAACACATGGTGTTTAGCCGTTTAGCACATCAAGATGCACGATTATATGTTGATGGTCATATAATTCAAAGAGTGTCCAGTTTTAAATATCTTGGTTGCCATATTACTGAACAACTAGATCCAGAAAGAGATAAAATGTAGAATCGAGATAGCCCGCAAGACATTTTTAAAAATGAGGTCATTCTTCTGTAATGATAACTTGCAAGTTTAACTTCGAAAGCGCATGGTTAAATGCTACATTTGGTCAGTCCTCTTATACGGTGTCGAAGCATGGACACTAAAAATATCCACCATTAATCGTCTGGAGGCCTTTGAAATGTGGCTGCACAGACGTATACTAAAAATTCCATGGACAGCTATGCTGACAAATGTGGCAGTCCTTGAGAGAGCAAATTCTGCTCGCAAGCTGCTTGATAACATCAAATGTAGAAAGATGGCCTATTTTGAACACGTAGTAAGGGGAGACCGATATAATATTCTTTAACTTATTATGATGGGTAAAATCGAAGGACGCAGACGAATTGGTAGAAAGCAGGCATCTTGGTTGAATAATATCAGGGAGTGGAGAGGAATAAAGAAAGCTGCGCAACTATTTGGAATAATTCGAGACAGAGATAGTTTCTCCATGTTAATCGCCAACGTCAAGGGGACTTGATAGGGCACGTTAAGAACAAGAATAATTAAATTATATGTTTAAGTACGAAATTAATATCAATATTGATATAAGGTAAAATGCTCGAATAAATGAACTTTGATTAAATGAAAAGGCAGATATCGAGCACAGTTTATTAATCAAATCTTGCCCAAGTATTTCTGCTTCCTAGAGCATCTTCAAAGATATCCAAGAAACGTGTTTTTAAATGAAGAAAATCAATTAACTTCGATAAAAAACTCGGATGTTAGAAACTAATACGGTAACAGAAAATCTAACCAGTAAAGCAAGTTATCGGAGAGGCTCCAAAATTAACATTTCAAAGACAAAACGAATGACAGTTAAAAAGATTTATACAGGTTAAGGTCTGCTTTCTCTTAATGGACAGGAAATAAAATGTGAAAACCACTTTAAATAGCTTGGCAGCCCGTTAAATGTAATTTGTGACTTTCATGAAGAGATAATAATCAGGATCGAATTATCATGTAAGGCTTTTATGATCTGGAAATCATTTTTATGTAACAGAAAGAAATTATGTGTGGTCTATTTTATTATAGGGTTGTAAAACATGAACAATAAAAACCACTATGCTAAACAAATTAGAAATATTTCAATTGTGATGCTATTAAAGGTTCCTAAAAATAAAATATCATGGGTTTCGCACACCTCCAATGAAGATGTTCTTAAAATGATGAATTTAAAACGTCTAATTATAAATATCATAAGGAAGAGAAAAACAAAGTAATTCGGCCACATAATTAGAGGGGCTAAATACCATCTTTTTCTTTCTCTTTAGCCTTAAGTAATCCAACTTTGGACATAGGCCTTCCCCAAATTAATCCAGTGTCTTCTATTTTGCACCACTTGCTTCCGGTTTTGTCCTTCAATCTTCCTAATGTAATGATGTGTCATTAGTGACCCGTGGTTAAAGAATACAATTCCTGACAGGTGCAGTACCATAGCACACAGTCACACTTAAAAATCAAATACTGATTTATCCGGCTGTGATACTGCGAACACTCACCAACCCATCCAGCAAGCGTGTTGTTTTAATGCCAATATACCCCTCAAAACACAACATATTGAAATACCATCTACTTCACCTTATAATGTAAAGAAAAGTGAACGAAAAAAGATGAATTGGTCGAAAGGAACTTTGATGGCTGCGTAACCAAATCTACAAAACTCTTGGGAATGTAACAAAGGAATCCATGTAGTATTTTTTAACTTTGAAGCTTTATAGACCAGACGATAAAAGCATTAAAGGAACTGAAGCTACCAAAGAAACTAAGAAAACCTAACAAATATTATAAGAAAAAACAAATGCAAATTTTGATGATAAATAATGGAGATGATCTAAAATTAAGGAGCAAGGCAGGGGAACCCTATCTCTCTAACAAAACTGTTAAACCTTAATGCAAATGATTTAATATTTATGGGACAAGCAAAAACTCTTAAAGAATATAAAAAAATTTAACTTACCTAGCTCTAGATCTTCTTCGTTCAGAAGTAGATGGATTGCTGCTATCTAACGACTTGGATTGTTCCGTTAGTTTGTTGCGCTTTGGAGGATCTGAACTATTGGTGGCGTCTCCTAGACTTTGATGCCTAGTTTTGGTTTTCCTTGAAAGGGGAGGATGACGAGCTTCATTCTTAGATGTATCTTCTACTTGGATTCGTATCTGGGGATTGGTGTTTTGCTTTGAATTATTGTCATTGCTTCGTTTAAGTGGCGGTCTTGGTTTGTTGATGATCACTCCCTAAAAATGGTGGTAAATAAATATTAATTATCAATATCATTTTAAACAAAATCTTGTTTTTATTACCAAAACGTTATTTACAATTGTCTTAAAATAATGCCACTTTTAAAACTGCCTTAATGACCAGTTGTAAGAGCTGGCAGTCATAATTCTGGCAGAGATAAGAAGTTTTAGTAGTAGTAGTAGTATTTTTTGTAAAGACAATGTAGCCGACTTTACTTAGTAACAAGGAAATTATCCAACACATCTATGCAAACTACAACATGTTTACGAGCTTCAGGTTGTCAAAAAACATTTCAAAATTTTTATATTCGGACTCCCTTTAGAAAGTGATTTAAAAAACCGATAAATACCAAGAATAAAACAAATTAGCTTGATTTTTACGAGAAAGCCACAACGAAAATACAACTTGATGCAAATACCAAAGCTATACTAATCCCAGGTAGATGTTATCTCACCAGAGCTATTCATACTTGGACTTAAAGACGTGTTCAAAGACATTAACTTGGCAGATAAGGGAGTATATATTAATGAAAGAAAACCAAGTCATTTAAGATACTGATGACATTGTAATATTCTCTACAAGTTTCGAAGAACTACAGACCATGATGATGCAACTATTTCAAGTTTCGTCTTAAGATAAACTTGGAAAAAAACAAAAATAATGACAAATACACCGAATATTACAGAAATAACGTTGAACGACATAAATTTAGAAACAGTAAGCGAATACAGCGGTAGCGGGTAGGTACTCTTCCACAATCCCAGTGGAGGATAGACTTACTTCAGGGATGCGATCCTGCCCTAAGCGAGCCTTGATTCTCTCTCAACTCCTGTAGAAAGAAATCATGTCCTTACCCCATTCCTACCCAATACCTACTATCCTATCAATTTCCCAAACCAACTCACCAACCCGCCTGGCAAGCGTGGTGTTTAAATGCCAAAACCCCCTCAGCATGAACAGACATTCAAGAAAACAGCCCTCAGTCCCCGGCAGCTCGCTAGTTCCCACCCAAGGTAGCGGTAGGACTCATGGATGTAAGAGGCTACCAAGAACGACGAACGTTGCACATAATTACGTATAATGTAAGAACCTTACCTAAGGATGAAAAAATGACAGAACTGGAGGAAGAACTCAAACATGTGAAATGGGATATTATAGGAATTAGCGAAGTCAAAAGAAGAGGTGAAGATCAGGTCAAACTAAAATCAGGAAACATATTTCACTATAAAGGGGAAACGGAAACGACAACTGGAGGAATAGGTTTATTAGTACACAAAAAATTACATAAAAATATACAGAGCATTGACTGCATTTCCCCAAGAGTTATGTATATAAATCTAAGACTAAATAGGAGATACAATCTGAAAATAATCCAGGTATACGCCCCCACCAGCGATTACGAAGATAAAATTGTCGAAGCCTTCTATGAGGAAAACGAAAGAGCAGAAAAGCAGGAACCGGCTCATTACAATCTGATAATGGGAGATTTTAACGGGAAGCTCGGAAGGAAAAAGGACGAACAAGAAGTGGCAATCAGAGATTTTGGAATTGGAGTAAAAAACGAAAGAGGCGAAATACTTACCAACTTTCTACTGCAACACAAACTGTATGCAATGAACATCTTTTTTAAGAAGAAACAGAATAGAAAATGGACGTGGGCTAGTCCAGACGGAAGAACTAAGAGCGAATATGATTAAATAATAACAGACAAAAAGCAAATTATTCAAGATGTCACTGTACTCAATAAACTATCAGTAGGAAGCGACCACAGACCAGTAAGAGCTAGAGTAACGACAAATCTACAAAAAGAAAGAGCAAAGATGATAAACAGTTGCAAACGCATAGTTTGGAATTCACCAAATCATCCAGAAGCATACAAAAAAATATAGCCGAAAATTTACAGAGTAATAATCCCAAACCTCTAAGTATCGACGATCACAATAAATTAATATCAGACTGCACAACTCAAATTTTGCAAACAAAAATGACACCAAAATTGAAAAGATTAGCAAAAATACAAAAGCTCTCATGCAAATACGACGAAACCTAAGCGAGAACGAACTGTTTAATAAATGCTTATATGCGCGTACGATTCCAAAAGACTGGAACAATGCAGTAATAATCTTGTTACACAAAAAAGGCGATATTACTAAATTAGAAAATTATAGACCCATCAGCCTCTTGACACATATGTACAAACTTTTTATGAAAATCTTAACAAAGAAGATAACACCTAAACTTGATTTATACCAGCCCAAAGAACAGGCAGGCTTCAGGGCAGGATATGGCACAAATGACCATTTGCATACCATAAAGATCTTAATAGAAAAGTGCATCGAGTACAATATACCACTGGTTCTTGCATTTGTCGATTACGAGAATGCTTTTGATTCTGTAGAGTTTGAAACAATACTGGAAGCCCTAAATCAAAGCCGAATAGATTATAGGTACACGACACTAATCAAAAACATCTACGAGAACGCTACATCAAGTATACGACTACACGAAGACACAGAAAAATTCAGCTTAGGTCGAGGAGTTAGACAAAGAGACAATATTTCACCAAAATAGTTCACGGCAGCTCTAGAGTCAATATTTAAGAGCACTCAATAACAAAATATGGGCATCAATATAGATGGAGAAAGGTTAAACCACCTAATATTTGCAGCTGATGTTGTATTAATCGCAGATAATTTACAAGATACAGTTTCTATGATGCATTCGCTTAAAAGTCTGTCTGAAAGAGCAGGATTAAAGATAAACTTTGAGAAAACTAAACTTATGACAAATCTCGTAATGAGTGGAAATATAACTATTGACAATAATAACATAGAACAAACAGACACTTACAAATATCTGGGACATGAAATCAAAATAAGCAGAGACAATCAAACACATGAAATACAGAGGCGAATAGGCCTAACTTGGGCAGCATTCGCAAATTAAGCCATATTCTAAAAAGTTCAATTCCCATGTGTCTCAAGCGAAAGGTTTATGACCAATATGTTTTACCCGTACAAACTTATTGAGCGGAGACTTTAACACTCACGCAAAAATCTGCGAATAAACTCAGAGTTACGCAACGAGCCATGAAACGTGCAATGCTGAACGTGAGCCTTCGAGACCACATAACAAACCAACAAATCAGGCAAAGATCAGGAGTTCAAGACGTCATCGAAAGAACCACGTCGCTTAAGTGGAACTGGGCAGGGCACTTAGCCAGAGCACAAGATGGACGGTGGACAAGACGTATTATGGAATGGAGGCCCAGAAACTATAAAAGAAGCCGAGGACGACCGCCAATTAGATGGACCGATGATATAAAACGTGTAGCGGGAAACTGGCTACAAGCGGCCCAGTATAGAGAACACTGGAAAGAACTGAGGAAGGCCTATGTCCAGCAGTGGACGCGATTGGTTGATTGATGAAGCGAATACATCTACCTGGGACAGATAATGAAAATTAACAAAGAAAATCAAACTGCCGAAATTGCCAGAAAAATAAGGTTAGCGTGGGTAGGATTTGGAAAACTGAGTTGTATCTTGGACAGCACTAAAATAGAACAGTATTTGACAACCAGAATTTACAATCAGTGTATCCTTTCTATATTCACGTATGGTTGATAGACGTGGACACTCACCAAGTCTAATATGGATAAAGTAGTAAAAGCACAAAGAGCGATGAAAAGATTAATGCTCGGGGTGAAACTTATAGACAAAAAAAACAAGCAAATGGATTAGAAGCAAAACCAAAGTAAAAGACGCAGGAAAACATTCTGCCAAATTAAAATGGAGCTTCGCAGGACACAGTTCCTGACTCAAGGATAAGAGATGAAACCACGAAATACAACAGTGGAGGCCATGGTTAGGAAAGAGAAGCAGACGAAGACCGCAAATGAGATGGGCTGATGACATTAAGAGAATCAGAGGACACAACTGGAAGCACGTGGTACAAAAGAGAAGACACTGGATTGATTCGGGGAAGGCCTATGTCCAAAGTTGGATTACTTAAGGCTGAAGAAGAAAAAGAAGGATAGGATGACCGTTCAGAATAAGAAGGGTCTAAGTGCTTTTTTCATAATAAAGCTGAATTAGTTATTTTTTTGAAAACTTGTGTAGGTATAATAATTTTATGATACTTTAATAATATAATAATACTATGTACCACCGTAGCTAATGTACAAGAAATTTTAAGTATTCAAAAAACTTTAACCTTAAATATTTCAAAACTAGTAAAATTGCACTTGGATCCCTTTTATTCTAAGCCCCTCAATTATTACATAAATGTTTTTATAATTTCATGGAAAATAATAACAACAAATGTGGTTATAAACATAGCTGAATAAACAACAAAATAAAGTATTGCATTAAACAAAGTAAATTAAAAAAGATGCAAAGCTGTGAAAAAAAAATTCGTTTAAATAAATAAAATTGTTCGCATTTGCAATGTGACAAAGAATATTGAACCATGTTTTTTATTTAACTGAAATATATGTTCAAACTCAATCGTGGCGTGAAATAAAGTTTTCAATAGAGAGACAATATTGCTATTGTGTAGCTTTGAAAATATAATATTCATATAGCTGTGTGTTTTAAATATATATTGTTAAAAATTAATACTTTCACATAAACTGGAAAACCAATAGTTATAGAGGGTGAGTTATATTTACTCTAACATGGGGCGAACTATTTGGACCAAAATAGGCCTTATAGGTCAGAGTCGATAATTTTTGAAGCCACAAAAATAGTAAGACGATGGAACCCATTGGAAAAGAAAATTATTTAAGGACGATCTGAGTTCGAGAAGTAGAAAGGGATAAGTTTTTAAGTGTGAAAAACGGTTTAATACGATTTTTGGAAAAACTACAAAAAAACTAAAAAACAAGCACAAAATCAGTGGAAGATTTGAACCCAGATTATTCATTATCAGAAAAAGCAGAACCAATGGCAAAGGAATCTGTGAATAATACTCTCAGGTCTTCAGGCCGATTAAAAGTTTGTTGTACTGCCTTGGAAAACGCAAAAAGTTCAGCAGAATATATTGTGTAGTCCTTATGTAGTGGAAACTTGAGCACAGAATCCTCTGTGACAATGGCGAATCTTACTGTTTACAATTCGGGGGTTTTTGATGCATCGGTATAAACTAGTTGGCTTAAAAGTATTTGCGCTAGTGGATGCCAAAACTTGCTACTGTCTAAACATGGAAGTTTACATTGGCATATAGTCAGAAGGTCCTTTCCGACAAAGTAACAATCCTAAAAACATAGTTGAACGTTTAATTGGGATAGTTTCTGTTACTGAACGTAATATTAATTTCGATAACTGGTTTACAAGTTATCCGCTCATAATCAATCTACTTTAGACTCATCCGTCTACATCGGTTGGGACAGTTAAGAAGAACAAAAGGCAAATTCCAGCAGCACTTTTGAACAAGAAAGAGAAATTTGCAGTTTAAAATTTGCGTTCAAAAAGATGTCTCATATGGAGTGAATTGTCAAGTTAACGAATACAAAAAAAAATAAATTAAAAAGAAAATTTTTTTGAAAAAACTGGTTGTGCAGCTGATTTCTGAGTTTCGAAATCAACAAAGACAAAATCAGACAATAGTAGATGTTCAGTTTATCCACGAAATAAAGATAGGAAGACTTTTTACATATGGATGCGATGTGATACTCCAATTTGTTTTGAACACGCAATAAAGACGTGTTCAAATTGCGACAATTTTGAGAAGTCATAACTTTTTATTTTTCAATGTATTTTGGCGAACCTTTTTTTCTTTGCTTTGTAGAATCTTAGGCTATTTAGAGTTGTGTGATCAATAAAAATTTTCATAATATTTGAGTGTGTTATTGTTCACTCGTGGTTTTTGCCTAGCATAATTGCAATATGTTGGATAAATGATGTTAACTATTTAAATATGACACTTTTACATTACCCTATTTACTTTATTTGAATCATAAATAAGTATAAAACCAAGATTAATTAATTTAAATGATTAAATTTAAAAATTTTAACTTCCTGCGTTAGTTTAGTTTGGGGTATGTCATACCCCGGAACACCTCTAGTGATAATTTATCTAGGCATGTTAACGCAGGGTTAAAACACAATATAAAAATTAATAAAACATGAACAAAATTGTTAATTTCCTGTCGGATTTTCAGACGAATCCGCTTTTCAAGTTATGGCAGAAAAAACAAAGTTTGTTTTAAGACATCGTAACGAGAAATATGTCCGAAGATGTATAAGTCCGAATGCATTATGCGCACTATCAAACACCCACTGTTACTCATAGTCTGATTTGTGGAATCCGGCAAAGGTACATGCCGTCTCTACTTGATGAAAATCACAGTGAGACAAAAGCAGTACCTGAAAGTACTCGAGATGAGACTTTTGTCACAGCTGCAGGAATTGTTTCTCGGAGAAGAAAAATATTTATGCACCATGGTGCCTCTTGACTATTTAAGCTCATTTAGAGCAAAAATGAAAAGAGCAAAAAAAACCCGTGAGGGGATTTGACAGTTGCCTCCATCGGGTGCGTCCCTATGAAAATTAGGGGAAGCTCGCTGGGTCTACAAGCCAGTAGATTCAGAGGGTAGTGAGTAAATAAAATACTCACCATGAAACAAAAACTGTCCTGGCTCTCCAGGATAGGGGTTGAGGCATTAGACTGGTTCTCTAATACTCGGAAATATCTAAACTTACCAAACATCCTTACAGAAACCTCGGAACATTTGACGGATCAAATAAACGACGGACATGGCAAAGAAAATGGAATATGAGTTTCGGTACGTGGAATGTACAGGGTATTAGACTGAAAAGGGATATCATTGCATCAGAAATCCAGAAACTAAACATCGATGTAGTAGCGCTGAGACCAAAAAGGACATGGTACTGGAGTTATCTGAGAATATATTCTAATTTTTACTGGAGTTCCAAAGAAAAAAAGTTTAAATCAAATTCTTACCTGTAACTGACTAATCGTCTCTTTATTCCTCCTCGCTATTTCGTCATCCGACAAGTTACTTTTTTCGTTCGTGTTTGTCTGTGATACGTTGTTGAAACTTCTCGCCTGCGCCACAGGTTCAGGTTTCAAGGTTTTGGACAAAGCTTCGTCACTTTTACCCAAATTAAGACTGTGTTGAGGCTGTAACAAACGATGCTTGTCTATGGATTCGTACCTTGGCAAAGTAGCTAGCTTTTTCCCTATACTTTCCGAGTCCGACAATTTTCTCATTGGCTCCGAGTATTTGCTACAGTCAGAGAGGTTTTCGATGGACAGGATAGGGCTTTTACCAGCCAATTTACTTCCGGAGTTTATTATGTCTAGATAGCTGGAACGCCTGCTGTTGATGTCGGGTGGAGAGCTAGATAAAAACGCGGACGCATCTTTGCTAAGTCGTCGGCCAACTACAGTACTGTAGTCTTTGTTATTAAGTGTTTGTGAGTTAAATATACTATCTGTACTAAAACGTCTTACATTAAGGTTGGTTGAACTTTTGTTTTTATTTTTGGACCGTGGACTGAATAGCTGTTTGCTGAGATACGTTGTTGGTGATCTGCTCTTTGTTCCTTTATCAGCTTTTGGACTGGACCTAAAAATAAAATTACTATAATTAACAATATTAAGATAATTACTATTTTTTTATTTATGACTCTTATTCTGTATGACATCTATGTTAATATAAAACAGAATTAGTGGAAACTGATAAAGTAGTTTTTATAAAGATAACAATTATAATTGCTTTTAGTGAAATTCTAATTAAAACTGAGGTAACTGAACATAATCCGGCTCAAAGGACCATCATATAATTCAATTGCTCTATGTCCAGACTTCTCATTTGGCTATGTGAAATAATACGCGTTGAAGACGATATTGAATGAAGTAAAAATTCTAAGGGACTTTTTCTTCGCGTGCAATATCAGAATTATCCGCTGTTGGCGATCACCATTGCGAAGGCTTCTCGATCTTCTGCAATATGGAATAATTCTCCTACATTTAATATCTGAATCCATTCACGAATGTTTCTCAATGTAATATTTTATATCGACTTGCCCTTACTACATGTCCCAGATAAGACATTTTTCGATGTTTAACAGTCTTTAGCAGTTCTCTCCCTGTATTGAAGCGACGTCCAGGAAGAAGAAGAATGTCTTGGTTGAAGAACTTCAAAATCTGGTTCAATACAACATCTATGCAGCTTTTCTGCGCTTTATTCTACGTTTTATTTCTATGTCTGGATCTAGTTGGTCCATTATCACAGTTCCCAAATATGTCATTTTGTGAACATTCTCAACTTAGACTCCGTTTAATTAAAGCTTTACATCGGGATGCGTGTCACGACAAAACACTAAAAATTTAGTTTTGTTTGAGTTCAGTTTTATGCCCATTTGCTCTTCTGCCTTGTGAATACGATCAAGTAGAATTTTTAGACCTTCAATATTATCTGACAGAATTACAGTATCGTCTACATATCTAATTACATTAAGTAGATCCCCGATAACTTTTATTTCATATGGTTGTTTTTCAAGTGCCTTTTTAAATAACTAGTCCAAGTCAACATTCAACAATGTTGGCGACAAAATGCAACCTTGTCTGACTCCTCGTTGTATGGAAATTTCGTCGGTGTAGTTATCTCCAATTTTTACGATAGCAGTTTGATTCCAGTACAAATTTTTAATGACAACAAATATCCTTGTCATCTATTTCCATATTTTTCAGTATTTGCTTTATCTAATGCATTTCAGAAGTCCACGAAACATACAAATACATCTTTTTCTTTCACGGCATTTTTGTAATAGAATGAAGCGCAAAAAGTACCTCCCTGGTTCTTATAGCCTTTCTAAAACCAAGGGTGTGAAATTTTAAGAGTGTGGCTCATTAGGCTAATTAATCGATATCCTGATCAATGTCTTGCATTGTGTTTTCTTGGTAATGTAACAAACATGGATGTGAGTCAATCTGTGGGAATTACTCCTGTGTTATATAATAAATTAAAAAGTCTTACTACTACTTTTATGTTATCATCCTCTATTAGTTTCAGCAACTTAGTAGGTGGATCAGTTTTGGGTAGAATTCGGCAATATTATTTCCATCATCTTCAAACAACTGATATATAATACAGCTGCCATTCTTTTCTTATTTTGTGCTAATTTACAATAATTTTGTTATTATTGTCAAAGAGTATACAAAGAACTCGTTTTTTTTTTTGTTTTCTAAGGGACTACATACATAAAATAGAATTCCAAATTTATAAGCTCACAATAGAAAATAACAATGCCATAAAAAGCAAACAACTTGTACCTTTGGCTGACGGTGCTAACATACACAAAATATTTGCATTATGGGATTATTGTTATAATATTTTGCAAATGATCTAGTTTTAACTTAAGAATTAAGTCGGTCAGATAGCTCAGCGGGCTGTGCGGCTGCCTCTCATTCGCTTCACTGTCGAATGGTTTAGTGGATGTGGGTCGAGCCCCAGCTCGGTGTACAGAAAACAAAAAGTCTAACGCAGCAGTTTAAAATTCTAGATGAATCTGCGGCTTAGACTAGGATATGCTGGGTTCTGATCGGCCTGGTGGTGGAGCCAGCTATGGTGGAGCAGTACGGCAAGAGATAAGGGCTTGCGGCTCGGTGATACTCCTCCATAGATCCCTACCGGACGGGCGTAACGCCTAAAAAACTGGATATATATATATATAAGAGTAAGAAAAAAAAGAAGTACTTGTGACTCGTTTGGAAAAAATATAACACTGTTTTTGATGGGTTGGAGTCAATAAAAGGGGCTATTTGTTGACTATTTTTTACTCGAGCTTTCAATTGTGATTACAATTTTTATCAAGAGCTTCTAAAAATACAAAATATCTTACAAAGTTGAACTAGAAATAAATAATGTTGTTGTTAACTCACCAAATAAAATTAGTTATTTATATAAAACTGCTGCTAACATTATTACAAAAAATATTATTAAAAAAATGTTCTATTCTAATAAATGTTTCTCTGACAAATTTAGATAAAGTTTCTTAACAAAAAACAATTGGATTTATAAACAAAAATTGAATAGCTACAATTCAGCCTAAATGACGTAAATAACAACTTAAAAATTTTTATTTTTGACATATTGTCAAAAATAAAATTTTTGTTTAAAAATTCTTCTTTGTTTAGTAACAAAAAAGAAGAAGATTTATTCATCATTGATAGATGCCCGAAAAAATGTAACAAATACATGGAAAATTCAAAATGTGATATTTTACTGACTGCATAAATTAAATAGAATCTTCTTCTTTTTTGTTACTAAACAAAGAAGAATTTTTAAACAAAAATTTTATTTTTGACAATATGTCAAAAATAAAAATTTTTAAGTTGTTATTTACGTCATTTAGGCTGAATTGTAGCTATTCAATTTTTGTTTATAAATCCAATTGTTTTTTGTTAAGAAACTTTATCTAAATTTGTCAGAGAAACATTTATTAGAATAGAACATTTTTTTAATAATATTTTTTGTAATAATGTTAGCAGCAGTTTTATATAAATAACTAATTTTATTTGGTGAGTTAACAACAACATTATTTATTTCTAGTTCAACTTTGTAAGATATTTTGTATTTTTAGAAGCTCTTGATAAAAATTGTAATCACAATTGAAAGCTCGAGTAAAAAATAGTCAACAAATAGCCCCTTTTATTGACTCCAACCCATCAAAAATAAGCAAAATTTATAATTATATAATTTCTATTTAATTTATGCAGTCAGTAAAATATCACATTTTGAATTTTCCATGTATTTGTTACATTTTTTCGGGCATCTATCAATGATGAATAAATCTTCTTCTTTTTTGTTACTAAACAAAGAAGAATTTTTAAACAAAAATTTTATTTTTGACAATATGTCAAAAATAAAAATTTTTAAGTTGTTATTTACGTCATTTAGGCTGAATTGTAGCTATTCAATTTTTGTTTATAAATCCAATTGTTTTTTGTTAAGAAACTTTATCTAAATTTGTCAGAGAAACATTTATTAGAATAGAACATTTTTTTAATAATATTTTTTGTAATAATGTTAGCAGCAGTTTTATATAAATAACTAATTTTATTTGGTGAGTTAACAACAACATTATTTATTTCTAGTTCAACTTTGTAAGATATTTTGTATTTTTAGAAGCTCTTGATAAAAATTGTAATCACAATTGAAAGCTCGAGTAAAAAATAGTCAACAAATAGCCCCTTTTATTGACTCCAACCCATCAAAAACAGTGTTATATATATATATATATATATATATATATATTATATATATATATATATATATATATATATATATCTAGTTTTACCGGAAGTAAAATAACCTCAACTTCTTCAATGTTTTTAGTATTTTCTGATTAAGATTTCTGCTGTGTGTACAGCCTACAGAATTTATCGCCAAAATGATGTGATGTTCTTTGGTAGATGATAGGTAAGATAGGTCAAGATCAATTTCTTGAACAACTTGGATATCATTGGTTATAGTGGATAAAAATGAGTCGATATGACTCCACTCTGCTTAAGTCGTTACAATTTTTTTAAACAATTATGACACACTGTTTATTATCTATCATGTACATAGTTAAACTTTGCTCATTTGATAAAAACCTTTCTTCAACTTAAAATTTCTCCTGTTATTAGGTCAAAAGCTATTGCCATTATCGGATTGAAATTGTTTCCAATTTACTCAGCAACTTACCAGTGAAATCCTGTGAGTGTTCTCATTTGAGTTAAATTTTTCACTATATTAAAAATTTCGCTAGGTTAAAATAAAAAAAATGGGGTTTAGACATCTGAGATCCAAAGTTCTAAGGGAGCACTTAATTGGGACAAGTAAAATCTCTCTTAGAATGGTAGAGCGAAGAGCGCTTAAGGTTAGAAGATTTTAGGTATTTCTAAAAAGGGTTGTACCGTCAAAACTGGAGATGGTTAGTTCTTCCAAAATGCCAGAGGCCAGGAGTGAGGTAGATCAGTAGTATTTACACAGCTACTAGGTGGTTGCACAAAGGTCCTGCAAGAAAACCTTCAGCGCGTCAAGGCTGCAACGGCTATGTTGTGCAAAATATTTGACAAATAAGGCTTAAATTTTATCCTTACTTCAGGAACCTATCCTCATAATAAAAAGGTTGTAGGCCTAATGCCAAAACAATGTAAAATACTATATAATTCCTTTGGAGAAAAACCCTGAGCTTAGGTGGTATATAGTAACGTCAAGAATTCCGAGTTTTACACCGGAGATTCTGTTACAGGTATCTTAAACTCATCCACGGAGCAACGCAGTAGAAGATAGCTGGTTTGCTCTGCCTCATTTGCAGTAGATCAGAAGGTCTGTCATTCAGGTATTGTAAAGGATATATATTCCAAATCCAGCAGGAGAATGCTAACACTAATAATTTGGTGTGAAGAAGTACAAACATCAATAGTAGAAATGAGTCTTTTTACACTTCATCTTAAGAAATAATTATTATACAAGGTAGAATTATTGAGAAACACTGAAGGAAAAAAAGGTACCATTAGAGACATAAACGGTCTTAAATAGGTAAAAGAAAAAGAAAGTGAGGCTATAACGATGACTTACCACAAGAGCTGTCCAGAGAGATGAAGAAAGCAAAATAAAAAAAAAACATCTTGGCAGACTAGATATTTGCAAAGAGGTTGGAGCAGTAAGAAGAATATTTAGTGGGGCCAAATCCAACAAAGAAAAACTGACCCAGTACAGTAAATAAAATCCGTAAAGCCAAAACGGTTTAATGGAGAAGGTTTTGCGGGGACGTGAAAGACAAGAAAACCAAATGGATGACGTCATCACGACGTCATGGTGATGTCATAAAAATTAGGATTATCCAATATAAAAGCAACAAAAATTTTAAAATTGATGTTTCTTGGCACTTATCTCTTATATACCGCATTTCTGAAATATTCAGGGGGATTCCTTTTAAATGAACAAAGTGTATATTGATATAAATATAAAGGATGTTTTTTATATGTATAGAAGTTTTAAATGAAATAAAACAATAATGATTTTTATCAATTTACATGAAATTGACTTTATTCGAAAGATAATCTGGCCGATAATGACCGTCATGGCTGGCTCTGACGTAGTCTAATCCTTATATCCAATTTTAAATCACTATTTCCAATATTTTTCGCCATATATCGGCAATAATAAGGCGAATGTTGTCCTATAAGTGGTCAATGGATTTATGGTTATCGGTGTAGACTAGCACCTTCACATATCCTCACATAAAATAAACTAGCAGTGTTAAATTGCACGATCTTTGAGGACAATCTACGGTCCGAAATGTGAAACCATATTTCCTTCAATAAATCAATTGTGGCACGAGTTTTGTGACATGTTACATAGTCTTATTAAAATGGCAGCTCCTGCACATCATGCTTGTTCAAATAGGTAATAAAAAAGTCAATAATTTTGGCTCTATAGCGGTTATGATCGACTGTAACGTTCTGGTCAGCATTGTTTTTGAAAGAGCAGGTCCAATGATTCCACCAGACCATAAAGCACAAGAAACAGTCAGTTTTTGTGAATGTAACGGTTTTTAAACATACATTTAAGGATTATCTTAACTCCAAATAGGGCAGTTTTGTTAGGGCAAATTAGGGCAGAAGTAAGCTTCATTACTAAACAAAATTCTCTTATGAAAATCGGAATCAACGGCAATCTCGTTTTAGAGCCACTTCCGGGTCTACAAATGCCTTGCTAGGTGATGATGTACCTTTAATTACTGCATGAGTTGATTTTGTAAGCACACAAAGCAAGATATTTCCTTAAAATCTTCCATAAAGTCGATGGACACGTATCCAACAGCTGATGGATGACTGATTCGGGTCATCCTCTATGTTACGCTCTACAGCAGCAATAACTTGTAATAAAGGTGGATAATCCTATAAAGTTTATGGGATTGCTTCCATCAAGAGTTCCATAGAGTAGAACTCTAGGCGTAGTTTACCCCCGTAGGTGGTTGATTAACTTGAACACACTGGATACTCATAATTACTTTATTAGTTATCTAACTACAATAATAGAGAGAGTATCCAGTTGACAGATGACAACACTAGCTTCGACTGTTCATCCTTAATTCTTAATTATTAATAATAATGATTTGCTCCAGTTATTTTGTAGCTATTTTACTCGCATGCGTTTGTTTATATAATAATGTTTTACTAATATAATTTGTACACTATATCAAGCAAGCTTAGGATTACATTGCAAATTTTATTAGGTCAGCGCGTGTTCCAGTTATACCGATATTCAATGTCTTAAACAAACAATCGCGTTTCGCAATAAGAAATTATTAATGTTATTAAAAGGATTTTAAATTTTTAAACTAAATTGGGTTACTTAGATCTGATGCTTAATTAAATCTAGTTACAAACTTCTTCTGTACGTACTGTACGGCGTGTCTGTGGATGCATATTATCATTTAGAGTAAACGTAGTACAAAAACGTTCCATGGTTAATCGAACTACTTGTTCTGATGGACTATTATGTTGACCATAAAATGGACGTATTACGTAATACGTATTACAAACAGAACCACAAAATGGACAATAGTTAAAAAAGTGGTACCAACTTACATTTCTATACCTCTAAAATAATACCCAATAGACTCTGATGCGAGCTAGCATAATATTTATTATCAAATCACAACAAAATCATACCTTAAGAAAGTTCTTTTGATAATGCTCGGACTTAATCTCGACTTTTTCTCATCCGGGCTCAACTGATACTCAGAATCCACCTCGGTAACGGACTCCAGCGGTGGTTCCCGCTCCTCCTGCTGCTGCCTACGGATGGTGCTTTAATTTTAATAGTAATTGAGTATTGGGGAGGGACGCATGCCTTGCTACTTACCTGCGTATCTCCTGAATCATCTCGAAAAATTGCGCTTTGCTCTTTCTTCGCCTACGCTGTTCGTGTTCCTTCTGAAACAAGAATCATCAAGACAATTGCAACTAATACTCTATAGTGCGCAATATACTCTACGACATTAATTGTTTGTGTAGAGATACTTTAGATTTGCACTACCAATATCAGATTAAATGTATATAAAAAATAACAGAGTTAGAATTTAGGTTACTTGAAGACTGGAATTATGTCAAATAATAAAACAGCTGATTTAACATTACGGTATTGTTAGTATTCAAAAATTGTTATCTGAAAAGCATGCATTGCCAAGTTTTCAGTATGTTTATCAATTGTATAAAATATAGTAATAATCCTCGGCATAACAAAAGTTTTCTGATGGATAGCATACTGCAGATAACATACTTTGCAGAGATCAGCAAAACGATATCTTTCTATGCTTTATAGATTACCAGAAAGCGTTTGATTATGTTAATTATTCTAAGATTGCTCCAGAACCGTTCAATAGATGAGAATGACCTTAAAATCATTAAGAACCTTTATAGGAATCAAGTGGCATCTGTGAGAGTAGGACTGGAGTCTACATCATATTTGTCAATCGAAAAGGGTGTACGACAGGGTTGTGTTCTATCACCCCTCCTTTTTAATCTTTAGTCTGAAACGATTTTCTATAGAGCCTTAAGAGACACTGAAGAAGGAGTCAAAATAAACATACAGACTATTAGTAACCTTCGCTATGCTGATGATACAGTCATAATAGCTGATAGCCAAAAGCGCTACAATGACTAATAGATAGAATAAACACTGTAGACATAAGAGTATAGAATAAACACATAGAAAGGAGATAGACAAGACGAAGGTAATGGTGGTTAGTAGAATACAAAATATGCAATCAAATATAAGAGTAAACCATAAGTACATCCAAAAGGTCCCCAAGTTCAGATATCTCTGTAGTTGGATAACTGAAGATCTAGATCCAGACATGGAGATACGTAGCAGGATTGAGCAAGCTAGAACAGCATTTACTAATATGAGAACCTTGCTAAGCAACAGGATTATTAACTTAATGCTTCGATATAGCTTTGTAAAATGTTAGATTTACTCCATACTGCTATATGGTGTAGAAACTTGGACCATAAAGGCCAATGTGATGAACCGATTGGAGGTCTTTGAAATGTGGGTATTTAAAAAAATACTTAAAATTCCCTGGACAGATCACACAACGAATGTCGAGTATTAAATCGAATGGGCAGAGAACTAGAATTGCTGTCAATATTAAAAAGAAGAAAACCTACTTGGGTCATATATTTCGTAACTGCAAGTACCAGTTCTTAAAGCTAATTATGAAGGAAAAGATAGAAGGAAAATGGGGGATCGTAGGCAAGAAATACTCAGGGCTTAAAAACATGAGGGATTGGACAAACCTAGATGCCCATGCACTCTTTAGAGCCACACAAGATCTAAAGGAGTATGCCATAATTGTCGTTAACATCCAGTTATTGGATAACAAAAGAAAAAAATGAAGCCTAGAGGAACATGCTTACCTGACGAACTAGAACAACTGAAGAGAATTAGCAGACAAAAAGATGAGAAGAAAATAGGATACACAAAAGAAACAATGAAACCACCTGAATGAGGAACTTAAATATATAGAAGACCTCAACAGAGAGAAAGAATTCTATAAGAAAGTTAACATCAACAGGAAAGAATTTAGGGCAACCACAAGACAATGCTGATGTCAGAATGGCGATATATTAACAAAAAAGATGTATTAAATAGATGGGTGGAATACTTTAACCAGGAACTTAATATAAAGGAAAAAGAAGAAAACCTGGAAGACAAAAGAGATAAGGTAAGGAGAAAAGACGAGACAGTATAGGAACCTTCAGCGATTCTTGAAGTTAAAGATGCAGTAAGAAACTAGGCTTCGAATTGCCGGAATGATCTCATTCTGTAAAAGTTGTAAATATTTGTGTCCGTTTAGGTTTCCATTGATAAAAATTAGACCGACAATATGGCCGACAACGAACAACAGTAGTATGAAGAAATGGAAAGAAATAGACAACAGTCAAATAGTCGAGCATTTTACAAATCTATGTCAAACGAAAAGGGAGGATTCAGACCTAACTGCGTGTCTGTACTGAGGAAAAATAATGATGAATTAATAATCAACGAACAAGAATAACTCCAAACATGGCAAGAATATTTCAAGAATTTACTTAATATACACCAAGATGAAGAACATGGAGAGGATATATATCTTGGGGTGGACCTACCGGTAGAGTACCCAAAAATAGACGAAACATTGCAAGCAATTAACATATTGAAGAACGCAAAAGCTCCAGGTTCTGACAATATACCAGCCGAATTTCTTAAGTACGGAGGAGAAACTTTACATAGACAATTACACAAACTAATAACACTTATATGGAACGAAGAGAAAATACCAACAAAATGGCACGAAAGTGTAATAATTCCTATCCATAAAAAGGGAGACAAAACCAAGTCCTCTAACTATAGAGGCATCTCCCTACTTAATACGGCGTATAAAATCTTATCGAACATCCTATTAAGTAGACTAACACCTTTTGTAGAAAATTTTATAGGGGAATACCAAGCCGGATTCAGAAAAAATAGATCGATCATAGATCAGATTTTTACTCTCATGCAGCTGCTTGAAAAAGGAATGGGAATTCAATAGAACCATTAATAATCTCTTCATAGATTTCCGACAAGCATACGACAGCATTAAAAGGGATCAGATGTGGAATGCAATGGCAGAACTTTCAGTTCCAAAAAAACCTATCCAGCTCGTTAAAGTTTTTGTAAATGGCTGTAGATCTAGAGTGCGGATAGGTAACAAGCTCTCAAAGTCGTTTGAAATAAACAGTGAACTAAAACAAGGAGACGCGTTGTCACCTCTTCTTTTTAATATAATCCTGGAAAAAGTAGTAAGAACCGCACAAATTAGAACAGAACTACTGACAGTAAATGGACCAAAATTACTACTAGCATACGCGGATGACATTGACATTGTAGGAAATACCGTCACCAATGTAAAAGAAACTGTTAGAGAGAGAGGCAAAAAATACCGGTCTAAGGGTCAATGAAGAGAAAACCAAATATATGTGCATTAACAGACAAAAGAGACGAGATAGAATAGGATAAAATGTAACAATAGACCCCTATAACTTTGAAAGAGTGGAGAGTTTTAAATATCTCGGAGCGACTATCACCACAGATAACAATATCACGGAAGAGATAAAAGGGAGAAGTCAGGCAGCAAACAGATGTATGTATAGCCTCCACAACACTATTAAATCCAAGAGCCTAACACGAACATCAAAAATCAGGATATATAAAACAGTAATTAGACCGGTGCTCATGTATGGGTGTGAGACGTGGACGCTGACAAAAATAATGGAAAGTAAGCTCAGATGCTTTGAGAGAAAAATCCTCAGAAAGATCTTCGGTCCCTATCACGATCCGAATACTAACCAATACCGAATGAGAACAAATGCCGAGCTCAAACAAATATAGTGCTAGCGACGTAGTCCAAGAGATTAAATCCCAACGTCTAAGATGGGCTGGCCATGTTCATAGGCTCCCTAATAACCGCCTTACCAAGTTAATCTGGGAAGAAGTCCCGACAGAAAGAAGGCCCTTAGGACGTCCACGAATGCGATGGAGAGATAATATATGGTCAGATTTGAGAACAATGGGGCTACCCACTGACTTAAACATCATGGACGACCGTTCGAGATGGAAGCAGGTTGTGCAGTCAGTCAAGACCCACCCCGGGTTGTAGTGCTACCAGAAGAAGAAGAATATGGTCGCCTAACATCCTAGTCAAAACATTAAACTTTTGCGGATGCTGCGTTCGCACTGCAACACTGAGGTGCTTATTTTTCCGAGAACAATACCTTGAAATGGATGGGTTTTAGATAGAAGATAAAATGTAATAGACATTCCTTTTTAGAACTCGCTGGACAGTTCGAGCATTCACGTTAACTTTCCTAGCAATTTGTACACTATTGCAGGGTTCACTAGCTTCCACAAAAGCACAAATATCAATATCCCTGTTTTGACGCTTCTCATCGACAGGTATAACACGTGGTTCATTACCTTCATGACACTTTTTAAAACTGTTTACACATCCCGAAGTTTGAAAATGTTTAATGGTATTTTTAACTATTGTAACACTTGGTGGGGGTCTATTTTCGAAAACAACACTAAATAAATCAATTACTTCGCGTATCGAATGACCCTGAAAGTACCATGTTACAAGTTGCACGTTTTCTTGGACGGTACACAATATAATAGGCATTTTATTAATGATTTGTTTATTCTTTCAGAACTTCGTTTAAAATTTTTAATGTCAATGTGATAATTACGACAATTCGTACCTACTGTACGTGTAGGTGGAAACATGTAACATATCACAGCGATTGCCATTGTGTTGTATGGTCAATAAAACATGTCGTCATCTGTATAAAGTAATCTATCTATCTAGATCTATCTGCGTCTTCTTTTCGTTTGATTCTAAGCCTTTCGAATAAAATACTTTCTCACTGATCTTATTTATATTTTCATGGTTCAGTTTTTGTCAAGATGGCTGTGTAATGTATCATATTACCCTTTAAAAATATAATTCTATAGCAGTGTAAAAAATGTTTTCAAATTTACGCCTTTTTTAATTTTGGCCACATATTTTTTAACAAATTCTACTACTAAAATGTCCAAACAATGTTTCAAGTAAAATACTTATAATTAATATTAAATATAAAAACTCGCAGATATAACTACTGTGCTGCGTTCAAGGAAAAGGTGTTTGCAACATAAAATATAATTTTACTCATTCATCAAAAACTCAAACTACACTACGATAAATTATAATTATTAAAATTATCTAAATGTTAAATTAAATGATTGTTTAATTTGTCATTGGTCTTTAAGATGTTATGTCATTTTAAAGCAAAATAAATTGGTAGTTTTCCGTGATATAAATAATTACTTTGGTATAGACATACTAACTCCAAAGAAGTATTGTACGTATTTAAATTAACAAATTTATAACTATACGGTAATTATACGAGGATGTGGTTTATGCTGGTTTTTTTGCATAAACTTAAGAATATGAGACTGCTTTTGCAAACATAAAAAAAATACAGTCAACTCCTAGCCATTTTTAAGGTCAACAAAATACGTATTTAATAAACTATATCAAGGAAGTAGACTCTCTGGCAAGCAATGCAACAACCGACCAAAGTAATGCTATCATAAATCAAATGCCTTGGACTGATCACAAAGTAAATATCAAATCCCACATGTAGAGAGCGTGGCAAACTACTTGGGATCATACTGCCAACAAACTCAAGGAATGTCTAAGTCAAGTAAGAACCAAACTCATCTTACCAAGTAATAGAAAAGACCAAGTCATCATCAACCGACTCCGAATAAGGCATACTTTTCTTACCTACAAGCATATCTTCAACCAGGAAGCTGCTTCGATGTGTAACAAGTGCAAGACTCAGTTGTCAGTGAAACATATAATTGTCGAGTGTCCAGTGTACCCAACTGAAAGAATCGCGTGTGCCCTTGGTGACAATTTAAAAAGTGTACTAACGTCAAACTTACAATCTTTATTAAGTTATCTTAAAATGACTAAACTATATACCAGATTGTAAAAACAATATTTTTCTTTTATCTAACAATATGTATCTTACTGCTTGTGTATGTCCCTCCGCTAATAACTCTTTGTAGTTGATACGGGTATATTTGTTTAAATAAAAAAAAACTATATCAAATGCATTTTTTTTAATATTATCAGAAGAAATATATTTATATAACATTAAATATGTTGAAACTGTTCTTAATAAATAAATCTCTTAATTAATAAATAAATTATTAAGTAATAATAATTAATAGATAAATAAAATTAATTAATAAATGTCTCAGACGGCGTGCTTTAAAAGGCAAAATTTTTTTTTTTTATTAAGTAAACCGCGTCAACCATGAAAGGTTATTGGCGGGAAAGAGTTGTACATCAAATGAGATGTTTGCTTATAACTACTATTTACAATTGATAAGTCTCTTTTTATATTAGATTGTACAATTTAGTTAGTTTTAGAAACTTAGTCACTTTATCACAGTTATTATAGTTCAGAGCACTTTTGAGATCACTTGGTATCTAAATCATTTTGAAGTCGTTCCAGGTGATAGAGTGGACAACTAACAATAATGTGTTCGATTGTCAGAGGAATATCACAAACATAGCACAGTTTTTGTTGTTCTTTCTTCATTAGGTACTGGTGGGTTAACCTGGTATGTCCTATTCTTAAGCTGTTGTCTGACTTGATCTCGTCGTTTTTGTGGCATTATCCCTTTTGGTGACAAATGTGGGTTGATGCGTTGTAGTTTGTTGTCGTCAAGTTTTTTCCATCTTTCGAGCCATATTCTCTTTGAAAATTCTTTGATGGTGTTTTAAATGTCGGCATAAGGAATTTCTAGGAGCTCTTTATCTGGTCTATTCGTATAGCAGGCTTCTTTAGCTTCCTGATCAGCTTTTTCATTACCTATTATGCCTACATGAGATGGAATCCAAACAAATTCTACCCTTTTATTCTTACTGTAAAGTTCTTCTAGATCAATTTTAATTTGGCATAGTATTGGGTGGTTTGGGTAAACCCTTAATATTTCTTGTACTGCACTTAAAGAATCTGTGAAAATGACAGCTTCCAATTTGGGCTGGTTTGATATATGTTGTAGGGCTTTAGATATGGCATACAGTTCGGCGAAATATATGGAGTACTCCTTAGGTAGCTGGAACTAATGTTTATTTGTTTCGTCAACGAAAGCTGCGCCTACCGTTTCCATTTCAGAAGTTTTTAACGCACCTGTATATTTTGGTAATATCTTTTGTACTTGTCTTTAATCACTTGAAACCGTTGTAGAATTGTATGTAATGAAGCACTAGAGCAATCAAGAGAAGGTGTTAAAATTAACGGCAGAGTTCTAAATAATGTACGATACGCCGACGACACGGTCCTAATTGCAGAGAGCGCACAGGATCTCCAGACACTCTTAGATCGCGTCAGATCGATCGTAGAACAATACGGCCTCAGCATTAACGTCAAGAAAACAAAAACAATGATTGTCTCCAAAACATCCAACCATCCACCCATGGCTTTAAACGTGAATGGTAACATTATCGAAAATGTCGAGAAATTTCGATATCTAGGGTGCTGGATAACGAAAGATATAGATCCAGACATAGAAATAAAATCGCGAATTGAACAAGCAAGAAATGTCTTTTTAAAAATGAAACAAATGTTTACGTCCCAAACACTCAATCTCAAAATCCGATACCGAATGCTGAAATGTTATGTTTACAGCACCTTACTATATGGAATGGAGGCCTGGACCTTCAAAATCAACTCACTAAGGCGTTTGGAAAGTTTTGAAATGTGGTTATTTCGAAGGATGCTGAAAGTCCCCTGGACAGCGCATATGAGCAACGAGCAGGTCCTACACAAGATGGGTACCGACAGAGAACTCTTAAAAATAATGAAAACACGGAAAACCTCATATTTGGGACACATATACAGAAATGAGAAATACCAGCTACTGCAGCTTCTTATAGAGGGGAAGGTAGAAGGAAAACGTGGTCCTGGTAGACGGCAGGCGTCCTGGTTGAAGAACATTCGTGAGTGGACTGGTTTGGATTCTCAATCTTTAATAAGAAAAGCCAGGGACAGAAATGATTTTGCTGAGGTTATCGCCAACCTTCATTGAAGACGGCACCCAAAGAAGAAGATGTAATGAAGTATCAGATTTAGGATACAGTAGATTTACTTTACAAGTAAAACAAGAAAAAACAATTGATGTTAGAAAATTGATAGAAATACATTATGATTTAATCTAGAAGATTATTTAATAATTATGCTATTTTTAACCGTATTAGAACGGGACAACTTTGAAAACATCCACCTGCAGACGAAGTTCATAATTAATTAGTTTATTTTCAACAACAATGCTAGTAAAACAAAAAGGTTCTCCTCTTTCCTGTTTATCGACACGATATGAATAAATATAAATACTCACAAAAACTAATAGAAATTATAATATAATATAATAATATAATAATAGAAACCAGTTTTGTTGTAAAATAATACCAAAATATACTTTACAAGTAAAACAAAAAAAAAGCAATTGATGTTAGAAAATTGATAGAAAAACATGATTTAAACTGAAACAGTATTGAAGAATCAAGCTAATTTAAACGTGTTTTACAACGGAATATGTGTGTATGTGTTCGAAAGTTTTGAAAGCTCCACTTTCAATAAAGAATCTACTTATATTAGTGTTTTAATCACTGATTGGATCACTTTGATTGACACTTCGAGAATCGACTGATTGGATCTGTGCTCCGTCCACGAGACGCGTAGCATTCGTCTCCAGCACCACATTTCGAATGAGTCAATCCTTTTCCTATCCTCTGATTTTATTGTCCATGTTTCGGCACCGTAACTAAAGATTGAAAAAACGAGTGTCCGTACCAGTCTCATTTTGAGTTTTTTGGACAAAGAGCGGTCCTTCCATATTTTTGACAGTCGACTCATCGCGTTCTTGGCCATTCCTATTCTTCTGCGAATTTCCGTATGGCAGGAGGCTGCATTGCTTAAGGAAGATCCTAGATACGTGAACTCGTCTACTTTCTCGAATTGATTTAGGGCGCCTGTTGTTTGGAGGATATTCGCGTGGTCCACAATCATGATTTTTGTTTTCTGATTATTAATCTTGAGCCCACACTTGTTGTTTTCGGTTTCTACTCTCTTTATCAGTCTCGACATCTCCTCTTCAGATGTTGCTATCAGTGTTGTATTGTTTTTTTCCCTGCAATGGAGATGCCGCCTCTCCATCCATCGAGTGCGTTCCTCATTATGTATTCTCCATATAAATTGAACAGATCTGGAGATAGTATGCAGCCCTGTCGTACACCTCTGCTAGTTTTGAAGGTATCAGATTGCTGGTTTTCAATTCTTATTTTAACTGAGTTATCTTCGTATAAGTTTTTAATTAATATTGCCAAATGATCTGGAACTCCCATCTCATGAAGAACTGTCCAGAGAACTTCCCACCTTACACAATCAAATGCCTTTTGGTAGTCTAGAAAACAGATTATTATTGGAATTTTAAATTCGCGGGCCTTTTCTATGAGCTGCCGCATATTAAGGATTTGCTCTCTCGTACCCTTCCCTTTGACAAAGCCTGCTTGTTCTTGGGGAATTTGGTTGTCTAAGTACTGTTGCAAACGGCGTTTAATGATTCTTAGTAATCATTTGCTTGGATGGGAAATCAGTGAGATGGTACGATAATTCCTACACTTTGTAGTTGTTCCTTTTTTATGGATTGGTATGCACAATGATGTGCGCCATTCTCTGGGCCACTTTCCGCATCTCCAAATTTTTTTACAAAGTTTCCACATTATGTAACATCCTTTGTCTCCCATGTTCTGAAGGAGCTCTCCCGTGATATCATCGCAGCCAGGGAATTTATTCTTCCTGAGGTGAGTTACAGTCATACGTAATGCCCCACAAAAGTTACAATAAAACAGCGTAAAACGGTCCTTTAGACTAAGTTGTTTGTGTGCTGTATGGTGAAAAAAAATCCTGACTATGACTGGCAGGCAGTGATGAAAGAGGGTTGTGAACGAGCTTGTGTTGAGACTCGGTCTTAGTTTGCAGTTCGTTCGGAGGTTGACCAAGTATATAACGTAGTTGACGTGTATAATCTTTTTAAATAAAAAATAACTTGCTAATAAAATTATGCTGCTTAAAGTAAAATATAAAATTAAGAAATGCCTTTTTCAATTAAAGAAACAGAAAAAAGTCACAGACTATTTTGAAAAGGTTAAATTAAAGCTATAGGTACAACTATTAATTAAGTAGGTTAAGATTGAAATTTAAAATCTCTATGTATTCATATAGAAAGAAGAAATTGTTGTATACAACTTTCTGCTGTAAGTGAATATTTTCTATATAATTTTTTGTTGCATCATTAAAGAGCTGTTTTCTAAATTTTAAAAGCCAAACTTTCCTCAACTAAGTTATCCAAGGAAACGTCAAAGTATATGTTATAAAGAGCTGGTGAGAGATTAAACGTAAGAAAGAAAGTTCGGCTGAGACTTGTTAACCATAAAAGAATCGTTCGGTAAACTACTTAACTGTGAAAAATCTGTCCCTTGAAGTCGTGCAAAGAGCTGAGGATATAAAGAAAAAATCAAGAGAAGCAAAGACACGCAAAGGTTTTATAGTCTAGGAGCTTTATTTTTACTTACCTTTAACAGCAGATTTTGTTAAAAATATAATATTAATGATGGACGGCCAAATCCACTATTTATTACTTCATTTGGGTAAAACTAGTGATTAGGTTTTCAGATTTTTTAATGTCATACAGTATAAACACTTTATTTCTTTAAATATAAGGTGTCATTTTTTGTATATAATATAAAATAAAGGTATTTGAAGGATAGTAATGGACCTCAGAGACAGCGTAAGGTACCAACGCTCTTCTTCTTCTTATTCTTCAAGTGCCCTGTCCGTTGCGAACGTTGGCTATTAGGATGGCAATTCTATCTTGTTTGCGGCGCTTCTGAATAGTAAGACCGATGTAAGCCCGAACCACTTCCGCAGATTTTGGAGCTACAAGTGTCTTCTCATGCCTGGCCTCGCTTACTGTCTATTTTCCCCTGGACAATCAATTGCAGTAGACGGTACATATCGTGTCTCAATATGTGGCCTAGATATTCAAGCTTTCTTTGCTTTATTGTGCTCACGATTTCTTTCTCCTTTCTGATTCTTTGGATTACCTAACATTTTGAATACTTCTAGTTTTATCGTGAGCATCTCTGTTAGCGTCCAGGCCTCCATATCATATAGTAAGATCGGAAAGATGTATCATTTAACTAGATGTAGTTTAAGGAGAAGAGACGAATCCTTGTTATGAGGAGCTTTTTTATATTGTTAAATACTGCTCTAGCTCGTTCTATTCTCGCCTTAATTTTTGTGGCCTGTTCCCATTTTGCATTTACGTTGGTGCCAAGGTACACATAAGAGTCTGCATGGTCAATTAGTATGTTACTTATCCGTAATTGTCGAGCAGGTTGTTGCATTTGGCTTATCAACATCCACTTTGTCTTCATAAAGTTAAGACTCAGGCCGTATTCCTCACTAACTGAATAAACCCTTTCCATTACCTGTTGTAATTCGTCTATGGTACTGGCAAGGATCACGGTATCATCGGCGTATCTTATATTGTTCGTTAACTCGCCGTTTATGTTTATGCCCTCATTTGCATTTTTCATACATTTTTTAAATATTTTCTCGGAACAAATATTGAATAGGAGTGAGGATAAGATACACCCTTGACGGACACCCTCTTTTGATCTGCACACTTCCAGTAATTTCGTTGCCAATTTTTGCTCTTGCTGTTTGACCCCAGTATGGGTTTGCCACAATTCGAATGTCCTTCGAATATGAAGGAGAAACAAATAAAATTCTACAACAATGTGACCAAAATTTACAGACAGATCAAGCCTGGGAACAAATTAAATCTGCCATAGGAGAAGCTAGCGAGAAAATAGTTAAGTGCGACTCAAAGAGAAGTACAAACAAAGATTGGTTTGACGAAGAGTGTCAGGCGACAAAGGAAAAGAAGAAGATCAGACAACAAATATTAACACATAAAAGAGAGTGTAAAAAACATGAATATAGAATAATTCGAGGAAGATTGAAAGCTCTGTGTAGAAGGAAAAAGAGATACTACAATGAGTTGAAATTAAAATATATAGAAAATAAGTTTAAAAACAAAGAGGTGAGATCGTTCTATCAAGAAGTTAAAAAGATGGGAAAATGTTACCAAAGCCACTGTAGTTATATGAAAAGTAAAGACGAAGATTTAATTAACGATCCGGTAGAACTAATGACGAAATAGAAAAAACATTTTAAAGAATTATTAAATAGTGAGGTGGATCACGAAGCAGTCAACAACTGGACGGTTGGAGAAGATGCGATAGTTGATCGGCAGCCTACAGAGAAGGAGGTGGTGACAGCAATATAAAAAATAAAATATAACAGAACTCCTGGTAAAAATGACATATGTATAGAAATGATTAAGTTCGGTGAAGAACAACTTAAAAGAAAAATATTTCAGCTACTAGTGCAAGTATGTGAAAAGGAAATAGTGCCATCGGAGTAGTATGAGGCCCGCATATGCCCTCTGCATAAAAAAGGAGACAAACTGAAGTGTGACAATTATAGAGGTATAGCCTTACTAGACACGGTATACAAAATCTTGGCAAGAATATTGAGAAATTAACTAAATTGCTACACGGAAAGAATCCTACGTGAGTATCAGGCCGGCTTTAGAAAGGACAGATCTACTGTAGACCAAATCTTCTCATTAAAGGAGATAAAAACGACTTGATATGAAGGTAAAGTTTTTCTGTATATTTTGTTTGTGGATTTTAGACAAGCATATGATAGAGTCGATAGAGTCAAAATGTATCGAGCAATGGAAGATGTGAGTATACCAAAGAAACTGATCCGGCAAGTAAAAATGACAATAAATAACTATAAGTGTGAAATTGCTTGGCAGGGTCACATGTCAGATCAATTTTCGGTTGCAAAAGGCTTGTGACCGGGAGATCTTTTATTCACTACATTATTCAACTTAGTGTTAGAAACTGTAATCAGAAAATGTAACATAAAGGTGGGAGAAACAGTCATGAAAAATAAGCACCAGTGCTTAGAATTTGCTGACAATTTATTAATCCTAGCAAAAACCGAGAAAGAATTAAGAAGAGTTGTGAAGAAAATCGTCGAAGAAGCACAGAAATTCGGATTGGAACTAAATGAAGACAAAACCAAATATATGATCATGGAAGGGACAGAAGGGATAAAAGAAAACTTTAGTGTGAGGTCTGTAAGTGGTAAAACTTATAGTTTTAAAAGGGTGGACAAATTTGAATACCTGGGTGTAGTTTTCGATGAAAATGGAAAAGAGGAATGGGAGCTCGAATCCAGAATAACAAAAGGGAATAAAAAATTAGGTAGTTTAAGGGCCCTACTGAACTTAAAATACGTTGATAGACAAGGCAAACTTAGAATATATAAAACAGTTATTCGACCCACAGTAATATATGCAGGTAAGACATGGATATTAAGTAAGAAGGAAGAGGATACTCTAGAAAGATGGAAAAGGAAAATATTAAGACGCATATTCGGAGGACGCAATACAGAAGATGGTTGGGAGAGAAGAACCAACAATAAATTAATGGCTTTATACAAAGAACCTACCATAACCAACTTCGTCAAGTCACAAAGAATCAGATGGTTGGGCATGTGGAAAGAATAGCACCAATCAGAATGCTCAAACTAGTAAGAACCAGAAAACTAATCGGCCGCAAAAGAAGAGGTAGACCCAGAACGAGGTAGATTAGTAAAATGAGGGAAGACCTTAAAAACGTGAAGGAGGGGGACTTTAAAAGAAAAGCACAAAATACAAGCGAATGGAGAAATATTGTTCACCAGGTCCTTGAGAGTAGTTAAGAATGTTGTATATACATATTTAAGTTAAAGTTTCGTTTAAAATAATTGTAATTAGTTAATATTAGGATTATGTTTAAAAAAAATGCCCCAGGCCTTATCGGCCTATTGTGCGTAAAAATAAAATAAATGTTACAATCGCAATATTATTATTAATATTGAAAACCACTTAATCTGCAACATTTTGTTAGTCCGAATATTTCACATATACATGAAATTCATATACTTTTGTTATTTTAATTTTCTGCTTCTTTGCCTTTAGTGTACCTGTGAAATCGGAGAAAATTCGTTTAGAATCCACCGATTTTAATGGAACAAATTGAAAAGTATCTACCGGAGTATCAGTGCACCAATAAAAGTACGTGCCAATTTTATCTTTCAATATCCTAACGATTTTCGAGTGGATTTCATTGAAAACGGGTTTATATTTTCTTTTAAGCTTAGTTTCCGGAAATGGGTCTATGGAGTCTTCGATTTGATTCGTTTATATAGAAATAGTGTGCTAATAGAATGTGAAAATACGGGCAGTTTGGTCAAAGTTTTCTGATAAAAAAATATGATGAATAAGATATTAAGGAAATAGTTAAATTAAATACTTTTTTATTTAATAAAACTCTACTAAGTTCTATAGTAGTGTTACTACTATCTATAGCAATAGTAGTAACACTACTATTGCTATAGATAAAATAGAATATAATAACAAAACAATAGAATTCTTAAATAATTAAAATAATAAAACTTTACACAAAGATCCGACAGAAAAATATCAAAAACAAATTAAGCTAGCGTTAGAAAATTCAAAAGCGATACTAAATCCAATAGAATAGAAATACCTCAATATCATGAACCCACAGCCTCCTAAATTATACTCTTTCATTAAACTACACAAACCGGATCACCCAATAAGACCTGTAGTTTCTTTTTATACAGCTTCGTCATATAAACTTTCAAAAAAAACTGTTAGAGATTATTTTAGAACACACTAAATTTTCACCTAAATTTACCATTAAAAATACAATAGAACTAGTTAATAAAATACAACATTTTCAATTTTCAATTACCTAACAACTCCAGATTAATTTCATTTGACGTAAAAAATCTTTTTTCTAGTATCCCTCCTACAGAAACTTTTATTCTAGTAAAAAACCTTTTAGACCAAAATAGTACAAATCCAATAATTACATCTGAAATTTTACATCTTCTTGAAGTTTGCATAAACCTACTTTGAATTTAATAATAAAATATAAACAAATAACAGTGCAGGACTTATAATGGGTAATCCTCTAAGCCCATTGCTATCAGATATTTTTATGGATCATCTAGAGACAAAGATTTCAAAACATCCCGTATTCAAACAGTTTTTATATTGGTGGAGATACGTAGACGACGTACTGGTATGTTTCACATGAACTAACAGGCAACTCGACCAATTTTTATCGTATATTAATTCACTTCATAGTCATATTGAATTTACAATAGAAACAGAACAAAATCAATCCATAAATTTTTTAGATTTAAAAATTAGCAGACTTCAAAACAAACATAACTTCTCCATATTTCATAAACCTACCCATTCTGACACGACTATACACAATTCATCATCCCATCCAACACAACCTAAACTGGCAGCTTATCATAGTATGTTACATAGATTAACAGAAATTCCGATGTCAAAATACAGCTTTGAGACAGAATTCAATATAATTAAGCAAATAGCAGTAAACAACGGGTACAACGAACAAACAATTATTAAAATGTTAAATCAAAAACTACACAAGAAAGCCCTAAAATTAGTATTTCCACCACCAGAGAAAAAACACCCAGTACCTTCTGCTCGATTACATATACAGGCAAAATAACAACAAAAATTGCCAAACACATAAAAAAGAAAGGAATAACACCAGCTTTCCGAACAAATAACAACCTAGGCAAATATATTAAAAATAACAAGAGCCAAAATAAAAAACACTAGTGTTACAAACCCTAGTGGTGTGTACAAACTTCAATGTGGCGACTGCCCAAAAACTTACATCGGTCAAACTGGTAGAAACTTTGATAAACGAATAACAGAACATAAAAGGGCTTTCAAGAATAGAAAAACAGATTCGACATACGCACTTCACCTTCTAGATCATAATCATTCTTTTAATGACAAATTTAAAATTCTTCACATTCAAAATAAAGGCCTTAAGCTATCTTTGTTAGAATCTATGGAAATCAACAAATTAAAAAACACAGATATAATTCTGAATGACCAACTTGAGACAAACAGTTCTCCCCTCCTCAACCTATTTCATTAGAGACTATAAATTTGTAAACCCAAGCCAAAAATAGATCACTTGAGAAAGGCAATCAGCCGAAACAGCTGTAGTGATAAGTTTTAAAATAAAATAAATTTTGTGGATGTTTGAAAACAAAGTTTTCAGTGTTTTATTGTTACATATCTAGTATAGCTTGTAGTTCTTGCTGATGTTTCAAGATGCCATTTGCATTCCATTTTAATATTCGTAAACTACCCCCCATTACTAAGTCTTTTAGGTATAGCTCCTTTGGTGCTATATTCTATTCTGGTTATACGCTGGTCCAGGTTAGTTAATCTCCCTAATATTTTTTGTAGTATTTGTTCTATTTTCAGATTTTTTTGACTTTGATAGTTTGTTATATTTTTAGATCTTAATATTAAATACATGAATTGTAGAAATAAAAAATGTTAATTTATTAAATGCAAAATAAAAAATATCTCATCGCTGTATAATTATTATCAATTCTGCCGATATACGGGTCTCCAGAAAACCTGACAAATGAAGACCGGAGATTTCTCAGATAATTTTAAGACAATTTTACCTAATCAACCTACAATTCACCTAATCCGAAAATGGTTTCCAAGGGAGCTAGAGCTTCTTGAAGATGACGTAAAGCGAAGGGACCAGGTTGTACTACATCGTATCCGAATAGGACATACCAGACTGATGCACGAACACCTACTAAGGAAAGAACCTCCTAAAATATGCTATGCCTGTAACACCAATATAACTGTAGGCCACATTGTTATAGACAGTCCATTATATCAAGTGGAAAGATAAGCTACTGGACTACCAAATGATATAAAGTGCGCCTAAGACAGTGCGGATTGTGAAAAAATTATTAGGTTTTTAAAGAAAACGAAATTGTATAATGAAATATAAGTGATAGTTCAAGAAAAAATCTAAATTAAACTCATCTTTGTAAAAACTTTATAGTTTATATTTTATATTAATCATTCTAACATCATAGTCTATATTGTACCACCGCTAATAACCTTCTATGGTGGATGCGGGTTATTTCCAATAAAAAAATCAAACGAACAAAAATTTCAAAGCTAACAATGCTTAAAGATCTCCGTAGATTTAAATTACTCGTTTTGCTTTATGGAGAAGACACTACACAAAATAAATTATTGTGTGTGTTTAACTAATATACAACATTTAAAAAGGAATAATTTTATAAATGTTGTAGAGTGTCAGATTCGTCTGACTGCAAGTGACCTTGAGCGCAACAAAAAAAAACTATCTAACTCATATCAACTATCTCATCAATTTGCAACGTTCCTCTCTAACGAGAAAGAGAAGTTGTTCTAAAGCGTTTGGAAGCTTTGTAGTGTATATTTTAACGACTTTGTTCTTTGATATATTTTAGTAATCGATCTGGACTATGTACTCTTTCTTTCTATCGTAACTTTATATATTTTTTTATCTCTAGTTATAGTAAAACGAGCTGCAGCTCCTAGACTAAGCAAGCAAAAGAGTGTTTTTGTGTAAAAGCAAAAAGAAAGAAAACGATCCTATATACGAACCCTTTTGATGCTTTTCTGAAACAGGCTAGTTATCTGTCCTTGTCTAATGGTGTGGACTAATTCTCTGGCAGCGTGATGGGGTGAAACTAATTCCACGCAGTTGATGAACCGATACAGTTTCTGCAAATAAAGAGAAAATATAAAGATAGATCGTCTATCAAACTAGAATCTATTTTTGTCTCTTAAAATAATTAATAGGTAAGAAAATATACGAAGATAAGACGACAAAAATATGCTATGTATTTTTTTTATTTGAATTGACGGATCTCGACGACGAGGTCATTGACACGATGACAGGATAATACAATGTAAGGGTATTACAAATACAGTTTTACATTTGACAGTACACAATGCATAATAGACATTACTTATTCTTTACAAATTTAACTGTTATACATAATTACACTTCAGAGTTTATAAAACACTTGAAAATGTTTCTTAAATATTTAAATAAACTTGCATATTTCTTGTATATTATCTACCAACTGGTGTTGTTTTCTTTCAGTTGAAAGATGTGGAAGATGACATTCCTTAAGGAAATGCTTGACGGTTAAGGGACTGCTACAATGGCCCCATGCAAGTGTATCGGTAGATACCATGAGAAAGTCATGTGTAGAATGTCAACACTATCAGGCCACTTGCATTTTTAACAATATAACTCATAGTCTAGAATAACTTCTGAACTGTTCAAGCCGACTTAAGAATCTAATGGACTTTTTAAAGAATTTTCAATTGTTTAACAAAATATAATATACATAATATTGTTAATCTTACTATTATAAACTTAAAACTATACTATAAACTTAAAATTATAAACTCTGTATTATAACTTTGTAGGTACTATTGTAAACGTTTGCTCCCGTGTCAATGACCAAAGATATCTAGACAGGTTAATTCGAAATAAAACAAAATTGTTTTTCAATGATTCTGTTCTATTTTTTATATCAATATAAAAATGCGAATTTACCTCGTTTGTTAAACGATGTTAAATGCCTATACCTATGTTAAATAAATGAGGAGCAGACTTTTGCGACTTTATTTTGTGATCAGAAATGTAGGACGTTGTTTTTTAATTACAATAATATTATTAAAATTAGTGGAGGTGAGCATATTGTGGTTGATACAAATAGAGGAACCAGAAAAAAAAAATAAAAAACAAAAATAAATACTGGAAAATGGATTAAACTATTCACAAGAAGCAAGCAAAGCAGTTTTTTAAATCAATAAAGGTGGAATCTCTTAATGACGTGGAACAGTGCTTTGATCTGCAAAAGCTCCAAAATCCGTGTGACGGATATTTTAACAAAAACTCGCGTTTTTTTACATGACTTGAGCATGAAGCAGGAAAAGGTATGGTAGAAATAAGTTTCGCGTTGACTGAATTTCCAAAAAAGACTGATTTTTACCCAGATATTCAACATCTATGATTGTTGTCGGATGGATGTGGGGGGTCAGAATAAAAATTCTCACATGGTACATGCACTCACCTTGTAGCTTTTGAATAATGCCTCAAACAATTACGATGACGTTTCCCATTCGCAGCCATTCATTTATATAGCTGATCGAGTGTTTGGGCATGTTGAGCTAGACTTGGTACCCATGCTTTTATATATAGTCACCAGACAAATATTATGGAAATCTATTCTAAGAAAGAACAAGTACGCAAGCTGGGCTCTGATTGGACTTTGTATGACATAAGTATAGGTATAGTTATAGGTATCAGTGGAGCCAAAAGAATAATCATAACTAGAGGAAAACAAACTGCTGGCGAAAGTAAAATCTTGTACAAAACAGAGGTATTGTATAGAAATGATGACTCTTCTAATTTGTTTTCAAGTTTAATTTAACCACAGAAAAAACTAAGTAACATAGTACTGCTGGAATTGCCAATAAACCATGTTGTTAAGAAGAAAAAACTGGATAGCTTATCAAAATCTTTAGTCAGCTTATCAGGAAAAGAATGGGCATTACATTCAGAGTTAACTTCTTCTTTTTGATGTGCCTATCCGTTACTAATGTTGGCGATCATCATGGCAATCTTTATCTTATCTCCAGCAGCGCAGAAAAGCTGCACAGATGTTGTTTTGAACCAGATTCTGAGGTTCCTTAACGAAGATGTTCTTTTTCTTCCTGGACCTCGTTTTCCAAATATTTTTGCCTTGCAAGATGGCTTAAAGGAGAGCATATCTAGACTCATTTCACATATTTCCGAAGAATTGTAACTTTCGATATTTGATGGTGATCAGTACCTCTGAGTTCTTATTCTACTCATTCTTCTGGGGACCTCCTCATTTGCGACTCGGTCAGTCTACGGAATCTTAAGTATTCTCCGATATAGCCACATCTTAAATGCTTCCAGTTTTCTACACATCTATTCGTTTAAGATCTATGATTCAATACCATAAAAAAGGACAGATAAGACGTAGCATCGTAGCATTCTTACTTTTGTGTCAAGAGAGAGATTGTGACTCTTGAAGAAGGCTCCCATCCGATTGAAGGTGGATATAGCTTTTCTGATGCGTGCTCTAATCTCCTGGTTGTTGGTTCATTCTTCATTTATTATGGTGCCGAGATAGTTGTAGTGCGTTACTCTTTCTACAGGGGATTAGCTGACGTAGAGTTGACCTTCTGTTATCATTTTCTTTCTAATTATCATAATCTTTGTCTTCTTAACGTTTATATTAAGTCCATATTGTTGACCTTAATACGTCTTCTAAGTTGTCCGCAAATACTATGGTATCATCTGCATATCTGATGTTGTTTAGCCGGTAACCATTTAGTAGATTAGTAGAATACCTTTTTCAGGTTCATGCAAAGCTTTAAGAAAGAGTTAACTTGGTTAGATCCAATTCTAAAAGAGTAGTATCGTGAAAATACAATTTAATAATACCAGACCTGTGGTCAATGTGACGATAGAGATAAATGTCGCTGTCTTCTGGAGGACGACATGTCATAGGATTTTTTTTACTATATTGCATTCCAAACACGCAGAAATGCATTTGTAGTTCATATTTTTATTTTAATCGTTTAAGGACAATCAAACTACATTTTGTCATTTAAAGACAACCAAATGGCGTTTTGTCCATTAATATTTTTTTTTAAAAACAATATTAACTTTATTAATATTTGAGTAGCAGTTTTTCTCACTTTCTGAAAAATGGATAATGTCCGATATAAAAGTCTGCTCCTCAAATAATTACTTCATGTACAAATAAAATTTTAAAATTTTGTTCTAATTGGAAATAATTTTTTTGTGAAGATTTCAAAAAATATGTATAATAAAATATTTACTCGAGCTTGAACAAACTCTTATACACTATTCTCTTCTTTGTGAGCTGTTATATTTGTTCTAACAATTTTGTCGATTTTGAAAAATCGATCCGACTTAACACCAAAATTTATCGACGTTCGTCGCGTTATCCCGGTGTTTACTGTGCTTTATTTACTATGTAGCTGCATAGAAATATTTATGTGTTCGATAAATGTCAGAAACACGTTCGTTTATGTTTTCCAAACAAAGAAGGACGTTGTCATTTCATGACGTGAAATGTAAAACAATACCTTTATAGATGTGACACGTAGGTAACTCGATTCAGTAATGCACTTAACACCGACAGTAATCGGTGTGTTTGTAAAGCATGTCCTAGAAACTGAATTTGAGATGGATAAATATATGCTGATAAAATTTTACGAATAGAAAGTTATATTTAATATAACATTCCAGTGAAGTGGAGATTGTCTTGAGTTTTATTAGTAGATATTAATAATTTAACTAAATAATCTTTGTTTAAAAACTAAAACAATTACATTTTTCGTTTCTCTCCAAGCTCTTCTCTTTTTTTTATTGCCGTAGTATTGCCGGTATCTTTTGAATTCTGATAGGCAACGGAGGAACAACGGAAATCTTTTTTGGACCTCTGCGTCACGGAACAAGACACCCTGGTATCTTTCGACGGAGTGGGATACTAAGCTAGAAGACCCCAGAGTAGTGCAGGATTAACCGTGTTCCGGCTAAAACATTATCCACCGTTCCAGAGAAATGATCTTGCCACTCAATAAACAATTAAAATAAAAAACTAAAAATTTATATATAACCATACCTATTACCGTAAATCAGAAAATGTTTAGACGATAGGCCATAAATTAATAAACAATATTAACTATAAATTTTTAGATCCCTGGCTTAATTTCCTCCTCTGTCCTCCTGCTCCTTTTTCTTCATCACCCCAGAAATCAGACAGTTTACTTCTCCCCATTCTTTCCCTCCTCTCAACATTATGTTTACAACGTTTCTTTCATCCAGCCCGAAACCCATTTGCCTCTCGAAATCACCTATCTCATTTGCTCATCTCTGGCAGTTAAAAATGTGGGCGAAAGCATCCGGTACCGCACAAACAGTACAGTCTACAAAGGCAGATTTGCCTATTCTATTTGTGAAGGTGCCAAAACTATCATGTCCGGTCAGAAAGTAGTTTCCTGAACTTACATTCCCACCACGGTCTTACATTAGAAATAAGCTCCTTCGTCCACCTTGCCTTTCCACTTTCATTTGCTCATTCTCTCGGCAACTCTACTATCGTTCTTTCTCTTTCATTCTCATTTATATTTACATCCATTCTTCTAGCATACATCCTCGCTCGTTTTTTACACAACAAAACGATCGGTATCACCGCTCCAATGACATATAGAACCTCATTCGAGTCTGTCCTATATGCACTAGACACCCTGAAGAGCATTCGCCTTTGCGAAGTCTCCATTAGCTTAGCGTATTTCGCAGCGTTTAGTATACTACACCACACAGGTGCAGCGTAGGTTACTACTCCATTTAGCACCTTTCTTTTGGTGGTTCCTGGGCTTTAATGTTTGGCGTCAACCGTATTAACGCTTCCAGATTTCGGTTCGCCTTCTCTACTGTCTTTTGGATGTGTACTCCGAACCTTAGACCTTCCAACAACCACACTCCTAGATATTTAATTGATTTAACCGGTGCAACCTCCACACCTTCCACTATAAAGCTCGTCTATATATCCCACCCTTTTTTGTTCCTATTTTCTCATCTCATTTTTTTATCGTGGCTTCCTCTACTTTGCTTGTCCAAAATTTTCAAAATATTTTGACGACACATGTCTCCCCCATTCTGCTTATGTACGTGAATCTCTATGGATGCGTTGTAGCAACTAGCATCTGAAAAAACGATTGAAGAATATCTCCGAAAAATCAGACACAGAGAAAGAGGTCAAGGGATCAAGAGGCAGGAAATGTCCTGATGTCAAAGCGTTGAGATCTTCAACATCATTAGTTATTGGGGCGAAATGACGTGAATTTAAGACGGATTCAATTAAAGTTAAAACGGTTTAAAATTATTTGTTAACATTGATGCCCTGACTATATGAGCAATATGTTCCTTTACAGGACGAATTCCGTGTGTATAAATACCGCCAAAATGTGGAGCAGCAGGAAGAACAAATGACAATTTAATATTTTCTTTATTGAGAGAACTCTCCATACAACTACTTAGTTATCGAAAAGCACTATGAAAGTTAATATAGACGACTAAGAATGAGATAGACTACCACCTACTCTTAGACACTGAGTACTAATATCTAAAAATCCTCTCAACTTTCAAAATGGTTTTGGAAACGAGTTTAAAAATGAAAATATTTTTTAAAATACATTTCCTATGTAAATTTGACAAGAATATTCAACGAGTCTTCTAGTTCTACAAAAGCCAAGGGTCCTGACCGTTTCAATTTTTTATAGCGAAATGGGGCGCAAATCGCAACAAAAAGCCAAAATCCTTTGGAACCAGGTAAAAGACGATATATTTTTTAGCAAACAAGACAAAAAATGTTCCTCACGAGTGGAAACAAACACAACAGTTTTTCTCATCTCTTCTAAAGAAGATTTTTCCTGCAATGAGGAAGGAACCTCATTGCAGGACTGGTAAAATTAATGGAATATTCTGGGACATGTTAACCAGTCTAAGTTTGATCGAAAAGCGTGTAAAGATTAAATTAAAGACTTTCTTAAACTGGGGAGATAGGAAATGGCATCTTTTTGTCGATCAAAAGACTGATATTTTTTGTATACACTTATGACAAGTCAAAAAGAAAATGTAAAAAAGTATTTTTGAAGTGTTAAAGTGAATTAAAATATACACACTTCAAAAATACTTTTTTACATTTTCTTTTGACTTATCTTTTTGTCGCATTATAGTTAATGGTATATATTTACATTAACAAAGTACATACATATTTATTTAGATTTTCAGGCTTTGAAAGGAAAAATTTTTGAGCTTTGAAAAAAAGATCGGTTATTATGAACCAAGTTTCTTTTGCAACACTTTTAGAACTTCCCAGACGATTTTAATACTACGATTTTTTAGCCGTTTAAATAAGTTTTAGATAAATTTTTCTGTTCTTGGTGATAAATTTAGTTAGAGAGACTTTGGTAATAAATTTCTTAATGCATTGTAGTGAATGCTTATTCTTGGCTGATATGCAGATATCTTTGGTAGTCCAGGGTTTATGATATCTTGGCTTAACTGTAATTAAAGGAAATGCCTTGTTGAAAATACAGACAAGCGTATCTTGATCACTGAAATCAGTGCAATTATAGTCCACATCTGCATCCAGAGAAGGAAAATGCCATACAAAAGTCAAGCATAACTTTTGGATTTACAAAAATTTTGAGCGGAAAAAATCATACCTAAACGTCGAATTGTGGGAAAGGGTTTGTTAAAAGTGGTAAATTTTGTTTATACTGCTTTATGATCAGATCGTCCTGCATTAATAATTGTAGAGCATATAAGTGGCGAGAAAACAAATATGATAGATGTTGTTTTAGTAATTCTTGTAGGATAATAAGCAAGCAATAAGAGACCATAGGATTCGAATACATTGACCAATGACAATTAAGTAGCACAACGATATGTTAATATACTCTTATTATTAAGAGGCATTCTGTTTTTGCAAAGGTTTTATATTATTATTATATATATATATATATATATATATATATATATATATATATATACTTCTAGCGGTTAATGTAGGCTCCGTACTAAAACGGTATTATACTAACTCCAGTAGAATATACACCGTGTATATTATTATCTGAGTAGCGCTTTATGTAGACTCCGACCAACATGTAGGAGTAAGTGGACTCCACAGCAGGGTAAACCATTTTTGGGATCCGTATTTACCATTTTGCGTACACTTCTTAACTCCTGTGGTGTTGCCAATAATTGTATTAGTAGTAGATTTTCAAATTTTACAGCAGCTACAATTTGGAACTTGAAATATATTTAAATATCGATCAATTTAGTCATGGAGGAATTTCATGAATATTTGGCTAATGTAGTTAAACATAAATTATTAACCGACATTATATATCATTATATATTCATCATTTGTTGTGTTGACAATGATATAGTTCCAGGAATAAAACAGCGATATAACGAAAATATCAGAAATTAAAACGGAAACCTTCTGACGGACCTCAGCAGCATAAACGAGATACATATTAATAATACATTTTTCCTTCAAAAACAACAATACAAATACACTTTTGAAAACAGTAGAGGACAAAGATCTATGATGGGCTATATTCGGTCGAATAGAGAATTATTGACCTCATAAATCTTGAATGTAAGAGCACTAATATCAGCAAAAATAGGAAGCGATCAGAAATTGGTATTGTGTAAAATCCGAATGAAAACACATATATGTGATTGATTGAACAAAATACCAAAATACACTACAAAGATAAAAGTCGAAAGCTTTTAGGATGGCTCCACAAGGTACCTATTCCAAAAAAGAATAACCAAAAAAAAGCAGAAACACATGTATCACAGAAAGTGATGGAGTCGAAGAAAGCTGGGCAAAAATGAGGTCTAATATCTTAGCCTCGGCCAAAAAAGTTCTTGGTGAAAGAAATATAAATAAAAATAAATCTTTGCCAAGGCGAAGAACTCCATGGTTTTGTACAGAGAAGTGAAGGAAAAATGTAAAGAAAATAAAAAAGCTTACCTGAAATAAACGTCAACCAAAATACAAGAGGCATACCATAATTACAAGATAATTAGAAAGGAAACTCATGAACTTATCAGAAAAATAAAAAATGATCACTAGGAACGTTTTCCGAAAGAAATGAAACATATTTTAACGGTCTACAAAAGGAAATAGGGCGCTTCATAAGAGGTCAAAGAATGGAGGTAAAGAAACTAAAAGAACTAAAACACAAAGAAAGGATACGTGGATTGACTACCTAAAAAGGCTATATGCAGGAGAAGATCAAACGACGCTGAAACCGGAAACACCAGATATTACCACAAATAAAGAACCTAATATAAATGTACAGGAAGTTCGGAAAATACTTGAAAATCTGAAAAATAGAAAAGCAGAAGGTAAAGACGAGATATCAAACGAGTACTGAAATATTTTGGAGCAGCAATTACAGAACAATTACCAACATTACCTAATAAAATTATAAAACAAAATAAAATACCGGAAGAATGGAGAACGAGCGAACTAATTCTACTAGTCAAAAAAGAAGATAAAAACAAACCGAAAACTACAGTGGTATAAACTCGTTAAATACTTCATTAAAACTTACAACTAAAATTTTACAAGTGCTAATAAATCAGAATATAAGTTTAGCAGATAAACAACCGGATTTTTTTTAGTGGAAGATTATGTACAGATGCAATATTCGCTATAGAGCAAATTGCTCAGAAATCACTAGAGTATAATAGATCAGCATTTCTGTGTCTGATTGACCTACAGACACCGTTTGACAGAGTAAGACTGAAATATATAATCCATATTATGTATAATAGAGTAGCTCCCCTAAATATTATAAAAACTATCGAAAACATCTATCAAAAGAACAAAATGGAAGTCAGAATAGATGGACAACTTACAAAACTTATAAAAATTGGCAGCGAAACGAGACAAGGGGATGATATCATGAAAAGCATTAACAAACGAAGAGGATACAAAATGGAAAACAAAGAAATCAAAATACTCTGTTATGCATTAATAGCCCAAGATGAAGATAGTTTGCAAAGACTGGTCCACGGATTTAATATAAGAGCAAAAGAATTTAATATGACAATCTCATCTCAAAAAACTAAAACAATAGTAGTCAGCAAAGAACCAACCAGATGTAAAATAGAAATTGATGGCATCAGCAGAAACAAGACCCGACACAGCCACAACGCAAAGAATATGGAAACGGCAGAGATGAAAGTACTGAGAAGAATTACAGGAAATACGCTGAGAAATCGAAAGAGAAGTGAAAACATTAAAAGAAAATTTACCGCACAGTGTATAAATATAAGGACACAAAATAGAAGTAAAAAATGGAATAACTACATAAGCAAAATGAAGGAGACTCGTGTCGTCAAAATAGCAAGAGATAAGTCACCAATCGGCAAAAGAAGTATCGGACGACCGCGCAAAAGATGAAGTGACAACCTTCCATAAAGGTATTAATCCGCCAATGAACAAGCAGAATTGCTTATTGTGAAAAAGAAAAAGAAGTAACATATCTCAAATAAATAAGCGGAACAACAGAAACAGAGTATTAACGTGAAATTCCCGAAATAACAATAAAAAAATTACTGCAAATCGTACAAACTGAACTAAGTGTTGCTTTCTGTACATATACATATTGTAATATAGGTGGCCATCATCAGAAACGAGACATGTATAATTCATGTTTAATCTAAAATTCGTCTCGCTGGTTTCTCCCTTTCGACTTGGGTATTACGAATAAAAATAAATAAGCAATAAGAACTATATTTAAACCAAGTGACAAAAAAATATTCATTTACTTTTAAATGATTAACGTCTATATAATTAAAATAAGCTTGAAAACGAAAAATACAGAAAGGCAAAATAATGATAGCTTATACAACGACAAAGTATATAAAACAATAAGACCGAACATAATACCATAACTGTAAAACATATGAACCCATAAAGAAATATATATGTTTAGTGATTATGAAACCGCATGTCGTCTGCCATGAATTTTATTACAGAATCAAGTTACCATAAGACTTAAATATTTTGTCTGAATAATGACTCACTACGATAAAAAGAAATAAAATACTTGTATAATACACAACCGTATAAAGCTCAAACTATGAAAAAAGTTTATAATTTTTAAACGAAAGTAAAACAAAGTTCAATTAAAAGGTTCAAATCGCGACACAATATGAAATAATTCAATAGCAAGTAAAAGTACTTGATGTATAGACTATGCATACAACAAAATAAATATGGTGTATTGTACTTTACCATGTAGGATGGATGCAGCAAAACACTATAAATTAGAACTCGAACACAGGTCTGTGTGGTTTGGCAAGTGAAACAGCTCTCCTTGAAAAAATGGGGTTTTATAGAATTTATTTTGCCAAGTGGACGCTACTTGTGGGCGATAATTACCCTGCGATCTGCACTTTTGAAGAAAGCCACTCTTTTTTCTATGGACAAGACTCACACTCACTCTTTGTTAAAATACAATGTATGAATAAAAGGTCTTTTTCCGCAAATCGCCAGGAAATTTTGACATTCCTGTCAAAATTTCTTGAAGAAAAAGTCGGGACTTCTTTACTGTAAGGAAATGTTATTTCCTTACTGTAAGGAAATGATATTTCCGTACAGTTGTTAGTGTTCTACATAAATGATAGAAAACACATTGCTTATAAGGAATTAATTTATATTTTGAAAACATCAAGTCATTGCTGAATACATTTTTAAGATCAATTTGTTATATTAACAGTAATTTGACAGTTAGTACAATTACTGAACATTGGAGGAACACTCTTAGAACTATGAGAAACATTTTGGACAACATGCAGGGTGGAAGTGTCATTTTGTTGAATATTTTGTACTGTGAAAATTTTATTTGCCACCTCAACCTTATTGTTAAGCGATTCTTCGATATATCCTTCAGCAACGTTTGATGACTTCCATCCGCCATGCCTCTTTAAACTAGTTATGTCGGTATCAGAGTCAACCAATATTGTTGCAGAAGACCGACGAAAGCAGTGACCAGTATATTCTGTCGGATTTACCAAGTTAAAATAAGTAGCAATTATTTTGGGCATTTTTCTAAATTGATGAATTCCTACCACTTGTCTACAACCCTTTCCGCTTTGATATTTAAAGAAAAATCGGTCACTGTTCATATTTTCTGGTCTTAACAAAACATACTTTCGATAAACATTCAAGTAGATCTAATTAATTACAAATGATCTTGGTTTGTTGGTTTTCGAATCAGGTATGCTGATTAAAAGCTTAGATTTTAAGTCTTCTATATCGTGTACAGTCATTCGGACTAACTCATCCATTCTACAGGACCCAGAAATACCAAATATTACAGCCACCTAAAAAATAAATAAAGCTATAATCTAAATAGAAATTAAAACCTTGTAAATTACCATAATCATTAAATTTTCTTTATCTGGAGCTTCCTGGATAAATTTTTCAATTTCTTCCTTCGTTAAAATCTTGGATTTCTTTGCCCTATAACCTTGAGCTTGCCGTTTCAATAAATAACGAAGTTTTGAGTATGTAGATATATCTACATTGTGTTTAAGTGCAAGGGTTGACTTCAGCATTGAATAATTGGCCCATAATGTTGAAGATTTCATCTTTAAACAAAGGTCTAGGAAGTATGCCATTACAACATTTTCTGAGAAAGAACTCGTATTTTTACTCATGCGATAATCCATAAAACGTCTGTATGCATTTTCGTACTTTTCTCTTGATTTCTTTGGCAATAATTCTAATGAAGCAGTATTCACTGCCTCAACCAGCTCTGGAGGAGTCCCAGGAATGGAAATTTCATCATCACTTATCATTTTACTTTCGAGAACACCAGCAATTAAATTTATAAGCGTCAAGTTTGACAATTCAACCTCAATACGTTTCCATAGTAACCCAAGTAATTTTATTAGGAATTTTAAAGCACCATTTATTTGGGAATAAAATTATCGCGTTTTTTTTAAATCAATCAATATCTGTCGAATTTTAAACGATTTGCGGAAAAATAGTATGTTTACCTCGTAGGAAAAGCCACATTCCTGGACTCTGTGTTGCTAAGTCTCGGCTTGCGCCTCGACTTAGCAATCTTCACAGTCGTCCAGGAATGTTAAGCTTTTCCTACCCGGTAAACAATGTACTATTGTTTAAAACAATGTATTTACAACCGTCTGATTGTTCGATAGTGTCTGGGTTTTTGTAACCCATATCTTGGCCTACTACACGGTGAGAATCAAAACTAACAAAAAGTCTGTTAGTATTTTAACAATATTTATAACAGTTGAAACAATAAAAGAAACTATCACACAGTTAAAAACTATGACCCATATGGAAAAAATATAGTAGACTATGACTACATTTGTGCTTTAGCACTATAGTAAGAACAAGGTAAAAATCTAAATACCTACATAATTATATTAATACCTACATAATTAATAACAAGAAGTTATTAAAACTCCTGTTCGTTATCAGTCAAAGAAAGCGCATTTCAGAATATATTATGAAAAATGTTGTAAATATTACAATATCAGGTACATTTGTATAATGATAAGAACACAAAAATAAAAAAATAGCTTACTTTTTCAAAACAACAATCAATCACTTCAGTTTATCACAAAAAATTAAAAAATTGTAAAGTAATTGAACCCAGTTTGTGATACTTGTTCACCCCTTAAAATTACATTCGGGTGTAACAATTGATTGGAGCGAGGTGTATTAATTCCAGTGTAGACAGGAACTATTCCACCGCGCTCGAATGCTCCAGACTATCCCTTTCCCCTATAGCACTCTGATGCGCGATAGGAGCACAACTATCAGCTAAATGTTCTTCATGTGGGAGTCCTGGGTAATAGAACTCCAACATGGTTCTCCTGTAAATGGTAAATCTTATTCTTAGATTACAACGACAGCCTTCTTAGTATTTAGGTACAGGATACCGTCCACAATTATGTGATTATGTATACTTGCCAATATTCTTTTAAAAGAGATTAATAAAATTCGCGGGGTAGACACCGCGACATCGCACGGTATGTTTCGTAGCGATAAATTTACCGTTACACTATACTAAGCATTCAAAAATGAAATTTTCTTTTCATACAAACATCGATAGTTTTTAGCTTTGGAATTATTTGAGTCACACCGAGCTGTAGCAGATTTACCCTAAAAAGTTTTATTTTACGCACAATTAGCACACTGGCTCTGGAAATGACGAATAAATATATATTGTTAAAAATTATGTAGATTTATAAATTTAAAACCTCTTTGTCTTCTTCGGATTCTTCCACTACTCTTTTGCTGCTGCCTGGGGTAAGGTGAGGAACGAGTGGATTTAGTAGCTCGGAAATCATCTTACTGCAGCCGGTCTCAAGCCCGGATAAAATAGGAGGGTTGAGCGGAGGGTTAACTACCAATCCTCGGAAAAAGAAACTAGTTATGAAAACTGCAACTTTGCCTCGGAGCCGGACACATAAACACAAAAACCGACAAATGCAATGTAAAAGGACTATAAATATTGGAACTTGGAATGCCCAGAGTTGGTACAGATCTGGAGCTGCTATAAATATTGTGGAACAACTGGAAAACATAGGAATGGATATAACAGCCGTCCAAGAAATAAGATGGCCAGACGATGGAAATATAAAAATAAGTAAATCCACCATCTTCTTCAGCGGTAACAAAAACGGAAGACATGAATTTGGAACGGGCTTTGTGATTAGAGACAATCTAGTACAGAACATACTAAATTTTAAACCTATAAATGAATGGATATGCTACATACGAATAAAGGGAGAACGATACAACATTTCGATTATCTCAGCGCATGCACCAACGGAGGAGAAGGATGAAGATATAAAGGATGACTTCTACGATGCCCTAGAAAGAGAGATAGATACGATGCCCAAACATGATATGCGCATACTCTGCGGGGACTTTAATGCTAAATAGGCAAAGAGCCTAGCCTATATCCCACAATAGGTAAACACAGCCTACACAATGTATCCAAGGACAATGGCTTAAGAATCACAGAAACTGCAGCAGCTAATATTATGCTAATAAAGTCAACCATGTTTCCGCATAAAGACATTCATAAGCAAACCTGGTAACAATATTATAGACGTAAGAATCCTTAGAGGAATAGACGGAGACACAGATCATTATCATTACTTAATCAGAGCAAAAGTCAAATCCAGAATATCTACCCACAAATACAATAAAACAACAATAAACCCACAATGAAACATGGACGAAATACACAATGCAGAGAAACAACAAAACTATATAGAACAACTTGAACAAACCTTGAACTCTGAAAGAGAATACAATGATATAGAACAGCTATGGAAAGCGACTTCCGAAATAATAACCCAGACAGCGGACAAGATATTTGGAAGGAGTAGGCAGAAGAGGGCAAAAACATGATATGACGAGGAATGTCGGAAACAGCTGGAAAAAGACAGTAAGGTAGACTTAGATACAATTGCAAACAGACCAAAGTAAAAAGGAATATGACGACTGCCGAAAAGAACCAAGAAAAAATAATATGCACAAAGAAAAGAAACTATGAACAACAAAAATATAAAGCTATGGAGGGAGACCAGCCCAAACCAGGCTCCAGAGAATTCTATAAAACAATTTCCCATGAGAAAAGAAGACATAGAACCAAGGCCGTATGATAATCGACGGTAAAGAAGTAACAGAAGAATGGAAAAAGTATTTTAGGGACCTTCTAAACATCATACAGGAAGAACAGCATAACTAAGAGATCTATATCACAGCGGACATGCCCGTCAAAAAACCCAAAAGGCCTTAAATAAGTTGAAAAATCACAAAGCGCCGGGTACGGACTAGATACCAGCAGAACTTCTGAAATATTTAAAGTACGCGTACTTGTAGATAATAAACTGTCTGGCAGCTTTGAAATCAACAGTGAACTTAAACAGGGTAATGTGTTATCTCCACTACTTTTTAACCTTGTATTAGAGAAAGCCATGAGGTCGGCCGAAATAAAAAGAGAATTGCTATCGGTTCAAGGTCCCAAGCTGTTCCTCGCATATGCAGATGACATAGATCTTGTTGGAGACTCCATCCTATCCACGAAAGACATTTTCAACAAGGTGGAAGGAGCAACAAGTGAAGTAGGGCTGAAGATTAATGAAGATAAGACGAAATATATATGTGTATAAATAAAACGACATGAAGAGACAGAATAGGACAAAATGTGACGGTCAACAAATTTAATTTCGAAAGAGTACAACGTTTTAAGTATCTGGGGGCCGTAATCACAGCTGACAACGATGTTACTGAAAAAATAAAAGACAGAATCCAATCTGCAAACTGCTGTCTATTTGCACTGGATAAGCTCATAAAATCAAAAAATCTCACAAGAAAATCAAAGATCAAAATCTATAAATCTATCGTCAGACCTGTATTAACATACGAATGCGAAAAGTGGACCATGACCAAAGCAAACGAAGAAAAGCTCAGACGCTTTGAACGAAAAATACTTAGAAACATTTTTGAACTTCACCATGACATCACCACAAACCAGTATAAGATCAGAAATAATATCGAATTAAAAGCTCTCTACAGCGACGCCAATATAGTCCAAGAAATTAAATCATAGCGACTAAGATTGGCAGGGCACGTGCACAGATTGCATAACGAAAGACTTGTAAAATTGGTGTGGGAGGAGATTCCCACAGACAAAAGACTACTCGGACGTCCCAGAATGCGATGGAGAGATAACATCCAAGCAGATCTCCGCAAAATAAACATTCTATTTGACCCTATGTTGATGGAAGACCGAACAAATTGGAAAAATGTTGTACAGTCAGTCAAAATGCCGCTGAAGTTTTAAGTCTTCTTTGGTCTTAAAATAGGTCTAAAGTTTATATTATGGTCTTTAATCTTCCAGTGGCGGTATTATTAACTGTGGTTATTGATCCAATATATTTAAAGTCTTCTATACTTTTGAAATTGTAGTTGTTGACTTTTTATCTAGTTGTTTTATCTAGGTTTATTTAATTGGTCTCTTCTGTGTATTTGCTTGTATTTGGTTTTCACTTCTTCTATGTTTTAGTTTCTTATCAAATCTATATCATCAGCATTATGCTAGGAGCTGCTTTGTACCTTGGACCGTTAACGGATTACATGTTAAATGGACGTTATATCTGTTTGGGTAGGCTGTTGGTTAATTTTTTAACTATTGGAATCAAGAATCTGTATTTTATTAGATATCTGGTTAATTTATTTGATATCTCTGGAGTTTTGTTTCCTGTATCGTTATTACAAGGATTTTGTTGGATACCAACATAGGGAACCTGGTGGTACTTACATGATGTTTTGATTACCAACATTGGAAAATTTGTCTTGCTGTAAAATCATGATGATTTTACTAGAAAATATACTGTTGGTTAATAATAATAAAGTTGTCTCACTTTGCCTTCTCCATCGAGGCTGCAGTGAGACTGCTAGCGTTATACCTTCTGGTATTTAATATTTTGCCGGTAAAGCAACAATTACTATAGTCATTACCTTGGTTCTGATATATCTGCTCCCCGATTTCAGCAAGCAGGCATCAAACCATGAAAACTGCTACATGCATGCTTCTATTATCCAACGATTAGCCAGTCCAGGACTATACGCATTATTATGGTACGTATATTGCTGCTGGCTCTCATAAGTAAATAGAACATGCAAGGGCGGTTTTGGCAATTTAATAGGATTTTTGTGAGTTAGAATATAATTTCTCCGAGAAAGTAAAGAATATCTATCCACTATCCAGATTTAATATATACATTAAATATTAGTATACTATACAATAATGCTATTAGCAGCAAAAAAAACTGTATAATAGTCAGTAACGAGAAAACCAACTAAATATTCATTAACAGACAAAAGACTTGATATAACGTAACAAGAGTAACGTAACGTAACAGGAGTAACGTATAATTTTGAAAGATAGGACTGTTTTAGTTATCGCGATATCGTTGTCAAATAAGAGATAAAAGGAAAAATTCAGGTAGCAAACTAATATAACTCATATATAACTCTCATAACACTTTTAAATCCAGAAGTCTAATATAAACTACTAAAATCCGAATGTATAAAACAATGCAAGTAAAACTCAGGTATTAATTAGATCAGGATTGCTAGAAAATCCCCCAGAAGTGTTTTACGACCGGGAACTAATGCCAAGGTCAAAGATAAAGATTGCAACGTCGTACAAGAAACTAAATCTCAACGCCAAAGTTAATGTTTGTAATCTTTTTCATAACAGATTCATATATTTCTCTAAGAATTCTTCTTTCTGCGACGCTCAATCGGCTCTTATTTTCTTTTTCATTGCCCGTGTTTCACTTACATACGTAGATTCTTATTTTTGGTATTGCGGGATGTATTTTGGATTTAATTTTTTTGCTTAAAACATAGGAACTGCCAGCTTGTGTTCTGTTGTTATCCTATTCTGTAGTGTTTTTGTTCAAAGTGCTCTTAAATATTAAATATTTAAACCGATGAACCATTTCAGTACTGGTCTAATGAAATATTATGTCCTATTCTGTTTTGTAGTTCTCTTATGATGTCATATATTTTTTATCATCGTTGATTTGGAAGACCGTTTTTGCGCTTTTTTCTATTGAATGTATTAATGTTTTTTGTTAATAATGATTATACTCCCTACTATATTAAACTCATCGTCGAAAGTCCGTATAATGTGAGGACCTTGATATTAAACTGTGAGATTTTCGGTATTGGAGTTTCCGGGCGATGCTCTCCAAAACAATGGTAAACACGATTGGAGACATGGCATCTTCTTGTTTGAGGCTACTGTACATTTAAAAGTAAGTTGGCAGTTAATTTCCTAAGGTATGCCTAGTTCTTCCATAACATTTTAATCACAATCTTATAATTATATCATATTTAAATGTTTGTTTAAAATTTATAAATAACTAGCTTGATGTTTTTTTATTCCCAACATTTTTCATTAAGTATATAAGAGTGAATATTTAATCAACGGTTAATTGAGTTTTCCTAATTTAACATTTATCTTTCGTAATTTCACATGTGGTTGCTGTATGTCAAAGAAGATACCAATTTCCATAGCGGATGCTATGATTCCAATGGGGTAAAGTATAACCTACATATTTGTTGTTAAAATTAATTTGCTGCTGTATCGGGTACCGTGTACTGATATATCAATTTTGTTACGAATTTATCTTGTGTGCTGAACTCTACTAAGTCTTTTACCGCGAATTGAAAAGCATTTTTTAACCTTTATCTGAAACATTTATCGTTAACGTTCAGTGGAACATTTTACGTTTATCTAAATAAGTATTTACTATATTGTATAATAGTTGTATTTTATTTTACTATTTGTACCTATCTATGTAGGTATAATTTATAATATATTATTAGTCTTATATACAAAATCATCTATTTGCATTACATTGCTATTTATCTAGCAATTAGCTGTAAAGTCATTAGTCTTTTCTGTCGTATCATTATTTCCTGATATTTTTCGTATCCAAGCGGTTTAGTTTGTGTAGTGTAATATAATATCCCCAATTGGTCTCATATTGTTTAGTTTTTAAAACAGCTGTTACGCTAATTCGTTCGCCTTTTTTAAAGCACTTTGTCCAGTTTTCGTCCTTTACCCTTGTTAAATTAATTAATTTCTTAGGTAAGCCTTGTTCTGCCATGGTATTTCATAGTTTTATTCTTATAATTATATCATGTGTTTGTTTAAAATCTATAAATAACTGGTTTAATGTTTTTTTCTGTATTCCCAACATTTCTCATTAACTGCCTAATAGAGAATATTTGATCAACGATTTTTTAAGTTTTTCTAATTCTACACTAATAGTCTCCTGTTTGATAGTTCACCTATTTACTCAATCGTTCCAGGTGTATTAGAAAAAATACAACAGTTTGTGCAGTACATTTTATCATCCCTTTTGTGTATGGGTGTGCTTTTTAGCAAGTTGGTACTTGTTCTTACTTCTAAATTGACAGATTAGCTGTTAAACCGGCTCTGTACTGAACTTCCTTCTCCATTTTGCAAATATATATAAAAATTACAAAAATCACTCTGAAATACCGTTGATTGAAATATTGGGTACTCTATAATATCCAATCAAGGGCTTTGTCATAATTGACACTGGAATTACTAACAGGAGATTGCTCTCACTTCCATGTGTTGAAATTGATATATAGTACCAACAGATGCTAATCATGTACCATCAGTACTAATAAAATGGAAACTATAAAATTAATGTCAATTTGGCTAGTATTTAAGTATTTTATTCCAGTTTACTTAGCATTAGATTTAAGATATAAACATTTCATCATAGGTCCAAATTTGAGATAAAAACCAAATGATATGAGCATATAGTGAAATCTAAATATCTTAGAATAGCTATATCGAGAGAGGATGAGATTATTGATGAGAAAAAAAAGACCAATCGCTGAGGAAGTAAGAAAGCAATTGGCAAAAGCAAAGAGTAATTACATTAAATAAAATAACAACCTATCATGGTACACATATATTCCTACTGCAGAAACAAGACAATTAATAAAGAACATTAAAATAGCTGCAAGAAAGAGAAAATAATAGATTTAAAAAAATAAAAGCATAAACATGTCTTTTCATGTTGAAAATATGTAAATGGAACCTTGAATTAAAATGTAACCTTTGATATCTGTGATAAACCCATCACTTAAACAATGGCACCGGTGTAGTATGTAGTTGGAATTTTTTACACTTATTTTAGCTGTTTATTTTCTTATTATCTATACTTACTTATTATCTATCTGTACATGTATGAGTTGCAACCGATATCACAAACTTATTTATTTTGTCAAATTTGTTCTTTTTACCACCAACTATTCTAATAACATATGCCTATATATGTTAAGGGTATATCTAGAGATAAAGAAACTTTACTTGACTTAAACTTATCAGACATATGCGCTAAACATGAATCTGGCGTATTTCTAGTGCAGGAAACACATCTAGGGCCTAACCTAGGATATTTGGTGTTAAGCTGATCGCTGAAAACCTTATTATAGATATAGATCTGCTATCTCTGTCGTAAAAGAAGCAAAGAAAAACTTAAAATAAGAAAGGACAAAAACAGTCAGCTTCATTGGATCCACCATCTACATATTAAATGAAAAATAATACAACTACCGGCATTGAGGATCTGAACACACAGTTAATTACGAAATCTGGACCAAAACACTACAATGGCTTATCCGGATGATGAGCAACTGTATTCAAATTATGCAGATACGCAAAGTCTAGAGACGAGCCAAAGTTGTTATCTTGCTTAAACCTGGCAAAAACTCCAACGACCACAAAAACTATTGGCCAATATCTTTGTTTTGTCAGCTATTTAAAATACTTTTGCACAAGAGACGATAATATGATTTCACCGATATTAGAATAAAAACTCAAATTATAAGACGAAAGTGGCTATAGATAGGGAAGATCGCGTACTTTACAAATACTAAATCTTACTCAAGACAGCAAAGACGGGTACGAAAAATATCGGGTATCAGGGGTGGTATTTTTCAATATAAATTCCGCTTACCACACCTTAAATTACAGGATATTTCTCGAAAAACTATATGATATTCCCGTAGATAACAAACGATAAAATTATCTGTGTATGCCTACACAATAGAATATTTTTCGTATCACTCGATGGTAAGAATAGCAGATGAAGAACGGTCTCGCTTGGGATAGCATAAAGACACTTACATTGTATAAACAAACGATTAACCCATACCTATAGATACTAGGACTTCTAATATACAGACGATACACCTATTATTGCCCAATAAAAATAAACTATGAATCAATTTTCAGCCAAAACGCCTGAAAAACTCATATGTGCTCCTTCAATTTCCCTAACACAAACGCTTTCACAAAACTAAACCTCCAATAATGTCAAGAAATCGTTAAACTGTAGACTATCTATAAATTCCTTGAAAGTAACTTGTATTGCACGTGATTATTCACAGATCATTGTTTAAAACTAAAAGGTAAACTGAGGTCAGAAATTTTAATAATATTTGTCAGCTAAAAATGAGGCGAACGTCCTTTCGCCCTACAAATTAACCATTATTTCTTTTTGTGCACACTACTACACATTTTAACACAAAAATATCTATTATATATATATATATCTATATCACTTAACCATATTTATTTTGAGATAACCTTCTATCAAGATATCATATTATGTAGTACAAATAAGACCAAAACTAAAATAATAAAAAAACTTTATACAAGATATCGCAGAACATTGGATGAAATAAAAACAGTTTTTATTATTGGGATGCTTCTATAAAACGTACAAAGACAAAGTCACGTAAAAAAAAATATAAATAGTACGAAAATTCTACAATTAAAAAAACGTAGACTTCAACATTGAACTAATAAAACTATATTAAGTAAAAAAATAACATTTTTAAAAATGCAGAGAAAATAAAATTTTCTATGCAAGTGACCATTCCATTAAATAATAAGCCCAAGTCCTTTTGTATCTATATACCTGTTTTTTAAATAACCTGTACCTTGTACCTATTAGCACGTAGTAATACCCGGTAATAAGATATCCTTGATTATACAGTGTAATGCGTATGGCATTACACGGCCTACAAAAAGTAGATAAAAATAAGGAGCTCATATAAACCGTTCAGGGTAAACTTTGAAAATATACGCTATAATCGCACGGTTGCCAAACTCTCAGAGCTTACTTAAACCGATAAACTAATTGTTCAAATATACAGTGAAAAAGACCTGAACGACCCCTATAATATATACACGTGAACTACACGATATACATTTATGATACAGGGGTATTTATGAGCTCCAAAATTTTTTTAAAAATTATGAACCTCTGTATGTTAACGAGTCGACAGAACCAATATTAGGGAATGGTCAAGTGAGCTCCGTATATCGGTGTCCACTTGACCACGGAGCTCACTTAAACCTGAATTTTAACATGGGCGGACTCCACTTTATGCCGTAAATATATATATATATATATATATATATATGTATATATATATATACATAAATATATATATATATATATATATATATATATATATATATATATATATATATATATATATATATATAAAAGCGAGGTTCCTACAGTCTCTGCCGCCCCGACCGCCATCGTTTTCTGTCCATCCATTCGTCTTCTTTGATGGCTCTATCTCTCATTATGTGTCGTACATTTTCTTCCCAGGCAACTGAAGGCCTTCCCCTTCTTCTTCTTTGTTGTGGTATGTAAATTAAAGCTTTCTTTGGCCATCTATCTTCATTCATTCACTTCACGTGACCATACCACACTAGTTGTCTTATTTCAATTCTGTCTACACTGGAATATAGAGTATTTGTCCTCCTTCTAATATCTTCATTCCTGATATGATCTTTTTTGGATACACCACACGCTCTCCTTAGAAAATTCATTTCTACTACTTCTATTCTTTCTCTATCTTTTTTCGTGATCTGCCAAACTTCTGCCCCATAAGTCATAATAGGTTCTACCCTGGTTCGATCTTTAGACCATAGTAGAGAGTTTAGAGTGTTAACCGCTTTTTTTCCCTGCTGCGTTCTGTTTTCGATGTCTCTTTTGGTAGTTCCTTCTTTAGATATTATAGATCCGAGATATTTAAATTCCTTGTATGTTTTTGTGTTTTTAATTTCTAATTCTGGATCTTCTTCATCATCTCCTATTTTAAGATACTCTGTCTTTGACATATTCATATTGAGGCCCCATTTTTCATATTCTTTCTTTAGTTTTCTAAACATATATTCCATGTATTCCTTATCATTCATGAATCATTCCTATCATTTGTTGCGTAATCAGCTTCCTGATTACGCAACAAAAATCATCAGATATTTTTACTTACTCATTTTTCATTTAAAGCAGAACTCTATTTAATTTTTTCTTTGTGGTTTTCTACTACATTTTAAATAGTACTCGAGAGATATGGTACAATTCATCAAGATATCTGTTATATTAGGTAATATTTATTAGCTCAACATGGCACAGAAAAGCGAATTTTAGACAATCGTGGGCAGATATGAAGAATGAAGATGTAGAAGAGGCTACACCATAATCACTGTATCAGTTAGAAAGACCGTATCATCTAGATATCTAATATAAAAAAAATTGTTCTATATTAATGCTTATTCATTTAGAAAGGTTTTTACTTCTTGAATAGCAGTTCAGAGTGAAGGTTACACAGCATAAGGGATAATACACAACCCTGCCTTAGTGAAGATCACTTATACTAATATTTCCGGATGCTTAATAGTCGATCATATTTTTGGTACATTGCTTCCAATATAAGTTTCTGATTAGTCTGAGATCTTTATAATAGAACTTAATTGTTTGAATAATTTAACATTTTTTATGATCTACGCGAGTAAATACCTTCTCAAAATCGACAAAGAATAAAAAAATAACTTTTTCTTTAGTCGTAACATTTCTGTAACACTATTTGTAGAGAAAACAAAGCTTCTTTTGGCCGCGTTGCGGCTGTGAATCTAAATTGGTCATATTCCACTTCTTCTTCATCTTTTTTGTATAATCTGTGTCTCTCTCAAGACTTAATAATCTGAAACCTACACATCGTCTTGAGTTAACTTGCTTTTATAAGGAAATAAAGATAAATCTTTACCATTTTTTTGGTATTTTCCCAGTATCTTAACTTATATTAAACCCAATTAAGAATAGATCAAGATTATTATTTTCTAATAATTTTAGTATTTTGTGCAAAATACATAAACATGTATTTTTTGTCAGTCGTCCCTATCCATCTCCTTTCACCGCCTAGCGCGTATTCCCCTATTTCTCAGGTCTTTATCGATGTTATCAAGGAACCTTGTTCTGGGTCTTCCTCTTCTTCTCTGAGCAATGCATTACATGCACTATCAATCTCAGATGTCCTATCTTAATATGTTTTACGATATCTGGTTACTGGTATATTCTCAAAAGTTCGAAGTTGTATGGTCTTCTCCACTCTCCATCGTCATTCATTGCTCCATAGATTCGCCCTGGTACTTTTCTTCCAAACATCCTAACATGTGTTTATTGCTTTTTGTTAGAGCCAAGGTATCTGAACCGTATGTTAGGATTGGGCGTATTATTGTTTTGTAAAGTTTTATTTCTGTATTTCTCGATAAAATTGTGGACTTAAGGAGAAGATTAAGTCCAAAATAGCATCTGTTAGCCTTGCAAATTCTGCGGTTTATCTCGGCGGGAGTACCTTAATTAATATTAATATTAATTAAGGTATATAAATTTCGACACTGCTTCGACGACGTCGTTTTCTGTAACAGGTGAAGTGTAGGATTTGTGGTTGCGTGCTTATTTTCCTATACTTCGTTTTGGTGGTATTGATTATTAAACCAATTTTTATAGCTGATTCTTTTATTACTACATATCTCGTACAGCGTTTTCCGATGTTTCAACAATACTGATATCATCAGCATAGGCAAGGATTTGCACTTATTTATTATACAGATAGAACGAATTTAAATCGGAACATACAATTAAATATATGTCTGTTTGAACTGCATTTGAAATAGTGGACCAATATAAAACTTGGACAAAAATAAATCCATACCTGGGTATAGACATTGTATAAAATATCGTTCAACTATCTGTCTCGCAACAATGTTGTTTGTCTAACAATGTTGCTTGTGTAAGGAAGTTTTTAATAGTTCAGGAAATGAAGCTCGAAAAAAGTTAAAACCTCGCAATTTTGTCGTCCTGCATGAATTGAGTTGAAATTTTAACAGAAGGTAGGTGATAGCCCAAGGATCAAAATCTATATCGAACCGAAGTGCGCTGAATGGTTTTAGGAGTGAAAACTACTCCTAATATTCAAAAATTATAAAATAACATATTAAACCTGAATATGGGTAAGATTTGGTTTGAATTAGTTAAATAATGATTATTTTATACTTTTGAATAGAGTTCCATCATATTTCAACCCTTAAAAAGCAACCCTTGTTAGAGATTTCGCCTTGGATCGATTTGGATAAAAATTTGGATTTAAGCTCAATTTACCCGCTGCTTTATAGATTATGTCATTTAGACGAACCCTAATTGTTATTAGGGGTGAAAACTAGCCCTAATTGTCAAAAATTATAAAATAACATATTAAACCTGAATATGGGTAAAATTTGGTTTGAATTAATTAAATAATGATAGTTTCGTGCTTTTGAATAAAGTTCCATCATATTTCAACCCTTAAAAAGCGACCCTTGTTAGAGAATAATGTAAAAAAATAGTAATGCGAAGAAAATGATTTCGCCTTGGAACGATTTGCATAAAAAATTGGAATTAAGTTTAACTCACCCTCTGCTTTATAGTTTATGTCATGCCGATGAATCCTGATTGTTCTTAGGGGTGAAAACTACCCCTAATTTTCAAAAATTGTAAAATAACAATACAAATCTTAAGATGAGTGAAATTTGGTTTGGATTAGTTAAATAGTGATTTTTTTATACTTTAAAATACAATTTTATACATTTTCAACCCTTAAAAATCAATTTTTATGAGAGTTATAGGTAAAAACAATTTTTTGCCAAAATTTTGCAACTTTTCAACTTTTATAATTCACCCTTTACAACATTGGAGTTGTAAAGGGTGCAGTTTATAAACTAATTTAATAGATATAAATTGAAAAAAGTAGAATTAAATACAAAAAAATTTATCAACATAAAAAGGCACCATATATTCTTATACATTTACATAAATAGTTGAAAATATTTACATTTATAGGTAAAACAATTATAATATTAATTTTAGAGTCATCAATTACATCTTCATCGTGATATATATCATCCTCATATTCTTCAATTATTGGTGGACTATTATTGCACCCTTCACCTGAGCACCCAGAACAAGTAAAGTTACAGTATAAACCAACTTTTCTGCACCCACATGAAACGCCGCATCCTTTTTTGCATTGGCAAAAAATAATTTTCCAAAGTTCATCGGGTACAGGTTATTTGTTCATGCGTACGGGAAATAACAAACCATCTTTAGAATACCATCCCCAGTCTGTCGCTCTGATATTTTCATTGCAAAGCCATAAACATATGAGCAAATGTTTTATTCTGTTGTATGGGATTTCAAAATAAGAACCCCTAAAATTTCAAATGTATAACGCCCTACTACCTAATATACCGGTTTTGTAGATTATTATGCTCCAAAATGTACTGTACTATACTAATGGAATTTTCCGAAAAAAAAATTAATTGGTTTTTTTAACGTATTTCCTTCATTTTTAACGATAGAGTGTTTCCTCAAAAACGATTTTGTAGAGGTTTTTAAGAGCTACAAGGATCTGTGAAATAAATCTCTTTGGAACCCTTGATTTTTAAATGGGGTGAGTTTAAAGGGCTCGAAAAAGATGGTGCTTGATCGTAAATCGATGCTTTAAACGGCTATATCTCGCCAAATATTCATTGTACAACAAATCTAAATAAAGAAAAATTTTAGTCATTAAAAAAGCTACAATTTAGTACATTTTTATTTCTTTCATATATTTAGTATTTTCGGGGATATTTAAAAAAAGAAGGGTAAAAAATATGAAATTGTAAATCGTTTCTCACTTTAAGCTGTACTTTTTCTAAAACCAAGCATTTAAAATGGGTCAAACTTCTTGGACGTATTAACAATACATGTACAAAGAGAATTGCAGAAGGGTGAAGATCGATTTTTATTATGGGAGTGGTTAGGGGGTTGTTTTCATCGATTTTTTCGTAAAAAAATGAGGTATTGGCCTTATTTTCATCATAACTCACTCAATTTTTGAGCTAGAGTCTTTTTTTATGATAGATCTATTTATGCTCTTTAAAAAAGCTTGCGTGAGTTTTCTTCCAAAAATGCATCATTTTCCCGATATTTGACTTTGAATCTTTCTAATTTGGCATTTGAAGAAAACCGCTGAATATTGATAGGCCGTAGTTCGGTTCCTATTATATCGCAAAAACATTTTAAAAAATAAATTGTATTTGTCTTTATAAAAGCTACAAATTTGTTCTCTACAATTTTTTGATAAAATGCACCATTTTCGAGTTATTCGCGAAAAATCGATTAAAAACGTCGATTTTTTCGTCTAAAAGTTGTTACTTTCAATCGTGAATAACTTGAAAAATATCAGTTTTACAAAAAAAAATGTATAGAACATTTTTTGTTTATAATCACTTTTTTAATTCGAAACCTGTAGTTAAAACGTAAAAAAAAAAATTTCACCCCCGGGATGGGGTGGCAACCACCCCTAAGGCTTTGGCGCACTTTGGTTCGATATAGATTTTGATCCTTAGGCTATTACCTACCTTCTGTTAAAATTTCAAGTTAATCCACGCAGGACGAAAAAAATACGAGGTGAAATGCTTCATTTCCTGGACTATAAGTGGTTTGACAGCATAATAAAATCGTAGATTTATGTGTAGCTTTCAATTTTTATGAGTTCAGAATCCAGCAGCCCGCAAAAGTATTGGGTTTTTATAATATAATTATTTGACAACCTTTTGTTGGCCAACCTCCTACAGCAGAAATGAGCCGAAATACATGATGTTTCCTATGTTCCGAATTAATTTCGTTCAATCTGTATATTGAACCAATAGTTGTGATATGTGACTTATGTATTAATTTTTTCAGACTCTATTGAACAGTATACAGGAGAGAGGGTCTTCCTGGCGCAGCCCTTTATTTGTTTTAAAAGGTTCAGACAGTTCTCCCTGAATTCGTACTCTACATTCAACTTTTTCAAAAGTTAGTTTTGTTAAATTTATCAACTGATTTGGTATTTACAGCTGTTTCATTGCTTTGAACATTTCTGTTCTATTCACAAAGTCGTAAACTGCTTTGTATTTTGTGTAATATACATACATTTATGTATGAAAATATATTATTATTATATATCTAATTTTTTTAAGACTATCTTTCTACGCTTTTCTTTACATTTATGAAGGGCTCCTATTCAAACATATTTTTGTTAATACTGAATCTAATTTTTCAAGATACTTGCTATGTAGAATAATATTCAAAGCAGAACGTAACAGAAAGAGAAGCTAGCCGAGGGCATTCTGCGTTTTTCAGTTTAACTAAAAAAACAACTTTTCGAAACACACAACATCGTATAATTGAATTATAAATAATAAATGTTAAATCTCCTATAGTCTGGGACAAAAAATGGAACGTTTTGAAAACAAAAACAAATTAATCTTCTTTGCGTTATGTAAATAATCGGTATATTTTGTGTGTATGTATAGTAGCTGCATCGGATTAGGTTGAAAATAAATTGTGGATGATATTGAGTCGGGTAATTTCAACTGCGAAATTTGTGGTGTAATCTCAGTTGAGCTATTAAATATTGTCACAGTGGGAGTAATTCGTATGTACAAACCAACTGCATAAATTCGTCAACATTTCGTCACATACCGATTATTTACTCGTGTATACGGGGTGCCAGAAAATTCTACTTCTTCTTAAAGTGCACTTGTGTGGTGGCAAATTATCTTAAGAAAAGACGCCTGTCTTTTGCGGCATGCAAAATCTTGCTAGTGTTATTAATGCCTGTCTAGTTTTTATATTCCGTAGCTCCATTTGTTCTTGACTTACTTTCCTCTTTCCCTTAATCTTTCCTTGGATAATTAGTTTAGGGATTGCGCATTCTTTTCCTTTCAGGATATTGCCCAGATATCCAAATTGTCGTACCTTAATCCAGTTAAGTAATTTACTCTTAGTATTTGCCCTTCTTAACCCTTGAGGAGTCGGGTGGGGCCTGTAAGACCAGCGACAATTTATTTGTAATGCTACAGTGCTTATTTTATCTCAGAGTGCTTTGCGTTGGTCAATACCTTTCCGTCCACATATCGAAAAATACTGAATACCGGGGTTTGCATTAGTGTATAATAGTCCGCTAGTTATTTTGACTTTTGGTTAGTCAGACTCTACCGGATTATTTAAGTATATTAAGTAAATTTATTAAAAAAAAAAACACAGAAGTTAAAATACTTCACACATGTATTGTGGTATAAAAACATATAGTTAAAACTTTTTAAAAAAGTATCGTCAAAATTTATGTACTAACATAACGTTTTCGATCTGAACAGATCATGCTCAGTGCCTTATGTAATTGAAGCTAACAATAAAGTTATCGCTGAGACCTCCATATATGGGTTTACATCATTCCAAATTTTAAATTTTAATTATGTTGTGACTCTAGGTCAATGACAATGAATAAATTGCTATTACTTTAGGAACTACATGTCTCCTTGCTCGATTTTTAACACGTAGTACTTGTCAGTTAAAACGACACAGACCAACTTGTCAACACGTGGCACGTGGCAATAATACCTTATATTACATTATTGCATAAATATACCTGCATTGCATAAATTAAACCCTAACCTTATGTACCTTGAAACTAATTAATTAAGTGCATCATTCATTATTGTCTTTCTCTCAATCTAATTTTAGTTATAAATTTCACCATCTACAGATTGAACGAAATAAATACGGAACATAGGAATATAATGTATTTCGGCTCAATTCTGCTGTAGGTGGTTGGCCAACAAAATATTGTCAAATAATTATATTATAAAAATCCCATACTTCAGCGGGCTGCTGGATTCTGAACTCATAAAAATTGAAAGCTACACATAAATCTACGATTTTATAATGCTGTCAAACCAGTTATAGTCCAGGAAATGAAACATTTCACCTCGCAATTTTTTCGTTCTGCGTGAATTGACTTGAAATTTAACAGAAGGTAGGTAATAGCCTAAGGATCAAAATCTATATCGAACCAAAGTGCGCCAAAGCCTAGGGGTGGTTGCCACCCCATCTCCGTGGTGAATTTTTTTTTTTACGTTTAAACTACAGGTTTCGATTAAATAAGTGATTCTAAACAAAAAATGTGCTATACATTTTTTTTATAAAATGATATTTTTCAAGTTATTCGCGATTGAAAGTAACAACTTTTAGACGAAAAAATCCACGTTTTTAATCGATTTTTCGGGAATAACTCGAAAATAGTGCATTTTATCAAAAAAATTATAGAGAACAAATTTGTAGCTTTTAAAAATATAAATACAATTCATTTTTTAAAATGTTTTTGCGATATAATAGGGACCGAAATACGGCCTATCAATGTTCAGGCGGTTTTCTTCAAATGCCAAATTTGAAAGATTCACAGTCAAATATCGGGAAAATGATGCATTTTTGGGAGAAAACTCAAAAAATATTTTTTAAAGAGCATAAATAGACCTATCATAAAAAAAACTCTAGCTTAAAAATTGAGTGAGTTATAATGAAAATAAGGTCAATACTTCATTTTTTACGAAAAAATCGATCAAAACAACCCCCTAACCACCCCCATAATTAAAATCGATCTTCACCCTTCTGCAATTCTCTTTGTACATGTATTGTTAATACGTCCAAGAAGTTTGACCCATTTAAAATGCTTAGTTTAAAAAAAGTACAGCTTAAAGCGAGAAACGATTTACAATTTCATATTTTTTACCCTTCTTTTTTTAAATATGCCCGAAAATATTGAATATATGAAAAAAAAATTACCAAATAGTAGCTTTTTTAATGACTAAAATTATCCTTTATTTAGATTTGTTGTACAATGAATATTTGGCGAGATATAGCAGTTTAAAGCATCGATTTACGATCAAGCACCATCTTTTTCGAGCCCTTTAAACTCAACCCATTTAAAAACCAAGGGTTTCAAAAAGATTTAATTCACAGATCCTTGTAGCTCTTAAAAACCTCTACAAATCGTTTTTGAAGAAACACTCTACCGTTAAAAATTAAAGGAAATACGTTAAAAAAAATAGTTAACTTTTTTCCGGAAAATTCCATTAGTATAGTACAGTACATTTCGGAGCATAATAATCTACAAAACTGGTATATTAGCTAGTGGGGCGTTATACATTCGAAATTTTAAGCGTTCTTATTTTGAAATCCCATACAACAAAATAAAACATCTGCTCATATGTCTATGGCTTGGCAATGAAAATATCAGAGCAACAGATTGGGGATGGTATTCCAAAGATGGTTTGTTATTACCCGTACGCATGAACAAACAAACTGCACCCGATGAACTTTTGAAAATTATTTTTTGCCAATGCAAAAAAGGAGGCGGCGTTTCATATGGGTGCAGAAAAGTTGGTTTATACTGTAACTCTACTTGTTCTGGGTGCTCAGGTGAAGGGTGCAATAACAGTCCACCAATAATTAAAGAAGATGAGGATGACATAGATCACGATGAAGATGTAATTGATGAGGAATAAAATTAATATTATAATTGTTTTACCTATAAATGTAAATATTTTCAACTATTTATGTAAATGTATAAGAATATATGGTGCCTTTTTATGTTGATAAATTTTTTTGTATTTAACTCTACTTTTTCAATATATATCTTATAAATTAGTTTATAAAAACTGCAATGTTGTTAAGGGTGATTTTTAAAAGTTAAAAAGTTGCAAAATTTTGGCAATAAATTGTTATCACCTATAGCACTCATAACAATTGATTTTTAAGGGTTGAAAATGTATGAATTTGTATTTTAAAGTATGAAAAAATCACTATTTAACTAGTCTAAACCAAACTTCACTCATCTTAAGATTTGTAATATTATTTTACAATTTTTGAAAATTAGGGGTAGTTTTCAGCTCTAAGAACAATTAGGGTTCATCGGCATGACATAAACTATAAGGCAGAGGGTGAATTGAGCTTAATTACAAACTTTTATGCAAATCGTTCCAGGGTGAAATCATTTTCTTCGCATTACTAATTTTTTTATATTAATCTCTAATAAGGGTCGCTTTTTAACGGTTGAAATATGATGGAACTTTATTCAAAAGCACGAAACTATCATTATTTAATTAATTCAAACCAAATTTTACCCATATTCAGGTTTAATATGTTATTTTATAATTTTTGACAATTAGGTGTAGTTTTTACCCCTAAGAACAATCAGGGTTCATCGACATGACATAAACTATAAAACAGCTTGTGAATTGAGCTTAAATTCAAATTTTTATCCAAATCGATCCAAGGCGAAATCATTTTGTTAGAATTAGTAATTTTTTTACATTAATCTCTAACAAGGGTTGCTTTTTAAGGTTGAAATATGATGGAACTCTATTCAAAAGTATAAAATAATCATTATTTAACTAATTCAAACCAAATCTTTCCCACATTCAGGTTTAATATGTTATTTTATAATTTTTGACAATTAGGGGTAGTGTTCACCCCTAAAACCCTTCAGCGCACTTCGGTTCCATATAGATTTTGATCCTTGGGCTATCACCTACCTTCTGTTAAAATTTCAACTGGATACATACAGGACGAAAAAATTGCGAGGTTTTAACTTTTTTCGAGCTTCATTTCCTGAACTATTATCGCTTATTTAGACAAACCCGTCTTACGCAAATAACATTTTTGCGAGGCAGATAGTGGAACGATATTTTATACAATGTCTATACTTAGGTATGGATTTATTTTTGTCCAAGTTTTATAATATTGGTCCACTATTTCAAATGCAGTTCAGACTGACATGTATTAAATTGTATGTTCCGTTTTAATTTGGTTCAATCTGTATATGAATGAAGTAATGCAGTAAGTACCGACTCATATGGTTTAAAATTATAACAATAAACAGTTTCAATAAACCATTAACACTGCTATATAATGAGTTTCTCAACACAAAAAAAAAAGTTGGTAAACATTCGTTCTACTTAAATGTAAACCTCCTAGACTATCACTTACCTGACTGAAAAACATAATATTTCTACTCCTCCAAATACTCCCCTTCGGCTTATCCCTCAAAAGGGGCAAAGTATACCGGAAAAACAGATGTTCGACGAGCAGGATGAGCAATCCAAGGGCAATGCCCACCCCCAACAGGATGAAAACCCCCGTGACGGCGGCAACCCCTAGAGGACGAGGTTGAGCTATATCCGTCGCTAGCTTGAAACACGGCAGACCTCCGTACCACTTCTCCTGGAGGATGTCCATGTAGCCGTTGTTGGAGTATTTCGCTATTACGGCTGATATACTGTCCTAAAATAATAAATAAGTATTTTAGTTTCTAACAGACAACAAGGGGAAGTGTAAAAGACGTCAGTTGCTAAAATATTGTTAAAATAGTTGTAAGATGATATATTTTTTAAATTATACCACTCTTAAGTCGTTCTAGTACTATGTTTATAATATTTTCCTATATAAATACTTTTAAAAATCATGTCGATGTATGCCATAAGTTGGCATTTTTGCTTCTATTAAATAAAAAAACTAAATGTAAATAATATTCAGGCATTTAAACTTTTAGTTAGTTGGATAGTTTTCCAAAGTATAAAAAGTTTTCTCTTTGCCAGAATGCATTTTGTTTCGATAAGTGCTATAACTTCGATGGTATTGCTAGGATTACTTTTAACCATTTTCTCGAGTATTATACTTTTGAACTTTTTCAATACGTTTGTTTTCGATTACTACTTTTGAATTATCAGAAATATTTATAAACCTAATTAAGGTTATTTCCTAGCAACTGCGCCCTAAATTTAGTTTGAATAAACGTTTTTATCGGTATTTTTATTCAAAAATTGAAAGTGAAACATTAAAGGAAAATTTATTATGTATCATTTGTATAAAGTAAAAACAATAAATGAATGGCCGCCCCGAACAAGGTTGTAACCCACAAAATCATAATAATCATCAACAGCTAACCTGCCATTAGGTGTTTGGATCAGACAGTTTAAACTTACTACCACCTACGAACCGGAAGAGCTAACAGATTTCGAAGAAAGTAATGAAAATGTAGCAACAACATCTGGACTTTTTGACAAGGGCATCCTTCAAGCAGTGTGTGTAGTAGAAGTAGAAGAGAACAGTGACCCGGAAGTAGAAGCAGAGCCAGAACCAGCCAGCATTGGATGCGGCAAAACTACTTCATCGGTTTTTCATCCACCAGTAAGACGATATGAGTGCTGTGAAAAACTCTATGCGTCTTCTAGACAAGGTCAAATTAGTTCTGTGGATAGGGAAAAAGAAACGGACCAAGGTGACAGACTTTTTCGTTAACGTAGGCTAAATATATGATGTTTTTTTTATACCTTGATGAAAATACTGTACAGTATCATATTATTTTGTTATTGTACAGTATACATTTTATAATTGCACAGTAATTTTTTTATACTGTATTGCTTACATAATTATTTAATAAATCTATCTATAAATCTTAAATAAATTTATGTTGTGTACAGTATATACAGTGTTAATTTATTTATAATTGTTAAGATCAATTATTTCAATTACAATAGGTTGGTTAGTATAATATTATTATTATTACAGTAACGATTTTAGTCATTTTCTTAATATCGATCCCTCCTTATAACGATGAAAATTCCCGGTCTCTTGCATATCATTATACAGAGAGACTAATCAATTGGTGTATTAACATTGTTTGTCTATGGTAGCTAACATGATACTACGACTTCCAAGATAAAACCACTTCGCAATCGAATTTTTTACGTCGATACGCATGACGTCACTAGGTGATAACAGTTTATCTTTATTTAATATTCTGAAATATCATCATCATCATCACTGGCTCGTCAACCCTTTTTGGTTCTTGGCCTGTTCAAGGATTCTTCTCCATTCTGACCTGTTTCGTGCTTTTTTTCCAGTTTTTACTTTTTAATGTTGTTATATCATTTTCTATTTGTTCTACGTATCTCAGCTTCGGTCTTCCTCTTGTTCTTTTTTCTACTGGCACTCGTTTGAATATTTTGTTTGGTATTTCGCCTTCTTCCATTTTTTCCACATGTCCAATCCAACGTAGCCTTCCTATTTTAATGAATGTTATGATATCCGGATCCTGGTATATGTTGTATAGTTCAAAGTTATACCTTCTCCGCCAAATCCCGTTTTCTTTTGTGCCCTTATATATGTGTCACAAGATTTTTCTTTCAAAGGTGGCTAATAACATTTCCTCCCTTTTAGAGAGTGTCCAGGTTTCTGAACCGTATGTGAGTACCGGTCTTATTAAGGTTTTGTATATTTGGCATTTTGTTTTTCTGGAGACGTTATCTGATCTTAGTTGCCTAATTAAGCCATGGTAACATTTATTGGCAATAAATATTCTCCTCTTCACTTCGTCTGCAACGTTGTTATCAGACGTAACTAGGGATCCTAAGTATGTAAAGTTTTTTACCGCCTCAATGTTGTATTCTCCTATTGTTAAATTTGGCAGCTGCCTTATTTGTGCGTTTTTATTTGCAGGCATATATTTTGTTTTTGTCTGATTGATATTAAGAGCACTATTTTTTGCAGCTCGTTGTATTTGAGTGAATGCCTCTATCATTTCTCTTCTTGATCTTGCGATTATGTCAACATCATCTGCAAATGCTAGTCTGAAATATATTTTATCTAAAAGTTCACACATTTATTTGTCAACGTACTAGATAAACGATAAAACAGTAGTAAATCTGACAAAACTCCATTCGAAACAGAACATTTCTGGTGGTATTTGTCGCCAAGTGACGTCACACATGCAAAAGAGATTGACTGATCGCGTACGCGTGGGTTTATCTTCAGAAGTTCATAGTATCATTGTAGTTAATACTGTAGAATTGTTAAAAAAGGAATTGTTTTTAATCCAGTTAATTTCGTCACACCCATACTTACAGCGACAAGTTCTAGCCCGCAACAAAAAAGCGCGTTGAAGCAAAGCACAAGCAAAAAAGCAAAATTTTAGTTTACATATTTTTGTACTAAAATTTATTGTTTTCATAGTTAATTACGAATTGCTTTTAATTAGGATTAAACACATTTTTATGCAAACATTTTAAAAATGCTTTACATGCTTTAAAAGTAGTTTGACCAATCGAGCTGACTCTGAAAACTTAGAAGTAGTCTTCTTTTCCGATAATCGTGGAAGTCAAGGCAAAAATAAATTTGTTGTAACCATTTTTTTGTATACGGTTACTAATGTCAAAATAAAAAGTATCACCCATAAAGTTTTTGAACTGGGACACGGTCAAAACGAAGGTGACAATAGTCATTCTATAATTCAAAAATCCATTAAAAGAACTTGGTCCCTTTTTTTATTAACTCAATACGCAGCCATAATAAGTACTGTCCGGAAAACAGGAACTACGTTTAAAGTCAGTGAAATGGCTCAAAATGAGTTTGTTGAGTTAAAACAAATGACATCCAATTGTACTAATCAGCCATTTAATATAAAAACTGAGGAGGAAAAGTTCAATTTTAATGACATAGTTATGACCAAAGAAGACAAAAATTATCCGCACCGTTATTTTTACACAACTTCTTATACCAGCACAGAATTTAAAGAAGTTATAATTAGAAATAATAAACAAGGAGCGGAATAACTCATCTACAAAATTATGATCTATTCCCAGCATATTTGGATACTGTTAAAATTAGTAAGAAAAGTATGATGACCTGCAAAGTCTCATCCAAAATAAATCTATACCACCTATTCATGATCCATTCTTCAATGCCTTGAATTATAAGAACACAGCATAATATTGCGTCCTAAGAATCTCTTTTACTTCGAATTTATCGGATGATTTTGGTTTTAAGTTTTGATTTCGTATACCACCCAATTTTTAAATAAAAATTAGATGAAATGTCTTGGATTTGTTTATAAAGTTCGACATAACTTGAATAATTTTTGTGTAATCAAAATTATTTTGGCATGGTTTTAATAAAATACATCCAAATTACTAAATTATTACGTCACTAGTACCCCACAAAATTGTAAAACTTACTCATACTTTAATGCAATAATGACGTAACGTAACTAAACATAGTAAAAAATACTAATTTTAGCAGCTAACAATTGAATTTTGTGAACTGACAGCTTACTATGATGAATGAAATCGAAAATACTTCAATAAGTTAGGTACCAAGCAATTAAATATGGTATTTCCGCTGAAACTTTAAACGCCGCTTACTACAAATTACAATTTTTGAGTTATGTCACTAATGTTCGCAGCAAGCGTTATGTCTTTTTGCTAATAAACAAATGCAATAATTTTAAAAATGTTTGAAACTGTTTTCTTGTGGCATTTCTAAGTTAATTGTTGTGTTTATATGAAATTAAGCTACAATTAGTTGTAATAAAAATTACATTGTTAACTACTAATTCACTTTTCGAATTCCACTCCAGAGATCGTATTTAAAAAAGATTATTTGTAAATAATGAGCTGGTAAGGCGCTTCAGACACACACACCAGATGGTTACAAAGACACTTACCTTAAGTGGAAACCCCTTGGCCATTCCAATCGCATAACTGTCTTCATTTATACTATCACCAATTTTTTGCAATTTGCAGCCATGGTCAGTAGCTCTATAGTAATCCAAAACAGGTGTATCAGCGATGAGAATATCTAAGGATCCATTTCGCAACCGCTTAACGCCTTCTTCTATACTCTCGAGGGAGTATTTGTGCATGTGTTGCCAAAGAAGTTGGTTAGCTCTTTGGACATAGTATTCAGCGGCTGATGATCTTGGTGCTCCTACCTTTTGACTCAATAACTGAAATTAAGAAAAAACATATATAACATATATACATATATATTTAACGATATTACAGTATTAAATTAATTACTATTTAACTGGGAATAAGCCACAATTAAAGATAATAATACGTTTATTGACGTTTCAATTTCCACTTCGGAAATCGTTCTCAAAATACAAACAGTAAATTAAACAAATTTTGTTTTAATTATGTTTTAATTATGCTAAATGAGGCCAATTGTGTCGCAAATTCCTCGACAGAATATAGTAGGATCTGGTTACCAATTTTGAAAGAGGAAGTTATTAATAACAAAATATCAGTATTAGTAAGTCAGTAACATATAGAGGATACATCATTTATGTTTTTTAAATAACGAAACATATAAAATCAGAATTTTGGTGTTTATTGAAGGTAAACTATATGCACGAAGAAATACTTACCATGTCGGGATAGTATCATGAGGTTTTTTTCCTGGTTTTTCCCTCATAATTTACTATGGAATCACTAACAGGAGAATTTTACTGTCATCATGTCATGTGTTTGTCTTTTTAAAGACGAATTACATGCTATGATTTTTTCTGACGGATATTCTCAAGTTAAAGTTGATTTCATGTAATCGAATGAACTATCTTATAAGTAAAGTCGTCCCAGGAGCGCAACTCAACAATATTGGCAATATCATTTTAAAGTCGTCTACTTTAAAATGCATAATGTATGTCTGAATTGTCAATATAAATGAGTCAGATAAAATTAAATTATTAGAAGAATGTTTCACTATGTAACAAAAAACAAAATTTGTTTAATTTACTGTTTGTATTTTGAGAACGATTTCCGAAGTGGAAATTGAAACGTCAATAAACGTATTATTATCTTTAATTGTGGCTTATTCCCAGTTAAATAGTAATTTACATATATTATGTACCTATCACACAATTACGTATATTTAGCACATGGGAGCTTATGCCAACGTTTATTAAGAAACAGAATGAATCCCGTGGGATATGGTAGATTGCTCACTTAGAGCATAGGCACGGATGTGCTTATATTGTGGGTTCAAACCCCACCCGGTGTCAGTTGTTTAGGCATTTATTAATTTGGAGGGTCTTAATTATGGCTATGTTAATTTAAGCTTTAAATGTACCTATTCTGTTACGTTGTTTTTAGATCTAAAGTAACGTTTAATAAATAGCAATAGGCTAATGGCTAACTGCGAGACTTGCAAGACTCTTGCTGCAAGACCAAGACCAAGACCAGGTGTATTGGGGCAAGACCAAGACCAAGACTGTCTATCTCGCTTTGTTTTTGCGTTTGAGCAGTACTTATAAATTGCTATAATAAATATTCGCTTTGGTCGGTACTCTCCAAGGGCCATGCGGCATTGTTCTGTTTGTGTCCCTATATTTTACATATAAAAATAAAAGTTTTTATTTAAATTAAAAAAAGGTTTGCCCAATTTTTATTGGGAATAAATTCTTTAGTTCAAAAATTAAAGATCACTGTCATTAACGTATATTTATTGTTTATTTCTAGATACTTCCAAAGCGGTTGTGTAATTAATTATCTAATTAAATATTTCCCTACACTTTTTTAAACTTACACCCTTGAGGTCGTCTTTAATACGATTAGGATCTTAATGCTGCAGACAGCCATTGATGAATTAATTAAAACGACTGTGGTATCTCCATTTATCTCATACTAATCACACTTCTTGGGGTTACTTCAAGTCATTTCCATTTTCCGTATACTTTATTTAATTAAAAAACTGAAGTTTAAACCCTGAGTTCGTTAAGCAAAATTTATTTTAATATATTCAGTGTGTGTTTTTTGTTCTGTTTTATGTAGTTGACTTTCATAATCGTCCTAAGAAGACTGAAAGATATAAAAAACTTAATAATCTACTGACATGAATACATATTTAGATATACACTCATCATAAAAGTGCCGAGTTATAGAGGATATCTTAAATATTTTATTTAAGAGATTACTCTCTTTAATACTACTTACGAGTTATTACTAGAGCTAAGGAAATATGAAAAATGCATATTAAGTGCATATTTGCATATTTTGTGTAAACTGTATAAGTGCATATGCATTTATGTAAAGTACAAACACAAGTAAAGCAATTTAGCGAGGTAGGTAAAAATATTACTCGAAATACCCCTTATTGGTATTACGAGTGGCACAATATGACAATAGGAACAGTAAAACGCCATAAGCCGGTTGCTGACACTAAATATGCCACGTAAACAGAAATAAAAAGCAATTACGAAGGTGGGACGATGAATTAAAAGCCCAAATAAAATATAAAAAACAGAAATGGAAAATATATTTAAACAAGAGACCAGAAAATAGTTACGAAGAATATAAACGACAAAGAAAGGTGGTGAAAGAAACGGTGAGAAAAGGTAAAGAAACAACAATGAAACAGGTGAAACGTAAAGACGGCACGCTAATTATTAGACCAAATAAGATTATGAAAAGATGGAGACAATACTTCAGCGAATTCCTAACACCAAGACAGCCGAAAGAGGAAACTGTAATGATAGAAGTAGAAGGAGAATATAGGCAACAAAATTATATCTAAATAGAAGAAGTCAAAGAAGCAATTAATAATACAAAGAGAGATAAATCGGCTGGTCATGACAAAATTACTGCTGAAATGTTAAAGACAATGGGACCGAAAGGAGTTGAATTTTTAACCAAAATTATGAACATGGCTTGGAACCGATGTACAGTTCCCGAAGATTGGAGAATTGGCATAATACTACAAATCTTTAAAAAAGTAGACCCAAGTTCTTGTGAAAATTATAGTGAAATTAATCTACTCAGTATCGTCTCCAAAATATATGAAAGCATCCTAGAAAAGAAAAAATTAAGACACATCGTTTAACCACATCTGGATAAAGTACAAAGTGGGTTTAGGAAGGGACGCATTACGCAAGACCATATATTTACGTTGAAACAAATAATTGAGAAAGCTAGAATAAAGAACACAGAAATATGTGGCTTTTCTAAATATTGAGAAAGCATTTGACAAAGTGTCCCAGGAAGCAGTTTGGAAAAGTCTTCAAATTAAAAATATTGACCGTCAACTAATAGGTGCTATCGAAAGTCTGTATCAAAATAACAAGAGTTATGTACGTAAGGATAACTTGGAATCAGAAATGTTTTTAATAAACGAGGGTCTAAGACAAGGAGTTGTTATGAACCCCACACTGTTCGTATTGATTATTGACGACATAATTATGGAAATAAAAGCAAGTATACACAAAGTACATATCGAATATAGTAAACTACGACCGGTTGGTATAGCTGAGTGTGCATTCGCAGACGATCTCATGTTATGCGCTTCCAACGAAAGGGACCTCCAGAAAAATATAGATAGCTGGAATAATGAGCTCGCAACTAGAAACATGAAGATTAATGTTAAGAAAACCAAGGTGATGCTAATAGCAAAAACTAAACGAAATGTTAACATAGAAATTAACCAACAACCCATAGAACGAGTAGATGCATTCAACTACCTAGGGGTTACAATAGACAGAGAAGGTACCATGCAGAATGAAATAACAGAAAGAATAAGTAGTGCTTCAAAAGTGTTCTATAATCTTAGTAGGGAATTCATAGGTAAACCGGAAATCAGCAGAAGAACCAAAATGACAGTTTATAAGACAGTATTCCGACCTATCTTGATATATGGAAGCGAGATTTGGGTTTTAACAAAGCAATTAAAAAGCAAGATACAAGTTATTGATATGAAATATCTAAGACAAGTCAAAGGAATAACACGACGAGGCAAAATAAGAAACGAAGTTGTTAAAAAGAACTGGGCACATAATATGTACTACATGCTGTTAAAACACAACAGATAAAATGGTTTGGTCATCTGTGCCGAATGAGCGACAACCGATCCGTTAAGCAAGTCTGGAAGTTTAAAGTGAAAAAGTGTAGAACCAGAGACAGACCACGGAAAACCTGGAATGACGAAGTAGGGCAGATTTTGAAAAGTAGGGGAATGGAATGGTCAGAAGCTCAATATGAGGCAAAAAACAAGAAAGAATGGGCAAAGTTCGTGCATAGAATAGAATAAAAAACAAGAATTCTGCATTTTCATTAGATTTGAGATGTAATGTATATCTGTAACCTGTATTTGTATTTACCTCACACCTTAGGGTAGAGAGTTGTTCGATTATATAAATATATTGTTATGATATGTAAAATCGAGAAAAATATTGGTTTGTTTGAAATATTTCAAAGTTCAAAAACATTAAAATTATTTAGATAAGTAGGATAATAACCAACAAATATTTCGAAGAAGAAAAGTCTTTAAATTTTTGGATTACCTGTATTAAACAAAATGTAAGCTATGCATAAATTATTTTCTTTGTTATAATATACTTGAGTGACCCGCATAATTTTAAGTGAAATCCAAAGACAATTGAACCGGGTTTTCCAAATACGTTAATGCAGTGATTAAGGACAATAGAATAGATTTTAGAAAGAGGTTTTTGTTAGTTTTTAAGAATTGTAGAAAAATATTATTTGTAAATAAGTTTTAGGAAATTTTATAATTATAGGTAAAAATTTGTTTGTTATCGAAATGAAAAAATGGGAGAATTGTGACGAGCTTTGATTGGCGGAGATTGAAAAAGGTGGGATAGGTATGTAGGAATGAAAGTTTAGCTAGATTTTTGAGAGAGAAAAGATAATCAGTTGGTTTCCAAGGGTAGAAGGCGAACGACCGTTGTTCTCGGGTTGTTTACCAGAGGTAGGAAGCAGTAGCAGTGAAAGTTTGTGAGTTTTCGTGTAGTTAGTGTATCTGACAGAAGCTGATCCAGTAAAAGATTGTAAGTCATATTTTTCTACTTATATTCCAAGAGTCACTGGTCAGGCCAACGAGAGATTCAGTTTATCGTAAAGAAAAGATATTCCAAGAGTCATTTTTTTGTTTGGTAATGTAATGGTTCCGTTTGTACCATTAATTTTGAAGGTTCACGTACGTAGAACAAAATTTTGAGAATAATATGAGATTTTGTTTATCGAAAAAATTTGAATGTGAATTATTTCATTATTTTTATTTCAATATATAGTGTTATATCATATGTGTTTTTTATTATTCCGGTATTCTTCGGACCTTACTTTTCACATGTAATAGCATAGATATTAAAGCACGAATTTAACCCTGAGATAAGAGAATTAAAAAGTGTGATAGAGTCATAATCATATCATTTAAATAATTTTAATTAATTAATTAATTAATTAGCTAATTAATTACTTGGCGCACCAAGACTTGAAATATCACAATAATAGATATATATATATATATATATATATATATATATATATATATATATATATTATATATATATATATAAATCATAAATCAATATGGTTTTTCCTGAAATCTTAACAAACAACAGACAAGCAACTACCAAAATAAGTATCAAAAAAAAGACAAAAATGCAATGTAAAAGATCAAATGCAATTTTCTGCCCGTAGTTACAGTTACTTCAGTTTGGTGTATTCGTTGGTTAAGTAAAGTTGTGTTTAAGTGTTTAAGTAAAGTGTAAAGTGCAATTAAATCAATTCTTCTGAAAAGTGTATTAATAGTAAGACAGCTTTTAAAGTCATTAATGACAATTATATATTTTGCACGGTTTGTAAAAAACCGGTAAATATTATGTTTAATTTAATTATTATTATTTTAATTGTTAAATATTTTTCTAAAAATATACTCTTAATATAATTTTACGTTAAAATGTAAGTTTAGAAAATGACTGATATTATCATCAGTGGCATTACAGCTCGTTATGAGCCAAAGCCTTCTTCAGAACAATCTTTCATTCGCCCCTGTTTCTGGCAACTCTTATTTATGCTTTAACTTCGATGGATTTTAGATCATCCTCCATGTTATCTTGATACCTAATGGAAATAAAATACCTGGGAATTACACTGTCTAGCTCTGAAGACCTGGACAAAGAAGTGAGAGACCAAGTACAAAAAGCAAATAGACTGGCAGGATGCCACCTAACCTAACACTATATGGCGAAACAAATACATTAACACTGAGATGAAGTCAAGAAATTATAAAGTCAGTATAAGACCAATAATGACATAATCAGAAATAGGACTACACATAGCCACAATGCAAAGGCTACTGGAAACGGCAGAGATGAGATTACTGAGAAGAAAAGAATTACAGGAAATACGCTGAGAGATCGGAAGCGAAGTGAAGACATTAGAAGAAAATATATCGTAGTACAGTGTATAAATGAATGTACACCAAATAGAAAAAAAAAATGGAATAACCACACAAGCAGAATGGAGGTGACCCGAGTCGTCAAAATAGTAAGAGATAAGTCACCAATCGGAAGAAGAAGTATCGGACGACCGCGCAAAAGATGGAGTGACGACCTTCCATAGAGGTATTAATCCCCCAATGAACAAGCAGAATTGCTTATAAAGAAGAAGAAGAAGATCTTTATATTCCCTAAACAAATGAGATTTATAGTAAATTCAATTCTCCTGTGCCTCAGATATATCACTAATTTTTATTTAATAGTAAAATTATTAACAAACAAAAACTTTATGCCCGATGTATATTAATTATTATATTTATGGCTTGATATATCGCGACTGTGGGATGTATTTGCATCATCAAATTAAATAAAATATCGGAGGTTTGTGGGCAACCGTTGTAAACTGTGGTAAAAATATTTTTGGATTGGAAATTTGTCACGATTTAATTTATTCTACAGTCATTTTGTTAGCTCAATCGATAAATGGTTTATATGGTTCACTATTGCTACATTATAATGAGGCAATATATACCACAAAAGCCACTATATGTATATACTTACCATTTTGATTTACTGTATTTTGGTTATGTTCCTTTTTTTATTACCATTTAAATTTAAATTCAAAATTCCCGAGAAATTTAGATGAATATAGAAACAGTTAGACGAGTTTAGTAGTGTTATGTCAACAAGTTTCAATTAGTAATAATGGTTTTCCAAAGATTCCTAAAACAGCAATATTTGATAGATGGTTTAGAAGATACTGTCGAGAAAATTAAAAATAATGAGATCAAAATTAAAAAATTAACGAGTAGGAGTGATATTAATTTACATAAAAATGTGAAAGAAAAATTTGGAATATCACGAACAAATACACCTAACCGATTAATTGACAAAAACAATAAACTTGTTATTAACCCAATTGAAATAAAACAAGTATGGACTTAATATATTGAAAATCTTTCTATGGGCACAATAACGGAACCAACACATATTAATAATGAGAAAGCCCCAATAATATTAAAATCTGAAGTCCTACATGCTATAAACAACTCAAAATCTGGTAGAACCCCAGGGCCAGATGAAATTTATATCAAGCTTATGTTACGTAAAAATTAGTCATATTAAAAAAAACCTGTAAACATGTTGTTTATTTACTCATATGTTGTAAATTCTGGTATAATCGGAAAGATTTCTCAGACCGTTCTAGATAACGGTGTTTGGATATAAATACAGGATTTTTATTGTGGCCAGTTAGCAAGAAGATAAATTCGCGCTCACGTATTTAAATGTACGGTCGTAATAAATTATTGTAAAATAAATTAGTACAAATAAAGACTTTAATAAATTTGTGAGCGTTATAAATAGACCCTTTAGTAAATTAAAGTAAGAACAATAAATTAGAATTAATAAAACCATTATACTTATTAAACTTACAGACGAAGACAATTTAAGAGCAATAACTATACTCTTTAACAACATATACAATTCTGGTGAGATACCTACAGAATGGCTGCTATCGACTTTTGTTCCGCTACCAAGAATCAAGAACACCAAACACTATAATGACTATATCATGATTAATCAGCTTAATGTCACACTTATTAAAAATATTTTTAAAGACTATACATGTAATTAACTCCGCCGTTGCCTGGTCCCAAGTCCAGAATGAGAAAGGAGGAGGGTTAAGCAAGGGACTAACTATTCCTTCTTGTAAAAAAAACATAGTTATGAAAACGAAGCACATGCCTCGGATAAGGACGGATCTTTTAAGACGACAAAAGCGACGACAAAGGACAATGAATATAGGAACCTGGAACGTACTAAGCCTATATCGGCCTGGAGCCCTAACTCAGGTGGTCAAAGAACTTGAATCCAGAAACATGGACATAACTGCTCTACAAGAGATTAGATGGACTGGAGAAGGTACACTAAAAACTAATAAATCAGTAGTATTTTTCAGCGGAAGCGAACGAGAACATCAATTCGGAACTGGTTTTATAGTCAGGGAAAGTCTTGTAGGGTCAGTTTTAACTTTCAAACCCGTTAATGAAAGACTTTGTTATATCAGAATCAAAGGACAACTACATAACTATTCCCTAGTTGCTGCCCATGCACCGACAGAGAAAAAGGAAGAGCATATAAAAGATAACTTCTACGAGAAACTAGAGGAACTGATAAATAATTTACCTAAACAGGACATGCATATTATCTTAGGAGATTTCAATGCAAAGATTGGGAAGGAAGCAGCGTACAAACCAACAATAGGTAACCATAGTCTTCACGATGTTAGCAACGATAATGGAACAAGACTAATAGACTTTGCAGCATCCCACAATCTACTAATAAAATCGACAATGTTTGAACACAAGAATATACACAAACAAACATGGGTCTCCAACGACGGCGTCACAAGAAATCAGATTGATCATGTTCTAGTAGATGCCAGGAGGGGTAGTAACTGTCTAGACGTAAGAAGCCTAAGAGGAGCTGATGGAGACACGGATCATTTTCTTGTAAAAGCGAAGATAAGGACAAGAATAGCGTCCAAAAAAACACACAAGAATACACCAACACAATTATGGAATACGATGCAGCTAATCCAGCGATGCAGGAACTTGGCTTTCCAAAAAAACTAGTCCGGTTGATACAAATGTGTATGGAACGGTTACGATGTAAGGTGAGAGTTGGACAACAATACTCGGAGACATTTGAAATAAACAATGGACTAAAACAGGGAGATGCACTTTCACCACAACTCTTCAACTTAGCTCTGGAGCACATAATCAGAAGTGCAAGAATCGAAAAACCGAATACAGTATTTCATCGAGAAGGACCAAACTTACTACTGGCATTTGCAGACGATATAGATCTAATAGGAAACACGCGATTAAAGATGAAGGAGACTTGGAAGCTAAACGTGGACGATGACAAAGGCAAATGAAGAGAGACTACGTGTTTGGGAAAGAAAAATCCTAAGGAAGATCTTTGGTCCGGTGCTTGATGAAGCATCAGGACAATATAGGATAAGAACTAATAAAGAGCTTGAAGAACTTTACCCAGACACCAACATCATAAAAGAAATAAAGTCCAAAAGACTCCAATGGGCAGGACACCTCAGAAGACATTCTGATGAACGAACAGTAAGACTGGTGTGGGAGGAAGTCCCAACTGGAAGGAGACCACGCGGACGCCCTCGTCTTCGGTGGCGAGATAATATAGCAGGAGACCTAAGCACTATGGGCGTGGAGAATTGGATGGAGGTTGCTCAAGATAGAAAACAGTGGAGGCATGTTGTCGAGTCGGCTAAAACCCACGAAGGGTTGTAACGCCACAGAGTAAGTAAGTACTATACATGTAAGAATATTCAGAAAGTTCGAAGCGGATATGAGTAATAGACAGTTTGGCTTTCGTAACGCCTTCGGAACAGTGAAAAAGCTGTGTATAGTTTCACAACTCTTGCCCAAAATGTCGAGACTAACAAAAATATTTTTTCGTTGCATTTATAGACTATGAGAAAGCTTTCGACAAAATTAAACATCTCATAGAATGTTTAAAGAGAAAAGGACTTGACAAAAATGACATTAACATAGTGAGAAATCTCTATTGGAACCCACAGGCTGTGGTAACATTAGATGGAAAAAGCACGGATGCGCAACAGATAAGTAGAGGAGTCAGATAGGGCTGTGTACTGTCACCACTACTATTTAGTATATATTCCGAAGAGTCATTTACGGAAGCACTTGAAAACTATACAGAAGAAATCAAGATAAATGATGAAAATATAAATAACATCCGTTATGCTGACGATTCAGTCATTATTGCTGAAAGTGAGACAGACCTGCACGTTACCAAACACAATTTGTGATACTGGGGAATAGTTTGGTTCAACAATAAACATAAAGAAAACAAAAACCATGGTTATTAGTAAGAGGGGTAAAGTCATTACAAGGATCCAGATAGAAAATGAAGATATTGAGCAACTGGACAAAATGAAATGCTTAAGAGTCTGAATTACGGAAGACCTGAATCCGAAATCAGAAGTTCGCTCAAGAATAGAACAATCACGAGCAACATTTTTTAAAGATAAGGAAATTTCTGAGTAAGAAAAGACTTAATCTGCAAATCCGATATCGGTATCCGATATCGATATTTATTTGATGAAGAGTTCCATTTAGGCTTTTTTTTAAATAACTGGTTGGGAAAAATATTTACGTAATTTTCACCGATATTATAACTCGCATCACTAACTCCTTTATATTTCATTTCCGTACAATTAAATTTATTCTAAATGATATCGCCCTGAAAACACGATATGTCAATTTATAAATTAATTACGGCATTCCGCGTCAGTGCCCTCTATCCAAATAGCGCATAAAATTGAAAAGTATGTGCCTGTTTATATTCTAAAAGAGTTTACTGGGTCACTGGCTTTTAATTGATTGATTGTAAATTAAAAATCAACCCTTTGCGAGTTCAACGGCTGAAATAATAAAGAGTATTGTAAGAGCAACGTGATCCACTTCGAAACAAGTTAATAATTCAAAGAACAGTCCGAACTGGAAGAGAAAATTTTGAAATAAACGAGTTAATTAGAGAAGCTAAAAATGCCATTTAAGTATTTTAAATCCTTTGTAATGTGCTTGTATAATTACTAGACGCGACAGTTTGTTTGTTTTAAAGTTACAGATTATTTTTAGCAGTAAAAAGACGATGAAAACGAGATATATCCGACAGAAAATATAAAGATTAAAAAGGTTAATTAAGAATCAACGAAGCATTTGCAGATTTTTAGATACTAAACTTATAACACCAGAAGTAGTTACTTTGACTAGTTCAGTTGTTTCAGAAGGAGATGTTCGTAAATGGTTTTTTTTTAGTCGAGGAATATTTAAAAAATTTAGATTATATTCTGCAAGAGCGCGCTAGAATTTTTAATGTGGATGAAACATGTTTTTATCTGTGCCCAAAAAATTTTAAAGTAAGATTCTGATCAAGCAAAAATTAACCCTGAACTACTATCGTGGGGTCAAATTTGAACTCAGAACTTGAAAGTCCTGTGGTCAAATGTCTACCCAACTGTCTACCAGTCGTGCGCCACTGGTAGACAGTTTGGCGAACGACCTTGTTATTCTATGTATTCTCCCAATTAAGTACGTAGTTTAGCATGCCGCTTAGTAGCAACCGATCAGTGGGATAGTGCACACGTGCTGCTGAGTTCCGGTCGGATTTGACCCCACCGTAGTAGTTACGTTATTATTATTTAAGATAATACATTAAAATGGCTTTAAGAATTAGCGGAAGTACGGTGACAAGTGAAAATGTTTTTGACTTTCTCGAATCTCTGGAGGAACCAACCGAAAATATTGACACTTATAGTGACTCTAATAACAGTGATACTGACACTGAAAGTGAACATTCGGTTCACGACACAGATTCAGAAATTGACGTAAGTGACTTATCAAGCGACGAATGTGAAACAGCATCTAATAATGAAAAAAATTTTTACTATGGACGGAACAGATATAAGTGGGCTAAAAATGCTCCGGCCCCATCAAAAATTCGCGCACAGAACATTATTATACACCTTCCTGGTCTTCGTGTACCTGCCCTAGAAACAAAACCATCCAGTCCACTTGAATCCTGGTCACTTCTTATAATTCCTGACATCTTGGCCTCTATTCTAGAGTACACAAATGAAAAAATTACCAAGCTCCGTGTAAATTATGGGGATACATAGATATACATTTGTCGATCATCTAAACGAAGGTGAACTTAAGGCTTTTTTGGGTCTTTTAAACCTTTCAGATGTACTAAAGTCTAATCATGAGAATGTCGATTCATTATTTTCGACAAGTGTTTTAGGTAGGCCAATTTTTCGTGCTACAATGTCAAAAGAACGCTTCTTATTTCTTCTCACAGCAATAAGATTTGACAATCATGAAATAAGAGAGCAAACGAAGTCCAATGGAGATCGACTTGCAGCAGTGTCCTATTTATTTAAATGTTTCGTATCTAACAGTACAGCAAACTACTCCTGTTCCGAATATGTTACAGTGGACGAGATGTTGGTTGGATTTAGAGGTAGATGCCCTTTCAGAATGTACATGAAAGCCAAACCAGTCAAGTACGGCATCAAGATCATGTGTTTATGTGACGCAAAAACACATTATTTGGTAAATGCTTTTGTGTATACGGGTATAACAAATGATCCTAATGCCCAAAAGCTATCCATACCTACAAGATCAGTACTTGCTTTAGTGGAACCAATTGCCAATAGTAACCGAAATGTCACTAGTGATAATTGGTTCACCTCAATAGGGCTAGTTGATGAACTAAAAAAACTTCGTGTTTATTTGGTTTTACACGAGACAATATAATCGTATCATGTGTCCCTAAAAAAAATAAAAGTATAATTATGTTGTCGTCTATGCATCACAACAAATCTGTTGACCAGGAAAGCAAAAAAACCTGATATAATAGCTTTCTACAATTCGTCGAAAGGGGGCGTTGATGCACTTGATCAAAAATGTGCACTTTATCGTTCAGGTCGAAGATGCCAGCGATGGCCTTTAGTAATTTGGTATTCCATAATGGATATTGCTGTAGTAAACAGTCACATTATTTTTCACGCAGCTAATCCTGGGGTTAGAAAAAATTGATCGGATTTTATTCAAGAGCTGGGAATCAGTCTTATAAATGAACATTTAGAAGTAAGATTTGCAATGCCAAATTTGTCAAGAGAATTACGCTCGATAATTTCCAAAGCATTAGAAAATAATATTACTCATCAAGATCAGACCAAACCAGAAAGGCCAGTTTTAAGACGTAGATGCTACTTGTGTCCCAGAGGTAAGGATAACAAGCATTCCATATTGTGCGCAGAATGTCATAGGACCATCTGCAAAACACATTCACTTCAGAGAGTTACCTGTACTATGTGCAAAGAATAGATAAACACTTACAATTTGTTCAAATATTTTTGTCGCAAGATTCTAACATTACGAAAAAAAAAACATGACTGTTATTTTTTTATATGGTTACTCTATTATGATTTTCTTTTGTATTAGGTTAAAACGTTACTATTGTAAACTACTTTTTAGAAAATGAACCGTTAATTTCAATTTAAGATATATTTTTTTTGTTATAATAATGAGTTATGTTTTTGATCAAAATTTATTTTAGAAGTTCTATAATTTTTATTATAGCATCTTAATTTTCTTGAAATAAAATTTAAGTTTACAAAAAATCTCTTTTTTATATACACATTCATTTGTCAAAAATACAAAAACAATAAAAAATATATTTTTATATCTTGTTTAGAGGTTTTTAAAATTCGGGTCATCTATTACCCCACGATAGTAGTTATGTGGGTGTAAATACACGATAGTAGCTCAGGGTTATTATCACCGTAATGATTACCTTTTCTGCATCTGGTAAAGTAACAGATCCGATGCTTATTTGTCCGTACACAAGATTTCCGACTTCTATATTTATTCAGTGCCTTCTTCTTGGCGAATTGGACATAGTGATAATGGTTGGATGAAAGTTGAGTTATTTTACTTCTTCTTCTTCAAGTGCCATATTCGTTCCGAAGGTTGGCAATCATCAGGGCTACACGTATTTTCGAAACTGCTGACCGAAACAATTCGTTGTTGCTACAGCTATACCATTCCCGTAGATTCTTTAAACAGGAGTTTCGTCTTCTTCCTATGGACCTTTTTCCTGCTATTTTCCCTTGCATAATTATTCGAAGCAGTTCATATCTTTCGCCTCTTGTAATGTGTCCCAAGTATTGCAGTTTTCGTTTTTTTGATCGTAAATATGACTTCCTTTTCTTTATTCATACTTTTCAATACCTCGACATTTGTGACTCTCTCGGTCCATGATATTCTCAGGACTCTGCGATACATCCACAGTTCAAATGCCGCTAATTTTTTGGTATCAATATTTTTCAACGTCCATGACTCTATTCCGTATATTCCGTTTTAACACTCTCTTCATTTTAGTGAATATGGATCTGGCTTTTTCTATTCTTACTTTGATTTCTGCTGAGCTATTGTTGTCTTCATTTATAAAAGTGCCTAAATATTTGTATTTGCTAACTCGATCGATAATTTCATTGTGTAAATATAAATTTTGGACATTTTGTGTTTATTTAGATATTACCATAAATTTAGTTTTCTTTATGTTCAAATATAGTCCGTATTCTTCGCTGCAGTCTGCTATCTTATTCACTAATGTCTGTAGCTCTTCAAGTGTTTCTGCGATCAGAACGGTATCGTCGGCAAATCTCAGATTGTTTAATGTAACACTATTTATTTTAATACCCACGTATTCCTCATAGAGTGTTCTATTCATTATGTCTTCGGAATAGAGATTAAACAGGGTTGGTGACAGTATAGATAGATATCTACTTATCGTTTTAATAATATGATATACCTATGCCAATTACTGGTATTCAACTGGCCAATAAAGGAAAGCTAGTGGCTAATCTTTCAAAAGTGGCGAAAATATATTCTAAAATCATTTTTTAATAAACTGAAGAAACGAAAAAATAATATTACGGGATCTGTAAGTGAAATTTTATTAAAAAAAAATAAACTGCGTCCACCTTCTTAAATGGCCAATATCTGTATAGTTTATCCAATGTCTTTGTTATTTTGAATGTTGTTGAATTTATTTCCTATCGTTTTAAATTTTTGTGATAATCCTTTTTCAGTCTAACTTGTTCTGTTCCATTTGGTTTCAAACAAGAAATGCTAATTATTTTTTAACCTTCCACGGCTTGCGCTTATAATTTAGACACTGCGTCTGGCGAATTTTTGTCAAAACTTTTGGCTTAAATTTATTCTACTACCTTGCTATAAAAAATAGCAAAGGTATCTCCAACATTTAATGGAAATTAATAAGAATGGCGGTACCGCATATGTATAAAAGAAATAAAGTAATAAAAATGTAACATTTATATATTTATTATGTCTGCCTCTAGTAATAAAAAATAACAAAACTTCTAAATTTAAAAATCATTCTTTAATTATAACATTTGGTTTAAAATCTCAACTTAAATTCTAAAATGCATAGCTTCTGCTGATTGCATTTTGGCTTTTAGTATTTTTTTATCTACTTATTAAACTCCACAAGCAAACCGTTGTGTGCTCAAAAATTTTACTGTTTAGTTTGCGTCTCTCTTTTTAAGTCAATTACCGCTCGTTCTACCGCCTTTTCCCATTTATCTCTCTTTCCGGGTTGTTTCTTCCTATTAAATCGCAGAGTGATGGTAACCGTATGTGAGAACTAATTTATCACTAATTGCAATCTTAACGAGCTTCATTTTTGAGAGATGGCTTTTTCTAGCATTTGTAAGAATTATAGCTGATTCGTTTGCACAGCCATTATTATCTTCTCGAGTCACTCGTTAAATAATTGTCACTTTTTTCATTACTTTCGCACCAGTTTTCAGTTAATAGTTAGAGCAATGAATTTAGAGCCAAAATTTATATACGATGCATTTACAGTCAATCAGCAAAAAAAAAAATTGATATAGTAAAATGAAACCTTGAAGGTCTTATATAAATCTAACATTTAATTATTGCTTGGACGTTTTGGATATTTGTCATTTTCTATAAGCTGTTTAATTATTTAACATTACGCAGTACCCAATTATATTTTATATCTACACTTAGTGGTTTAAACTAAGCAGAGAATACAATATATAGAACTTTGTAAGGAAAAGTATTAACCCTTCATTAGTCGGGCATAGGTTCAGTGGACCTAGACCCCAGTTTTTTGCCTGTAATTTAAAATAAAATTAATATATCATTGAGCCTAAATGACATCTAATGATGATCAGTCGTCTTTTACCTGCCGAAGTAACATTTTAATAACCGCCGAGATTTTCCGGAAATTTGCGAACAAATTCGACCGTACACAGAATAGGTCACAAGGATCTACAGACCGAGAATTTGGCATCCAAATTCCACTGATTCGCGCAATCGTACTTGTAAGTTCGTATAGTCGGCTGGAGTTACAATTTGCCAAATTTAAATGTAATCGTTTCTACTCATTCATATTAATATTATAATGTATAATATATTAAAGTTTTTAATATTGGTAATATTATTAAAGCTTTTAATACTATTTTTTAATATTAATATTAATATTAAGTAATTAAATATTGCGCCTTGCTTAAAAAAAGTACGAGATAAATAACTCGTTTTTTACATGAAAGTGCAATTTTCTTGCAAATGCCTTGAGAGGGGAAATTTCCAATATAACACCAACCAAAAGACAAAAATATTAACTTAGGTACATGCAATCATTATCACTGCTTAGCGTATTTTCATGGAAATCAACCGCTGTGCTGACTAGTATTTTTTTTTTTAATTGTGATGAATAAATAAAGTATATATTAAATAAAGGGTATTTTAAATAAATTTGTAATATTTTATGCGAAAAGAAGAAAAGACTCAGTTCCGAGTCGTGAGCGTATTCGTTATATTTTCTTTAATTGTGTTAAGCTAGTCGGATGTAAGTCGTTATAATTATTCAAAAAAATGAATTTACAATATTTTTTATTAAATCAAATGAGAAATGTTATAGCAAATTAAGAACTAAGGAAAAAAAACAAACTTTCATTTCCTAAATAGCAAATTGTTTCTGAACAGTTAAGATTAACTTCCAAATAAAATTTGGATAATATTGTAAAGGCTTTTATATACTGAAATTAAATTAAAAAAGAACCTGAAAAAAGTGGAAAAATAATAAAAAATTCCCAAATTTAAATATATCTCGAAAACAAAATACGATCTGGAAAAAGAATACAGGAAATGTTTAATTTTTTTGAGTTCTTCGATTGTGTAGTACCTTCAATTTCAGTTTTTTTCAACAATACTCGAGTATTCCGATTAAGTACTCTCAGCCTTATAAAAATTTCCAAGAAATTAATATCGGATGAAGTTTCAACAAGCGAAATGAAAATCCTAATATTAAAACAGCATTATGACCAGGTACAATATCTGACTGTTATGCAAATTAGTAGGTAATTAGAATTAGAAAGTCAGTATGGGCAAAACCAGCTTATTCAAATTATAGGTACCTACCTTTAGTCTTGTATTGAAGGATTTTAATTTATTACCCTTAGCATACGTAAAGATATAAAAAACGAGTTTATCTCGTACTTTTTTTAAGTAAGACGCAATATTTAATTACTTACTAATATTCTTAATATTAAAAAATAGTATTAAAAGCTTTAATAATATTACCAATATTAAAAACTTTAATATATTATACATTATAATATTAATATGAATGAGTAGAAACGATTACATTTAAATTTGGCAAATTGTAACTCCAGCCGACTATACGAACTTACAAGTACGATTGCGCGAATCAGTGGAATTTGGATGCCAAATTCTCGGTCTGTAGATCCTTGTGAATAGGTCCGTCGGAGCTAGCCCGCTCAACCACATCAGTGCTATTTGGTGCGTCTGCTGTGGCGTATGAGAGTTATATACTAGTGCTTATTGTCTTTTACTGACTTTGAATAGTGTGTTTTGTGAATAATCGACCTTACTTATTTTGTGACAATTACGTAAAAAAGTATTTTATCATAATTTGGCGACACTTTTGAGAAAATGAGTAATCGTATTTACAAACTTGATAATCCGGCAGACGTAGAAGAGCTTTATCGTCTTCTTTTCGAAGAAGGTGAATATGACACAAATACTTATAATACTAATAAATGTAATACTAATTTAATACCAAATGTAATACTAATGTGATTATTTGGTGGTAGAATTTCCTCATTTTCTTCAACAATTTCTACTTCATTATTCTTAACAATTTCTAATGCACTACTCTCCCACGGACGCCACAGTTTTATAAACTTAATATTTTTCTAATAGCGAAAATTGGTCTATCTCTTTAAATTTCTCATTTTCTGTAACCGGGATATACAAAATCGTGAATAACTCATTCAAACTCTAATAATTGAGAATGTCTCAGACAACTCTCCTAACGTAAACCGCCGTAATTGATACAATACGCAGAGGAACGTCCAGTAGCGAAATGTAGTGAGTCAACTTCACGATGAAATGGGTACCCATGCTCATGATGGGTTATTAATTGTTATACTATGCTGTACTGAATCATACTGTATATATTATTAATAAAAATAAAGACTTACACTTCGATCATGGTAGTTGCTGACGGTGTTATGGAAAAATAATCCAGCAATTAACGCCGCAATGTTGGCAGTATAACTAGCTACAAATATCACTGAGAATCCTCCCCAAACGTTGATTAGGAACTTATTGGGCCAACTTTTCGGTGCCTTAAATGCTACTAGATGGCCACATAGTAGACCCCACATCACCCAAAGCGCCGAAGACATGCTGAAGTTTTTGGACCGTTGTCTGCCCCATGGATTCAGTCCGAACGGACTGAGCCACTCGTAAATCGCTACTGCTATGGCGGTGATGTTGAGACCTGCAAGTAAAAACATAATTAATACTGATAAGGGAGATTAGTATTAGCCTTAACTAGGCAATATAATATGTTATATATAGGCAATAGAATATATAATATTTCAAATTTTTTATTTGACAATCAATAGTATTTGAAACATAGTTCTTGGCTCTATATAGTTGAGTATACACTACTGTACGTAGACAACTGTCTACAACAACATATGGATACAGTATCGACAAAATGGCTGGGCTAGCGTGTTGTTCCAACCAACAAGTAGTAAGTGTTTATATCAGTTTACTGTTTTTTATTCTTCTTCTTAGAGTGCCGTCTCCCTACGGAGGTTGGCAATCATAATGGCTATTTTTATTTTAGAACTTGCTGCTCTCAAAACAAATCAATCGATCTGCATTGATATTAATCACGTAGATTCTTTAACAATGAGCTCTGCCTTCGGCCAACAGATCTTCTTCCTTAAATATTTCCCTGTAATATGGGTCTCAAAATTTCATATTTTGGTCCCCTCATCACGTAACTTAGGTATTCCAGTTTTCTGGTTTGTATAGTGGTGATTAGTTCTGTTTCTTTATTAATCCTCTCCAGTACTTCTTTATTTTTAATTCTATCAGTCCATGATTCTTTTAATACTTTTTAAATTACATTTTTTTAATGTCCAAGTCTCAGTTCCATTTAATAACATTGAAAATATACAGCAGCGAATGGTACGTAGTCTGATCTCCAAATTTAGATTTTTGCACGTTCGAAGTGGCTTCATTCGTATAAATGCTGATCTGACAATCTCTATTCGCCTATAAATTTCTAGAGTATGATCATTGGCTTCATTGATCAAAGTTCCCAAGTACTGATATTTTTCTACTTGTTCTATCACGTTACCATTGATTGTCAATAGGTCATGTATATTTTGTGGTCTTTTTGTAATTAGCATGTACTTTGTTTTTTTAGCGTTTATAGTAATTCCCATCTCAGCACTATTCATACTTTCAATAAGATGTTATAGCTTTCAATAATATGTTGTATATCCTCTATACTCGTTGCTATGATCACAGTGTCGTCTGCATATCTTAAGTTGTTAATTAATTTTCCATTAACGGTGACCCCCACTTCGATATTATTGAGCGTGTTTTGAAAAATTTCTTCAGAATATAAGTTAAACAAAAGTGGTGACAAAACACATCCCTGTCTAACTCCTCTATAGATCTTCATTTGTTCTGAGTGTTGCCCATCAATTTGAACTATGGTACTTTGGTTCTAATATAATGTTAGCACTATATTATTTTACTTTCAATGCGCTTGTTCATAAGTATTGATATTTTTATTCTTTTTCTTTAAGTTCCATCTTCTATCGAAGGTTGGAAATCATTATGGCTATGCGGACTCTGTTTACTGCCACTCTAAAAAGTTCTGCACTACTGCATTCAAACCATTCCCTTAAGTTCTTAAGCCAGGATATTCTTCGTCTTTCCACATTTCGCTTTCCTCGGATTTTGCCCTGCATAATAAGTTGTAATAATGCGTATTTTTGCCCTCTCATCACATGTCCCAAGTACTCAAGTTTTCGTCTTTTAATAGTTAATATTATTTCCGCCTCATTTCCTATCCTTCTAGTTACTTCCATATTTGACATTCTTTGAATCCATGATATTCGTAGGATTCTTCTGTAACACCAAAATTCAAAGGCGGCCAACTTATTCAGATGAACTTGTTTTAGTGTCCAAGCTTCCAAACCATAAAGAAGAGTAGAGAACACGTAACATCGACGCATTCTCAGGCGTAGTTCTAACCTAAGTTTAATAAATGATGTACGTGCTATTTCAATGCGTGTCTTAATTTCTTTGGTTTGGTCTACATCTGATGTTATCCACGTTCCTAAGTATTTATAGTTATTAACACTCTCAATTGCAGTATCTTCAATAGTCAATTGGATATTTGCATGTGCAGATTTAGTCATGATCATGCATTTAGTTTTCTTTAAACTTATCTTCAGTCCGTACTCATGACAGCGTTCATTATGGCATTGCATTACGTTCTGTAAATCATTGTTGTTATCCGTAATTATTACTGTATCGTCTGCAAAACGTAAGTTATTCAAAACTTCTTCATTGATAGATGTACCTTCTATTGAGTCTGAGAGCGCTTCTTGAAATACCGCTTCACTGTAGACATTGAAAAGTAGTGGGATCAGCACGCAACCCTGGCGGACTATATTTTTATTATTAGGTGCTAATTGTTTGAAAACTTATTTTTAAAGCATTATTATACTGTTTAGGTGTAAAGAAATTTTTTCAGCAAATCGAATAAAAACTTTTTGTATTGTATAGTATACACCGCCCAATATGGTATAATTGACATAATTTTTTTTTCAGACTAAAAAAAAAGAATTGATAAAATAATGGCTCTTTTGCCTCCAGTTAGAGGCAAAGAGGTATTATTTTGTAGTTTTTTAAAAGAATTCACAGAAGACACATAAAGACACAGATGTTAAAGAAAATATAACTTCTGAAGACGATATAGAAGAAGCTGTGGAAATATTACCTGTTTCAGTCAGCAAACGAAGACTTGCAGCAGCTACTCTCTCAGTAGTGCCACAATCTTCCCCAGTAGTCCAAAAAGAAACAAGTTCTTTAATAAAACGAAAACGAAAAAAAAGAACCTTCATTCAACTGGACGACTGATGATTTTTGTATATGAGGTAAAAACAGTCAAAATAGAAACTGAAACATCACAAGCAATAGAAATACGTAGAGGAGTACGACAGGGTTGCATTTTGTCACCTCTGTTATTTAATGTATATAGTGAAAGCATCTGTCAGGAAGCCCTTTTACAAGCAAACGGAGGAATCGTAATTAATGGAGAGATTGTAAATAATATTCGATACGCGGACGACACTGTACTAGTTGCAAGAACAGTAGAAGAATTACAAAGATTACTTACAGACATAAATATTGCTTGCAACAATTATGGTATAAATATCAATATTAAAAAAACCAAGTATATGGTCTTCAGTAAAAACATGACACAACCAGCGTATATTAGTATAAACGGCACTCAAGTTGAAAAAGTATCAAACTACAAATACTTGGGAACTTTAATAAACGAAACTGGAGACCAAAACAGTGAAATAAAAAGACGTATCGAAATTGCCAGGGCCACCTTCATAAAGATGAGAAAATTCTTCTGCAACAGAAATATAAGCATCCCTCTACGATTAAGAATGCTGAGAGGCTATGTATTTAACACGCTATTATACGGTGTAGAGGCCTGGACTCTCAAACAGAACAACATGAAAAATATTGAAAGTTTCGAGATGTGGTGCTACCGTCGAATGCTGAAGATTAGTTGGGTTGAAAGAATAACAACCTGTGAAGTAATACGAAGAATAGGAAAAGACCCAGAGATTTTGTTAACGCTAAAGCGAAGAAAACTCGAATATTTTGGTCACCAGATGAGAGGACATAAATACGCATTACTTCAAAATATAATGCAGGGAAAAATAGAAGGAAAACGGAATCCAGGCCGTAGAAGAATGTCATGGTTGCGGAATTTGAAAGAGTGGTTTGGCTGCACCACTAATGAACTCTTTAGGTCAGCCGTAAACAAGGTCAGAATAGCCTTGATGATTTCCAATCTCCGATAGGAGTGGCACAAAAAGAAGAAGAACAACAGAACAAAGTAATGATTTTACAAGACCCCAAAATATAAAAACAACTGCAGTATTTTAAAACCTTTTTTAGACCAGATATTGTTGAATTAATCATATAACAAACTAACCTGCATTCGACACAAATATTTCGTAAATGTGTAGATACAAGTATAGATGAGATGTACGATTTCCTAGCCATCGAAATTTTAATAGGGATTGTTGACATGCCGGCGTACACGGACTATTGGTCTCAAGAGACACTATGAACTTATTGTAAATGTAATGTCACTAGAGAAGTATCAAGCAATGCGAAGCAGCCTACATTTTGTCAACAATGAGGAGTTGAATAATGACAGATATTTTAAAATAGGGTCTATTTTAGATTGTATTTAGTGGATGAGATGATAGTCCCATACAAAGGGGAAAATGCAGGCTCGAGAAGACAATATGTGAAGAACAAACCAAAAAAATCGGGTTTTAAAATGTTTATTCATTGTGGCATATCGGGGATAGTCTATGATTTCTTTTCCTATGAAGGAAACGATACCTTTATACACTATAGTTTTACAGATGTGGAAAATAACGTGTGATTTGGGGCAAAATGTGTTTTAGCAATATGTTCAACAATCGAGAATAAACCTTTATCGACGGCTTATTTCGATAATTATTTTACAAGTTTAAAACTTATTACCATTAAACAATATGATATTAAACATATCTTTGAAGTAAATTTCCGTCTTTTCCGAATTTTCCGTTCTTTTATATGGCGTGGAGTCATGGACCTTAACTGAAGCATCACTGAAGAGACTCGAAGCATTTGAGATGTGGTGCTATAGACGCATGTTGAAGATTTCCTGGATAGACAGAATTACCAACGAAGAAGTAATACATAAAAAGGGTAAAGACCGCGAGGTAGTCGTAATCATAAAACGTCGCAAACTCGAATACCTGGGCCATATAATGCGCAATGAACAACGATATGACCTACTTCGGACCATACTTCAAAGTAAGGTGCATGGGAAAAGAGGTCCAGGACGGAGAAGAATATCCTGGCTGCATAACCTGCGAAAATGGTTTAACTTAACCACTACCGGACCTTTCAGGGCAGCAGTCAACAAAGTTAGAATAGCCATGTTAGTGTCCAATATCCGTAACGGATAGGCACCATAAGAAGAAGAAGTGAACTTGGAATACTTTCTTTAGTATTTTGATTTTGATAAGAAAATGAAAGAAGATGGGAGAGGTTCTTTTGACCAAAGCCTAGACAATGATGGTCGCATTGTCTTCGTAAAGTGGTACGATAACAAGTCTGTAATCTTATGTAGTATGATTTTTTTTAATAGTCTTAAGATTTCTGTAGGTATTTAATCTGGTCCTCTAGCCTCATTACGTTTTATACGTTTAAGCGTATTTTCAATTTCGTTTTTGATGATTGGTGGCCCATTTTTTCCTCTTGGTTTAATGACCTCAAGCTTCTTTTCATCTTCGAATAGCTCTTTTATGTATTCTTCTAATCTGTTTATTATTATTTCATCTGTACATTCCGTTAATATCTTGTTATTTTTATCCATAATATTTCCGATACCCTTCTTGTATATGCCAGCTGTCTCTTTGATTTTCCCGTGTATGTTAAAACGGTCATATTGCTTATCTAACCTTTCTATTTCTTCAGACTTTTCTGATAGCCACAGTTCCTTAGCTTCTTTGATTTTCTGTTTATTTTAGTAATTTTTTTGTACTGTTGTCGTTTTTATTCTTGTGTACTCTCTTTCCGTCATAAGTTCTTTTATCTCTTGTGTGTTCCATTATTAATTTTTAGATGATGTGTCTTCTTGAAGTTTTTGTTTTGTGGTATTTCTCAAGATCTCCTCTACTTTCCTCCATTTATCTCTTGCTGTCTTTCTACTTCATGAACTTTTTTGTGCACTTGTTCTTTGATTTGTTAGTATATATCAGTTTCTTTTAGTGTTCTCAGATTGATTATTGGTGTTTTGGCGGTTTTTAACTTTTTTAACCTTGAGTTTTATGTTTGCTAGAACTAAATTGTGGTCACTTGTTATATCTGCTCCTGCAGATAGCCGATATTATGGCATTTCGGAATCTTTGATTTATCTAATATATAAAATTTCCCTGTAACAATGTTAATTACCGTACTCCTCCGAAACGGCTTTACCGATCTTTACCAAATTTTATATGCGCCTTCAATAGGTCTGAGAATCGGTTACTATCTATTTTTCATACCCCTAAATGATAAGTGTTGTTTATCCTTAATTTTTTTCTTTTAATTTTTTGACGAAATTTTTTATTTTTGTATTTTTATAACGTTGCATTAAAAAATACATACAACTCTAAACTTTTACTTTTTTATCATCAACCCCTATTTTTACGGCTATTTTAGTAATTTAATCATTTTTTATCTCGCTTGATAACTGATCAATTATAGTGTTTTTAACTGTACTTCGATTAAAAATCTAAAATGTTTTTTAAACAAATAAACATTTATTTTTATTATTAAAGTTTAATCCTAATATATGCTTAGTGTTACCAATCTTAGATTCTTCAAATTTGCCGCACCCTACACAGTTTTCGGCCATCCATGATTATTGTTTATGCATTAAGTGTAGTAGTAAGGTTCACAATTATCAATTTTCTATTTCTGTGTAACTCTCATAATAACTATTAATTATTACTATTTTGTTCATAATAATAAAATTATTAATTTTAAGTGTATTTGGCACGATTAGATCAGTTAATGAAGTTTTATTTAAACAAGGGATTTACATAATCTTAAAAGTACTCAACACGTGTCACGAGCTCCAACCAATAATGGCTTTTGTGTTGTAAGTATACTTTTTTATATAATTATTTGAATTTTTTAGAACTATTGTTCCAAATTTTTTTTCATAAAACTAATATTTTCGCTATTATCCTGGCCGTAATTATAATTAGAACGTTTTCCATCATTAAGTAATTTCATTAATTTTATTTATATGCGTTTTGTAGACTAAGCAATGCCAAGAAACGTAAAGGGGCTGATTTGAGCCGTAATACAAGTAGGTCCAGAAGTATGAGAGATAAAAGATCCCAAAGAACCAAAGAACAAGTCCAGCAACAAAATACTGATGCAGGTGAGAGCATTGAGCAATTGTGTCAAGAACAATCAGAAAATACACGAGCTGAGCGCTTTACGGTTAATAGACGAAGAACAAATGACCAACAACGCCAACAGGTACATCGTGCATTTACATCTGATTCATTGTTGCGTCTAGCATTCCAGTACGAGTCCGATATTGAATATTATGCTCATTCAAAAGTGGTCATTGGTGCTATGGATAAGGAATGTCCACATTGTCATGCTCTCAAATTCAAAAATGAGCCACCTGGGATGTGTTGCGCGTCAGGAAAAGTGCAACTACCTGAAATTGAAACACCACCTGAACTATTGAATGGTTTACTTATCGGCACGGATCCAGATTCTAACGTATTATATATCTAGACGTCAACAATTTAAATTTGAAGATACAACAGTTGTTGCCAAGGAACTTGTATTATACAAATCTATTGATACAGTTTGCAATGCCAGCGACGCTGTCAATTTTCCCACATAATTTTTGAACTCACTGGATTTGCCAGGCATGCCACCGCATAATTTACAATTGAAAGCTGGATCTCCAATTATCTTGCTTCGTAATTTAAACCCGCCACGGCTGTGCAACGGTACGCGATTTGTCATTCGAAAATTGATTAAAAACGTTATCGAGGCCAGCATTTTAAATGGCAAGTTCAAAGGTGAAAATATATTAATACCACGGATTTCTATTATACCTACAGTACAATTGCCAATTCAATTCAAACGAATTCAGTTTCCGATTAGATGGGCATTTGCAATGACAATCAACAAATCCCAAGGCCAAACGATGTCTATTTGTGGCTTAGATTTGAGTACACCATGTTTTTTACACAGGCAATTGTACGTAGCATGCTCTCGAGTGGGTAAACCGTCCAGTTTGTTTGTGCTTGCTAAAGATGGGCTAACAAAAAATATTGTTCACGCTATAGCATTAAGAGATTAATTTTGTTTGTTAGGGTTACTATCATAATTAACATGTGATATGTAATTATAAGTAATACACTATAATAACTTGAAAATAATATTGTTTGACGTTTGTTATTTTTATATTCCCTTATCGTTTAGAGCGCTCCTCGCCCATTTCACGCATATACCACATACTTAAACACTTATAATAAGTAAGGAACTTTTGTCTACACTAGAATTTATCTAGAAACTAGAAATAATTTATAAGGAAAAACAGCGTTTGCCGGGTCAGCTAGTTATTATGTAAATGTTATTTCATAGAAATTACTAAAATCTTAAATATTGAAATTTGTATTGCACGGACTATTCTAATCAAGATCATGTTTTAATGGCTTTATATTTTTGGCTTTTTCCTTTGAATTGTCTGAAGAAAGGAAATATAATTTTTCAGTTTATCTAATACAAAATGAAATTCAGCTACAAAAGAATTTAAGCAGACTTTTATACAAGAATGTATCTTTTCCGACGATTTTCTTAATACACATTCTTTGTTGAAAAGATATTGTAGATAATGAAATTAACATCCGGAGGGTATAAATAAGGTCAAAGAATGCTGAAATGTTTATACAGCTCATTTATTCACCGGTTCCGCAAATAGTTTGTTTTTAGCGGGATCCTGAAATAATGAAAAGTAAGCGGAATATTGATTTTTAATGGGATGTTACTCATTTTATTACATTATAAGGAATTTTATATTCATTTTACAGATATTTATAAAAATACGAACAACCACTAAGAGATAGTAAATCTACAGGTTGTTTCAAAAAGATATGTGCAGCCCTAAATCCCCCCAAACTTTTAAGTACATTCAAATCAAATGAATTTTGTGGCATCATTAGTTTTAACACATATTATTTTTAAAACTTTTTTGTCACTTATAACTTTTTTCAAGAAACAGTTTTTATTGAGTTTCGGCCCTTTTCATTAACCTTTAAAAAATTATGTGCAACTAAATAAATGGCTTAAATGAATTAATAAGTACAAAAAATGTCTATAACCTCTATAAATAGGATATTACAATAAATGTTCAAAATGACTTGACCCTTTTTCTTCAATACACGTTCGGTATCGTTTTAATAAGGAAGGAAAAATCATATTTTTCTGAAGAAATTGATTTGCAGCTTCAATTATTCTAACCGTCAATTGTTGTTCGTCCTCTATTGTTACAGAATACACTTTCTCTTTCATAAACCCCCAAAAGCAAAAGTCCATGGGGTTAAGACCTGGAGATTTAGGTGGCCAAGAAATAGGTGCGTCACGACCCCTTTCAATCCACCGACCAGGATACTGCCTGCAAAGGTATTTCCGGACTTCATTACTGTAATGCGGTGGAGCACCATCTTGTAGCAACCACATATTTTGCCTAATTGCAATATTCCCTTCTTCCAAATACTCTTGTAAATGGTTTGTCAAGAACTGCAACTAATTATCACCATTAAAATTGTTGGGAAGAAATACTGGGCCTATTAAATTGTTATCCACAATTCCTGCCCAATGATTAACTTTAAGATTTTTTGGTTGATTATTTCGTAATCCAGTGCCTCGTAATGCAGCCTTGTGGTAATTCAGTAATCAGTATCGGACAACTAAAATAGGAATATAATACTTATAATATTTAATATTTTGTTTTTCTTATTTTTATAACATTATTTCCTACTTTTCGACTTCTCTTCAAGTATCTACGAGATAATAAAATGTATATTTGAATAAAGCTCTTTATCTCCTAAGTGATTGATTTACTCAGACACAATATGAAGATTTTTTTACTTTTCACATTTTATTTACTGTATAGTTATTTGTGGCTAACTCATGTTTACTTACTTAAAATTGATTTGCTTTAAGAATTTATATAGTAATGGACGACACATATGGAAGATCTGTGCAATTGTTAATTTCACTTAAAATGTTATTTAAAGTGGGCATTTCATTCTTGAAAAATAAGCTATGTACTATCTATCGTACAGATGTTTTAACTTTCATAGTATATTGCCAGGATAGAAGGTTGACCGCTAATATTTTTAGCACATCTTACTGTTCCAGTCCGTTTATATTCTTTAATTGTTGTGTAAATAGTTGAATTCGCAACATCTAAGATTCGATATTTATTTTCATTCCAGGATTATCAATTTTTATTTGTTTGTATATGTTTATAATGCACTGTTTTTCATTTGATGATAAGTGACCCAAACCTACTTGACGTTTTTAAGGTAGAGAAGGATAATTACCAGTAGTACTTGGCATTGAATCCATATAGTTATCTTAATAATACTAATACGTCGCGTAGCTAAATAGTTCTGAAAAGAAGTGTTTTTTTATATAAATGCAAAACAAAAATTGTAAAATTAAAGGAATAACGCAGAAAATACAAAAAATCGTCGATATAAATTTTTAATTTTAAAATTTTATAAATGTCATTAGTGTCAAAATGTGATAATTTAGTGGAATAACTTTATTACAAACAAGCATTACGGTTGGACAAATTACAAACAAGCATTACGGCGCGATAAATTTGAATTACTTTTTCTAGTTAAAAAACAAACCATAGTAATAAAAATTATTCTTTTATTTAACTTGAAATTTCGTTATTAGTAATCAAAAATTTGTTTTACGTAAATTTAAAATTGACATTTTACTTCTCCGGAAACTTAAATTGCTCTTATTACTCAAAACAACAAAAATGGAGTTTGGCCCTTTTAATATTTGCCCTTAGAAATTAATTTGTTCAAGTAAAAAAAATTATCACCCAATTTACGCTAGAGTTATCTCTCGGGACGGTTAGAAATAGAACTGGCAAAAAGTTAATCTATTTTTTTTATAAACTCAATGCTTTTATCTATCAATATTTTCAAGATATACGTCGTCAGCCTAAAATCCGTCTTAAACGACGTGATATACTTTTCCACAAAGACAGCAAAACCCAAAATGACATAATTTTTTCTGTCTTGGGTTCGTGTTATGCGGTAATAATTCTCAGATAGCATCATATATACTCTCAGTGGTGGCGTAACAAAAGAAGTAAAAAAGATTATTATATTTATTTAGCTACTGATTTATAAATTACGTTTACCTCTTTTATTTGTAACGATATCTTTAACTGGAATCGTTAGTACTGTAAAACATATGAGGAAGTAGCGTTCAAAAGAATTTTTTACAATAAATCACATGTTGAGATTTTGGTGTCATTTGAAAACTTATTTTGAACCCCACATAAGTAGTTAATCAGAAAAGGTACAAAAGGTACAACCAGCCAATCACAGGACAGCATTCGCCCTACCCATGATGCTCTGATGTTTGAGGTTTGGAGTTTTTACAATGTTTTGTTCAGCTTCATTGTTACTCTTTTGTAAAATGGAAATGATGGCTGTAGGAAAGGGACTATAAATCAAAGTATCAAAAACGAGGTTTCGAAGAATTTTTCAAGCTTTTAATATTGGATTTCGCTCCCCAGCATCTGATGAGTGTAGGTACTGCTACAAAATGAAACATTTTATCAAAACCACAAAAAATCCAGATGAGAAGATGGAGTACATGACCAACAAGCAAGATCACGCGATTTGTGCAGAAGCATAAGGCTATGAAAAAAGAAGAGTCTGGTTTACTCACTATGTGCTTTGACTAACAGTAGATTTAACCGATACCAAAATCACAGATTCAAGAAGCATATTCATCATCATCAATGGAGCTACAACTCTTCGTGAGTCTTTGCCGCGTTTGTTATTGCCTTCCATGTTTGTCGCTCCTGTGCCAGTAATTTCCATTGTTGCACTCCCATCTTCTCTAGATCTTCTCTGACTGCATCTTTCCACCTTTTTCTAGGCCGCCCTACAGACCTTCTTCCATCTGGCCTTTCCCAGAACACATTTGTTTATAAGGCGATTGTCGTTACTGCGTATCACATGTCCTGCCCATCTGAGTCTATTGGCCTTTATATATCTGACTAGATTTTCTTTTCCAAATAGAGACTCTAGCTCGTTATTGTATCTGCCCCTCCATTCGTTTGTCAGGCTGTCTCTGCAAGGGCCATATATCATTTGAAGAATTTTACGTTCCCACAAGAAGCATATTACTCTCGGCAAATTGGATTATACTGTCTCTGTGTTGTTGCAATTTACGGAAAGAACCCGATATTTTATATGTGGACAGAAGATAAAACTAAGTTACAATATCTGGGACACGTAACGAGGATATAGCGATATGAAGTTCTCAGGCTAATAATACAGGTAAAGATAAAAGGAGGAAGGGGGTATAGGACGAAGGAGAGTGTCGTGGTTGAAGAATTTAAGGGACTGGGTTAAATGCAGTTCAATAGAACTCTTTAGAGCAGCAGTAGATAAAGTAAAGATAGTGATGATGATATTCAACCTCCGATTTGCAGACGCACCTATTAAAAAAGTAGAAGAAGATAAAACTGGAAAGGATTCTACTGAGGTTTCTACAGCTCCTGTTCAATGTCTTCAAAGACTTGAACTACCTGAAAATGAGAAATCAGACTTTTTTGTGATGGGTGTGGTGCTCAAAATAAAAACAATTTCGTTATGCATACACTTATGCTCTTTTTGATAAAAATCAAGTCCAAAGTAACAGACATCAAAATTACATTTCCGGTGAAAGGACACAGCTTTCTTACTGACGACCGAGTGTTTGGATGAGTGGAAAAATTGTTGCATAAACAGCCAACTATCATCCGCGAAGAAACCTGCATCGATTTATACAAATCAGTTGAACCAGGAAAACTACTGGAGAAAGATTGAAAACTGTTTGACACCAAAAGTATTTCATCAACAGAAAAAGGCTGCAAGAGAATTTTCATAAAAATTAAAGTTGTTAATCGACAAACTAAACTCTTGGTCAGAGGCATAATGAACTATGTGTTTGAATGTGAGACAGAAGCATGCAAAATCTCTTTAAAAGAAAGGTTGTCCTGCTAAAAAATGTGCATTATTAGAGATAGATGAGTTACCACTCGGTCACAGCATACCTCCAGCCCAAAAGAAAGATGTTGACAAGCTTTTGACGCAGATCTTTTGGGAAGAATGGAAGGACGATCAAACACTATATTGGTATCTTCGTGTCATTTCTAACAACGTCCCTGGAACAGAAGAAGCTGACCATGATGAAGAAAACTGCGTCTAGAAGAAGATGTTGGCATGCACGTTTAAGTTTTGAATGTTATACATGTAACTTTTAATTTTACACTCATGTCATAAAAGTATTGCTGTTTATATCAAATTTATTGTTTTGTTAGTTCATTTTTTAACCTGTACCTATCTACATGATTAATAAAAAGAGGATTAGCCCTCATAGAGTTTGTTCAAAAGACGTTTGGTCCATACGGTCGATCAAAATGCATTTTGTCCATTGAATAAACCTATTTTTATAAAATAAGCACATAATATTTTACCTTTAAATTTACTTTTAGTGTCCAGAACTGCCAATCTGTCATTAGAAAAAAAATGGTCATAATCACAACCATTGAAAATAAAGTAATAGTTTTTTGATTTTCTAGTTGTGAGAAATACTTTTTTGAATGCCACCTCCTCATATATGACTTGATCTGGTATTGAAGAATAATTAATAAGTGGTATCCCAAAAACGAATTGAGAAAGGGATTTTTTGTATACGAGAAACAGAGGGTTAAATATTCGAAATCGATTAAATAAAAGAATTTATTCAAATCTAGTAATAAGGAATACCCACTATACACGAAATTAGTTAGTAGACTGTAGAAGTTCCTTGCGTGACAATTATGTGGTGCCATCTAATTAGAGTATGAGAATTAGAATGTATTTGCCAAGAATACATTCTTGTCGGCAACAGGAGAGACCAATATCGTTAAATACCATTCTTTCTCCTGTTGCCGACAAGAATGTAGAGCGTAGAATAATTTTTAAATAATTTTAAACTGTTTGTCCTTGTTTTAGTGTAGTGTTATGTACAATATATGTTCAATTTCATGTTTATTATATTCTGCGCTTGCTGGATAGCCAAATTTGACAAAATGCCCATGATGATGCTGTAGAAAGCAAAAGTACTTGAGCAAGATTTGAATATTTAATCTGTGCTCGATATTTGCCTTTAATTTTTCAAAGTTCATTTAGTCGAGCTTATATCAGTTATTATTTTTTATTCGTTATTAAATTTTTCTTTACATTATTTGATTTATTTGTCCCACCACAAATTGTATAGTCAAAAGAGATATTAAATATTATTGTAATTTTTTTGACAATTAATTAAATATTGGTTTATTTTATATATAAATATCTCTACTCTTGGTTATTTTAAAAATTTAAATTTTGTTAAATCACAAATTAACCCCTTAATTTGTAATCTCACATTATTCTTAACTTTTAATCTTTTATAGTTTCACCGTGTATAAGTTTGCATTATACATATTGCAAAACCATATCGTATGATAATTTAATAATTAGTTCATTTACCTACAACTAAATCAATTGCCGAATAACAATATTTTCTAATTGAACTTCCTAAGTGTCACAATTAAGGCGTGGATTAAATTGTATTATAAGCAAAAGTTAGGTGGTGTGATATGAACGAAGCAATGACCTAAGGTGCTTATGTATCTATTATGTGTGAGATTATAAATTGGGGATTTGAGTTCAAATGAACACAGTCAATATTGAGTAGTTACCGAACGAATACCATATTGTATAATTACGAGTTGCTGTCAATAAATCATCACTTTTACTCCGCAACTTCAACCTTTTATTATACCTATCAGCATCGATCGACGAGAATCGGACAAAGGGGCATTCACGAACCGAACCGAACTTCAATACTAAGTTCGATATTTTTCCAATTTTTAATTATTTTAAAAAATTTGTTGATCCTAAAAAATTAGCTGCGAATTTGGTGATCGGTAAAAAATGTAATACGAAACTCGAGTTTTGCCAACAAATAAGTGACTCTCCAAAAGTGACTTATTTGTTATGAAAGTTGTAGTACAGATTAAAATATTATTCGGTTGTCATCCGAGCCCTAATTAGAACCAAGACAGAAAAAATTAAGTGGAGTGATTGTAGATGCAATTGATAGGATCCCCCGTTGCATGGTAACGGGAAAAATCACTAGTTCTTGTATAAAAGAGCGCCAAATTTGTTTTTTGGCTGGACGCCAGAAGTGACCCTGTATAAATACAGGAAAATTTGAGAATACTTAAAACTAGAAATTAAAGAAAGATAAAATAATAAAAGGGATTAATTAAATAGGCCAAGGCCCAACCTATTCGCTGGATATATTTGTGATAATTGTCTGAAGTAGATATCCACCATTTACCATTGAATACTAAAATATTAGGTGCTTAAAATTACTCACTAGTTAAGAAAGTTATTTATGGGGCAAGTTGTTTATTAAAAGTTATAATTATCTTCAAAGTTTTCCAATAACATCTCATACATGTTAATTCTCTCAAAAGATGAATTTAATAAAGATACAACTTCACACTAAACTTGACCCTAAAATTTAACGACCCATCACGCAATTTTAATGTGAAAATACATAAAATTTATGAATGCATCCATGGATCGATGGACGCAGTTTCCTAGCGAAACGTGCTCAGAACTCGTAACTTACCGTCCGGTTGGTCTAGTGATAAATTTTTGTCTGGTTTTTAGTTAGCGGTATCGTAAATCATTCACAAAAATAAGAAACATACTGCTCCTCGGTGCTGGCGCTCAACCATTTATTAAATAAATAAATTGACCTGTAGTGGCATGTCGTCTTTGACAATTTGAGGTATTTTGGTTTACGGACACAGTACAGTATAGTAGTTAATAAAACAAGTTGAAATATCTGTAAAAATCATTTGTCTTTTGATGCTTTTATTTTAGGGGTAATATTACATATTTTGCTTTTGCTAATTATAAAAAATATGTCGATTAAACTATATACCCTATTAACAGCGGCTGCCGTCCAAGTGAACTAGGTAAAGGTGAAGTTCACCAGACAAATATAATTAAATTGAGACAAATAAATAAAAAATGAAAGCAATATTATTATATTTGAATTCTGAAATCAATTATTTATTCCCTTTTAAACAATCTACAAATTAAAACAGAAAACTAGCTTTATTAGCAGTACGTACTTGACGGCCTGACCTGTGTCACTAGCCATGTAGAATTCAGAACTAGGTGAATATCATTTTTGAAATGCGAACTTCATCTGCATAAGCGTTCACGTTTGCCATGGCAACGTGACGTCAGCCTTTCCTTTGTGATAGCTGAGAAAATTGGTGAGTGCAGTTTCGTCTAAAAATATATTATCCGTCGTCACCCACCGTTGGATATGTATTTGGTATTCCTATCTTTCGGAAATTTCTCTCAGCGACAATATTTTGAAATTTAGTCTATTATATAGATATTTTTTATATAGTATAATGTATAGTATAGTATTTATTAGTTTAGTTTAGTCACAGTAATAATTTTATTTGTTTAGTGCATTTTATTAATACATTTCTCTGTGGTTTGTTTTCGATTTCGGATATAAAGTGTTCTCGTAGATTTCGTTTGGACAAAAATAATTTTAGACAGACATGAATCCGATTAATGTAATCCGAGTGTAATGGTGTGTAATATATTAGAGACTTCGTTTAGGCATTGGAAAAATGAAGAAAAAATGGATGTTCTTTTAAATGGTCGACCAACCAGTATTTTAGACATCTGCGTCTGATTCCAGAGTGGTCGACTGCAATCAGCCTCTGACCCAGAGTAGGCGGCTGAATCGAAATTTACCAACCCATTTTAGCGGGCGTGGTGTTTTAATCGCCAAAAAACCCTCAATGAAATGTCAACGTTTAGAACTAAAATACTTCAGGCAAACAGAACGAATTGTATCTAGTATAAGTGCCCTAAAAAACTCTTTTTTAGTTATTAGAGCCCTAAACTGTATACATTTTTTTAACCAATTTTTAATGAGATTTGGGCGCGAAGTAGGCACCAAAATTCCTTTTGGCTCCGACAAGCTTTCCTCATCTTCACCACTTTTTTAGTCCACGAACCGCCGCTGCCTATTAATTATTTTAAATTTAAAAACGTCGTCACAGTACATATTTAAAAGAACGGACGAAAGCTCTGTTTCACTCTTTGGTTGAATTCGATTTGTTGGATCTTTTTTTCGCAATTCTTCATAATTTTATCTGGATAAGGAAAGTATCTAATCATGGCTAATCCTGTTAATTCGTAATGTAACTAAAATAAGCCAATTTTCTATTCTGTTACGGTGGTAATAATTTCTTTGTATTTTCTTAGCATCTGGAGAATAGTTATGTTAAAGTTGGGCTGCCGAAAGGATAGAATCCCAAGACCGCGTGATCACAGAGTGTCAGAGAGTTGCAGGCTTGTAAATGGCTGTCTGCAGACTTACATGCGTTTGAAACCTAACAGTAGAAGCCGTGTACACAAATGACCGTATTAAATAAAATTAGTTTGTGTTAGATTATCGTTTTGTTTTAAATATGGATGGAAATACTTTTTCGCCTCCAAGAAAAAGTGCAAAAAATACAAAATTTACTGTTGAAGAAAAATGCGTAATTTTAAATACATATAAAAAGTCATCTGAGGAGTTAAACGCAGAGTAGGGCTGCGAAGGTGTTATCAAATTCACTGCTGAAGCTCCAGGTAAATTGTTAATATTGTTATGTTACTAATAATAATAATAAAAATATTTTAGGTATTAACAAATCATATGTTTATAATAATTTAACAGAACATCGCAAATGTACTGGTTAATTTAAACCTCCAAAACCTTACCAAAGATGAAAAACGGAGTGCTTTTGTTTAAATAAAAAAAAATGGCGACTACCATGAAAACATGAATTACAACCTTTTTGAAGATTGGCTGCAAAGAATTTTGCAAACTTTAGCTAAAACGGCATTTATTGTCCTAGAAAATGCATCCTACCATAGCAGAAAATAATACCAACTAGTGCTATGCAAAAAGCTAATATTTTAGAATGGTTGCACAAAAATATTATATTTACTGACGACATGGTTAAAGCTGCGTCTAACTCTAGTAAAAAGTCATCTCATAGAACAAAAGTATGTGGTAGATGAAATTATTCTTCAGGTTCATTATAAGTCTTCAGGTAGATGTGTGCTGAGATTGCCCCCTTATCACTGCGAGCTAAGCCCTATTGAGCTAATATGGAAAGAAGTAAACAGTGAAGTTGCAAAAAAAAAACCACATATAAATTAAATGATGTTAAAGTACTTTTCAGCGGAGCACTGAATAATGTTACATCGAATTCCTGGAAAAATGGTACTAACCATGTAGATGGATGGCATCATATCCAAGATATGGGAACTAGATTTTATTGTTGAACAGCAGTTAGAAATACTGACTATTAATTTAGGTGACGACGAAACCGCAATTCAGTCGAATTCAGGTTAAGACTGAAAAACCTGTAATCCGGGACTTTTTAATGAAAATTTGGCCATTTTTTTGAAATATAAACCTTTAATATCATCATTTTATTGTTTATTTGTATTATTTGCAGCTTCAAACTGATTACTGACATAAAATAACTTTTTACATAAAATCATATTGCAACGCAGCAGTTTGGAAATGAATCATTCGATGGGATTGATTTTAAATGGTGCGAACGAAAAATTTCTTAAAATGGTTGACGAAACCGAAGAGAAACACTGATCAGCAATTATTATATCGTTATATGCAGATAATTTATGTATATACATAAATTGTTATTGTTTTTAAATCGTCTTTTCAAAAGACGAGAATTAAATTACAGAAATTTTAATTTGATATGATTTTTCGGAATAGTTGGTCACGCTATTCATAGTTCATAATCAATAATAAACTGTAATTGTCATTATTACAGTGACAAATAGAATTAAGTTTTCACTATGTATAATATGGGTTTTACTGCATTCACTTGAAAAACTATTTATCGTAAACGAAACAATTTCGCATCAAAGTTGTGTGTATTGGCCGCCAGTTTTATTGCGTTATCTTGGTCTTCATAAAAGGTTTCTACTTTTTAGTCCGAGTACGCGGATGTACAGGCATAGACGTAGCAATATTTTATTACTCGTTTTATTGTTAAGTATCAATATGTAGATTATGGGTTAATCCCTTTTAATTGTTGGATATTCTTAGTGTGTCTGTTATTATATCATAAATCCAACAATATCTATGTTTTGTTTGTTTGCTATAAAAAAGATTTTGTCCAGATTTCAGAGTGCATCTTACTTTCCTCTACCTCTCTTTTGCATCTTACTTAACACATACACACAACGTCCCATTATATGTATTTTCACTCTTCTTCTAGTTCAAATTATTTTTTCTCCAATGGAAGTGTACGTAGCGATATGCATTTGTCGAAGGTGCAAGAGATTCTTCGCACCCTCGGTTTACTGTCTTTCTTGATAGCTATCATTCTTAAGAATCAGCTCACTGCCGACGACTGAAGGCCATGATTTTGTTGTGTCAATCATGTTTGGATTATAGCCTCTTTCTCACTGACCTGTGCGAGTTGGTTAAAGGAAGGATGTAGGTGAGAGTTTTTAAAGGGATAGTAGGAAAGGGTTATAAGGACCTAACTTTTTTAGGCAATGAAGGCGGATTAACCAGCAACTAGCATAAGATTGCTAATAACTACCTTAAGGACTGCGGAAGAGTGCCTTAATTAATTCTGTTCTATTTTATTGAATCTCAAATTCAATAAAATCATGCTTAATAACTTTATAAAAGTATTTTTGTCTTTCCCGATAAATGAACGGTCTTCTCAATCCCAGCTAGCTAAGTAATTGTGCATGCTATTCGCATATAATATGATCAGCTGATAGAAAAAAGGATTTTATTTGCCTGAGCTCAAAGTTATACTCAGAACTTTTATCATCATCATCAATCAGCCAATCGCGTCCACTGCTGGACATAGGCCTCCCTCAGTTCTTTCCAGTGTTCTCTACACTGGGCCGCTTGTAACCAGTTTCCCGCTACACGTTTAATGTCATCGGTCCATCTAGTCGGTGGTCGTCCTCGGCTTCTTTTATAATTTCTGGGCCTCCATTCCATAATACGTCTTGTCCACCGTCCATCTTGTGTTCTGGCTAAGTGCCCTGCCCAGTTACACTTAAGCGTCGTGGTTCTTTCGATGACGTCTTGAACTCCTGATCTTCGCCTGATTTGTTGGTTTGTTATGTGGTCTCGAAGGCTCACTTTCAGCATTGCATGTTCAGCAAGTTCAGCAGAACTTTTATGAATAGTGTAAAAAACCCACGGATACTTGATAATATTCACTAACGTATTTCTGTTATTAGGTATAAGAAACAGATCCAAAAACGTGGTACTTCTGGTAAGTGCTTTAGTTGTTTCAGTACCAAAAACTGTTATTGCACAAAATTTTGGCTATTTAGGCATTTGTACATAAAACAATTTACTAATGGTTTACAGATTAACGATAATAATATTTTTAGGTATGACGAAAAAAAAGGACTTCATAAACTCATCTTGCTTTATAGTCTGAACAAAACCAGTAAAATGGTATTTAATATGAATAAGTAACTTGTTTATAAAATCAATATAATACTTATCAACATAATACAGGCATTTTTAAAAACTGATCTGGTTATGACATTATCGTTTAAGCTCGTTATAAAAGCAAGGAAGATGTAAGGGTGTTAGAAAATAAGAATTAGTGTAAATATTTTCTTAGCTGGAATTCTTTAATCCTTTTATTTCTATTAAAAAAAGTTTTATGTCGTAAACAATAATAAGTCTATACCCTTAAATATGTGTATCGTCTCCAGCCATGCCGATGTGAAACGTGGCATGCTACGATCGTCCGGTCGCAATCCCAGCGCCTTCTTATCTAACGACTGTAATCCTTACTTCTTGTAAAAATGGCGGTCGCGGTCTCTTCACTTCTTTAGCTCCGGCACGAAACGACATCAACTTTTTTATTTCAACTAAATGCATTAAACGAAAGAGCATGTCGCTGCCAAGAAAATTTTATAGTATTACAAGTTGAAATGAGTGGTAGAGCTCTTTAACGTAGCAAAATCTTGTACGACGAAAGCTGTAATTTAGAAATGTTGACTTTTAACGTGACTTCCGGGAATAAACACAAACTTGCGACATGCTCCGTTTTTATAAAATCTCAAATGAAGAGGTTCGCAAAATTCCAGAATTTGACGAATTCACGTTTGATTACTATGGTAAGAAATGTACATGAAAAAGAGAAAAAACGGTATAAAAACTTTCAAGAATATGTAGCTGAGCTGTAGATATGTAGTCATCAGTCACCAAAGATTTTGCAGGATACGTCAACAGATTGTTAAGCAATCGATGGACTGACGAGCTAAAACGTGTTAGTAATAAGCAAGTCAGATAAGACAGGGACATATGGAAAGAGCAGAGGGGAACATTTATCCAGCAGTGGACGCATACAGGTTGATGATGACCATAAATAATTTTATGATTACACACAAAAATATAAAAGATTTATTAGAGTGCAAATAAAAATAAAAAATTCCTATGAATTTTAATAATCGTTTAAAATATTTTAACAACACTTTTTGTTCTTTCACCAAGTTTGGGTGATATTATTTTATATTCATGATGGTGCCTAACTTTACAAATAATATCGGTATCAACAAAATTCGCCATTTAACTTCCATGTGCTGAAGTAAATATATTTTTCATATTTCTCGAAACACAGTCTAAGATACATCGTAATAAATTTAGGTCACACATTTTAAGAACACATTTCTCTAAAAAGCGTTTCTACAAACAAGTCCTCATATAGTAATAACGTATACAGTTCGCTGGAAGCTCTCGCCAACATAAATATTTTTGCTGTTACGTTTACTGCTTATATTGTATAACTAATATGATATGACACTTCGGAAAAATCATGGGAAATAGACGTGGTTCGCAAACAAGTTCTTTCTAGCTAAGATAACAATAACGAGTGCCAAATGGAAAAATTGTAAAAGATAACAAAAATTTTTAAAAATAATACGTGATTCCCTTATTGACAGATATGTTTGAAAGACCAAATTCTTTAATAGGTAAACAAAATAATAAACTACTGTTTTTTACATTTTTAATAAAATAACATTATAATTATCACTTTATTTTCATCATACTGCATATTTAATTATTAGATTTTCATGGTAGGTGTTTTCTTTTTCGAATCTTCTTTAATTAGGAAGAGTAACCAAATCCTCTTATATTTTACTAGGAATCCGCAAAGCAATATTTGTCATTTAGTAAAATATAGCTATTTTTTAAATTTTGCTCTTTTTCCTACCATTTTTACCAAGAAGTATCCACAATAGAATTGTGTATAGCTATTTTTGGCGATAAGAATAATAGCGATATAGCTTTCAGCCAGTGTCGATACAGCTATTAGCCCGCGACCACTCGCGTGATGATCTGTCAGTATATTTTCAAAGTGTAAAAATGGACGTTAACCGCCTGCCACATATGGGTCGACTATGCTGCTTGCTGAAGAGAGTCGAAAAACAGGCTGAGAAGAAAATAAAAGCAAATTGTCAGTCAACTGATTCTCGTCAGAACACGGTTTAGTCCCAAAAAGAACTCTTATCGTTTGCTTACTTCTTTTAGTATGTAGTTTTATTTTAAAAAATTATTAAAGTAGTTTAAAGTGTGCGTCGATTACTTTGCTTCCCACAAATAGGCCGCATGCGTCTTAGTAGCTTCAAATTACGTTTAACGTCGACGGTAACCTGTAATGTTTTTGCATGCCTGATTGACTACAAGAAGGCTTTCAATAGGGTCAGTCATGAACAAATGGGGAAAGTGCTGAAGAGGACAGGGACTGACGAAAAAGACTTAAAAATAATGGCTAACTTGTATTGGAATCAATCAGCGGTGCTCGGAATAGATGGGGAATTAACAGGAGAGCAGTGAGTCAGAGATGCATAATTTCACCACTGATATTCAATCTGTACTCAGAGCATATTTTTGAAGAGGCTCTAAAAGATATTGATAAAGGCATCTCAATAAACGGAGTCAAGCTCAATTGCTTAACTGCAACCTGTGGTATGCAGATGATACAATAGTTTTCCAATACCACAGAAGGACTGCAAAACTTAATGAACAAAATAACGATAACAAGTAAAAAATATGGACTAGATATACACACCAGTAAAACCAAGCTAATGATCATCAGCAAGGAAAACATAACTGGAGCAAATCTGTATGTGAACCAAATCATAATTGAACGTGTCTCACAATACAACTACTTGGGAACTATAATCAATGAGTCGTGGGACAATACCCAAGAGATTAAAAAAGTGCATTCTTGACTACGAGCTCTGTGTTTAAGAGCCATGACCTCACTCTAGGATCAAAAATAAGGCTCCTTAAATGTTATGTGTACTCAGTGTTTTTGTACGGAGTAGAAACGTGGACATTGAAGGCGAAAACCCTATCAAAACTTTAGACTTTTGAGCTGTGTCTATACAGAAGGATCATAAAGATACTATGGACAGACAAAGCCACCAAGGAAGAAGTACTGCAGAGGATTAACATAACTGAGGATTTAATTAACATCGTGAAGGGTGTAGCATTTACAATTCATTGATTTTTTGGTGTATATTGAAATCCCCTCGTATATGTAATATATTGAAATCCCCCCATATATGTTTAAAAAATCGAAGAATATTTTTAATATATCTTTCTATCGTACGTATTAAAACCCCAATATGTTTTTAATTCCTTCTTAAGTCGGCTCGAGAATATAAACCAATTTATAGTTTGTTTATATTTTACAGATGTTACTTTCTCGGTATTTATTTTAATGTTTTATTCGACCTGCTTGAATTGTCTTTTCTAATAAATGATTTGCGTTTCAACCATTTAAAGTGTTTGTTTATTCTAACTTATGCGATCAATTTCTAAGAATAATTTCGGACTTATGTTGTAGCTGCGATCAAGAGCGGTTCAGCATTATGTCCAAATTCATGTCGAATTTGTAAAATTTTCTGTTTTTGCCCCTTTTCAAAAAAAAATGTGTAGCAGTGTGAAGTTAATGGTTCAGTTAATGTTTTGAGTAAGGATTGGAAGAATCGTAGTTTCCATCCTCGTTTTGTTTCTCCCTGGTTATCATCCAAGGCTTTTGGCAGTATGGAGATAGATTTGTTCGTGTGTCCGTTGCACAGAGAGTGAAACCCAGGTCTACCCCCAACTATGGTTCTAGAAATTTCAGTGACGTCCAGTTACAGAAAATCCAAAGTGTTTTAATGAAAAATCCAGGTAACATTTTGTTCAAATTTTAAGTAAAGACAGACAATTTTTTTGTAAAATAATAATTGCTTTCGTTAAAATTCAGAAATTGTAACTTTTAAAAGTTGTAAATTTTAGGTTTTGAGTTTAGCTGGTTTCGAGTTAAGCATTTTAAATTTTTTTCTTTTAAATTTAATATATTTAATTTGTATTTTTGTATTTTGCGACTATTGAGGTAATATTTTTGTATTGTCTTTTTTTAGTATTCTTGTATCTCTATGTTTTGTTTTATTGGTTTCGTAGATGCGGAACCTTCACTGAGTTGAAACTCGGCAAGGTTGTTGGACGAATGAAGATCCGAAAAGCACCTAGCCTAGCATAGATCGAGTCATACCAGAGACGGTAAGACTCGCCGCAATAAAATACCAGCAGGATTTTCTGAGATTGTTAAACCAACTGCTTGAACAACAGCAATTTTCAACAATGTTGAAAGAAGCTAAGGTTGTTCTTATCCCAAAAGGTAGAGGTGAAGAGGAGTTGCGATTTCGGCCAACTTGCCTGAAGGCAACTTACTAAAGGCAAAATCATGCACTGAGCGACAGCCAATATGGTTTTAGGGCCTAAAGGTCCACGATAGATGCGGTAACATAAGTAACTTCTTTAGTTACGCAGGATACAAAGAGATGGCTGGGTCTCATCCGGCTTGACATCAAAAATGCCTTTAATACGGCATCATGGGAAAAAATCATGTCCAGGCTGAAAGAATTGGGCGTTAGTGAGTACCTGGTTAACATAATTAACCGATACTTGACTTCTATAAGAGAAAAATACACCAAAATCAGTTTGTCGAAGGAAATGTCTATATCTAGCCCATATAGGACAGTCTTAAATGAGGCTCTATATGGAATTGGAGCGGTGATACCGATCGTTTGGTTGTGCAAAAAGCGAGCGAGGAAGAAAGAACAATAGTAGAGTAGCAGAGAGAATGGGCGAATGATAGTGGAAAGGCAAGGTTGACGAAGGAGCTTATTCCCGATCTGAGACCGTGATGGAAATGTAAGTTCAGGAAACTAGACTACTTCCTGATGCAGTTCCTGACTGGACATGGTAGTTTTGGTACCTTCACAAGTAGAATAGTGCTGTACTGTTTGTGGGGTAACGGACGCTCCAGCTCACATTTTTAACTGTCAGAGATGGGCAAATGAGAGGAGAGATTTCAAAGGGCAAATGGGCCCAAATAAGTTTCAGTGTGGATGAAAGAAACTTTGTAAACATAATGTTGAGAGGAGAGAACGAATGGAGGAGAGTACACTGACTGATTTCTAGGATGATGAAGAATAAGGAGCAGGAGGACAGAGGAAGAAAACGGAAAAAATTTCTGATTTACGCCATTAGAGATAGTTATTTATAAATTTTTTATTTTTTATTTTAGTTGTTTATTGATGGGCAGTGCCACCTCTCTAGAACGGTGGTTAAGGTTTTAGCCGCAATACGGTTAATCCGGCACTACTCTGAGGTCTTATGGCCTAGTATCCTACTTTTTCTTATGGTGCCCAACCAATTAGTGGATGTTGGCGACAATTCTGGCATACACCTCTCAATCTTGTGTGGCTCTAAAGAGTGCATGGGCATCGAGGTTTGTCCGATCCCTTGTGTTTTTATGCCATGAGTATTTCTTTCTTCCGATGCTACTTTAAGAACTGGTACTTGGAATTTCAAAATATAGTATCCTACTAGGCCAAAAGATGCCAGGGTATCTTGTTCCGTGACGTAGATGTCTCTTCCACTGTTACTTGTCAGAATTCAATGGATACCTTACTGGAATTTGGCAATACGGCAATTTAAAACAATCTTTATTTTCAAAAATTCAAATTCAAAAAGTACTACATATAAAAGCCTTTAATTTCTCTTTTCCACAGAAAATATAAAATTATTAAATTTTATACAACTACGTGACTTAAAATTTTTTTTATATTTCTGAAAACTATAAGAACTGCACGTAGCCGGTTTTTGCACCGGGGTCTTCAATTGTTTTACTTAATCCTGTTACACTGTTTTATATCGTGTTTTTTAAAACATTTGCAGCATATATTTATTACCATTACCTATTTTATTTTCAGATTAAAACTGAAACCAATAACAAAATACTCACTTGTAAATATAGCGATCCATAACTCCGGTGAAAAAGGTAACAAGAAAGCCATTAGTGGTATCTCGGATTTCTGTTGTGGAGCCGCCAAAAACGAGACGCCGCTAAAGAAATACGGAACGCTGAAATCTATCACTTCGCTTCTTACGCTGGAGACGCTAAGAGCCGCAAAAGACATGTGCGCTGCCCCCGATACTAAATCCCCTACAATACCGTTCCATTTGATGTCCACTTCGTCAGGGTTCAGCTCCTTGACACGATCAGATTTCACGTGATCGTCTTTAAACCTGGAATCAAAGAAAACGTTTTAGAATCTGGGCTTTAAAATGTGGGAAGGATATTGTATTTTGTTCTAGATTTCTCTTAACGTTGACACGTATATAGTAAAACGGTAATAGTGGTGTTATAAAAAAAAGCTTGATTTTCATATGAATCATTGATCCATTTAGTGAAATGGTTAAAATAAATGTTTATATATTATGTTTTCTATGTAAAAAATTAAACCTCTGTTTCGTTTCTTGACATAAAAATTATTAAAACTGAGAATAACGTCTAAATCTTAGAGTGGTAAAGAAAACCAATGTATAGTAAAAGGTTTAATAATTATCAGAGTTATCGGCTTTAAAAAATGAAAATAAATATATTAATAACATTAAACACTAGAGTGAGCAATGTACCACATAACGCAAAAAGAGAAAAAAACTTAAAATAACTTAGAACGGAGTTTCTCAACCTTATACCATTTGCGACCCAATGTTCCATAATTATTTTCACCGTGCCCCCTCTCCTACAATAATAATATATCTGTTGGAGAACTATATCTCCAAACCAATAATTCTATTTTGTATCAAATAATTCTATTTTCGCGTCGGTTACCTAAATAAATCCAGTCTACCTAGACCTTGTTTCTGAGAATGTTAATCCCTCCCACAGCGCCTATTTGACGACAGACCGGCTTTTCAAAATGCATAAACAAAAAAATATTCCAGCTGGGCTAGTGATTTAGCGAAGTTCGTAGGGCTAACATCTATATTCCAAAAGTTCGGAGAGGATTCTCCACGTTGCAGTTTACGCAATTGACCGGGAAGCCGTAATATGTGAATAAGTGTTATGGTGTTTTCGCTTTCGTTCGCAAATTGTAATATTCAAATTAAGTTCCTACGATAAGTTACACACTCAAATTTTATAAGCTCTATTTCTTGCCCTTTCTTTTTTCAATTACAGTTTCTTTCTAAACACGTAATTGTTTTATTTCACTATATCAATTTAACAGGCCAGATAAAAGCAACTTTGAAAGTCCATTTTAGTTTCTCTACTGAGCTGTCGAAGGCTAGCGGACTAATTGGGCTTACAGCAAGAACAAAGCCGCTGAAAGAGACACTGTTGCATATAAGCCTCTCCATGGAAGGGATGTTGTAAACCGGCACCCTCCAATATCTATACAATAATAATGTACCTTGAGTATTTTGACGCTAAACTAACAGTAAAACCTTAATTACCAAATTATCGAGAATGAGTAAATTTATTAATATGTTTCAACACCGTCCGGAATCGATGTCTATATTCGCGAGAAGTTCTTCTTCTCGTTGTAGATTCTTCTCCTATCGGAGATTGGCTATCATCACAGCTATCCGTACCTTATTGGCGGTTGCTCTAAAAAGATCTACTGAACTGCAACTATTCCACTCTCTTAGGTTTCTTAACCAGGAAATTCTTAGTCTTCCTATGGATCCTTTATCCTTAATATTACCTTACGTTATAAGCCTTAATATCTCATATTTCGCACCTCTGGTAATGTTTAAAATCCTTCTGTACCACCACGTTTCAAATGATTCCAACTTCTTTATATTATCCACTTTTAGTGTTAAGCTTTCCATTCCATATAATAAAGTTGAGAACACGTAGCACCTTAAGGCTGTTATCCTCAACTCCAGAGCAAGGTCTCGATTAGCAAACATTGTTTTCATTTTTGTAAATGCTTGTCTTGCAATTTTCATACCTGTCTTAATTTCTGTACCTTGGTCATTGTTTTCATTTACCCAGGTTTCCAGATATTTGTAGTTATTCACTCTTTCTACTTGTTTTTCCTAGATATCTAGCCTTCCTACTGAATGTTGCTTAGAAATAATCATGCACTTGGTTTTCTTACCGTTCATTTGTAGTCCATATTTTATACTGACTTGATGTTATCTATTTAATAAGTATTGCAGGACTTCTTGACTGTCTGCAAAAATAGTGGTGTCGTCTGCGAATCTTATGTTGTTCAAGAATTTTCCGTTTATTGGTATACCCTGTTGTTCCTCTAATATTGCTTCCTTAAAAATAGCTTTGCTATACAGATTGAGTAACAATGGTGGCAGCACGCAATTCTGTCTAACACCTCTTTTGGTTTCTACAGTTTCTGTATCCACATTTTAGATTCAAACCTTTGCCTTTTGACTCCAGTACAGATTGACAATAAATCGTATATCTCGACTATAGAGATTGTTTTTTTTTAACAGTTTTACGAGTTTCTGATATCGTACTTTATCAAAAGCTATTTGATAATCTATAATTCAGACAAAGAGATCCTGGTTCATATATAGTCGTCTTTGGACGAGAACGTTAAAAGCGAACAGAGCCTCTCTCGTTCCTAGTCCTTCTCTGAATCCAAATTGGATGCCATCTAAATACTTTGTTGAACAGATTTAAAAGTACATGCAGTCTTTCTTCGTCAATGCATTTAATTAGCTCAGTGGGTATCTGAGTTTTTGCAGTTCTAATTGCCTGTTCTAATTCGCACATTATTATTTTCGGTTCTGTTTGTTTCTGTGGTTCTTTTTGTATCATTCTATTATCGTCGAATAGTTTTATTATGTATTCCTGTCAAAATCTTAGTTTATCTTTGATATCTGTAATGAGTTCACCATTCTCATCTTTGAGTATCCCATAGTGTGTTCGCTTTGTGGTATTTGTTAGTTCTTTTATTTTTTTTATGCATATTAAAGCTCTCTTATTTTTTGTCATACCCTTCTATTTCTATACCTTGATCTGTTAACCACTTTTCCTTGGCCTCTTTTATCTCTACTTTAATTCTACTTTGTAGTTCTTGATATTTTGGCTGATTTCTCCCTGTGGCTTTTCTGCTCTCTTCCATTAATGCTTGAACTTCTGAAGTCATTTACTTCTGTTTTTTATTTATTTTTTCAGGCTTTAAATTCTCTTTTGCAGCCTTTAGTAATGCCTTCTGAGTATTGCTCCACTTTTCATTTTTCCATTTTCATCTTTTGATGTCAAGTTAATTTCTCTTCCTACTTCTGTTAGATTTGAGTTGACTTGTTGGATCACTTTTTGATGTATTTTTCTTTTTATTAATTTTGTATAATCAAACGTTAATTTATTTTTAAATATATCAATCTTTTTGAGTTTCACGTGCATTTTAGCATAATACATTATGCCGTTTTTGGTTATAAGTTTGCCGATGTCTGGCCATTGTACGTCACTTATGCCCAGTATTTTTATTTCCATGCTGATCATTTCTTATATTAAATTGTCTAATTTTCCTGGCCAGTATCAGCTTCTTAGATTCCATGTTGCAAGTCTTATTGGTCTACATTTGTGTATTCTAAGTCGTGGAATTTTATTATCTAAACGAGGATTTTGCTTACTACCAACCTAGATGGTCTTGTCTTTTACATAATCTTTTTCTTCCCTGTCGGATCTTGGTGTCCGAATTCCATTATCAGTAACGATTTGACTTTTTTGCGTATTTGTCATGATGAATGACTAGGAATGTTCTGTTTAATTTTAAATGTAGTGGTTTCCCCCTGCCTTCCGCATTCTTTTGCCGTTGACCAATTTATTGTTTCTTCCGCCTTTGTAATCGATTTCTCAGGATTAAAACCCAGGATTAAAACCCAGGACAAAAGATTGTCCTACTACGTACTGACTCTTCCGTCCGAAGCCCTTGGTCGGTAAGCAGGGGATTGCTTATACTAAAAATCACTCGGTCCCTACCTGCGTTAGCTATCAACACTGATGTTGCCCACCTTTTACGACATGAAGGTGCAGATTCGGATTTCTTCTTCATCGAGATTAAGACTTTCGACATTACCTAATCTCTGCAGAGCTTAAGAAAGCTTTCATAATCTCTTCAGAGCTTAGAAAACTGTTCCTGTTATTCAGTAAGCTATTCCTATTTAGACTATTTCCTTTAGTATACATGCACTTGTTTAATTTATACCGTAATCTGTTAGTCTTTCAAGACTCTTCATGATTTCACTACCATATAACAATATTTATGACATGTTTGGGGGTTTGCATACTTTCATGAAATGATGCTTAACCAGAAATACTTTTTAAGCAGAAGATTATTTTGATATGATTTTTTTAGATTTTTATTGATATTCCAGAAGGTATTTTAGTAATGTAACTTAAAAAAATTTATCTAGCAATTGATATGTAATTTTAGCATTACATTAACATTACGTACAGAATAATTTTGCAACACGCTAATGCACCTTAATTTCAAACATTAATCTTAATTACAAAAATAAGATAAAACGTTCAGTATATTGAACGATAAGTTTGGAAATTGTAATATTCCGAGTCGCTTATCCTTGGCGCCTCTGGTGCACTAGATATGTCATAACAGTTAGTTAAGATATACTACAGCAAACTTAAACAGATAGATATAATTGTCAAACTTCTATTTTAACTTAATAAGGGATAATTTTGCTGCAAACAAACCAATATTTAGTATGTAATAAATGTGTTTTCTATTCCCATACATCGAAAGCATTAACAGTATTCGCATATTACATAATAAAAAGTTGCTACAGCTTGCAGTGAAAGTTTAGTCTATTAGTGGTTAGATTTATAACAGGAAGCAATTTACAATTAATCAAGAAATTTATAGACGAGGTGATCTTCCTTCCTGATGATCTGAAAACTAGCAGCAATAATACTTTAATACCAATGTAACCTTAAATCTATTTCCAATAATCTTTTTTGATGCTGTTTCTTAATTTATGAAGGCATTTTTCCTTATTTTATAAAACTATAACGTCTTTATTTGACCGAATTTTATGAGTGATTAAATGGCGATTTAGGTGCAACAAATCGATGCACTCAAAACCGCACACTCCCATAAAAAGCAGATGGAAACATTCTAATAAAAAAAGACAAAAAGGAACCGAACGTGAGCGAGACGAAGCGTTTTAATATTATTTAGTTTGTGAAAATACTTTAATATGAAAAAAAATATGTGTACTGTATATGTATATTAGAAGCATCTACTTTTAAATACAATTATGTAATTAAAGATTTTAGTATATATTTATCGGATTTATAGCATATATTTGTATAAAGCTCTGTGACGTTATGAACATTCATTATTTCCAAGTATTTTATTCTTATAGATTTTGTTCATTTGTCACATTATTTATTGTTTTTAATGTTCTTCTTCTTCTTCGTGCGACTAGGATTATTCCTGTTTTTCTGCCTCTTATTCTGTGTCCAACACCACAAGTTAATGCAGATTCTCAAGAAAGTTGATATAGACCAAACATACATAAGATACATTGAAAACTTGTACTGGCATCAAACTGCACAGTTAAAAATAGACAATTCTATATCCAAACCCATACATATAAGAAGAGGCGTTCGACAGGGATGTGTGCTTTCCCCTCTTTTATTTAACATTTATTCGGAAGCCATATTTCAAGAGTCTTTGGAGGATACAGAGATGAGAATCAAGGTAAATGGAGTATTGATCAACAACATGCGATATGCTGATGATGGTGTCTTAATTTGTGACAACATAGTCGATCTTTAACAACTTGTCACTATAATCGGAGAATACAGTAAGCGAATGGGATTAGAGATTAATACCAAAAAGACCAAATTCATGATCATCTCAAGTAACTTGGATGCACTTGAAAACTCCACCATAACACAGAATACTAAATCCATTAAAAGAGTGAGTAAATTTAAATACCTGGGATCGTGACTTTTTGAAGACTGGGCATCGGACAGAGAAGTAAAATGTCGCATTGAGCAAGCTCGACAAGCTTTCGTAAAATTCAAGAAGGTACTGACTTGTTCAGAGTTCGATCTTCAACTGAGGCTAAGGTTTACTAAGTGCTATGTATGGTCAGTGCTGCTATATGGCGTAGAGGGCTGGACACTCAAAACGAGGGATATAAACAGATTAGAAGCTTTCGAAATGTGGCTTTATCGCCGTATCCTAAAAATACCATGGACAGCGAAAATCACAAATATAGATGTCCTTAAAAGAATAAACCAAGAACGCCAACTCTTCGAAACCATCAAAAAAAGGAAAACGGCGTATATAGGTCACATCATCCGAAATGAAAAATACCAGTTCCTCCAACTTATAATCGAGGGTAAAATTGAAGGCAAGAGAGGAATGGGACGCAAGAAAATGTCCTGGTTCCGAAACATAAGACAATGGACAGGGATTAACGATATACAATATCTGATACATATTGCAAGAAATAGAGAATTAATGAAAAATGTGATCGCTAACATCCATTAGTGAATTTGCATCTGAAGAAGAAGAAGAATTCTGTTTCAGTCATTGTTCACTGTACATTATCTTTCCACCTTTTTGGCGGCCTTCCAACGGATCTTCTGCTATACAGTTTGTTGTTTTTACAGATGTTCAGTTTTTTTTTCTTATTTTTATCCACCTGTTATTATTTTGAATTTTGCCTTGTTGGCATATACTTCTGTTGGTTTGTCTGTCCCTTAATGATATGCCCGATATTGATCTTAATACTTTCATTTCGATATTGTTGATTTGTCGTGTCGTCTTTCTTGTATCGGTCCTTGTCTCAGCTGCATATGTCAGGATTGGTCTTACATACTTTCATTGTGCTTTTCGTGGTTAGATATTTGTTTCTCCATATGGTTTCTCGAAGGCAACCACTTACTCTTGCCGCTTTTGATGCTTGACTTGTGGTCTCTGTTCTTATATCCTTGTCACTAGTGATCTCTACTCCTAGTAATTGAATTTTATTACTTTTTCTAAAATTTGGCCGTCTATTTCTAGTTTTCATCTACGCGGCTCTTTACTGATCACTATACATTTAGTTTTTTTTACTGATGCTTTTACGGTCATCTTCGTTATCAGCAACTAGTACTGCATCATCGGCATAGCATAGTATCGTAATTTTATGAGCTCCCATGTAGTATCCGTGTCGTTTTCTTACTTCGTGAATTATTTGATTCATCACCATATTGAATAACAATGGGCTGAACGAGTCTCCTTGGCGGATTCATCCTTTTAGTTCTATGCATTATGTTTCTCCTGTTAGCATTATAACTCTGGTCTTGTGATTCCTGTTAATTTCTGTCCCTATTACCTGATGTTCTATTTGTTCAGCGTGTAATAAATTTAAGATGTCATTTCGTTTTTAATGTTGTTTTTCTAATATAATTGTCACTTAAATTTGTTTAAAACTAAGTATCATATAACAGACGAAATCATTGCCATTCTAGTACAAAGAAAATGCTTACGATCTGCACATGGAATGTTAAAACGTTAAACGGAGATCTTAAAAACTTATGCTCCTCCTTCAACTGGATAATTACCCAATAACAACCAGGTACATTCCCCTACAGCTGACAAACCAGACGACATAAGATGACGTGAAACATTCTATAATGATTCACAAGGAAACTAAATTCCTGTAGCTGGCTGTTATACCATGTATCACAAAAAATGTATTTAAAAATTCCTTTATAAAAGGTATAGTATTAAAAGGTATCGGTCTACATCACAGAACGTTTTCGGAATTACGTTGCCATGTCATCTATTTCTGTTGTACCTTAAACATCTTAGTATATAAAGTTAAATAATGTAACTTGGAGAACGCAAGATCAGCTTTCGTCAAAATGAAAAAAATCTTTAACAGCCACGATATAAAATTGGAAATAAAAGTTCGTTTACTAAAATGCTACGTATTTTCCGTTCTTTTATATGGCGTGAAGTCATGGAGGCGTGGAGGGGTGTAGAGTTGTGTTATAGAGGTAGCACCTTTTATTGGAACGACCACATCGAGCGTCATAGACGGGAGATGGTTTTTGATAACTGGTCCTCATAAGACAGCTAACTCTCACTTATGGCTCCACGTGCCGCACCCCGGGCAACTGCATTGGTCTGCAGGCTAAACTAAGTGAGGGTAGCCAGATATGGCGAAAATTCCACCGAGCGATTGCCGGTATAAGCAATCCCACACTTACTGACCAACGGCTTCGGGCGGATGAGTTGGTAAGTGGTAGGGCACCCTTTTGTCCTGGAGTTGAGAAATCGGCTTCGAAGGCGGAGGAACTATTAAGTAGTCAATGGCATAAGGATGTGGAAAGCCACAGGATGACTACCACATTATATATCCCTCGTAAAGCCATCATGACGAGTAGGAGTTTTAAAGATGATATGCCATGCGACCCGACTAGCGACCGGCGTCGTCGAGTTTCCGGGCTGGACGATGTGAAATCAGAGACCGGCCACGCAATGGTGGGTACCAGGCCTTGCGTGGGAAATGTGCGACTGGATAAAACAAATAAACATATCAGAAAAAATACTATTAAGATAGCTACATGGAACGTAAGAACTCTTTATCAGACTGGAAAACTAAACAACGCAATTAATGAAATGAAGAGGCTCGAAATTGATATTCTGGGGATGAGTGAAATAAGATGGCCAGGTAATGGTAAATGCGAGAAGGAGGATGCAACAATATTTTTTTCAGGCAGCAGAGAAGAAGATGTCAACCATAGGCATGGAGAAGCGGTTCTAGTAAATAATAACATATAAAACATATAAAAAATTTTATTCCATATTCAGAACGCTGCATGTTGATCCAGCTAAGTGCGCATCCTCTAGACATAAATATAATTCAGGTTTATGCTCCCACATCGGAGAGTACGGATGAAGAAGTTGAAGAGTTTTACGAACAGTTAGACGACATCATAAAAAACCTAAAGAAACAAGACATAACCATGGTAATGGGAGATTTCAACTCCAAAATAGGAAAAGGCGAAGTCAGTGACGTAGTTGGCAAGTATGGGTTGGGAACAAGAAATGAACGAGGTGATCGACTAATACAGTTTTGCCAGGAGAAAAACTTAATTATCACAAATACTTGGTTTAAGCTACCAGTAAGAAGATTGTACACTTGGAAGTCACCACAGGATAGGTCTGGGTACATCGTTAGAAATCAGATAGACTTCATAACAATTAACAAACGATTCCGTAACGCAATAATATCAGCCAAAACATATCCTGGAGCTGATATAAACTCTGATCATAATCCTCTTGTAGCCCAATTACGAGTAAGACTAAAAACCATAATCCAGAAACAGAATAACAAAAGATTAGATATGGATCAACTTAGAAATCCTGAGATAAAAGCCAAGCTTACAAATAGCATTAATAGTAATGTTGCTTTAACAACCAACACTGATGATATTGAAAGAGACTGGATCGACTTAAGGGACGCTATATGCAACGGTGCAAAAGAAGTAATTGGTGACTCCGAGCGGAAGAAGAAGAACGAGTGGATGACAGATGAAATATTACACCTTATGGACAGAAAGAGGGAAAATAAGAATAATCCCGAACAATATAAAGAACTGGATAGAACTGTCAGCAGAAAGATAAAAGAATCCAAAGAGAAATGGTTGCAAGAAAAATGTCAAGAGATAGAAGAGCTAGAACGAAGACACGATAGTTTTAACATGCATAAAAAAATCAAGGAGTTTACTTATACTTACAAGAAAAAACAGTTTGGTAGGTTAATAGACGAGAACAATAAACTTATTGTAGATAAAGAAGAACAGTTACAGACTTGGGCAATCTACATAAAAGATTTGTTTACGGATTATCGTCATATTTCTACGAACACTCTTGATCTGAATGGACCAAAAATATTGAAAAGTGAGGTGATAAAAGCTATAGATCAAACGAAAGATGGGAAAGCAACAGGATGCGATGAAATACCAGTCGAATTCTTAAAAGTTTTTAACGAGAACAACCTGAATGTAGTATTGGAACTGTTTAATAAGATATACGATACTGGTCAAATTCCATCGGACTGGTTGAAATCTACATTTGTGCCCCTTCCCAAGAAATATAATTCTAAGACGTGTAGTGAATATCGCCTTATAAGTTTAATGAGCCACACCCTTAAAGTATTTTTGCGTATTATCCATTCCAGAATACGAGCAAAATTAGAACACAGCATAAGTAAAACACAGTTCGGTTTTAGATGCGGTTTTGGAACTCGAGAACCCCTCTTTGCAATACAAGTTTTGATTCAAAAATGCCTGGATCAACAGAAAGATGTTTACGTCTGTTTTATCGACTATGAGAAAGCATTCGATACTATCAAACATGACAAACTCATAGAACTATTACGTCTTTCAGGACTTGACACTAAGGACATCCAGATTATAAAAAATCTATATTGGAATCAAACAGCCCACATGAAGAATGGACATATGGTGAGTGAAAACATAACCATTTCTAGAGGGGTAAGACAGGGCTGTATTCTTTCGCCACTGCTTTTCAACCTGTACACGGAACAAATATTTCTAAAGGCACTAGAAGAGTACAATGAGGGCATCAAGATTAATGGCGTACCAATAAGTAATTTTCGATATGCAGATGATACTATTATACTGGCCGATAACATCGAAGATTTACAGATGATGCTACATAGAGTTAATACAACTGGCAGCCGATTTGGACTGAAGATCAATAGAAAGAAAACTAAATTTATGGTGATCAGTAAAAAAAAATTCAACATATCGACCTGCATATTGAAGACGAACGTATTGAAAGAGTACACCGATTTAAATATCTGGGATATACAGTAAATGACAAGTGGGACCCAGAAGTAGAGATTAAGATCCGAATTGAAATAGCAAGATCCAAATTCATCAAAATGAGAAAGCTCTTAAGCAACCGCAACCTAAGCATTAACCTCCGATGGCGCGCCACGAAATGCTACGTACTCTCTACGCTACTTTACGGCGTAGAAGGGTGGACGTTAACAGCAGCAACTATAAAGAAGTTAGCGGCTCTAGAAATGTGGCTGTATCGACGCATACTGAGAATACCTTGGACAGACAGAGTGACCAACACAGAGGTATTAAGACGAATGGGTAAAGAGGTGGAATTGTTAACAACTGTTAAAAGGAGGAAAGCGTCATACCTGGGCCATGTGTTCCGTAATGATAAGTACAGTCTGCTACAGCTTATCGTGGAAGGCAAGATTGAAGGTAGAAGAGGTTTGGGCAGAAAGAAGAAATCCTGGCTGAGAAACTTGAGAGAATGGTTTCAAATACCAGAAGCTGCGAACATAATTCATGCGGCACAAAACAGAGAAACCTATCGTATGATGGTCGCCAACCTTCGGTAGAAGACGGCACATAAAGAAGAAGAAGTCATGGACCTTAACTGAAGCATCACTGAAGAGACTCGAAGCATTTGAGATGTGGTGCTATAGACGCATGTTACGGATTTCCTGAATAGACAGAGTTATAGAATGTAGTACTTCGTTTTCTTTAGAAAAATTCGAGATCTTCGAGATGTGGTGTTAGAATAAGGAAGGAATGCGAGATCACGAACACAATCAGAGATCGTAAAGCTTGGCCAACTTATGAGAAATGAAGAACAGAGATATGGCTTATTGCAACTCATTCTTCATGGCAAGGTATTTGGAAAGAGAGGACCAGGAAGAAGAATAGCTGGGTTTTAAAACTAAGGAAGTGATTCAACACATCTACAACCAGACTATTCTGAATAGCTGCGAGTAAATTTAGGATAGCTATGCTGATCGCCAACATCCAGAACGGATAGGCACCGTAAAAAGAAGAAGTATCCTTTTCAGTTAGTTTTCCATTTTTAATTTTTCACTTATTTAATTAAATTTTACATTTACTTTTTGTATAATTCTTGTATGCATATTAGCTATTTAATATAGATTAATATAGGATTCGAATTTAAACAAAAATAGTAACCTAGTTTAGAGGTTTGTAAATTAATATAGGTAATATCTTTTAAATAACTACAGCTAATGCCAGTCTCTTGATTTTCTATAATTTTGATATGAACTTCCTTAGTTGTACTTGGAATATATTATGTAGATAACTGAGTTAATAACAGACATCTCGAACCTTTTACGTAAGCAAACACCACACGCGACTTACATTTGAAGATCAGTCTGATTTTATTAAACGCGCTTTTGAAAAGAAAGAGCATTCAATAAAAACGACAACAAGAAAAACGAGAGCTCTACTGAGAGATATTAAAGTCAAAAGAGTCGTCAGGATACGCAGGAAATATGAGGAAGATTTTTATTGTAGTGAGTTTCGTTCCGGAGCGTCCAAGCGTCATTAGGGTTGAGTTATTACGTTAAATCCAAAAAAGAAAAACGAAAAAGTTAATTTATCTATCTTGTCAGAACGTTTCAACCGGTATGTTAATCATTGTGATTTATTGGCTTTTTTACGTTATTAATTGGGGTTTTACTACTACAATTGCCATTTTTAAAGGTCGTGGATTTATAATGTGCGTTAGTATAACATATTATGTAGAGAATAAGCGTACAATGTATACTTAATAAGATGAAAGCCAGGAGAACAAAACAATAATAGCCCCAAAAAGTGGTTATTGGAATAAGAGAACAAATATCTGATATACCGCATCCGCCATGGGGTGATTGGCGGGAATACAATACTAATACTTAACAATACGGACAGCCGTTAATTTCTTCGAGAAGAGAGGAATGACGATTAACGCTGGTAAAAGTGCAGCTATTACGATTAATGTTAACCGTGGTAATAAGCACTCTTACTGCGTGACGCGTTCGCTCTTCTCTGTCGGCAACAACAGGATTCGGCAGCTGCAACAGAGTGAGCTGGTTGGATACCTAGGCCGAAGGTACAATGCTGTAGAGACAGCTCGATCGTGTTTAACGAGCGCGGCTTAAACCAGCACAAAAACTGCTGATACTTAAAACATACCTGCTACCGAGATATATTGACAAGTTCCAGAGTCCCACAAAGTGGTAGAAGTCAGTGAAGAAAAAGAACTGTCCCTAAATACAAAAAAGACACAATTTATGGTAATTACAAAAGCCCAACAGCGCCAAGAAAACATAACAATACATGGAGAACATATTAAAAAAGTTGAAAAATATAAATATCTGGGTACAATAATTAATGAAAATAATGAGTACACAGAAGAGATTAAGGTAAGAAAAGGGCAGGCAAGAAATTCTTTCAACAAACTGAAAAAGTACTCTGCAGCAGGGATATTTCAATTTCTTTAAAGAGAAGACGTCTGAGATGCTACGTGTTCTTCGTATTATTTTATGGGTTAGAGGCTTGGACTTTAAAGAAATATATTTCGGACAGATTGAAAGCCTTCGAGTTATGGGCCTACGGAAGAATATTAAGAGTAAGCTGGGTATATACAATCACGAATGTCGAGGTGTTGAGAAGAATGGGAAAAGATAAGAGGTCTTAAATACGTTAAAATCAGAAAACTGCAATATCTGGGACATGAGGGGCGAGCGTTATAGCTTATTGCAATTAATAATGCAAGGAAGAATACAGCTAGAAGTAGTCGTGGAAGAAAACGCATCCCCTGGTTGAATAATTTAAGAGCTTGGTTTAACTGCACTTCTGCTGACCTCTTTAAAGCAGCGGCGTCGAAAGTGCGAATTGTTATGATGGTTGCCAACCCTCTTAAAAGAGTTTACACGTAAAGAAAAAGAAGAGTAAAAACAACGATGAAAAGGCTGAAGGGCGTTGACAGGTCTGTATGTATAGCCGTTCGAAAGATTGTGTTCCTTAATCGAACGTGTGCCGATGCCTACATCCACGCTCCACTAAAGAGGGCGGTCTGGACGTCATGGCCATGATCATGCACGCTTCGGTTATCATGAGAAGGAGACTGACAAAATTGATCAGCTCAGCAACTGATACTACGTTGTTGACCCTCAGTCTACCATATATGTCACGTCTCTGGAGAGGTCTCACGGAGAAGGTTCTAGAATGGATTCAAATATCGTCTGGCAGTTCAGCATCGATCGCAATTGAGTTGAGCCAGAAACTTGAGGACGGCTATAGCGACAACAGACTTCGAAAGCTCTGACTAAATAAGCAATCCACCGCCCTACTGATCGGGGAAAGATTTTAAAGGCAATACAACTGCGAGGAAATCTACTTTCAACTAGAAACATCCCTTCAAATCCACCACATGAGCGTAGGTGCCGAAAGATATGCGAACGTAACGAGAGTCTTAGTCACGTACTACAAAAGTACCCCGAAGTACACTGGTACCGAATAAAGAGACATGATCAGCTTGTTACGTATCTTCGAATAGCAGTTTAGAAAAAAGGGTGGATTTGCGAGACAGAGCCAAGAATAAGATGCACCGAGGAAACTCTTAAGATACCCAACCTTTTCGCGCAACAGTATGAGCGAGTAATTGTCCTGAACGTTATCGTTAGCTGGAACGGTCCTGAAATTATAGCCCCCGCCAATAAAACGGTGCTTCCTTCAGACCTTCAGACCATACAAACCCGATAACCTGAGAAAACCATTTGCATAGCAGCTCTAATCGTTGGAGCTCGCTGAACATGGTGTCAGTCGAATTCACGTGTTCTGAGATTTTTTAACCTATCGAGGTTCGATGTTCACAATTTTATTACAAAGGCATTTCAGGGTAGTATTCATATTCATAGTAAATTTGTGAGGTTCATACATAGGTAATTTATGGCAATTTTACTTCGAGTGTAAGTACCGCTCTTCCTATCGAGGGGTCTACGCTTGTCTAGTTAGGTTTTTATCTATTTCACCTGCATAAATGTTTGTTTTTGTTATTTTATGTTTGTAAATGTCCAATTTTTTATTAAATGTTTTTACACTTTTATATATTTATATACCTATTGCTTTCGACTTTGGCTTGGCAAAGTTAGTAAATGCAGGAGGGTGGTGGATCTCTCTCGATATTAGCTAGCCAACCATCGGGCCATAAAGGACCATATGCTGTTGGCTTGTTACTTTCCGGATCGGAACCGAAGGAACAGACTAAGAGGAGAAGGCCGGTTTTCGGATGACGGGGGTTTGGTTGTGTGATAAGCGTAGCCACCCAGCCGGCATCGCCTGGCCTGCAAACCAAAATAGTGACGGCTCCACTCTAATAGACAAATAAACAATTTAGAGGGAAGATGATAATATTTAAGGTTTTTAACGCTCGAATAGGAATCAGGTTATCCCAGAAATGAAGCAAGAACATAAGGAGGGTGTTAAAAACGAAAATGGAGACCTGATGATCAACTTCTGCACGAATAACGGACTTAGAATAAACAACACATTTTTTGACCACAAAGACCAACACAAATATACATTTATTAACACCCGTGTACAAACATCTATGATAGACTATGTTATAACCAACACAGACTCAGTATCATTATCAACTCAGTAGATGTAGGTAGCGACTATAGTTTTATTATGTAAAACAACAACTAACCTGAAATACTTCACACACAAGAGACCTGCGCAGGCATGCCTGCACAGGTAGACCTCTCCGGTGAACCGTAGTGTGTATGGCGTGCATAAGAAATACTGACAAACTCAGCAATACTTATTAGAAATAAAAAAGAAATATCATATACGGAAAATCTTAAGAAATAAAAATGGAAAAAGTTTATAATAATTAGTTATATAAAACTAAACAATAACTTACCTATAACTTAAAAATTTCTTCCCCACATCCCTCTCACTCCTTTTGCCTTTCCTTTTTACAATTCTTGAACCAAAAAGTCCATCGGCGACTATGTACAACCTAAAATCGAATTCTAATTCTTGAGCAACATTCTCGAGTAAGTCCATGGATAAACCGTAGCAGCAGTTGGTTTTGTACTTAAACTTTTGAAACGGAAAAAACCTTTCGTCATCATCGGTATAATCGCTTGTAAATTGCTTGTAGTCCGAGTACTCCGATTGGTCGATTTGTGCGTCGTCTTCGTCTTCTAATCGCTGCATTTCGTTGAAAACCAAAGTGAGGTTATCTTTGTCGGATGTAAGTACGCGATGACAAGGAAGACCTGAAACAAATTAGTCTACATTAGTAAAATATAAACAAAAAACTACAAATTATTGTCATAATTATATATATTGCGAAATATGTGCTCCTTCTTTCGTCTTAGACATTACCGTCGATTTTATAGCCATCCTCAGCCAACTCAGAGAAGTATTACACTTCTATTAGTAACGCCACTTCTAAGATAGCTTTCTTCGCCACATCTACCGTGGCTCCCTTGATGCATATTCTGAAGTATGGTGTCCGTGTCAAGGAAGGTTAATTCCGCAATGTCAATTCTGTCAAAAGTAATGATACAGATTCCGTTTGTTTACAAGTTTTCAATTTTATTTTATTATCTTTAACTTTCGTTTGCATTTATTCTTAGTAATTTTAATTTAAGTTGGTTACTTAGTTTTTAAAGTTTAATTTGAGTTACCTATTGTAGCAAAGACTTTTTGTGCTGTGCTAGTAAAAAAACTATACATGGTGAATTATTGTATTGTTCCGTTGTGTACAAATCATGGAAAAAATTACAAAAATAATGATGTTGTCAAATAGTAAGTTGACAAAAAGCAAACAATAATAGTATTTAACATTTGTTTCTGAAAATATGTATAATAAATATTATGTAATTAATTTATAACTGTTTAATCTTAAACAACAAATAAATAGAATAGAATAGAATTTATTTAATCAAATATACAAAAATAGTTTTGTTTTTGACAAGTCAAAGGAATAGTGACAATACTTATAAAACATATAAAATTTTTTTTGGATAATTTAAACATTACAAACATGTATGTATTTAATATTAACAGTTAAAAAAAAACGACAAACACACTTTGTGGAATTATAAAAAAAAAACATGAAATATAATTATAATAGGCAACTGCCCTGACCAAACTAGTACTATTGTGTAAAAGCTGTACTTAAGTACTCCGTTTTTGAATAGAAACAATGTTTCAAAAAGTGTGATTTGATTTTATGCTTAAATGATAACAAGTCAAGACTTTTTACTTCATCTGGCAAACAGTTATACAAACTAACGTCAGTCGAATTTTTTACGCTCTTTGTCAACCTAAAACGTTGTGCTCTAATAGCATCTCTAGATCTTGTATCGTGATCATGGACGTTGGAGTTTACGTTAAACTTACCTTTGTTGGCATGAATTTCAATCAGCGTGTTATAAATATAGAGTGAAGGTAGTGGCCTAATACCTAAATCCAGAAATAAAGGTTTATAATAATATACGTATATCTATAAAAAATGTGTGCATTTTATATATATTCTTTTATTTTGTATTAATATATGTGGGCAAATAACCCGCAAGACATTTGAATTGCCAGCCAAAAGATGATTAGTAATGACCCTAGCCGCAAGGGATCCTAATAAACGAATTTTATACATTGAGTTGCCTATCTATTTTTAATATTACATTATTTATCTATGCCCTTAAATCATCGAGTTAGAATCTATGGAGAAGCTATGAGCATATTAACGTGTGTATTAAAAACAGCGAGTTTTTGGTGTGGCTAGGTAGGTGTTTCTAACGATAATACCAATATGGCGGTGGGATCATGGCCGGACTCAATAATATTAAAACTACTATAAAAATATGACTAGTTATTTAGAAGATTTAATCATAATCTAAAAAAGTGCAATGCATTTTTAATAAACTATCATTTATTTATCCCGCGGTAAACACCAAAAACACGATATATTATATATAAAGATAAATTAATACAGTCAAATACTATTAATTTGTTCTGTGAAGTACGGGCCATTACTTTGTTTACATATTTGTATACTATAGTTTATTTTTATGAACGAGAGAGTAATTAGCATAATTTTAACTGGTATCTCCGACCACTCCATGGGCGTGCTCAAGATTAATTGAAAAATTACTTTGAATAATTGTAAAAAATAAATGAATTATTTCAGTGTTATAAAGTGGTATGTTTACACTATATTAGAACTGACTGGCCTACATTAAAAAGGGTTTTAAAAAATTCAAATTTTTTTAAATTTTTAAAATTACAAAAGAGAGAAAGAGTTTTTAAAACCGTCTAAGGTATGTTAAATAGACGAATAAAAATATTAATATAAAACTTACAGCTACTTGTTACAAATCCAAATCAGATTCAGAAGATGAACTTTCAGAACCAAGATTTATAATAACTGACTCGATCATTTTATCAGTAATATTGTCCGACTTCCACATTTTTTCCTCTTCTTTAATAGTGTGATTTACTGCCTTTTCCCAGTTTTCAGGTTTTACAATATTTACGACATCATGAATTTTAAAAGTGGTATTTTTTCTTGAAACTTCACTCTTTATCTGTGCCCATACCAGTTCAATCGGGTTTAATTCACAATGATATGGTGGGGATCTAAGTACTGTCATTCCATGATTTTTGGTAATTTCATCAATTTCGTATTTTTTAAATTTTTCTTTATGAAGGGCACACAACGAATAAAGTTTCTTTCTTATAGATCCGGGATGGTACGTAATATTTTTTGAACTCAGCCAATTCTGCAAGTCTTTTTTTAACCACTTGGTTGTGGGCAGTCCTTCTATAAGTCTTTAGTGATAACTTGCATTATCTATTACTATCACACAGTTCTTAGGAAGAAGATCTATGATTTGTTCGAACCATTCTTGAAAGACATCAGCGTTCATGTCTTCATGGTAGTCACCGGTACGAGTTGATTCAAAAGTTAATAAACCACCTTCAACAAAACCGTCTGAACTGCCAATGTGTACTATTATCAGCCTGCGCCCCTTTCCTGATGGTGGGTTTAAACCAGTAGATAAGTTATTTACAAAAGCGTGCCTTTGACTTGTAACAGTTTCATCCTGCCAAAATTTATTTGGTGTATGACCCTCGTTGATCCATGTTTCATCAAGATAAAATATTTTTCTTTTTTGGTTTCTCATTTCCTTTATGGTTCTTAGAAAATGTCTTCTTCATATGACAATATCGCTTCTTTCTAATAAAATAGACTTTCTGGGATTCTTTTTCCAACGGAAGCCTATTTCTTTTAAAAGTTTCCATAACGTACTTCGACTCATTTCTGATTTTTTATTTTTTATTAACATTGCTTCTGCTACTGCAACTACGTTGAGAACATGAAACCATTATTATGCACTATCACAATATATTATTACAGTTTCTATAAAAGTATTATAAAACTAAAAATATTCGAAAAACAACAAACGTAAACAAACATATACGATTTGTTAAAAGTGTCAAAACAATATTAACAATATGGCCGAAGTGAGGTCGTTTTTAGTCACGTGATGCCCTCTCTATAGATTCTAACTCGATGCCTTAAATGTGTTACATCAATAAAGGTACAAATATACAAAATATGATTAAGTGAACATTTGATTTAATATTATATTTAAATTATATATAAATATAAATTATAATAATTTGAGGTCAAGAACTAAATATATTTTATGTACAATTATATAAAAAATAATTATTATATAAGAAACAATATTTATATATTTTATATGTTTTTACGAGTTTGAACATTATACAGAATTGTGTTGTATCGGCAGAAGCTAAATCAAATTTACTTCCATCAGTGTCTCAATTAACGTATTGAGATATAGCGAAGCTGGGCTATGTGCTAAATAAATTATTTGATTTTCTGACATTTGTGCTTCTATATTTGGAACTAGTATGATAAATTAATACCATGGCGAAAATAAAAAACCAATAAATATGTTATTAATATGCTGAATTAAAAGTACTTTTTTACCTTCATCCATGATTTTTGAAGATTTCTCTTTTGTTTTAATACAGTACATAAAAATCTATAAATATGTAATTAATTTAAAATATATGTAGGTCAAGGCAACGGGTGCATGTTCTCAAAAAACTTAATAGTGTGCAAATGTTTATTAAAATCTGCTAAATACTTTTAGCATGTCATAATGCTTATCTTTATTTTTATTCTTAATTTGTTTTTTTAACCTGTGAGTACTTTTATTGACACTTTTGCTCCATTTTCGATTTGTATTGTTGCGTCTATATATTTTTGAAAAGTTAGTTATCCATTAAGACATCCAGGCATTTAGCATGACTTTTCCATTCGATAAAATTGTTTTGCATTGTCAGTTGTTCCTCTGTATATTGATATCTCATTTTAAAGAGCATCGCTTGCATTTATGTCGAATTTCCATTGTATGCTCCTTTCTTAAATATTGTCTAACGTTGTTTGAAAGTTGTTTACTGCAATGTCTACATTTTTATGTTTGGCCGATATCGCTGTCTCTTTAGCATAAATACTTAGTGGAGTTTCAGGTGTTTTTGGAACATTGGCGATATATATTGTATACAGTAGTAGTGACAGGATCTCTTTCTGTGGTACTTGAGCCTCTGGGGTTTAGAATTTAGACTGAACTTGTCCTATGCGAACTATGAAGCTACAGTTGCCCAAGTATAAAAAGATTAGTCTCGTCATTGTCTCACTATATACATAGCCTCTCATTTTATATAATATGAGTCCTTTATGCCAGACTTTATCGAAAGCTTTGCTTACATCCAGGAAGACTTCACCTGTGTCATCTCTATCGTTGAAGCCAACTGCTAAGTACTCTGTTAGTCTAAGTATTGGGGGACATAAAAGGAGCCTACACGGAGATTGCGATCACATGTGAAAGCAATCGGGCGTCTTCTGGAAACGAGTAATGTCGGCTAATCCTTTTATCACGGTGCACCAACACAGATGCAAACTCCAATCAAAATCTGGTCTTTGTCAAGGCTATTTTTGACGACTACTTCAATTAATATTGAAAGTTTATCGGCAAATAAAGAAGATCTACTTTCTAATATGCGCAGAGAACACGGTGTCAATGTCCTACTGGTTCAAGATACCCATCTACTGCAAGCCTGACATCTTCGTCTGACCAGATACCGACATCATTTCCATATCTTTAACATATTGAAATGACATCGAGATCCTCATAGTGAAACTAAAGTCTTCTACCGCCAAACGCTGACTTTGTTTTTGAGGAACCGGATAACTTTCAATCACAGCAAATAAAATACATACTGAGTGACTTCAACTGTAACAGTATCGCGTGAGGGTATAACGAAATAGACTCCAATGGCGAAGAACTAGAAAATTGGGCTGAAAACATGAACCTCAAACTTATTCATGGACCAAAACCATTTAACAGTGGAAGATACCGCAGAGGTTATAACTCAGATAATATAATTGTCAGCGACAGGATTGGAGACCAGGTAACAAAAATTGTTGGAAGCGCCCTCCCAGAAACAAAGCACAGACCAATAACTTCCTTTTTGAACGCGGCAATTAGATACGAAATTATGCTTTCAAGAGAAGGTTCAATTTCACACTGAAGCAAAATGGGAAAAATTCGCTGAAGCATTAGACTAAGTAATTTTCTAGCTAAAATCGTGCTCTGATTCATAGGATAAATTTGTACAAATCGTAAAACAAACATCCCGAAAATATATTCCTAGAGGTTGCCGAGCGAATACATAGCGGGGCTAAATGAAGAATCTAAACCCCTACTTAAAAAATACGACCAGCTATATGAAGACGATCCCTTTTCGAAAGCAACAATACAGGCCGGGGAGAAAGTGCTACGTGCGATATCCGGCAATAGAACGAACAGGTGGTGCAAGCTGGTCACGAATCTAGAGTTAAAACAAAACATCAGGTGCGCTTGGAAATTAATTCGGAATCTTGGCAACAATCCCGCCGCCACGGTGCCCAATCTGACAAAAATCACACCTGATCAGATCGTCTCCTGACAAACGGTACAACGACATGAAGGAAAAACAACGTGAGAGTATAAAGAAATATCGACGAAGGGGAGGATATGAGAGGAGATGAGAGGGGCGATTCACCAAATAAAAGATAATAAAGCAGATGGCCTAGACGATATATGAACAGAACAAATAAAGCACTTTGCACCAAAAACTCTAAAATGGCTCGTAAAAATGATGAACTGTTGGGTCTGTATATTCCAAATTCCCAAAATCTGGAGGAAAGCCAGAGTGGTGGACCTCTTAAAACCAGGAAATGAGCCGGCGGATGCAAAGAGTTTTTGACATGTCTCTCTTTTGTATCGCCTTTTCAAGGCGTTCGAAAAATGGTACTGAACCGGATTACTGAATCTGTGGACACTAAAATTATTCCAAAACAAGTAGGATTTAGACGCGGAAAATGCTGCTGGAGTGAAACTCTTATTCTCTCCAAAAATATTAAAGAAGGATTTGAAAGTAAAGAAAGAAATAAAAGGAGTAGCATTCATAGACTTGACTGCTGCCTATGACACAAATAACCATCAACGGCTGCTGGCAAAACTGTACGAGATTATAAATTATATACGATTTACAAGGTACATAAAATGTCTTCTCCAGAAAAGACGCTTTTACGAAACGCTTCAGTCCAAAAACAGTCGATAAAGGGATAAAAAAAATGGACTCCGACAGGGAAGTGTCTTCGCGCCATTGCTATACAACATTTACACCAACTACCAACCCAAAAACCAACAAACAAGAAAGTTTATTCACGGGGATGATACAGCTGTGGATGCTCAGGGAAGTACCTTTGATAAAGTCCAAGTAAAACTAACAGATGCCCTAGAAGACTTAGCGCTATACTATGACGAAAACCATTTGAAACCCAATCCTATAAAAAACCCAAGTGTGTGTTTTCCACACTGCATGGAAACAGGTATGCATGGAGGTGGAATGGCGTGGTCAGACGCTGGAATACAATGAGACGTCAAAATACCTCGGCGTACGTCTGGATAAAACTCTGTATTGTCGATGTCACTCTCAAGATATCTAGAAAAAAGTAAACGCTAGAAATAATATTATCCGTAAACTAACAAATACAAAATGGGGGGCACAGTCACACACTCTGTTGTGGCATTATATTTTTCTGACGTCGATGTTACGTTAAATAATACGGTTCGTATAATATCTGGTTGCCTGAAATCGACACCTATCGAAGAGGTGTAATTTAGAGTTGGAATCGCTTCACCTGCTATTACAAGACATGTCACGTCAGAGATAGAATGAAAAAAGCAGGAGACGTATCGAAGACACCTCCTGTATAATAACCAAGTTCATCCAAGTAGACTAAGATCTCGAAAAAGAGTCGGGTACAACACATTTTGCTTCCTCAGAGGAAATGGTTGCTGGATACAATTTGCCGTATCCCACATTGAAAGCGCTAAACAAACTAAGAACTAGAGTTTTACTTTGTGCTAGTAACCTGAAGAAATGGGGACATCAGGAGGACCATAACTGCGACTGTGGCGCGGTTCAGAATAGGCACCATCTACTATTATGCACAGAGATGAGAAAGACCTGCACAGAAGAGGACCTATTTTTAGCGAACAGCAGAGCCATCTATGTGCCAACCATTGGAAACACAAAATTTAAAAGCTGTTGGTGTTCCGAAGCACTGAAAGTAAGTAAGTAAGTCTAAGTACTTGTAGATCACTGAAATATTCGCTTGGAATCTAAACTGAGCTTCTGAAACTACTCATAGCCGATCAGTTTCTGCTTGGAGTCTGCTAAGGATGACTCTTTTCACAAATTACCTGATAGTTGGACAGAGGCTAAGGGCATACAGGCTAAAAGAAAAGACATTGTAGAGCAACGGAGAAATAAACAACAAGATATTTCAACTCGTAGAAGAACAATGGCAAAAATCCTCATGGTGATTATGAAATGGTGTAAGCAATTCTGTTATGGTAGATAATTAATAATTCTATTAAACTTATTTTACAATTTAGTTGGTATTGAAAAATGAATGAATTTATGAATTGATTTCAAAATGAGTTTTATAATTTAGAAATAACATATTAAAATCGCTTTAAAACAAATACAAAACATTGCTTATTTGGTTATAAAAACTTTACTAATAATTAACATGGAAATATGTTTTTGTCAACAACTACCAATTAACAATCTCATTTTCAAACAAACTTTTAAAACGCGGATGCTCCCTCTGGTGTATAAATATCATCAACATAATAACCAAAGTTTAGAAGTAGGCCATTTGTCGAACTAAAAATGCGTCGACTGTATAACAGAACGCAAACTTTACCAAAAGAAAAGCAGAGTAGATATATAACAAGAGAGTTATTGAGACCATCAATTAGACAACCTCGAAATGAATATAACAGAATGTGCTGCCGGATTTCAAAGGGTTTATATATAATATATTTCGTCAGCTCTCGGTCCTTTACAAACACTCACCCGCAGTGTAATTTCAAACTGTAGATCCAGTGCCGTAATCATAAAGATGGTGGTGTATATTTTATTATACAGAATAATACTATTAAAAAGGAGGAAGTTATATGTGCGATGTGCATTATACCCCAACATCTTCACATAAAAGAGTTATTGTTTTTGTATTTGTTTTCAAAGGAACACAAACTGCATGGTTATATGCTTTACTGACAAAATACGTTGCAACAAAATTTATGAAGTTACAATAAATTTTTACATTTTTAAAATATGAAAAAGTGTTTTATGGTTGAAATCAAACAAAGAATCATTTAAAATTTAGTTTATTCATTTCATTTTTTTAATGGGCTGATACAATTTCAAACTCGGAAAGTCCAACGAATGTCTCATAAAACTTAACCACTACAGTAGTTACCGTACAGAGGTGCCACCTGCTTTCGTGACGATGAATGAAAACTATGTAATAATATCGTTTTCTCTCCTCTGGGCTATACGAAATGTGTAAAAGATTAAATATTTTAGCAAAAGCTGCTATCACTTGAATTAAATGACCTAGGAGGACTTCTTCATCTTTTTGTGCCTATCCTTTCACGTTAATCCATGCAACTTTGTTGACAGCTGCTCTAAATAGATGTATGGTAGTCATTCCTGCCCACTGTCTGATGTTCATCAAAAACACGATGTCCGTTTTCGCCCTTGAGATCTTTTGCCTTCTATCTCGCCTTGTAAAATTAGTTGAATTAGTTGATACTTCTCATTGCGCATCACATGCCCTAAGTATGTCATTTTCCTGATTGTCCCGATAAGCATAATTTCCAGATCGTTCTTCATACGTTGTATCACGGCGTTGTTTGTAACATGATGGATATAGGTAATTCTGTCGTAAAAGTTGCCTCTTTTAAGGTCCAGCCTTCGACTCCATATAAATGTGTAGAAAATACATATCATCTCAAGACTCGTGTTCTTATATCAATGTTCAGGTGCATATTACATAAAATCTTTCTGAGGCGATTAAACACAGCTCTCGTCTTTTCTCTACGACATCTTATTTCCTGTGAGTGGTCCCATTTAAGGTACATCCAAGATATGTAATTTTGTCGACTATTTTTGAGGGTTCATTATTAGCTGTGAATTAGTGTTTTATTACGTCTTTTTACTTACTACAAAAGAATTTTGGTCTAATTGCAGGCTGTATCTGTCACAGGCTTCCACTACACGGTCAATTTTTGTTTGCAAATCCTCCGCATTATCATCAATGAAAACCGTATCGTCCGCATATCTGAAATTGATTTTATACCTTCTCTTAAACCATCAACAGCTTCCCTGAACATCATTTCCAAGTAAGTATTGAACAACGTCGATGACAAAATGCAGCCCCGACGTAGTCGCCGTTTTATCGTGAATTCTTGTGAGATTTTGTTGTCTACTCGTACAGTTGCCCTTTGCTCTAAGTAAAAATTTTTAATTTGGCTTAAATCTTTGTCACCAGTACTAGATTCTTTCAGTAACTAAAATAATTTTTGATGTTGCACCTTGTCAAATGCTTTTTCAAAGTCTAGAAAGCATGCGTAGACTTCGCAATTTGTGTCTAGAGCTCTTTGTATCAATACTTGTATATAAAATAGGGCCTCTCGCGGTCCCAGTCCGCTCCTAAAGCCAAACTGAACACTGCTATAATGTTTTCTTCAAGTTTTCTATATATACGAGAGTGAACAACAGAAAGAAGGATTTTGAGTGCATGGCTCATTAACTTATAATTCTGTAATCAGAGCATTTGGTGGCATTTGCCTTTTTGGGAGAAGGGATGAAGGTGGAAACTAGCCCATCTGTAGGAAATTCTGCAGTTTCATAGATTTTGTTTAGTAGACTCGTTAGGAGATTGAATTGGTTATTTTCAAATAGTTTCAATATTTTAGCCTGTAGGTTATTGTATGTAAGTGCTTTGTTAATTTTTAGTCTTTTTATTGCATATGTTACTTAACTAAGCGTTATTTCTGGTCCTGAACATCCAGAAACACTGACTTCTATCTCTTGTGTAAAATAATAGAAATGGGAGCGTTATGTGAAGGTAAGGAAAACGCTGTCACCAAATGTAATACACAATAGATCCTCAAGGGATGCTAACCCTGCGAGCGGCTGCAAGGAATACTGGTCACACTGGTCGGGAGGGCTGGCTCGTCTTCGTGGATTTACGAGAAGATAAGGGATTTTCGGGATAGGGGTAAGGACTCCTAGGTCTCAGGTCCTGTAAAGAGCAGAGTTTATGGGCTTACTTTTGAAGCCGGAGATATGCAGACGCAGAATCTCGTGTTCTCCTAGTCTCTAGTGAGTCGGACGAAAGGAACATTAAAAAAACAAATTTAGAGTCTACAATATATTGAATTTACGAGGAGCAAGATAGTGAAAAGTTGACAGTGGTACTAATATAATTACTCAGGTTAGTATATAGAAATCTGTTACCTTATTTTGGGCTTTCAACCACGACACGTTCGGTCCTCTGAAACTCGGTCAGTTGAGGGTCTCCTCCTGTGTTGCGAACTTACGAGCTGCCACAATAACCGGACTACACGCGATACTAGGCCGGATGATAAGCGCCCCCCGGAGAATTACCGACTGCCTCGCGTACTGGACGCTCCCGGAGGCAATTACTGCCTTGGGCAGGCACAGCTGCCCCGATACTACGGACCGCTTCCGCCGTATTACTAATACTGACTACTCATTACTAACTGCCCGTACTGATCGCGTACTGGACGCTTTCGCGTCCAGCCAAGGTGCCCAGCTATCACTGACTGCCCATTACTAACTACTGACTTGGCTGACCAAGTTTTCTAGTTTTTATCGAGCTCATATTTTCAATGCCGGTTATAGTGCCAAGGTCGTGTTTTCGCTGAATTGTGAGTCCTATATTGCATTACAATAACAGTTTCTGTTTGACGTGCTTTTTCTATGTTTAAACAATTAACAAACAATGCAATAACTAGGTCAATTTCTTTGTGTGATTTAAAATGCAAATTTTACTGTAATAATTATCCCTTATTTGATTTGAAATATATAATAATTATCTCGAATAATTATTATCTATTCTATGCTACTTATCCCTTTATTTCAACTTCTCACTCACTTGCTACGCTCACATTACACTTGCTCTTCCTTGAATAATTCTTCCATGTATTGCCTCCATCTCTCAAGTATTCTCTCATTTTCGTAGAGCAGATTGTTGTGCTCGTGTAGTATTAAGTTATGAGTTTGTGATCCGTTTCGTCCTGTTAAGTTTTGGATCTTTTTATGTAGGTTAAAAGCTTAGTTTTCTTAATGATTTTGTTAAGTTTCTTGTACCTTTCCTTATTCTGATTTCTGTGTTTTCTTCGTTCTTCCATTAGCTCTAATATTTCTTGTCTCATCCACGGCTATTTCTTAGTATTGTTTTCTGGTTTAAGTTTATTTTCTATTACTGAATTACAGATATTTTTGATTTTATTTCACGTATCATCCACACTTATGTTTTCTTGATTAATATCTAAGATTAACATGCTGTTTATTTTGTTGTTGATCTCCTCTTTGACTTTATCTCTTGTGGTTTTATCTTTTAACTTCTGGATGTTTGGACATTTTTGTGCTTTTCTATTATAGACTTTTTTCATGTGGAGCTTAAAATGTCCTAGTAAAAGATAATGGTCTAATGGAACATCTGCTCTCGGATATGTCTTTGCGGATTTTAAGGAATTCTGAAATCGTTTGTTGATGACGATGTAGTCTAATCTTTTTTTTTTTTTTGACAAGTCAGCTGGAGATTTCCAGGTGTATATATATATATATATGAATTTTGGTAAATATTCTGTTCTGTTCAAGTTCGGAACCTCAATCTGCTTACTCGAAGTTGTCCAATTTCGTCAGATCCGTAAAAGACCATGGTGTCTACGAGGTACCTTGTTCCAGTTGCCCACAAAGATATATAAGACAGGCAAGCCGGCAAATTCACAACCGTATTGACAAGCATTTTAGAATCTAGAAAATATTCCCATACTACTTCAGCAATAACCCAACATAATATTCAGTCAGGTCATAAATAAAATTCCAAAAAAGAAAAACTATTTGCTCCTATTTGCTCTTTAAAATCAAGAATTGTATATATTTATAATGAGGCTATGTTTATAATGAGGAAATTGCAAGAGGAATCATTAGAATACAACAAACCGGCTTATCTTTGTATTATGTTTGCAATTTTTGACATTAAGAACGCAGTTAACCAAGTCAAATTAAAGGGCGTAATCCACTTACTGTACGCAAGAGAGATAGCTTTAGGAATAATTAAAACTATCGAAAATATCTACCAAAACAACACAATAAAAGTGAAAGTAGAAGAAGAACTAACTGACCCTATTGAAGCTGGCAATAGCATAAGACAGGGAGATTTCCCAAGTCGTTTATTGTTCAGCCTGATTATGAATGAAATAATAAAAAAGTTAGAACTAAAAAAGAATGCGAAATGGAAGATAAACAACTTAAGATAATCCGCTATACAGCCGACGCAATACTACTCCCACAAACTGAGGATGATTTACAACGTATTCTGCACCATTTTATATAAGCTAGAAAGAGAAAGCTAGAAAATTTAAGATGTTAATTTCCTCATAAAAGACAAAATGCATGGTTATAACAGTAAAGATGAATATTAGAGCAGGAAAAAATAACAGAACAAGTGATAAAGTTTAAATATCTAGAAATCATATTATCTAGCTACACAACGCTTGAAACAGAAGTGGAAGATCAAGTGAATAGAATAAAATACAAGGCAGAATTTACAAAACAGTTATCAGACCAATAATGGGGCCGTAACCAGAACAGGATGTTAGAAATAGCAGAGATGAAAACACTTAAAATGATTAATGACAAATTATTATGGAATAGAGCTAGAAGTGAAGATAGATTACATGGATGCAAGGTGGAGAACATCAAGGACTGGGTAAAAAATAGAAGAGTAGAATAGAACAGAAGGTTAAGAACACTAAAGTTTTATATGTGGTCTCTACTACTATATGGCTGTGAGACCTGGACATTAAAACAGTATGACGTCAACAAACTGAATTCATTCGAAATGTGGATGTACCGCCGAATGCTAAGAATAAGCTGGACCAGCAAAACTACAAATGAAGAGGTACTGGAAATAATGAACACACGACCTCATCTGGTTAATACAATCAAAATTATAAAGACGTCATATCTAGGACACATAATGCGCCATAAGGAATTTGAGCAGCTTCAGGTAATATTAGAAGGCAAAATCGAGGGTAAAAGGGGTATAGGAAGAAAGAAGAAATCCTGGCTCCGAAACATCAGAGATTGGACTCACACAACAGGAAATGACTTAATCCATCAAGTCCAGAACAGAGAGACATTTTCCATATTGATCGCCAACCTCAATAGAGAAGGCACTTAGGAGGAGGATAGGAATAGAACGATCATAGAAACCTAATGACAACAAATAGAGTAGTAAAGATGTCAAGAGACAGTTCCCCAATAGGAAGACCACGAAGAAGATGGAATGACAACTCACTGGAGGCACATTGAAAAATAAACTAGTAATGTCCATATAACAAAAAGAAGAAGAATATATGTAATAATTTGGCGGCTTATTTTTTCTGATCTTTCTTTTTATGACTTTTCCTGATGTCCATTTATTGCAAAATCGCTTCGTTCGTTCGTCCTTCTCTTTTCTAGAACTTACAACATATTATATCATGCACACTTTAAACAAATGTTTGTTTATGCACAAAAGCGTTTTTGTATACGATTAAAAATTAATTTTTAAAACTATAATTTTATAAAGAATTTTCCATTTCTAGAAAAGTTTAAAGCAGTTTATATTACTTCCGCTTCCACGTAAATCCAACTCTGATCTCTTGCCGTCTCGTTCTCTTTTCATCATTGTTTGGATAATGGTCTACCCGCTAATGGACAAAGCTTTGAATCTCCTATTAAATTTCCAACAATACAACCTAATGCAACTATTGTTCCAAGTTCGTACGAACTTTTTTATAAAAAGTACTTCGTAATTAACCCCAGCAATAATTGCGAGATTCTGGCAATTACGGAAGTGATCTATAGAGCTAGTTCTTGCAGCTTTGCAATTTGTAAGTTAATAGTGACGACATACGTGGAGTTATATTACCTGTCAAGGAGATCGTTTGTCAACACAAAAGCTCCAAAACTACAAGTATGGTTGCGTTAGTAAAGTGAAAACTGGAGAAGCGTATACAGTAGCAAAGACAATTACCATGATTGAATTCTAAAGAGCCTTTGTGCATAATATGGTAAGATTATCATTTGGTTAGCTAACATTATATTTTCGTTGTTATACACTTAAAACAATAATTTACAATGTTATCGTTCAAAATAACTAAATATATTATTTTAATATATTTTTAATACATTTGATATCCAAAATATTTTCAAGATTGACCTTATTTTAAAAATGAGCAACATAATCAACTTCTAGTATTTGGAATAGACCTTCATTGTCTTGTAAATTTTTCGTTGATCGTGATGCTCAAGTATTTAGAGTAATACTCTATAGCATTTCCGTCGATTGTTAAGATCGTATTGATTATAATACGATCAATATTGTGTTATAATCAATACTATCCTATCCAATACTGATAATATACAGTATTATAATACGATCGTATCGATAAGAATCGAAATGAAAGAACTAGTTGGTAACTAATGGTAAACACACATAACAGATGAATAGCAGCCTAAATAGCAGCCTAAACGCAATAAAAATAATAATAACAACTTTATCCAAAGGCAATCTCTAATTCTAAATAATGACAGTAGTCTTGCCACATACTTAAATATAAGCGTGTGACAAGAAGGACGAACTTCAAGTTCAATATTGAAAACTAAGGAAGGCGAAGTAAGCTACCTTAACTATGAAACCCCCACCACTTACCTCTGAGACATTGTCCATCTTCATCTAATTCACTTTCCATAACGAACGGCGGTGCAAGTGCCGTTACGACCCTAAAAACGGTTCTCGCTCGCGATGATACTGCAGCTACTGATAGATCTCCTCCAGGCCAGATGATGGTGTCCAACCGTACCGCTCGGCCAGATACCATCCCGACGCGTTTCCATTTTACGTTCGATAATGAAGACGGACTATCTGGAACTAAAAGAATTAAATATTTGATATAAGGTTGAAAGATCGAATAAATGGACTTTGATAAATTAAGGCAAATATCGAGCACAAATTTAATAATCAAATCTTGCCCAAGCACAAATTTGGGCTATCCAGCAAGCGCAGAATGTAATAAACATGAGATTGGACAACCAGTTTAAAATTATTAAAAATTATTCTACGCTCTACATTCTTAAAGAATTTTTAATAATTTTAAATTGCTTGTCCTTGTTTTAGTGTAGTGTTATATACAATTTACGTTCAATTTCATGTTTATTATATTCTGCCCTTGCTCGATAGCCCAAATTTGACGAAATGCCCCTGATGATGCTGTAGACAGCGAAAGTACTTGGGCAAGATTTGATTATTAAATTTGTGATTTAATTTTTCAAAGTTTAAAAGAATTAAGTTTAGATATTAAATGGAAAAACGTTTGATATATTTTGTTAATTTATGGATAATAATAATGGATTATAATATTAAACAGCTAGTCAGTGTATGATACTTTCGTGATAAGTAAAAATAGTAATCTCATTAGACCTTCTCAACTTGCTTGAAAAATTGATCGATCTTAAGCATAGGCATAATAATATCTTCTTTAATAAATATTAAGTTAATATTATACTTAAAAAATCATTATTTTACGTGGTTTATATCTGCCCATATTTAAAGTGATAAGAAATTTAAAGTGAATGAAAAGAAGGGATAGACTTTTTGGATTGTCAAAATAAACATTTTGCAATAATGAACATATTGTTCAAACTACCTGACAGAAGATTATACACTTGGTGATCTTCTGCAGACAACAAAGACCGCATAGTCAGAAATCAAATAAGGTATAGTCGCCAATTAAGGCCACCTTAAGGTTTAAATATCTGTAATATTTTATTCAGGAACAATATGGGGAAAACTCTTGTATACGTATTGCCTAACATTTTAGCTATCAAATTTCAGGATAAAATAGTTACTAAATAAATAAAGAAATATAAAATTTTAATATTGAAGAAATCTGGAATATTTGGCCTTATTAGCAATTGGTATCTTAATAAGGCTAGTTTCATGTTTCACACAAATTGAGGTGGATAATAAATTTTAAACCTAAGAATTAAAGAACAAATACAAAATTTAGTGAAAGAAACTTTAATTCATATTAAAAAAAAATTGTCAATACATTAAGCACACATATCGCACATTTATTCAAACATGTCCTTACCTTTTTTTTGTTAACCCTATACATTCCTCGTAGATGTACTTATTACACCGAACACACTTGCGCATGTCAGCCACTCTATCCTCATCACACAAGAAGCAGTACCATGAGTCTTTTTTTAAATTTGGTTTTGGATCCTTTTTAAATTAGGTTTAGGTTTGGCTGAGCTATGAGATTATCCTTTAAATAGATCCCTGGTAACTTCTTGTGCTTTCGCATTAATGGCTTGTCGACGCTTTTTTGTTGATACTTTCAACTCCGGTTTAGTCAGCAAACCACTGGAACTAAAACTTGCATTCAGCTCTTCACATGGCTCTGTTTAACTTAGTTTTACCACCATATTATTGTCATGATTATCTGTGTAAACTACATCACTTTTCTCATAATCCTCGCTGGAAGCTGTATCGCTTATATAAGACCCAGATGAGTCGCTGTCTTCATCTGAGATGTTCATCTGAGTTTGAAAAACTTTATACAGTTCTGTTTTTTTTAATTTTCCTTTTTTCACTATTCGACAATGCCTTGCTTTTAGATTTTTGGTTTACACCACTGCCATTGCTGCAGGATGGCTGTTCTTCGAAATGTGTATTGGTTTGGGGAGTCGGTACAATTTCTGGTCCGGTTATAGGACTTTCTTGAGCATCTTCGGCCATTGGTTCAATCTCCCGGTGTGTTAGACAGTTGCTTCAAATCCAGAACAAATATATTTTTGTGTCGTTGACTTTCTCCAAGCCGGCGTAAAGATTTGCCCAAATCTTGCTCGGTTGATGGTTTTTTTCATTTTTACGACGATGGTTCTTCAGTACGACTTAAAACTTCTGAAAACTGCTTTATGGAATGGTTGAAGCTCGTGGGTGGTGTTGGACGGTAGACAAAACAGAGTTACATTTTTTTTCATTGCAGCTTCTACAATTCTAATGTCTAAGTGGGATGAAGCTCCATCAAAAATTAAAAGGGCTGGTCTAGGATTTTTGAATCTGCAGAAGTGATCTAACCACTCTATAAATGCATCTGTTGTCATGCTTCCTTTCTTGGTCATTATAATTTTTGTTTCTGCTGGAAGATTATAATACCATTCCTGCTTAACTCGTTTCCCTTTCATAATGATAAGTGGAGGAATGCTGTTGCCTATACCGTTGCCACATACCACGATTGTTACATTTTCGCAGTGATCTGGTGCAACAATATGAACCCTTTTAGCACCTCTACTAGCCAACACAGTTTGTTGGTGATGCAGCGTAAGCTGGCATCCTTTTTCGTCTATGTTGTAAATTTGAGCAGGTTTTCCTGCGAAGTCCTTCTTATATAAAATCTGTCGAAGTTTCTCGAAATAGTCACTGATAACTACACGATTCAATTTTTGTGCTCTGGCCAAATTGAGTTTTTGAGCCCGACTCTTTGCAATGTCAGGATGCCTTGAGAAAAACAATTTCATCCATTTTTTTCCAGCTATCTCCTTTTTAACTGAGAATGAATACCTTATTCCTGCCTCTTTTACAAAAGCATACACATGTTTTCGTAATATTTTGGGGGTTAATGGCATATCAACGTCACACAATCTTCCTATACGTCTAACCAATTCTTCTTCCTGGAGTTTTGTAAGTACTGGACACCGACCAAGTCGTTTTTGTGAACTATCACTAGCTAGATGGTTACGTAACGTACGCCGAGGAATATTAAATGTAAGTGCTGCCTTATAAACAGCCATGCCATCTCGTACGGCATTAATTGCAGCTTCAATGGCCTCTTCGGTCCACTGTGCTCTTTTCCTGGTGGACATATCTGCAAAGAAAAAATATTTTAAGTTACTTTGTACAGAAATATATGTAAAGTCCACCAGCTCTTAATAAGGCCAGTCCACTCCTAATAAGGCCAGTCAATTGGCTTTATTAGGACACTGTCTACTTTTTTTATTTAACTTAATAAAAAATAATAGAAAGCAATATAGCAATATAGCAATATAGCAAAAGCAATATAGAAAAAACAGTTCCAGTTCCTTAAAAAGTATTAATTTACTATCGCTTTACAAAGAAAAAATAATTGGCATATATTCATTAAGTACCATTTTAGTAATTTTATAACTTACCTCAAATTTATAAACGAACCTCGGCACCGTAACAAACAAGTGTCTAGTCTACTTGACTCTGCTATGTGATACTACCGACTGAATAGCGTGGACGATTTTGACTGAGAAAACGATTTACGGTGACCTCTAATATATAATATCTATATTTAAGAAAATATTTGCTATTGGCCTAGTTAAGACACTGGTCTTAATTGGCGACACTACCTTAGACTATATATTAGTCAAAAATAGATACAAAAACTCAATTAAAACAGTAACAGCATACTTCGGAGCAGATGTCAACTCAGACCATAACCCGCTGATAGCTAGAATGCACGTGAAACTCAAAAATATTGTAGTACCTAAAAATGAACCAACATTTGATTTAGAAAAAGAGAAATACATAAAAAAGTGATCCAACAAGTCAACGTAAATCTAACAGAAGTAGGAGAGAAATCTTAATATTAGTGAAATATATCATATATCAATTAAAAGTGGAGCCATATTCAGAAAGCATTACTAAAGGGTGCAGAAGAAAATTTTAAGCCTGAAAAGTCAAATAACAACAGAAGTGAATAACTTCAGAAATTTTAGCATTAATGGAAAAGGGGAGAAAAGCCAAAGGGAGAAATGAGCCAAAATATCAAGAACTACAAAGTAGAATTAAAATAAAGACATAAAAGGCCAAAGAAAAGTGGTTAACAGATCAATTCATAAAAATAGAAGAGTATGACAGAAAATACGACAGCTTTAATATTTATAAAAAAAATAAAAGATGTAACAAATGTAAAAAAGCGAACACACTATGGGATACTCAAAGATGATAATAGAAAACTCATTGCAGACATCAAAGATACATTAAAATTTTGGCAAGAATACATATTGAAACTATTCGAGGATGATATAAGAAGAACTACAGCAACAAACAGGATCGAAAATAATAATGTGCGAATTAGAACAAGCAATTAGAAATACAAAGACCGCAAAATCAGATACCCACTAAGCTAATTAAATGCATTGACGAAGAAACACTGCATATACTTTTAGATCTGTTCAAAAAGTATATACTGATATAAGGTTGAATGTTCGAATAAATGAACTTTAATCAAATGAAAGGTAGAACATCTTCAGGGGCATTTCGTCAATTTTAACATATCCAACAATCACAGAATGTCATAAACATAAAATTATACATAATACTACACTATACAAGGACAAGCAGTTTAAAATTATGTAAAATATGCAAAGCTACATAATGGTTGGCAACAGGAGAGAGAATAGCTCCCGGTTTTAACGGAAATGAATGAAATGAAAAAAAATCTTGTAACACAAGATGCCGAGAAGATCTAAGTCGGCAACTGGAAAATGCAAGCAAGGAACAAAACAGAATGGCGTAGAAAGCTTAAGAAAGTCGAGGCTCTCTAAGGGCTGTAGCACCAAAATGATCATGATGATGATAACCAAGGTAGAGAAATAAGGACACGCATTGAAATTTCAAGACAAGCATTTATAAAAATAAAAACAATGTTTGTTAATCGCCACTTTTCTCTGGAGCTAAGGAAAGAGCCTTAAGACGCTACGTGTTTTTGACTTTGTTGTATGAAATGAAAAGCTGGACACTAAAAGTGGATAATATAAAGATCTTTTTAGAGTAGCCGCCAATAAGGTACGGATAGCTGTGATGATAGCGAACATCCAATAGGAGAAGGAACTGCAAGAAGAAGATTGACTTTATTGACCAGTTTCATAAAGATACTTCTTCATTCAGATGTACAACATATTTTATGCTTAAATATATAATATAATATACCTTTAGCATTTTTTCTTATTTTGCCTTGTATGTCCTAGAGCTGCAAATAAGTAACAGCTGATAAAAAAGTGACATTTTTTTTTAAATAAGATCAGAAATTCTACCACAGGACTTATATGAACAATAAATTACTATAAAATACACGATTTTTCAAAAATATAATATTTCAGAATATTAATCCACTTGTTTTATGTTCTGTAGAAAGTTGAATTTTTGAAGTTTGTTATCAGTTGTAGTAAATGTCAAAGAAGTGTAAATTAGAGAAAATGCTTTCATATCCAATTCTTGACACACCCACGTACTGCCGATCATCATTGGAATATAACATTTTTTATACCAAAATATTTTACACTTCTATTATTTACTCTCTTAACTTATACTTCCATCCACAACAGATATCGTAAAAATACTTTAACTCTTAGTTTGTGTGAAAAGAAATAGTATGTGATAAGGACATTAATTTCAACTACTTTTTTACTTTGTCCTTTATTACCTTCTTCTTCTTCTTCAAGTGACCTGTCCGTTGCGAACGTTGGCTATTAACATGACAATTTTGATCTCGTTTGCGGCACTTCTAAATAGTTCGACCGATGTGAGCCCGAACCACTTCCGCAGATTTTGGAGCCACGAGTGTCTTCTCTTGCCTAGCCCTCGCTTACTGTCTATTTTTCCCTGGACAATCAAATGTAGCAGACGGTACTTATCGTGTCTCAATATGTGGCCTAGATATTCAAGCTTTCTTTAATTGTATTCACGATTTCTTTCTTTTTTCCGATTCTTTGAAGTACCTCTATGTTGGTGACATGTCCTGTCCAGGATATACGAAGAATGCGTCGGTACACCCACATTTCGAATGCTTCTAGTTTTCTCGTTAACGTCTCCGTCAGCGTCTAGGCCTCCACGCCATACAGCAAGATCGGAAAAATGTAGCATTTAACTATACGTAGTTTTAGGGAAAGAGACAAATCCTTGCTTATGAGGAGCTTTTTCATATTGCTAAATGCTGCTCTAGCTCGTTCTATTCTCGCCTTAATTTCTATGGTCTGTTCTCATTTTGCATTTACGTTGGTGCCAAGGTATACATAAGATTCTACATGGTCAGTTAGTATGTTACTTATCCGTAATTGTCGAGCAGGTATTTGCTTTTTGCTTATCAGGATCCACTTTGTCTTCTTGAAGTTGAGGCTCAGGTCGTATTCCTCACTAACTGAATAAAGTCTTTCCATTACTTGTTGTAATTCGTCTATGGTACTGGCAAGGATCACCGTGTCGTTAATTCATTACCTAGAAAATGATTAAAACCAAACCAAATCTACATTTTCTATTAAATGCTGTGTCTACTTTTCGGTTTATTTTCCCACTGTATCTTACTTTATTATCTCGTTAAATAAAGGACGTCCTGTAGTGATAGATGAGGTACATAAGAAAAATATTAGTTGAGTTTTCCAAAAGCTCATCCAACCATACTAAATCCGGCCTACATTACACAATAATTGTTAAAGCAATCGTAAGATAGCGATCACCATAACACAAACAACGGATTACACTAAGCTATTGATTTTCCGTCGATGGTATCGTTCGGTTAATAGACAGGCTCTGGACAAACATTTGGATTTAATGCAGTGATAAGTTTAATTAGCTATTGGTGAATATTAAATTATGGCATTTGATAATATTATGATAAATTGTAATAAATACCAATAAACAAATCACCGTATAAAACAAAATTCGAAGATTAAATGATATTGTCAATTAGCTTGCAGAATTTGCCATATTAAGCATTTAGTTTGTGATTAAAAGATTTGAAAGATAGCAATAATCTTTAAGAGATGGTATTTTATTATTTATGTTATTATGTTTATGTACCAATTTCGTTGACAAGTCGTTTTAGTTAGTCGAATTATCTCTTGACGACACAGGTCTCCTCCATTCTGCTTATGTGGTTATTTAAATATTTTTTTATATTTTGGATCCATTTATTTATACACTGTACGTTACATTTTCTTCTAATGTCTTCACTTCTATTTGGATCTTTCATCGTATTTCATGTAATTCTTCTCAAAACTCTTATCTTTGCCTTTTCCAGTATTCTTTGCATTGTGGCTGTGTCAGGTCTTGTTTCTAAGGCATATGTGATTATTAGTTTTACACTGGCTTTTTAAACGGAGAGTGCGACAGGGAGACCCAATTTCGCCAAAATTGTTTACAACATTATTAGAGCATATGTTTAGGAACGCAAATCTGAGTGAAAAAGGATTTAATGTCAATGGAGAAATGCTTAGTCATTTGAGGTTTGCTGACGATATTGTCCTTTTTGCTGACAGAATCGATGATGCAGTATCGCAACTGGAGAAACTATACCTAGCCTCCCTACAAGTTGGATTAAAAATCAACCACACAAAAACACAAATCATGACAAATCTTGTGTTAAGCAAAAAGATTTCAGTAAACGGCATGCATATTGAAAAAACCACCTCTTATAAGTACTTAGGACATGAGATACGCATAGGAAGAGATAATCAAACGTGCGAACTAAACCGCCGCATAGGCTTTTTGCCACTTGGGTGGCATTCGGCAAGCTGAGCTATGTTCTTAAATCAGAACTGATTAGCCACAATAAGAACAAATCTTGGAGATGAACCAACAGAAGCGATCCAGATTCTGCGAGGCGTTAAACAAGGATTTGAAACTTTTACCTATGTATATTATTTAACCTATATTCAGAGGAAATATTTAGTAAAGCCTTAGAAAACATTGAATCCTTATAAATAAAGAACGGGTAAACAATTTACAGCAACTAATAAACAAAGTAAATGAAGTAAGTGAATGAAGTAACTGCTTATCAAGAACACACCAGTAGATCCAGTATAACAGTTTACAAAAGGGTACAAAAACAGTAAAATGTAGAATAGAGAAGGCTGGGAGTGCATTCAACAACATGGCCAAACTCTTTAAAAGCCACAACCTTAATCTGGAGATAAAAGTAAGGTTCCTACGATGTTGTATCTTCTAGATATTATACTACGGAATTGAATCCTGGACACTCACTAAAGCGATGGAGAAAAAGCTTGAAGCCTTTAAGATGTGTCTATACAGAATGTTCCTAAGGATATCATGGGCGGACTAGATAGCCTATGAGACTGTACTATGATGAATGGGAAAAGAAAGAGAAGTGATGTATACGATTAAAAAGAAAAAGTTAGAATAGATATTGAGAAACGCTACTAAATACAGATTACTGAAAATAATCCTTGTTAGTTCTCCGGACGTGAAGTGACCATTGTAAGTATATTCAAAGAAATAAAGTTTTTGCAGTAAGTCTTTAGCAAATGCAAGACTATTTATATAATCTGAGGTATTTTAACGTATTTGTTTAGGGTGTAGCAAATGCTTTAGCTTCAGTTGTAAATAAATTGTCCTAGACTTGTTTATCATATTCTTTGGTTTTGCTTCATTATAGTTTATTTTTATGAACGAGAGAGTAATTAGCATAATTTTAACTGGTATCTCCGACCACTCCATGGGCGTGCTCAAGATTAATTGAAAAATTACTTTGAATAATTGTAAAAAATAAATGAATTATTTCAGTGTTATAAAGTGTTATGTGTATGTAAACAAAAGTGACCTCTTTTATCACACACTATATTAGAACTGACTGGCCTACATTAAAAAGGGTTTTAAAAAATTCACATTTTTTTTAATTTTTAAAAATTACAAAAGAGAAAAAGAGTTTTTAAAACCCTCTAAGGTATGTTAAATAGATGAATAAAAACATTAATATAAAACTTTCAGCTACTTGTTACAAATCCAAATCAGAGTCAGAAGATGAACTTTCAGAACCAAGATTTATAATAACTGGCTCGATCATTTTATCAGTAATATTGTCCAGCTTCTACATTTTTTCCTCTTCTTTAATAGTGTGATTTACTGCCTTTTCCCAGTTTTTAGATTTTACATTATTTACGGCCTCCAAAAACAACTGTTTACCACTATGAATTTTAAAAGTGGTATTTTTTCTTGAAACTTCACTTTTTATCTGTGCCCATACCAGTTCAATCGGGTTTAATTTACAATGATATGGTGGGGATCTAAGTACTGTCATTCCACGATTTTTGGCAATTTCATAAATTTCGTATTTTTTAAATTTTTCTTTATGAAGGGCACACAACGAATAAAGTTCCTTTCTTATAGATCCGGGATGGTACGTAATATTTTTTGAACTCAGACAATTCTGCAAGTCTTTTTTTAACCACTTGGTTGTGGGTAGTCCTTCTATAAGTCTGGAGTGATAACTTGAATTATCCATTACTATTACACAGTTCTTAGGAAGAAAATCTATCATTTGTTCGAACCACTCTTGAAAGACATCAGCGTTCATGTCTTCATGGTAGTCACCGGTACGAGTTAATTTAAAAGTTAATAAACCACCTTCAACAAAACCGTCTGAACTGCCAATGTGTACTATTATCAGCCTGCGTCCCTTTCCTGATGGTGGGTTTAAACCAGTAGATAAGTTATTTACAAAAGCGTGCCTTTGACTTGTAACAGGTTCATCCTGCCAAAATTTATTTGGTGTATGACCCTCGTTGATCCATGTTTCATCAAGATAAAATATTTTTCTTTTTTGGTTTCTCATTTCCTTTATGGTTCTTAGAAAATGTCTTCTCCATATGACAATATCGCTTCTTTCTAATAAAATAGACTTTTTGGGATTCTTTTTCCAGCGGAAGCCTATTTCTTTTAAAAGTTTCCATAACGTACTTCGACTCATTTCTGGGTAATCCTTATCATCTCGAACTGAGACAAAAACTTTATCCAATGTTGGAAATTCTTGTCTAAAGAAGAATTCATGCACTTTCCGTCGAAGTCCTTCTTTAAAATGATATACTATTTGAAATTTTGGTTTCCCTGGAGCATTACGTGGCATTTGAAAACTACCACATTTCTCTTCTTTAATAACTCTGTAAATCGTAGATTTCCCAACACCAAGTGTACTGCTAACTAACTCAACGGTCTTATCAACACTTTCACATAAACGTTTGTCTGTAAATGATTTAAAACAATTAAATATTAATGTTTTTTCATTAACTGTTAAAGGACCAATTTTTCGGCGTTTACACGGCACTTCCAAATTTTCCATAACACTAGTACACACTATAAACTGCACCTTGCAACTGAAGTACCTACTTTTAGTGAACTGTTAAGAATTTTGAATACGCCACTTGGACCTTCCTACAAAATGGAAAAACCCACTATCACATTTTCTGTGGAATAAGTTTAGAAGGTAATTATCTAGTCAATTACTGTCGTAGATTGCTGGAATTAAAGAATTAAATGTTTGATTATTGAAACCCTTACTTCGTGGAATGCACTCATTTCAGATAAAATAAAACGTTTTATTTTATCTAAAGAATTAAACTTTATTTTGCAAATAGGTAGGTACTTATTAAACTTTTATTGGTTATATATAACCAATAAAATAAACATCTTACATTTCTTGCAAATTCATTAGTACCTGTTAACCTCCATCACTCCGACACTGGCAACCTTATTTAGGGATTAGTAACCCTCACAACTATTGTATTCTATTCTGCTCCAACCTTTATACCTGGTGGTCATACTCAATTTAAAATTGTTTTCCTATATATTTCTGTAAACTTGTTGACAAATATCTGTTTTTCATTGAGTCACCCGTATCAACAGTTTAGGGATTTGCATACATAATTTATTGTTTTATTACTCTCTCATACATAAAAATACACTTAAGTAAAAGCTTTGCTACATTTTATTCCAGATACCCAATGTGTTACCTGTCTTTGTGTACATCTAATACAGACATTCTGTATAAACATTCCAATTGCTTTTACTCTTAATTAGTATTATCGATATTTTTCAAAACAAAATTTCCTACCATTTTTTAAATACACCTTTAAAGGTAAATATAAATATTTTTTAAAACACCTTTTATCAATTCTCCTTATAATTATTAAAGTCCCATCATTTGACACCATTCGAATCGGTTCCACCTTATTGACCAGCATTCAATTAAGGTCGTCTTTAACAAGCTGTAAGATAAAATTGAATCAATATTTTTTGCCACTGATGACACCGTAATGAACTCGCCGGAAATATTCTTTTCTCTCGCTTTTCCGTACTAATAAAATTACTGAGACAACATGCAATTTCTGGAAACGTACAACCGAGTTCTCGAGATGCTTTTGTGTCCAGAGCTGGTGTCGAGAAAGGAAGTTGTTAGTTAAATATTTTACATAATTCTATTTTATGAAGCTCTATCTTAGTTTTAAAACTTTGCTTTTTTGCGAATTTAGTGAAGAACTTAATAAACTTTTTTATTATTATGCTATGTAAGTAATTACATTTCTTTTTTATTTGGTAAAATATTTACTTACTGTATTTTACAATAAAACTAGCTGATGCGACAAACGCTGTTTTGCTTTATAAATTATTTCTAGTTTCTAGATAAATTCTAGTGTAGACAAAAAGTTTCTTACTTATTATAAGTGTGTAGGTATGTGGTATATGCGTGAAATGGGCAAGGATCGCTATAAACGATAAGGGAATATAAAAATAACAAACGCCAAACAATATTATTTTCAAGTTATTATAGTTTATTACTTAAAATTCATATCACATATTAATTACGATAGTAACCCTAACAAACAAAATCAATCTTTTAATGCTATAGCGTGAACAATATTTTTTGTTAGCCCATCTTTAGCGAGCACAGACAAACTGGACGGTTTACCCACTCGAGAGCATGCTACGTAGAATTGCATGTGTGAAAAACATGGTGTACTCAAATCTAAGCCACAAATAGACATCGTTTGGCCTTGGGATTTGTTGATTGTCATTGCAAATACCCATCTAATCGGAAACTGAATTCGTTTGAATTGAATTGGCACATCTGTATGTATGATAGAAATCCGTGGTATTAATATATTTTCACCTTTGTACTTGCCATTTAAAATGCTGGCTTCGATGACGTTTTTCATCAATTTTCGACTGACTAATCGCGTACCGTTGCACAGCCGTGGTGGGTTTAAATTACGAAGGAAGATAATTGGAGATCCAGCTTTTAATTCTAAATTATGCGGTGGCAGGCCTGGCAAATCCAGTGAGTTCAAAAATTCTGTGGGAAAATTGACAGCTTTGCTGGCATCGCAAACTGTATCAATAGATTTGTATGATACCAAGTTCCCTGGCAACAAATTTAAATTGTTGACGTCTGGACATATAATACGTTAGAATCTGGATCCGTGCCGATAAGTAAACCATTCAATGGTTCAGGTGGTGTTTTAATTTCAGGTAGTTGCACTTTTCCTGACGCGCAACACATCTCAGGTGGCTCATTTTTGAATTTGAGAGCATGACAATGCGGACATTCCTTATCCATAGCACCAATTACCACTTTTGAATGAGCATAATATTCAATATCGGACTCGTACTGGAATGCTAGACGCAAAAATGAATCAGATGTAAATGCACGATGTACCTGTTGGCGTTGTTGGTCATTTGTTCTTCGTTCATTAACCGTAAAACGGCGTTTTTGTCGTTGTTCTAAACGTACAACTTTATTGCGCTCAGCTCGTGTATCTTCTGATTGTTCTTGACACAATTGCTGAATGCTCTCACGTGCATCAGTATTTTGTTGCTGGACTTGTTCTTCGGTTCTTTGGGATCTTTTATCTCTCATACTTCTGGACCTACTTGTATTACGGCTCAAATCAGCCCCTTTGCGTTTTCTTGGCATTGCTCAGTCTACAAAACGCATATAAATAGAATTAATGAAATTACTTAATGATGGAAAACGTTCTACTTATAAACACGGCCAGGATTATAGCGAAAATATTAGTTTTATGAAAAAAAAAATATAACAATAGTTGTAAAAAATTCAAATAATTATATAAAAAAAGTATACTTATAACACAAAAGCCGTTGTTGGTTGGAGCTCGTGACACGTGTTTGAGTACTTTTAAGGTTATGTAAATCACTTGTTTAAATAAAACTTCATTAACTGATCTAATCGTGCCAAATACACCCCAACTTAATAATTTTTTTATTATAAATAAAATAGTAATAATTAATAGTTATTACGAGAGTTACATAGATATAGAAAATTTATAATTGTGAACGTTACTACTACACTTGATGCATAAGCAATAATCATGGTCGAAAACTCTGTAGGGAGTGAGAGAAGTCTTGTGTGAGTGAAACAGGAGACCGGTTTCAGTTTATGGTATAGTGTGGCATTTTACTCACCAGTAAAGGTGCCGCAAATTTGAAGAATCTAAAGATTGGTAACACTAAGCATATATTAGGATTAAACTTTAATAATAAAAATAAATGTTTATTTGTTTAAAAAAACATTTTAGATTTTTAATCGAAGTACAGTTATAAACACTATAATTGATCAGTTATCGAGCGAGATAAAAATGATTAAATTACTAAAATAGCCGTAAAAAATAGGGGTTGATGATAAAAAAGTAAAAGTTCAGGGTTGTATGTATTTTTTAATGCAACCTTATAAAAAAACAGAAATTAAAAATTTCGTCGAGAAATTAAAAAAAAATTAAGGGTGAACAACCCTTATCATTTAGGGGTATGAAAAAATGATAGTAGCCGATTCTCAGACCTTTTGAATGCGCATATAAAATTTGGTAAAGATCGGTAAAGCCGTTTCGGAGGAGTACGGTAACTAACATTGTGACAAGGAAATTTTATATATTAGATTATAAATAAAACAATTTGGCAGCCCTAATGAGATATAATCTATTAGATAGACCATCCATACGTAGACTCGATGCAGGAAAGTACCTTGTTTCGATTTTTTACACAATTAAAAATTTACAATAAATTTTTATTTAGGTTCGTATTTATATGATGCTTATATCTGTATAACATTTACGTCCTATTTGTCAATTTACAAGCAATATTCTCCTTTTTCAGTGTCTTATCCACTCTGGATGTTGCTAATTATCAAGGCTCTCATAGTTTTGTTAACAGCTCTTAAAAAAATTCACCATCGCCATTATCCTATAAGCCTGCACTAAGATTTATCGCCATTCTGTTCGGGTTCTAGTGACGTGCTGCCATCTTCTGATTTTTAATATTCATAAGTCCCTATCAACTCTATCTAACCACCTAGTTCACTGTCGGTCTCTGCTTCTTATTCCTACAGTGTTTTTCGCTTGAATATTCCCAAAAGCCTTTCATCTTTTTGTGTTATAGTCCATGTGTTGCCCCATATAGTATGAGGATTGGCCTCAGCAATGTTTTATAAACAATAATTTTAATTTTTCTTTTCAAGTTTCTTGAATAGAACTGTGTCTGTAGTATAACTTATTTGTAGGTATTGCATGTAAAACTGCCAACCCGTTTAAAGATATGACTTCTAAAAACAGTTTTCCGTTCCTTATTTGCTATAGGATCCTTATTAACCAACATGTACTTGGTTTTGTGTTTGTTGATGACTGGGTTGACACATGTTTCACCTTCTTTTTTATGATCTCTTGCTTGCTACTCCCTAGTATGTCAATAATATCAGCATATGCTTAGAAAGAGGAGTGACACAAGGCTGTATATTGTCGTCTTTATTTTTTAACTTATATTCGGAGGAAATATTTAAAGAAGCCTTAATGGAGACAACCGAAGGTATTATTGTAAATGGAGTAACCGTCAACAATACTAGATATACTTTGATAGTATACAAGGCAACTATCGAACACAGTGATTAATTGAATCTTACCCAAGTACTTTCGATCAATAGATCATCTTCAGGGGCATTTCGTCAGTTGTGGCCTATCCGACATGAGTAGAATGTCATACATGTAAATTTGGACATAACAATACAATACACAAAGACAAACAAACACTTTAAAATTTTTAAAAAGGAGAAGCTACATGTTGTATAGAAGCCGGAGACAGAATGAATTAGATATGCCGACGATACCTTAGTCCTTACCAATTGCGGAGAAGACCTTCAAAATCTATCTTTGTAAAAATGAGAAACGTACTTTGCAGTCACAATCTTAACATTGACCTTAGAGTTCGTATGACATCTTGGTCAATATAATAAAAAAAACGCAAGCTGGAATACTTCGGTCACATTATGAGACACCCTGAAAAATATGATATTTTACATCTGATCATTCAGGGAAAGATCCAAGGTAATCGTGGTCCTGGTAGACGAAGAACATCATGGCTAAAAAATCTAAGGCAATGGTATGGAAAATCAACTACATCGTTATTTAGAGCTGCTGTCAATAAAGTCACGATAGCGAATATGGTAGCCAACATGATATCCAACGATCGATAACGGTCATGGAACTAGAAGAAGAAGAACATGCTTAGATTTGTAATAATCGATTGTAAATAGTTTATGACCAGTGTGTGTTGCCTGTACTTAGTTAAGGAAAGGAAACTGTAACATATTAACTTTAACGCAAAAAGTAGTGAACAAGATTCGCGTGACTTAGATGTTGGGTGTCTCTCTTAGAGACCAAATATAAATAAAAAAATACACCGTAGAACACTTACTTTACTTTATCGTATTCGGACATGTTATTCATAAAATTTTGGCCTAGTATCGGGCTACGTTGGTTCCATCTTTGTTGGCGAGCCATAAATCCTCGAGAGTACATCGATAAGGACAGTTTCTGCATGTAAGAAGATGTTCCATGTTCTTTGTTTCTCCACAGTCACGGTTCACATCATCTTGGTCTATTTTACCCATTTTACCATGTTTGATTTTACTGGAGCGACCACGTTCTTATTTAATTCATAGTTTTCCACGTTTTAAAGTCTAAGGACTGGCCGGTCCACCGAACCTGGGGAAGAGGACTCAAACGGTTCATCCTAGACTGTTCCAAGGAAGCTTTTCCTGGATTTTAGTCACTTTCGTGGTGTTAGAGCTTTGTATAGGGCATTTCGCTCGTCCGAGATCTGTTTAATTTTCTCTATATGTTCTGCAACGCCTCTGCGTGTTAATGGAGTTGCAAAACTCGCCGCTTTATATAGATTTAAGAGTGGCATTGGTGGCATGTACCCCGTTACTATCCCGCATGTTCCATGTAGCGCAGTATCAATTTGTTTGGTGTGGACAGATCTACCCCAAACGGGGCACGCATATTAAGTAATTGATTGATAGTGCCTATGCCGTTGTTCTTAAAACGCTAGGACGTGCACCCCATTTACTTCCCGTTAGCTTTCTGAGTATTTCCGAGTAACTATTCCTAGTTGTTATTTTCCCTCTCGTTTTTATGCAGTGTTGTCTGTAGGTGAGGGACCGGTCCAGAGTTACCCTAACACATATAGGTTGGTTTTTATGTTCTAATATGCAATTTTAAGTTTTCGCTTGGTTTCTTTTGCGCGAAAGTGGAAAGCGCAGACCTGGGTTTTAGAAGGATTGGGTCTCAAAGAATTCTGTAGGAAGTACGCTGTCATTATTTGTAAGGCAGTTTCGAGTTTCTCCTCCATTTCTTCAAAACTATTTTCTTGGACACATATTGCAAGATCGTCAGTATAGGGAAAGTTTGAGACCTTACCCAGATGGTAATCATTGAGAGTATCGTATAATTTGCCGAGCAATGTTTTGTGTCTTACTGTGCTGCTGTCAAATTTACAAAAGCTGCTCCTGCTATAAGTTTCTCTTCAAAGCTTGTGGTGTCGACAAGATGCTTGTCGACATTTTTTTCTATTCTATCGAGTATGATTTTCTCGTATAGTTTGAAAAAGTGACACAAGAGCGAAATAGGTATGTAGCTACTGGAATTTTCTGGGTCCTTTCCCGGTTTTAATAAGGCTATTACTTTAGATTTTCGCAAGATTTTTGAATTTAGCAAGCTTTGCAACTCGTGTTATAAAGTTGCAAGATCCAGTTTTTCACTTCTTGGCCTGGATGCTTTATTTATTCACTGCGTATATAATCCACACCTGCAGATTTTTCATTTTTTAACCTGTTTATACCATCGTGGAGTTATTTTAGTGTAAAAGGAGTTCCTAGATGTCTCCGAATATAATTTTCTAGTTTTGATATCCTTATATCGGTTCGTAGTTCTTCTATTCATAAGAAGTTGAGCAGCGACTTGGTTTGCTGTAACCTTGCAAGGTGGGTTATGTTCTTTTGGATCACCGCTGTTTTTTTTACAAGGTTCCATGCTGTTTTGCTACTAGGTGTCATGTCCATTTTTTCCAGGGTCTTAATCCACTTTTGCTGTCTGGCTTGACTTATCTGTTGGAGTAGTACTGCTCCGCAGTTAACCGTTTCTTGTCGTAAAAGGGTCATTGAGATAAATGGTTTCGTATATTTTCATTAGTTTTTTTTACTTGCTGGATATCCCGATAACATATTGTTGTCTACATCCTCTAGCGATAGATTTTCTAGACACATTTTTGAGTACCGCTAACAATTTTTCGTAGTTCTCTACGTTTTGTTCAAGACGTAGCAGCTCAGCTTCTAGCATGTCTGCATACTTTTTCAGTTTGCTTTTTTTAGGTTAAATCTCCTCCTGAATGAAATAGCTTGTGGTCTGATGGTTGTAAAGATATATATACCAATTGGTCAATGCTGAGTTGCCGTATAATAAAAACAAACATACTCTATCGAAAGAAAGCGTGTCGCTAAAATGGAAGAATGTAAGACACGTTGCTAGATTATCAGATAATCAGAGAACGCTAACCAATTAGCTAAACTGACGATTTAAAGCCTTTTAGCAGTCTCTGAACGCAAGCCGCACTAGACAGAGACATATGAAAATAAGTAGAAGTAGAAGACAAACGAGACAAACCCCTTGTCTAATCCAGCCTTGATCTAAAAAGTTCTAGAATTCCCTTCCTGTATCCCAACACTTGCTGAATATTGTCATTCTTGTTAATCGGATAAGTTTTTCTGGTATACGAAACTGACACATTTATTAATATAATACTGTTCTCTTGACACTGTTGTACGCAGCCTTGAAGTCGACGAATAGGTGATGAATTTTAATGTAAAATTCTAATGTTTTCTCGAGGATTGGTCTTATCGAATTGAATTGGGTTAATTGTTGATATACTGATATATTTTTAAGGTAATCGGGCTTGGTATTTTTCTATTATGCCCACTATGGAGCCTTTCACAGAGCATAATTTCTAATATTTTGTAAGTACTTGTAACAGAGTTATACCTCTGTATTGTCACACTGGAGCTGTTCGCCTTTTATGGATAATGGGCATATCATGCCTTGCGATCATTTAAAAGACATGGTCTCATTTTGCCAAACAAAAAAGAAAAGTTTTACGCAGTGTCTGTGGCAGAACGTCGCCAACATTATTGTACAGCTCACTCCAAATTTGATCACTGCCTGGTGCTTTATTTTTTTTTATTATTATATAGCTTTTTAATGGCTTGGGAAGCTCCTTAACGGTAGTTGTTATTTTGTTTGTGTTTCCCATCATATTGATCTGCCAAGGTAACATCTGCTTTTTCCATATGATACTCATTACATCATACAGTATCATTTAGGATATTTGCTTTTTCATTCTTAAAACTTCCTATTCTTGGCTTAAACCCTTTGTTTATTGTGTTTAGATTTCTTTACAAGTTTTGAGTTTTGTTTTTGGTTTCTCAGTTCCCTTATGATTTCATACTGCTTCTTCCCAAATGCTCTCTTTGTTTTTTATTTACCTTTGTTTTCTCCTCCTAGAATCTGGTATTCCTCTTCTTCTTCTTTTGTGCATTCTGCTTAATTTGTCTTTGAGTTTGCTCTATTTTTGTTCTCTGTTGCTTCTTGATACTCCTCGTAAAACCATTTTCTTTTTATGCGATAAACTTGTAAAAACTTCATTTTTCCGCTTGTTTCTATAAATTTACTTTTTGTATATTGAGTACACAAAAACCCTAAAGCCGAATCTGTATATTGTAGCAATATTTATTAGCTGTTTTCGCCCCTTGAAAAGGACAAAAAAGCACCTTGTAGACTTGTTTATCTCTCAGAAATTGTCATTTTCGCAAAATTCCAGAGAACGGTAATGCTTGTTTTCTTGGCAAAGTTGATATTAAAAACCATAATGCCTCTTCTTGTTTTTTTCTATATTTTTTTGAAAATGATGTTGTATAAGAAAAATTTATTGGATTTTTTATAAGGTATGAATATAACGTAATGTTTTAGATAGTCTGAATTTATTGAATTTTTATTATAAATATACTTTACATAATATTTAGTATAAAATTTTATGATTGTAAGATGTGAATATAAAAATAAAAAAAAAACGTACAAATAAAGAAAACCGAAATTTGAATAACTTAAATCTTTTTATATCGTATTTTGACCGAATTTATTTGGTAATACAGAAAATCTTACCGGTAAAACTAAAACCCTAATATCAAAAGGAAGGAATGACAAAAAAAATTAAACAAGATTTCTTTTATAAGACGATATAACTTGTCCGTCAAGAAACCGCAGTCAGTAGAAATGACTCGCAAGAAATCGTGGGATCCATTTAAAATCAAATTAAAGGATATTTTAAATTACTGCAGGATAATATTTAAGAATTAGGTAAATTAATTAGTTATACAGTATATTAAGTCCATTTGCTCTTTAGTTGTGATTAGACTAGTTTCTGTAAAGATCCTTCCAAAAGCAAGGCAGTAGGTGTCAAAGGTAAGCAACGCAAAAGAAATACCAGCATACCATGAAAAGAAAATGTGTCAGGTTTATTAACAATTAATGCATTTGAACAAAAGTTACTGCATTTAGAATTATATAAAGGTAAAAATATTTGGAATCAATGGTGTATACCAGTAGGTAAAGGTTTTCCAGGAACAATGTATGCGACAACTTCTAACGGATGGATGGAAGCTGCAGCATTAGAAAATCATTTTATTAACAGCTTTGTAAAAAATTTAGGTAACGACAGACTAGCACTGCTCATCTATCTATCTATCTAATCAGCCTTAAGCGCAGACTTTTGGGCATAGGCCTCCCCTGTTAATCTCCATTGGTCTCTATTTTGGACGATCTGCATCCAGTCCTTTCCTGCTGTTCTCTTAAGATCTTCAGTCCATCTCATCTGTGGTCTTCCTCTTTTTCTTTTCTTTTCCCATGATCTCCAGTATAGAATTCGCTTATTCCATCTTTTATCTGTTTGCCGGAGAGTGTGACCGGCGAAGTTCCATTTAAGTTTCACAGCCTGTCTTGATACATCGTTCACCTTTGTTTTTTCTCTGATCCATGAGCTTCTTTTTCTGTCTTTAAGACCGATACCCAGCATCTGTCTTTCCATTGCTCTGTGTATTTTGGATATCCTGTCGATGTTCTCCTTTGTGAAAGTCCATGTTTGTGAGCCATATGTGATACCTAGCAAAATGAACTGGTTGAATACTTTCGTTCGCATATATTGAGGGAACTTTTTTTTAGAATATATGATAGTTTACCAAATGAGGCCCATGCTAGTCTAGTTCTTTTTATTTCTTCTGTTTGATTGTCCCTGTTCAGCTTTATTATCTGTCCTAGGTATATATAATATATATATATATATATATATATATATATATATATATATATATATATATATATATATATATATATATATATATATATAATATATATATATATATATATAATATATTCTGCCACCTGCTCTAATTTACTCTGTTTGACTACTATTTCTAATTGGTCTTCTTGGTTTGTCATAGTCTTGGTTTTCATCTTCATAGTTCATCTCTAGACCTACCTCTGTCGCTTTTCTATCTAGTTCCTCAGCCATCTTCTGTAACTCTTCCTTCTTATCTGTTATCAGGACTATATCGTCTGCATATCTCAAGTGGTTCAAGAGCTCTCCATTTATTCTTATTCCGTATGTATCCCATTCTAATTTTTTAAATATATCTTCCATAGTCTGATTGAACAATTTTGGTGATTGTTGACGCCTTATTAATTTCACTTAATTTGTATACCCTATTGGTTATGCAACCAGTATAACGTAAGTAGTTGGTGTTGCCTATCGATAAATATCAGTATGAACGCCGGGTTTTTGGCGGTTATGTAAGTGTATAGAGGTTAGATTGGAGATTATATATTACAAGAATAAAGATGCAATTACAGAAATTCTTATAAATTTTTATTTAAACAAAAGTGAAGTAAATACAGTCCACTACATCAAGTATGAAACATGGTCCTTGATCGCTGGATTTAAGGATTTGACAGTAAAAACTAGTAAATAGTAAAAAATAGCTGGAGGAAACTGGAAGCACATGGAACATCGGGGCCAACCCATCCTATTCTGTGAGTTTTTCCTATTTCTATTTCAATATTCCTTCAATTTGATAAAGTAAATTAATATTACTTAACAATATTTACTATTTACATAGTCATTAATTAATAGACAATACAATATTCAATATATAAATTAATATTACTTAACAATATTTCTATTACTATATTCAAGAAACAAATTAATATTAACAATATATCTATTACAATATTTAAGAAATACATTACTATTAACAATATTTACTATTTACAATAATTAATACAAGGTACATACAATATTTAAATAGTAAAATACCAAGCTATACCTACTTACCTAGTACTATTTCTTAAAATATTATACTTCTATCTGTAATATAAATCATGGAAGAAGAATTAAAGCCATTAAACCTGATTAGAGGTCAAGTTAAAGGGAAAATTACCCGTTTAAAAACATTATATTCAAGACATAGAGTTTGAAGGGGGGTTAATTTTGAAAGACCCTACCTTATATAGTACAATTCTCACTAAAATAGAAAAAGCTGATCCTCTTTTACATGAATTTGAGGAAATTCAATCAAAAATTGAACTTAAATTAATAGATGATGAAAATTTATTAAAAGAACAAGAGAAAGAAAGAAAAGAATTCGAGTCAACCTATTTTTGGGTATTAGGAAATTTAAAAGAAATAATAAGAGTAAACGACAATAATTATTGTAGTTCAGTGTCTTCAAAAAATTCACAACACAGTAATAAAATACAAAAGGTTAACATACAAGGTAATCAATTACAAGAAGTCAATTTACAAGGTAATCAATCACAAGAGTCTTATATACAAGGTGATATAATACACCCATTAGCTTTAAGTAATCAGGATATTCGTTTACCAACTATTAGGTTGCCTGCTTTTAATGGTAATATCAATAACTGGTTAGAGTTTAGAGACATTTTCCTTGATATGGTACATAATAAAACTCATTTAACCAAGATAGATAAATTTCATTATTTAAAAATGTCATTAGAAGGTGAGGCAAAAGATTTATTGATGGGTATTCAAAAAACTGAGGCAAACTATGATATTGCTTGGAAACTGCTCTGCCAATACTATGAGAATAATAACTTAATAATATTTAACCATATAAAAGCAATTTTTGAACAATCAGCTATGCTGAAGCATGATCATATAGGTTTGAGAGATCTCTATTTAAACACTACCAAAAATTTAAGAGCTTTAGAAAGTTTTCAGGAGCCCTCTGTCGATACATTGCTTATTTATATCTTGACAACTAAGTTTGATGAAGAAACACAAAAAGAATGGGAATCCAATGTAGTTAAGAGTGAAAAACCGAAAATGAGTGATATGGAAGAATTTTTAATTCATAGGTTAGGACTAATGAAAAAATTAGAACACAAGGGAGCAACTTCCAAGGTTGCTATTAAAACAGAAAATAAATTTCGCAATAAACATTCAATAAAGAATTTTTCCACTTCACATATAAGTACAAGTAAACCAAAGTGCTATTTTTGTAAAAACGAGCATTCAGTTTATGACTGTGACCAACTTTTAAGTATTCCAATAAATGAGCGTAGTCAAAAATTGTTTGAGAAAAAATTATGTATAAACTGTTTTAGGCCAGGTCATTTGTCAAAACATTGCACTTACAGTGGGTGCAGAAAATGCTTTCGAAAACACAATACTCTAATACATATTGATCGTAATCAAGTGCAACAAATAAATAATAATAATTTTAACAATAATGAAAACAACAGTACAACTGAAGCTCAACACACTTTAGTTTCTCATACAATAAATTCCTTTAAACCTACAGAAGTTTTGCTTGCAACAGCTATAGTACAAGTAAAAGATAAATATGGCAAATATCATTCAGCAAGAGTTTTACTAGATAATGGGTCTCAATGTTGTTTTGTAACTGAATCATTGTGCAAGAAATTAAATCTTGAAAAGATAAATTTTAGTTTAACAATAAAAGGTGTTGGAAAAGCTACATCTACAATTAAACACAAAACTATCATTGAAATAGGTTCTTTAAACTCAAATTTTAAAACTGAAGTGTCCTGTTTGATAATAAATAAAATTACAGAAAACTTGCCTACACTTAACATGGATAGGTCTCTATTTGAAATACCACAAAATATAAAACTGGCTGATTCAGAATTTTACAAAAGTAGAGAGGTGGATATTTTGTTAGGTAGTGGTATTTTTTGGCAATTACTTTGTGTAGGACAATTGAGTTTAGGTAAAGATATGCCTGTCTTACAAAAGACTTTGTTAGGTTGGGTTATTTCTGGAAATGCAATGTTGCCAAATCAAAATTATTTCACAATATCCTGTCACTCTGCGATTACAGCCGATGGTTTTGAAAAAATAATAAGTGATCAATTAAGTAAATTTTGGCAAATGGAGAATTTTGAAACTATTTCGATTTTAAATAAAATTGAACAAGAGTGTGAAGATGATTTTTTGAAAAATACATATAGGAACTCTGAAGGACGTTTTGTTGTAAAAATGCCTTTGAACGAAAATATCGATTCTTTAGGTGACTCACGAAAGGCAGCTCTAAAACGATTTTATTCTTTGGAGCAAAAATTAAATAAAAATGATTCTCTAAAAACTTACTATGTTGACTTTATGCGTGAGTATGAAAGTTTAAATCATATGACAAAAATTAATGAAAATGATAGTTTGAAAAATTTGAATTATTATATGCCACACCATGCGGTAATTCGAGAAAATTCTTTAACCACTAAGTGCCGGGTAGTTTTTGACGCCAGTGCAAAATCTACTAGTGGTATTTCTTTAAATGATGCACAGTATGTAGGTCCTACTGTTCAGTCTGATTTGTTTTCCATTTTGCTCAGATTTAGATGTTATCCTTATGTTATGAGTGCAGATATTTCAAAAATGTACAGGCAGATATTAATAGACAAGGAGCAATGTTCATTGCAAAGAATATTTTGGAGGGAAAATCCTAGTGAGGAATTAAGTTGTTTCGAGTTAAATACTGTAACTTATGGTACAGCTTCGGCACCATTTTTGGCTACACGCTGTCTAGTTCAATTAGCTAATGATAATGAATTTGAATATCCTAGGGCTGCAAAAGTGATAAAACAAGACTTTTATATAGATGACCTATTGACTGGTTGCAATACAATTAAAGAATTATTAACAATTCAGAAAGAGGTTTCTCATATTTTGCAGTCTGCAGGTTTTAGTTTGAGAAAATGGCTAACAAACAGAACTGATCTTTTAAGAGATTTTAATGTAGCTGACAATTCCGAGGTTAGTAAATTGTATTTAATGGAAGATGAGAGTAACAAAACGTTGGGTGTATATTGGAATTCTCACAGTGATACAATACAATATATTATAAATCTAGAATCACCCAATGTTGTTACCAAAAGAATAATTCTGTCAATATCTTCTCAAATATTCGATCCGCTAGGTTTACTATCACCAATAACTATAAGGTCAAAACTAATTTTACAACAATTATGGCAAGCAGGCCTTACATGGGATGAGGCAGTTCCTCAAAAAATTTATAGTGATTGGATTAATTTTAGAAAAGATTTGCAAATGTTAGAACAGTTAGAAATTCCCAGATTTGTACTTTTACCCAAAACTGTTATTATAGAATTTCATGGTTTTGCAGATTCATCTGAATGTGCCTATGGGGCATGCATTTATTTGAGAAGCATTGACAATGAGGGTAATATTTGTTCTCAGTTATTGGCTGCTAAAACCAGAGTAGCACCTATTAAACAAGTGACTTTACCCAGATTGGAGTTGTGCGCTGCTGAACTCCTTTCATCTTTGAGCAAAACTGTTTTAAACTCTATTTGTTTACCGATTCAGCGCAAATACTATTGGAGTGATTCAACCATTGCTCTGGGCTGGATAAAGTCACCAGCTAGAATTTGGAAGTCATTTATTGCTAACCGGGTTGGTAAAATTCAAAATTTAACAGAACCAACAGAGTGGCATCATATCCGCTCAAAAGATAACCCTTCCGATTTATTAACTCGTGGTATAAGTGTTAGGGAAATTATTGGATCTGACTTGTGGTGGCACGGACCACAGTGGTTATTGCAGGATCCGTCTGAATGGCCACAGTCAACATTTGATTATGATTTTCAAGGACTTCCTGATCAAAAGATAGTGAGTAATTTGGCAACTCATCCAAATTTTGAAATTTTTAGTAGATATTCGTCAATTAATAAATTAAAGAGAGTAACAGCTTACTGTTTTAGATTTTTTAACAATTTGAGATCTAATACTAATAACTATGGTGCGTTGACATTATCAGAATTAAATAGAGCCTTTAAATCATTAGTAAGATTATCTCAACAAGAGTCATTTCCTTTAGAATATACAAACTTGGAAAAGAACTTAGCTGTTCAGAAAAAGAGTAGTTTGTTATGTTTAAAACCATTTATGGACAATGACGGTATTATTAGAGTAGGGGGAAGACTCGAAAACTCTGACCAGTTTGTATATGATAAAAAATACCCAATGATTTTATGTGGAAGTCATAAACTGACGTATTTAATATTACTGTATGAACATGAACGATTATGTCATTGTGGTCCACAACAATTATTAGCCTCCATTAGAGAAAGATTTTGGCCCCTGTCTGGACGTAGTATTTCAAGAAAAATCGTACATTCCTGTATAAAGTGTTTTAAAGTGAAACCTAAATGTAATCAACCAATAATGGGTAACTTGCCTGAATATAGAGTTTCACAAAATTTGGTTTTCTCTAATGTTGGAATAGATTATGCCGGACCAATCCTAATAAAAGATAGAAAGGTAAGGGGTGCTAAACTTATTAAATCATATATCTGTGTTTTTATATGTATGTCTGTTAAGGCAATACATCTTGATTTGGTTACCGGGTTGTCTACAGAAGCCTTTTTTGCTACATTCAAGAGATTCATTGCCAGAAGGGGTAAACCTAGCAATGTTTATTCTGACAATGGATCTAATTTTATTGGAGCCAGCTCTGAATTACAAAAATTATATGATTTTCTTAAAAATTCTTCTGATGTGATTGTTCAGAATATGTCGGAAGAGGGTATAGCTTGGCATTTTAACCCACCTTACTCCCCAAATTTCGGGGGTATATGGGAAGCTGGCGTAAAAAGCGCTAAAACACACATTAAAAGAGTCGTTGGAAACTTACAATTAACCTATGAAGATTTTCTCACTGTATTAATTCAAATTGAAGGAATATTAAATTCCCGTCCCCTCACTCCGCTCTCTTGTAGCCCGTTAGACCTTACTCCTCTTACTCCTGCCCATTTTTTGGTTGGCAGAACCTTTACAGCTATCCCTGAAGCAGATTATTTGGAGAAGCCAGTGAATCGTTTGAATTTTTACAAACAGCAGCAACAAGCAGTGCAGTCGTTTTGGAAGAGATGGCATGTAGAATATATTGGCGAGCTGCAGACACGAGCCAAATGGAAAGAAAATGCCACCCAGTTGATGAAAATTGGAGACTTGGTATTGTTAAGAGATCCAGATGTACCAACTCTCCAGTGGAGTTTGGCGAGAATTACTGACCTTCATCCAGGGGCTGATGCAGTAGTTCGTGTAGTTAGCCTTAGAATGGCGAATGGAAGAGAACTGAAAAGAGCTGTTTCGAGGATCTGTGTTTTACCTATAGAGACTTAACTATAGATGTGCGATTTTATTTTAAGTTTGTCTTAATTTTTATGTAATGTTTTTATGTTGTTATTAAGTTTATTGAATATTCATATCAAGGCGGGCGGCATGTTGACGCCTTATTAATTTCACTTAATTTGTATACCCTATTGGTTATGCAACCAGTATAACGTAAGTAGTTGGTGTTGCCTATCGATAAATATCAGTATGAACGCCGGGTTTTTGGCGGTTATGTAAGTGTATAGAGGTTAGATTGGAGATTATATATTACAAGAATAAAGATGCAATTACAGAAATTCTTATAAATTTTTATTTAAACAAAAGTGAAGTAAATACAGTCCACTACATCAAGTATGAAACAGTGATATTGTGTCTCCCTGCCTGATTCCTCTTTCGAATTTTATTGGTTCTGTAGCGTGTTCGTTCTTCAATTTTATTGTAGTACTCGCATTTTTGTATATGTTTGTTACTAGGTCCGTGTACCTGTAATCAATTCTGCCATTCTTTAGTAAGTTTTTGATGGCCCAATGTTCTATGCTGTCAAACGCTTTTCGGAAGTCTATGAATGCCATGTATACTGGGATTTGATACTCGTTCGACTTTTTAATCAGTAATTTTACTGTTAGCAGATGTTCGCTAGTACTAAAACCCTTTCTGAATCCCGCTTGTTCTCTTGATTGTTATTCGTCAAGCTTAGTTGTTAGCCTATTTGTCATGATCTTCGTTAGCAGTTTAAATACAACACTTATAACGTAATTTTATAGGTCTATAGTTTTCTAAGTTCTTTCGGTCACCTTTTTTGAACATTAATAGTGTCTCCGCATCGTTCCAGCTATCGGTTATTTCTTTTGTGATCAATATTTTGTTCATGAGGATATGTAGGACTTCTCTAGTTGTTTTCCCTCCTCTCTTCAGCATGTCTGCAGTTATTCCATCTTTTCCAGATGACTTATGGTTTTTTAATTCTAAAATTGCTTTCTTAATTTCTGTTTTATTTATTTCTGGTTTTAGGTCAGAGTTTATATTTTTTATTGTTTAATTGTTTAAGAATTTCTTGCTGTGGTTTATGTCTTGTTCTGTATAGGTGCGTTTAGTATTATTGTGTCAACTTTATTATTTGTTCCATATGATTAATGGTTGTTACTTCGCTGTTTGTCATTTCATTTATCTGAGTTTTACCGAGTCGTTGTTTTAAGCATTTCATATTTTTGTTCTGCTGGATTACTGTTTCAATCTTTGCTTCCTGCGTTTTTCTCTTATAGTGCCACAATAAATTTGATGAACGAACACGCTACAGAACCAATAGAATTCGAAAGAGGAATCAGGCAGAGAGATACAATATCGCCAAAATTGTTCAATCAGGCTATGGAAGACATATTTAAAAAATTAGAATGGGATACATACGGAATAAGAATAAATGGAGAGCTCTTGAACCACTTGAGATATGCAGACGATATAGTAATCATAACAGATGAGAAGGAAGAGTTACAGAAGATGGTTGAGGAACTAGATAGAAAAGCGACAGAGGTAGTTCCAGAGATAAACTATAGTAAAACCAAGACTATGACAAACCAAGAAAACCAATTAGAAATAGTAGTCAAACAGAATAAATTAGAGCAGGTGTCAGAATACATATACCTAGGACAGATAATAAAGCTGAACAGGAATAATCAAACAGAAGAAATAAAAAAAAGAACTAGACTAGCATGGGCCTCATTTGGTAAACTATCATATATTCTAAAAAATAAAAACTTCCCTCAATATAAGCAAACAAAAGTATTCAATCAGTGCATTTTACCAGTTATCACATATGACTCACACACATGGACTTTCACAAAGGAGAACATCGACAGGATATCCAAAACACAAAGAACAATGAAAAGACAGATGTTGGGTATCGGTCTTAAAGACAGAAAAAGTAACTCATGGATCAGAGAAAAAACAAAGGTGAACGATGTATCAAGACAGGTTGCAAAACTTAAATGGAACTTCGCCGGTCACACTCTCCGGCAAAAAGATGAAAGATGGAATAAGCGAATTCTACACTGGAGACCATGGGAAAAGAAAAGAAATAGAGTAAGACCACAGATGAGATGGACTGACGACCTTAAGAGAACGGCAGGAAAGGACTGGATGCAGATCGCCCAAAATAGAGACCAATGGAGACTAACAGGGGAGGCCTATGCGCAAGAGTGGGCGTTTAATGCTGATTAGATAGATAGATAGAGATCCTGAAGCTATTGTACTACATATTATAATGAAAATCTACGAGATATAGAAATGAGTATATTTTTAGCTTGGGGTTTGTCACACCGTCACACCCCATATGTGGAACAGCGTAACAAAATTTCACCTGTCAGATTCCAGGTAAAAGCGATGTCATATGTGGAAATCTAAAATATCTTTTTAAGCTTTCTATATAATACACTTATAATCAGTCAGTTTGAATTATTTTATACACATAATATACACTAGCAGTTGGTGAGATAAATATATCGCCCTTTAATTTAAAAAATGTTAAATAAAATTGGTAGTTAACCTCTGGTCGTGTCTCTAGAGAAGGGACCGAGGAAAAGCTATTTACCTAACGTTCCACAACTTCGTCGCTTATATCCTCCAGAGATGTTGCGTCCATCTTTCCGTAAGATTTTCTTTATTTAATTTTAAAAATTTATTCTAATTTTACTTTTTTATTGCGAAATATTTCAAAAGCAGGAAAATGTTAAAGTTTCGCGGCTTTATTATTTTCCTTTTCTATCGAATTTTTTTGTTTGTCTGTGGATGACTAAAGATTTATGTATACTATTTGTTAATATAAAAAGGAAGAAATAAAAGGATTTTAAATACTTTACAAGTTTACCGTCTTTTCAGATGGCTAAACAGTTAATAAAATGTTGATAGTTATCCAGTGGTACTTCTTCTTCTTTAAGTGCCGTCTCTCAATGGAGGTTGGATATCATCATTACTATCTATACTCTATATATTGCTACTCTGAAGAGTTCTATAGAACTACATTTAAACAAGTCCTTAAATTTCTTCTATGACACTCTTTTCCTATACTCCTTCTTTCTCTTATATTTCTATGTATTATCAGCCTTAGTAGTTCATATCGCTGTCCCCTTATTACGTTTCCCAAATATTGTAACTTTCTTATTTTTATTGTGTTTATTATTTCGCATTTTTTGCTTATTTTTCGCAATACACATTGTTAGTTTTTTTCTTATTTATGTATTCATGCTTCAATGTCCATCTTTCAAGTCCATATTACAGTATCAAAAACACGGAACATCCCAGTGCTCTTACTCTCAGTTCTAATCTAAGGTCTTTGCTGCAGAGAATTGTTTTTATTTTTCTTCTTCTTCTTCTTCTGGTTCCTATCCGTTTTGGATGTTGGAAATCATATTGGCAATCATAACCTTGCTCACTGCGGCTCGAAACAGCTCCATTGAGGTTTTCTTAAACCATGTTTTTAAATTCCGCAGCCATGATATTCTCCTTCTACCGGGTCCTCGCTTACCTTTGACTTTACCTTGCAATATAGACTGTAGCAGGGAGTAACGGTACTCATTTCTCATAACGTTTTCCACATATTGCAATTTTATGCGTTTGATTGTAAATACAATCTCTGGTTCCTTCTTCATTTTTCCTAGAACTTCCTTGTTCGTGATCCTTGCTGTCCATGATATTCTCAGCATTCTTCTATAAAGCCACATCTCAAATGCTTCAAGTTTTTTAATAGTGGTGTCTGTAAGCGTCTATGCCTCCGCCCCGTTCAGCAACACAGAGAAAACATAGCATCTCAAATGTCTCATTTTTGTATCAAGGGATATGTTGTGACTTTTGAAGATGGCGCTCATTTTGTTAAAGACCGTTCTTGCCTTTCCCATGCGGCACTTTATTTCCTGTAAATTGCTCCACCGTTCGTTAATAATAGTTCCCAGGTAACAATATTGTTTTACTCGCTCTATCTGCGTCCCATTAATGTATAGATGAGCCCCGTTTATATTCTCCTTGCTGATAATCATTTGTTTCGTTTTGTGGGTATTAATGTTTAGTCCGTACTGTTGACTGTACTCGTTTATTCTGTCCATTAGCCTCTGAAGTCCCTCTAAACTATCTGCTATCACCATGGTGTCGTCGGCATATCTAACATTGTTTACTCTTTCACCATTTAGAAGGATGCCTTGGTCTATTCCGTAAAGAGCCTCGTTAAAAATTTTCTCTGAGTACATATTAAATATCAACGGCGATAGGATACATCCCTGTCTAACTCCACGTAGTATTTTTATGTGATCTGTTTCTTCTCCGTTAATTTTCATGTATGCGGTCTGATTCCAGTAGAGTTCTGAAAATATTCTGAGGTCTTTGTCATCCAGGTCTGCCTCTTTTAAAATGTTTATCATCTTTTGATGTTGAACTCTATCAAATGCCATTTCATAGTCGATCAAGCACGCGTATACGTCGCAGTTAAGGTCCCTGCATCTTTGAATCAGTACCTGTACTCCGAAAAGTGCCTCTCTGGTACCCACTGCGTTAATGAAGCCTAACTGTCTGTCCGATATTTGTTCCTCGCACTTCTTATAAATTCTTTCATGGATGACTCTAAGAAACAATTTCAACATGTGGCTCATTAGGCTGATTGTTTGATATTCTTCGCACTTTTTAGCCCCCTGTTTTTTAGGTATCGCTATGAATTCTGATTCTATCCATTTATCAGGGATGATATCTGTATTGTCTATTTTATTGAAGATAGCCGTGATCCAAATTATTCCTTCTTCCCCAAGAGTTTTAAAAATTCAGCTTCGATATTATCAGGCCCTACTTTCCCGCTTTTCATCCGTTTTATTGCTTCTTCTACCTCGGATTTAAGTATGTCCGGGCCCGTCATCCTCTCTAAAAATGGATGCCTATAATCCGTTCTTTGATCTTGAAAAAGTGTCTCCAAATATATTCTCCATTTGTCTTTCATCTCTTGGGTGTCAATGATTAATTTTCCATTGGTGTCTATGAGTTTCCTTTGTGTTCGCTTTTTAAAAGTGCCCGTTATTTCTTTTACCTTTTTGTGTACATTAAAATTGTCATGCTTGGCTTGTAGTCTTTCTATTTCTTTACATTTCTCTACAGCTTCTTTTTCTTTAGCTTCTCTTTTTTTTCCGATGTAAGCCTGCATTTTTTTATACTTATCTTTATTTCCTTTAGTTAACCTTCTGCGTCCCATTAAGTATTTCTGGAGTCATCCAAGATTTCTTCTTTGTTTCTTTGTTTGGTTTTAGTAGATCTTGTTTAGTTTTCTTAATTATTTCTGCGAATTTCTTCTTCTTCGAACTTTCTCAGGCTATTTCTATCCTGGCTCTTATTTCGGTTGTTTGAACATTATTGTCTGGAATCCAGGTTCCTAGGTATTTATATTTATCAACCCTTTCTATCGGTAAATTTCCCAAATGTATGTTTGTTGGTATATTTGTTTTCTTTGTTATTATCATGTATTTGGTCTTTTTTATGTTCATTTCTAGTCCATATTTCTCACAGAAACTATTTATTTTGTTTAGCAGTAATTGCAGTTGTTTAGCAGAGCTTGCCATAATCACGGTGTCATCTGACTATTTTATGTTATTTTCAGTTCTTCCGTTAATTATTATTCCCTCACTTTGAGATAGCAATGCTTATTTAAAAATGGCTTCACTATAGGCATTAAATAATAATGGAGACATAATACATCCCTGCCTAACTCCTCTCCTGATTCCAATTTCTGGAATGGGTTCGTTCCTTACTTTGTCAAATGCTTTTTCAAAATCAACGTAACAAATATTTACATCAACATTCATATCATGCATCTTTGAGCTAACACATTAAAAGAAAATAACGCTTCTCTGGTTTCTAGTCCGTTTCTGAACCCAAACTAACTATCATTCATTCCTTCTTCCAGTTTTTTTTATTTATACGACCATGTATTATTTTCCAAAATAGTTTGAGAATGTGACTTATTAGTGATATTGTTTTGTATTCACTGCAATATTAAGCGTTAGTATTTTTAGCGATAGCACAAAAGGTGGAGAGTAACTATTGTTTCGGTATGTGTCCTGTTTTGTATACTAAGTTAAATAAGTCTACTATAATATCTAAGGTTTCATTATTTATGCATTTTACGATTTCTATAGGGATTTGGTCTGGACCTACTACTTAACTATTTTTGCTGTTTTTAATGCCATTTTAATTTCCTCTTTTAATAACTCTAAACCCATATCCTCTTCTACTTCTATCTCCATCTGCTCTAATCTATTATCTTTGAACAGTCCATTGATGTAATCTGTCCATCTCTTTACTTTGTCTTTAGTATTCAACACAAGTTTTCCATTTGCATCTTTTAGTATTCTTAGTTTTTTGTTCGTTTGTTGAGTTATTTCTTTAATTTTTAATGTCTGTAAAAAGTATCATCTCTTTTCTGGTATTCTTCTATTTCTAAACATTGTTCTTTTAATCATTGTTCTTTCGCTTTCTTAATTCTGTATTTTATTTGTTTATCCACTTTTTTGTACATCTGATTATCTTTTTTTATATTGGCGTCTTTATTCTAATTTTGGTCACTAATGGGTTGTGATTTGATCCTATGTCGGCACTTGGATAGGTTTTGCGGATATAATTGAGTTCCTGTATCTTTGTCTAACGAATACATAGTCTATTTGGTTTCTTACAATTCTCTCTTCTTGATCTCCTGGTGACTTCCAGGTATATAGTCTTCTCTTTGGCATTTGGAATAATGGATTAGCTATAACAAAATTATTGCTTTGGCAAAATTCGATAAGCCTGTCACCCCTTTCGTTTCTGTTGCCCAGACCATATTCTCCTGTACATTCTTTTACTGTTTCTTCACCAACCTTTGTGTTAAAGTCTACCATTATAATTGGTTCATCTTGCGTTTTCACGGATTTTAAAATGTTGTCTAGGTTTGCGTAGAAAGTTTTAATATCGCTCTCTGGTTTGTCCACAGTTGGAGCATAAACTTGTAGGCTGTTTGTTTTGGTTTAATTGTAAGAGTATAATTCTGTTGGAGTATGGAGTGAAATTTATAACAGCTTTATCAATTTTTTTGTTTAAATTTATCCCGACACCACATCTGAGTGAACCGTCTTGACTTCCTGAATAATGTATTGTTTTATTGTTGATTTTTATCCTTTCTGAGTCAAGTAATTGGACATCACTAATTCCTAAAATATCTATATTCAGCCTTTCCGTTTCTTTAACGGCATTATGTACTTTTCCAGCTTTATGTAGACTTCTAACATTCCAAGTAGCTACTTTGCAAGGTTTTCGCATGTTAAAGACCGTGGAGGCCTTGCAGTCTTGTGAGTTTACTCCTCTGCCGGATTTTGTTTTTTCGAGATGATCAGTAGAGGGTTTTGGTTGTATTGTTAGTCATGATTACAGTAGTACAGTTATCAGTAATAATTTTATTGATGTAAGTACACCAATATTTCAGTTTTATCACAGTCTCAACTTTTCTCATTAAACATATCATTTTGTGTATTAAGTCCTATTTACAAGAACATATCACGAAACCATGTCTACAAAGTAAATGCATTAACATTGACAAGATCGTACTAATTAAAGCTTAAACAAAACTAAATTTGTGATAAAACTTAACTTTCTTCTTCTTTAGCTTTTTTTTTTCACGGGTCGCTGATTCTGACTCTTCTTTGACACTCATTGTCTTTTTCATTTAAACCTTTTCCTCTTAAGTCCTTTGCCAAATAGTCCCTCCAACTTCTGCTCGGTTTTTTCAATTATTTTCTTCCTTTATTATCAGTATTATCAGTATTAAATTTAATTCTTTGATTAAAAAATAACTTGTCGATTACACATAATACCCATTATTGAATCAATGTGGCTACAAATCTTTGACAGTCCAGAAACAGAAATCGTCTGAATACTGTAAGATATTGCAATTAATTCTCATGATATGCATATTGTTACGGCACTATCTCCCAAACTAACATCGAACGCAGACGCCGCGTTACTAGAAACTGCCCGAAAGACCGAGAAAAAGAACCGTTGTTAAGAGGGTTTAGTTAAAGTTACAAGAAAACTAAATTATTAAGTTGAGAAATTAGTAGAAAATTCGATGTAGATTCATAATTTTAGTCTAAAATAAGCTGTAAACTAAATTATTATCGCGTTTATTTTGTCAATTAGAGTAAAAAGTGTACAATGTTACAATAGGGTATAGATTACAGAGATTTTAATGTAAAAGTACTTACCTGTTTCAGATTTATTAGCGTATATACTAGGCTCTGGAACTAAATTGAGAATTTCGAAATTTGCAACTAATGATTTGTCCACTTTTTCAACGCCAATTTCTTGTGTGAATTTTATCCCCGCTAAGGCATTTGTACAGGCTATCTTCAACTCTCTGAAACAAAAAAAGTCACTTAGAAAAATCTTAAAATCAAAATAATAAATTAAAATTATAATTGGAAGTAAACAATTGAAAAATTGGAACTACTTTAGTTGAGTTTTCCGCGCTCTACCTGTACAGTGTGTTCCAACGAAAATTTAATCATCCTCAGAAAACTAAGAGTTTCGTTCAAAATTACGAATACACGTCAATTTTATTCGAATAAAGACGGATTTTCATGCAAAATTTATGCCCTCAAATGTAACCCTACTGCCCCGCATCAACCCCCCGTTATTTCGTCATTTTTTTAGCAAGTGTAGTCGAGTGGCACATCATTTGAAGCGTAATCATTTTCTCTACACGACACTGTTTTTTTTTTAAATTACGTAATCACTTTAAAGGTAATTTTGAATTGAACTAATATATTGGTTGAATATTAGTAGAGCTCGAGAAATATGCAAAATGCATATTAAGTTCTTATTGGCATATTTTGGATAAATAGTATAAGTGCATATGCATTTATTAAAAGTGCATATTTTTAGGTATACCACAATATAGACAAATATATGAGAACGCAAGTAATGCAATTTAGAGAGGTAGGTAAAAGTAACCCTCGGAAATACCTCTTATTGGTATAAGTATAATATGACAATATGAACAGTAAAACGCGATAAGTCTGTTGCCAGCATTAAATAAAATCATAAATCGTAAATCAATATGGTTCTTCCTGGAAGCTTAACAAACAACAACTACCAGAACTACTAAAATAGTAATACAAAGTGAAATTGTCAGAGCAAGAAGGTTAGTTACACCAGCGGAACGACTTGTACTCTCCGGCGTATGTCCTTCAATACCGCACGACCTGCTAATTAATGAGTTACAAAAAAATCGGCATAGTTCCTATCCCCCATGACATTCCTCAAAATTAGTGCCTAAGTACAATCACATCTTTAGTTTTCGAAGACAAATCCATATCAATTCTCACAGTCTAACACTACCAGAGTCATTTACTCTTGTTTTTGACAACACGATATATAGAATATTCATTTCTCAAGACAGCTTAGTTTGCTTTAGATGCAAGAAGCCAGGTCACATTGCTTCACAGTGCTCCAAACCACTAACTCAACTAAACCCCAACCAGAACAATGAAGCATCGGTATCCAGCGCAACAAATATATCCTTGCAAGCACCCAATGACACAAACCCTTCTCAGTGTGAACAAATGCCTATTTCTAATATCCCGGAGATACCGAACAAAGTCATCATCATCGTCATAATTCAGCCGAATTTTCACATCCATTGTTGGATATAGGCCTCCTGCAAACGTCTCCAGTTCTCTCTATCTTTATCTTTAGCTGCTGCAATCCGAACGAAGTAAGTAGATGCATAAAATAAGGACAGTCCCATAATTAATGAACCAAAACGTAACTTTGATGAGTGACAGTAATCCTCATTAATTCATGGAAACACATATACAAGCACCCTAGAAATTAAATGTATGCGTTGTTATTTTAGAGGATCGCGTTATTGGATCATTATTTCTTGAAGGAAATCTCAACCGAACAACCTATTTAAATTTGCTAGAAGACGTTAATTGCTCCGCTGATCACTGACACATTGGAATCTGACAATAATCTTTTAGAGGATGAACAGAATCTCTTAAAGGACAGGGCACGCCCACATTAGGATATACGCGTAGACAATTTTTGAATCACGTTTTCCAAGGCATTTGATTGGCAGAAGGGGTCCAATAGAGTGGCCGACCAAATCAGCGGACCTTTCGCCTTTGGATTTTTTTGTGGGGATATCTAAAATCAAAAATATACGGCACTCCGCCTGCAGATCTTGCAAAGTTGCGACAAAAAATTGTGACAGACTGCTAATTATTGACACCGAAGGTGCTTGCAAATCTAAGAAGAGGCTTTGAAAATAGACTATATTATTTTATAGAGGTTACGGAAGGTCAATACGAACATGTAATTGATTAATTTAATTTAATTGGCTAATAAATTAGTTAATCCAAAATTATCTTCAAATTCCATATTCCATAAATTAAAAAAAAATAAAGTGTTGCGAAGAGAAATAAAATAAATGGTGTGCCACTCGACCACACTTATTATTTAAAAAAACTGGGCATTAATGTGGAGCACTATAGGGTTACATTTGAGAGCAAAAATTTTGCACCAAAATTAGGCCGCCTCCCAATACAAGTTGACGTGTTTTTTTTTTATTTTGAATAAACTTTTAGTTTATTCAAAAAGAGTTTTAAAGATCTAAGAAAAATAATGATCAAAAATACAATATTCTACATTTTTGGTTGTGATTGTATATAAATAGTTGTGCTCAGTTCATAACATTTAATGAAATACAGTGAAAAAGTAATCACGGAAAGATATATTGTGACTTCTATAAAATATAACGTAAACCACTAATGTAACAATAATTAATTTGGCTTCCTTCTTAATAAAGTACAAAAACATACATAAAAGAATAAATCATACTTAAAAAAAGAAGCTTCCACAGCTATTCCATTGTGCTAACTTTGGGCGAATTCAACTACAAAACCAATTCGATTTAGGAACGTATAAATCAGCGAAAGAAAATCATTAATTTAACTCGGGATGATTTACCGCAATAAATTTTATCAAGGAAATTCGGAAAATGATATCCGGAATCGTTACTTTTTCCTCTTATTAAACTCAGTCAATCTGGAACAGTATAATCTGACGAGAAAAAAGATATTAATTCTTGGTAACAAATGATTCCCATCGCACCGATTTACAGAAAAATTTTATGGGCTTATCGCAGTGACAGAGGTGAATTTCTTTGAAATCTGGTGAAAAAATAGTGTTAATAAATTTTTATTGCTATTTATTTCACATCCATAACTTTATAAACTAGTAAAAAGACACATCCTTAACTTAACATCCTTTTCAAGATGTATAATTTTAATTTAATTTCAACTCAGTTACTATCAACAAGCCTCGTAGACACTTTGTCTCAGGACCAGCAACCTCATGTAGAGTCATATGTTGCCATGTCATCAGTTCTACTTGTAACTTTAACATCATATCATATAAGAACCAATAATGAACTTACTTAAGCTGTTAAACATCACGTTTTGTCTTTGCCTGAATAAGAAAGTCACTATTGCAGAAACCAAACAAAGAAAATGTATCTTCCACCGCACTGTACAGTTGCAAAGATTTATGAAAAATATTCTTATCTAACAAGAGTCCAATCACCAACCTGTAAGCAGAAAGTGTAAGCAAACTTTTTTCACAGCATAAATATAGCTATAAAAGCACTAAAAAAGGATACATATCAAACATGCGACCAACTGCATATAAAAATTAAAGCAAATGCAGAAAACAAAGACAAATTATGTAAAAAACTAGCCATTCATCAAGCTGAAGCAGACTATATATACAAATCAAAAGCAAATTTAACAAAATAAACAACAACACCTCTACAAAAGTGTACACCTTTGAGATCCAGCAGTGTCTTCCAACACGTAATCTAGGTATATCCGTTGCGTTTTATAGAAGAAAACTATGGACCTTTAATCTTTCTGTCTATGATTGTATTACCAGGCAATATTTTAATCAACTTTGAAAAATAAGGCTATTATCGAGCACGAGTTAATTAAATCTAGCCCAAGTACTTTCGCTTAAAATAGCATCTTCAGGGGCATTTCGTCAAAATATAAACTATCCGGCAAGCGTAGAATGTGGAAACATTAATAATAACATAAAATTGTACAAAATACTACACTAAACTTAGGACAAACAGTATAAAATTACTTTAAAGATTCTACGCTACATTCTTTGTCAATATCTGGAGAGATAATGACAGATAGAGATAATCTCCAGATACTGACAAAGAATGTAGCGTAGAATCTTTAAAGTAATTTTAAACTGTTTGTCCTAGTTTTAGTGTAGTATTTTGTACAATTTTATGTAATTATTAACGTTTCCACATTCTACACTTGCCGGATAGTTTATATTTTGACGAAATCCCCTGAAGATGCTATTTTAAGCGAAAGTACTTGGGTTAGATTTAATTAACTTGTGCTCGATAATAGCCTTATTTTTCAAAGTTCATTTATTCGAGCATTCAACCTCATTTCAATCTTTTAATCATATGTGGCACGAAGTAATTTCCGAAAGAGTTGCAAATCAAATTGATTCATGCTTGTATAAGCATCTTGTTGACCTTACTACAGATATCATTCACGTTATATTGTATTCAGATACGTGTGGTGGTCAAAATAAGAACACACACATTATGGCAATGTTTTTTAGGTGACTACAAAACAGCCGACATTTTAAAATCATTGAGCATAATTGACATACACATATGAAATGTGACACTGACCATTCCATGATAGAAAAAACTAAAAAGAGACCATGGAACCTCAATAAATCAGCCCTATGACTGAATGCAACTAGTGAGACAAACAGGAAAGGGGAAGCCTTTTGTCATGAAGGAAATAAAAATGGAAGACTTTTATGATTATGCTTTGCTATTCAAAACTTCTTAACATCAAAAGAAAGTGAACGAAGAAGGCGAATAATTTGTTATTGGAAAAATGGAAAATCGATACGATACAACACAGAGTAGTGTAGAGTTCTTTAATATAAAACTTCATTAAATCCTTGGGAACCTTTTAAACAAGTACACAAGTCAGAAAATAGGTTGCAATACAGTGTCTTTGACTTCAAACCTTTGTCATGAAGGCCTAGTAGCTATTTCTGATAATGAAAAAACAAAACAATAGAATTTTTACCTTAATTCTCTGAAATTGTTCATGATTTCTACAAAATAATTGATAGATTTGACCGTTACTTGATGGAAAATATAATTTTATCACTACAGCTGTTTCGGCTCATTGGCTAGTGATCTATTTTTGACACGCGTTTATACTTTATGGTCTTTAATAAAATAGGTTGAAGAGGGAAAAACTGTTTGTCCCAAGTTGGTCATTCAGAATTATATCTGTGCTTTTAATTTGTTAATTTTCATAGATTCTAACAAACATAGCTTAAGGCCTTTATTTTAAATGTAAAGAATTTGAAAATCGTCATTAAAAGAATGATTATGATCTAGAAGGTGAAGTGCGCATGTAGAATCTGTCTTTTTCTATTATTGAAAGCCCCTTTATGTTCTGCTATTCGTTTATTAAAATTTCTACCAGTTTGACCGATGTAAGTTTTTGGACAGTCGCCACATCTAAGTTTGTATACACCACTGTGTAAGTGTTTTTATTTTGACTCTTGTTGTTTTCAATATATATATATATATATATATATATATAATATATATATATATATATATATATATATATATATATATATATATGTGCTCAAGTTGTTATTTGTTCTGAAAGCTGGCGGAACAGCTGAAGATTATATAATAAATTTTTGTGGAAGTTTTGGAAACAAAGTTTTTAGTGTTTTATTGTTAATTCTACAAAAGTTTACCTTATAAAAGTGATGTACGTGACGTATATAATGCAGGTTAATGTAAATAAAATTGGTTTTATATACTTAAATAACGTTGGTTTTATTTTTGTAACAGTAGAGTAAAATTCAGGTCTACGCTAATTTTTATTTTGGTAGACAAAGCGATAAGTAGATTTATTTTGGGCGGGCATGTTTTCGACGCTGAAGTACCTGAGGGTCTTAAAAGTACCCTTGTTTTGGACGCTGCCGGAAGGATTATCGCAGGTACCAGATATTAGATATAATTAGGGTTTAATGATGGTCATTGAGATTTACTTAGTTACTAGTCATTAGTTTGTCAGAGAATAGTGAAAAGTGAACATGGAAATTTCAACGTTAGTTAGTAATAGTGGTAAAATTTTGCTCAAAGTGAACAGTTTTACTTTTTCTCAAGATAAAGTACTAAAATCGGGAGAAACGTATTGGAGGTGCGTAAAACGGTCGTGTAAAGCGAAGATATTCACGAGAGGGCCAGAAAAGTTAGTGATCCGAAGTAATCTAGAACATAATCACGAGTGTGATATCAAGACGCTTAATAGACAGATTGTGCGTAGCACTTCCAAAAGGAAGGCTAAGGATAATTTGACCGAAAGGCCGTCCAAAATTATACATAGTGCGTTGAAAGAAAATGTAGATTGCTTGAGCCACATGTCTGTTAAAGACGGTAATTTAATACGAAATCAAATATACAGTGAAAGGCGAATGGCTCAACCGAAACTGCCCAAAAGTAAAGAAGAAACTATTGCTGCGGTAAATATTATGAATATCAAAACACTTTGTCACTCTCGTCACAAGATGAGAATTTTATATTTGCAGTTGAACTAAGTTTTAACATTATCATCTTCTCGTGTAACAATAACATGCGTTTTCTGTGCGGCAGTGAAACGATTTATATGGACGGTACATTTAGTTACTGTGCTCAATATTTCAATAATTTTTTACCATACATGTATTTATCAATGGACATTATAAACCATTGTGTTATTGTTTACTTCCCGACAAATCGGAACAAACATATATAAAACTGTTTATTGTTTTGAAACGCAAATGTGAAGTAATTGGTCTAAAATTCAATCCAAAAAGCATTTTCTCCGATTTTAAAATTGCTATCCACAATGCTGCGCGTTTTGAATTTCCAAATGTGCACACTAAAGGGTGCCGTTTTCATCTTATGCAAGCTTAGTATCGTAATGTCGGTGGTTGTGACTTAATTCGGGAATATAAATTGGCAGACAGTGAAATATCTAAATGGCTGAAATATATTTTTCAGCTGCCATTTTTACCTCCCTCAGTAGTCCAAGAATCTTTCATATATGATTTTATGGCTATTCAACCAAAGGATTCAAAAATTGAAAAGTTTTCCGACTACTTATTGGACAACTACATTGGGGACCACGCAACATTTCCGTCGGAGATGTGGGCTGCGATGAGTGAGAGTTTACAATTAACAACTAATGCTTGTGAATCGTTCCACTCGCGTTTTAATGATAATTTTTACCATGCTCCTCCAAATATTTTCCATTTTATTGATGTTTTAAAAAAATTTCAAACTGAAACTTACATTAAAATTAATAGTGTCTGTAATAGTGAAAGTAATAGACTTAAAGATCCAAAGAGTAGAAAAAAAATTATGTTCATTAGAAATAGGATACATGAGTATCAAACTAACTGTATCGATCGATTCCATTTCGTAAAATGTATGTCGTATTTATTTCAAAGTGACAAATGAACCTTATCAAGCTTAATCTCTAGAATTTTATTACCTGACTTTCCATTTACATTTCAATTACACCCAGCGTCCAAATCACGTATGCAGAAACAGGTAATTTTATTTTTTAGTGTCGAATTTAAATTTAGCGCCCAAATCATGCACGCCATTTATTTTATTGTGTCAATGGACATAAGTGTAGTTATTTTCGAAAATCATTGTTACATTACATAAATAAAGTTAGCAATTGGAGGTGTTCTATAAATACTAATCAATCCTCAGAAATTAAAATTTCGGTAAGTTAACAGAGTTTGTTAAAGTTTAAAAAATATCGCTACCTTAATCTTAATTTTTCTCAAAACTTTATTTTCTTGATTTATTACCCCTTGCACAAACACTAACGATGTGAAGTGTTTGTAATTTTATGGTTATAAAAACGCTTCACTAGCAGAAGAATAAAATAAACGTATTGTATATTCGCTTTTATATATAAATCCGTACAGGACAAGAGGATACGCCATTGATAACAATAAATATCAAATTGAGACTACGTCGTTCACATCAGAAATACAAGGGACCCGTTAAAAATGTCGTAAATTCCCTTCGATTTTATGAGCGTTTTCTTTGATTACTTTTGTATCTATATTTTTCTTTCGTCTTTTTAAGAGCACTTGCGATTTAATTGGTACTTTGCTCGGTGGCAACAATGTAGGAAGTAAAAAGGTTAATTTTATTTCAGTATTATCGGTGAATAATAAAGATTTAGACACTGTTTAAAAAAACCGCTGAAATAAACAGTATTGTACAAATGAATTTTATGTGTTTATAAATATTTATGCCATCGATAGGAAGAAAGAATTGTTTTTAAAACCGACGTCTACTAGAAAAGGCAAAATATATCACGAACAATTTCATTTACAGGTGTTTAAACAGAAATTAAGACTTTTTATAGTTTTTTAAGTTTTTCCACCATTATTACATAAAACTGATTTAATAAATGTATAGTAGATTTTTGTGAAAGTATAAACGAACTAAAGAACAACACGATCTGGCATATTTACTGTAAGTCCGTCTAGTGATGTCAGGTGTCTTCGTGCATATCTTTTAAAAAAGAACACATTTTTAAAATCAGAGCATCACAAATATTTAAAGCTCGTAATTTTTTTCATTTTCAGGGGCTGTGATATCATTCGTGTTACATACCATTTAAGTTAAATGTTTACTTTGTGTTCCAATTCTTCCTTTGGTAAATTTTTAGTATTTTATTAACGATTGTAAAATGAAAGAATTTGCTTCATTGCGTGGTTGCAGCAATCTGCTGATTCAGCTGTTGATTCATCTATTGTGTCTTTATTTTGCTGTATAACACTGTCTGCAAAAGGAAATAAGAGGCGCTTCATAAGAGCTCAAATGACAGAGGTAAAGGAAGTAATAGAACCAAAACACCTAAAAAAAAGATACTTGGATTGACTGTCTAAAAGAGCTCTATACAAAGAAGAAAGAACAAACGTCGATAGAACCAGAAACATCAGAAATTACCACAAATGAAGAACATAATATAAATGTACAAGAAATTCGTAAAATACTTGAAAACATAAAGAACAGATAAGCAGCAGGTAAAGACGGGATACCAAGTGAATTACTGAAATATTATGCAGCAGGAAAGACAGAACAATTAACAACATTATTTACAAAATTTATAAAGTACAATTAAATGCCGGAAAAATGAGCGAAATTATTTTACTATTAACAAAAGGAGATAAAAAACAGGTAGAAAACTACAGAAGTATAAATTTGTCAAATACTACCCTACTATAGCAGATAAACAACAAGGTTTTCGTAGTGGAAGTTCGTATACAGATGCAATATTCATTATAACGCAAATTACAGAGAAAACTTTAGTATAATAGACCAGCATATCTGTGTCTGATTGACCTAAAAAAAGCGTTTAACTGAGTAAGACATAAAGATTTAATCCATCTTCTGCATAATAGAGAAGTCCCCCTAAATATTATAAAAACTATCGAAAACATCTACCAAAACAACAAAATGGAAGTCAGAATAGAGGGACAATTTACAAAACTTATAGAAATAGGCAGAGAAATAAGACAAGGGGACTCATTGAGCAGCCCCATGCTCGTTAATTTAATCTTGCATGAAATCATCAAAAGTCTTAACAAAGAAAGAGGATACGGAATGGGAAAAAAGAAATAAAAATACTCTGTTACGCAGAAGGCGCAATATTGTTAGCCTAGGCTGAAGATAGTCTGCAAAGACTGGTCCACAGATTTAGCATAAGAGTAAAAGAATTTATTATGACAATCTTATCTTAGAAAACTTAAATAATAGTAGTCAGCAAAGAATCAACCAGACGAAAAATAGAAATTAATGGCATCAGTATTAAACAAGTAATGGAAGTCAATTACTTGGGAATTACACAGTCCAGGTATGGAGACCTAGACAAAGGAGTGAGAGATCAAGTACAAAAAGTAAATAGGCTGGCAGGATGTCTAAATAACACTATATGGCAAAACAGACATATTTATATTGAGATGAAGTCACGAATTTATAAAGCCAGTATATATATATATATATATAATATATATATATATATATATATATATATATATATATATATATATATATATATATATATTTATATATATATATATATATATATATATATTTATATAATATATATATATATATATATATTATATATATATATATATATATATATATTATATATATATATATATATATATAACAAGCGAGTCTTCTACAGCTGGCGCCGCTTCTCGCATCCTAATTTCCAGCGTTTTCTGTCGAAGCAATCTTCAGTTGTTAGATCTCTGGCGGTCATTGCATCGTCGACATCGTCTCTCCAGGATCGTCTTGGTCTATCTCGTTTTCTTCTAGTTGGCGGAGTCCATTCTTCTATTTTTTTTTGGCCATCTGTTTTTCGGCATTTTCTGAAGGTGTCCATACCAGTTAAGTCGTTTGGCTTCGATTGTGTCTATTATGTCTAAATCGATTTCCATTTCTCTCCGAATATCTTCGTTTCATACCCTATCAAGTCTAGTGAGCTGGCATCATCGTCTCCAGTAGTTCATTTCCATGGCCTTAATTTTTGATTTGTTTCTTTGGTTTATTTCCCAGAGTTTGGCGCCGTACAGTACAATACTTTCTATTATTGTTTTATAAATTCTTCTTTTATTCTCTTTTGTGATTTTTTTATTCCATAATAGTCCGTGTAACTGTCTGGTGGCTGATCTTGCTTGGACAATCCTGGAATGCATTTCTTTGCTACTTCCTGCTTTTGATGTTATTTGGACTCCCAAGTACTTAAAATTGTCTGATGGTTTTAAAGTTCCCATTTCGATTTGTAGGCTTTCTGGTTTTTCTCCTACAACTAAGTACTCAGTTTTTTGTATATTAATTAGGAGGCCCCATTTGTTGTACTCATCTTCCAGTTTTCTAAGCATGTAGCTTATATCACTCTCGTCTTCAGCTAGGATGGCTTGGTCGTCAGCGAAGTGTATTGTGTACAATCTATCATCTCCGATTGGGATGCCCATATTGCAGCACTTTCTTCTCCACAGTGAGAGTGCTTCATTTAGATATATTTTGAAGAGTGTAGGTGCTATGCAGCAGCCTTGCTTTAGGCCCTTACTAATAGGAATTTCTCTAGTAAATATATTTCCAGTTTTAATGTTTTCCGTCATATTTTTATAGAGCTGTTGTACTGCATAAAACCAGTGTAAGACAAATAACAACGTATGCCTCAGAAATAAGCCACAACTCAAAGACTACTGGAAACGTCAGAGATAAGAGTACTGAGAAGAGTTACAAGAAATATGCTGATAGATCTAAAGGAAAGTGATGACATTAGCAGAGTGGCGCAGACCCGTTAAAGCAGTCGTTAAAATGCAAGAGATAAGTCAGCAATCGGCAAAAGAAGTATCGGACGACCGCGCAAAAGATGGAGCAACAACCTTCCATACAGGTATTAATCCGTGAATGAACAATCAGAATTGCTTATAAGGAGGAAGAAGAAGAAAATCATAAAAACAATTCCTCATACGCTAGTCTTGTGTAATTAGATATATTTTAGATTGTGAAGCCAAATTCATAAGAAATATGATGTAGATTTTAGTTCAATAGAAGATTACTCGCTTTTACAACATTCAGTTCCCCATCGATAGAAAAAACCAAATCCAAAAATACGTTTGGTATTATTTGGGATATTTATATCATTGATATAATTCTAAATAACCAAGTATTTGATCAACATTTATAGCTGGATTTCTTTCTGGACAATAGACCAAAACACCGTACTCATTACCAAATAATATATGGATATTAACCTAGGATATAAAACTTAAGAGGCATTTGTCCGTTTGAAAGCATACTGAGATTGCAAACGGTTTTTTTACAAACATAAGAACTCTACCTCCACTTAATTTCTTACTTGTATATTATGTTATGTAACGAATAATTTGTTTTTTCCATTAAATTCTTTTTATCAGCCTTGTACGCACCTCGTTCCATTTTTGTTTGCTTCTTTGGGATATTGAATGTTGTTCCACGAAGTTTACTTCTAGATTAGATAAGCAAATTATCCAGTGTTAAAGGTAGATATCGAGAAGAATTTAGGGCAAAAACTGGATCAGTAAAAACAAGCTTTTAAGAAAAAGGTTTAAAATTTATATATATATATATATATATATATATATATATATATATATATTATATATACATATATATATATATATATATATATATATATATATATATATAATGGCTATACACCCCAACGTGGGGTTAAACCGCAAATGCTTTCTAGATCCTATTTCTTAAGTGGATCAGTCTTTTTTTTGTTTATCTTATCTTCTTGACAATATCTCTCCATTTTTTCCTGTCTCTAGTTCTTCCTCTCCATTCACTGACTCCTGCCCTTTGGAGGTCTTCTTCAACCTCTTGCAGCCACTTTGATCTCGGTATTCCCCTTCTCTTTCTTCCTCCTGGATTCCATTCTATCATTGCGTATGTCACTGCCTCATCGCCTGCTCGCCAGATGTGACCTAACCATCTAACTCTGCATTACTTTATTTTAGTTACAATGTCTTCCTTAAGTTCTTCCTTAATTTCTGCATTTGTTCTGCTTCTATATTCATTTTGCTCTGTTCTGATTGGTCCTAGTATGGTTCTCCTAATCTTTCTCTCTGCAAATCTTAAGTCTTCTTCATCTTTTTTAACCATCGTCATTGTTTCCCCTGCATATAATAATATTGGTCTAATTATGGTGTTATAAATGCTCATCTTGCTTTTTTTAGTCAGTGTTTTGCTTTTAAGTAATCTTTTGTTTGCAAAATAAGCTTTATTCGCTGCTAATATTTTTTCTTTTATTTCGGATTTCCTTTCTCCGGATTTACTTATTGTAACTCCTAGGTATTTGAAGTATTCTACTTCTTCAAACTCGGAACTTCCTATTTTGATTTTTTCCTTCATTGGTTTTTTCCCTAATCTTAATATTTTTGTCTTTTCTTGATTTAATCTTAGCCCCATTACCTCCCCTTTCTCTCTTATTTCTTCAAGCATTTCTTTCATTATTTTTCTGTTCTTTGCAATAATAGCAATATCATCTGCATATGCAATTATTTGACCACCTCTTGTTCTGAGATTTCCTTTATTTATATTTCGCAGTACATATTCTAATGCTAGATTAAATAGCTTCGTTGATAAGGCATCTCCTTGTTTCATCCCTTTATTTATACTGAATTCCTCTGTCTCTCCTCTTTGTGTCTTTATGCTTATTTTTGTAGTTCTCACTGTCATTTCTATTAATTTTCTGAGTTTATGTGGAATTTTTAATTTTTTTAGTGCTGTCATTAATCAAATGCCTGTTTGAAGTCTATGAATAACATTTCCAATTCTAATTTATACTCGTTTGCTTTTTCCATTATTTGTTTTATTGTGTGTATTGCATCTATTGTAGATCTTCCTTCTGTGAATCCACATTGGTACTGTCCTACTGTCTTCTTTGTGATCTCTGATAACCTCTTTTTTATTATTGATGTCAATATTTTATATGTTGTATTTAGTAATGTTATTCCTCTATAATTTTCACAGATTTGTTGGTCTCCCTTTTTATGTACTGTTATGATCTGTCCTACCTCCCAGTCACCTGGCATTTTCTCTTCTTTCCATATATTTTTCAATAGTGCCAGTATTTTTCCTCTTAGTTCCCTTCCCCCGTATTTTATTAGTTCCATATTAATTCCATCTTTACCTGGGGCTTTTCCATTTTTGCTTCTCTGTATTACTTCATCCAATTCCTCTAATGTTGGTTCTTTTGAAATTTCGATGTCTACTTCATTTGCTTCTTCTTCGTGTACTGTTTTCTCCTCGTCATGCATTTCTTCTTCTGTTGTTTCCTCCGTCGTAGAGCTCTCTGTAGTAATCTCTCCATACTTGCTTGTATTCTTGGTCCTCTATTATCACTATTCCCTCTCTATTTTTTATTCCGTTTGTTTTGCCCTTGTATTTTTTGTTTTGTTCTTTAATCTTTTTGTAAAAACTTTTCGTATTTCTGTTTGTTCTTTCCTGCTCTATTTCCTGCATTTTTTTTGTCTACCCATCTTCTTTATTTTGCCTTATCACTTTTTTAGCATACCTTCTTAATTTTTCATATTCTTCTCTGTCTTCCTCTTGATCTGTTCTTAGCCATTTATTTCTGGCCTGCACTTTTTTTTCTGTTATTTCTCTACATTCTTGGTTATACCATTCGGTATAACCAAGGTTTAAAATTTGGTAAAACAAAACTAAAATATCTGTATAATTCATTTAAATATAAAGTTAATACTTTATTATTACCTAGAGACTCATAACACAGGGAATCTTTCCCTGTATTATAAGACTTAAAATTTCATATTTTGGTCCCCTCATCACGTGGCCTAGGTATTCCAGTTTTCTGGTTTGTAAAGTGGTGATTGTAGTGATGCTACTAGCAATATTTACATTGTATGTGTTACATGTATTATAAAAAGAAATTTTAGATATTTTAACAATCTTATCGACCACCAAAATGAACGACCGCTCGTAGTGTTACATGTTAGAGGAAAACGGAACTAAAGATAAGAAAATAAAAGACGTAAAGTTTGTGTATCTCTTGTTTAAATTTTAGATGTTCGAAACTATTGATATATCTTCCTAGACAACTTTTTATATACTTCCTTTAAACTAATATTTTCCCTCGAACGCTAGACAGTTATTATTAGTTTCGGATGTAGTAAAAAGCAACAAAATCGCAAAGCAAATAAAAGGCCAATTTCATATCCATCCAGAATTCATCTTTTACCCAAACTATACGAGCAGTTCATTTTAGAAACTCATAAATTATTCCCAGGAGTTCCAACTGGATTCGCCGTTTGCGATATGAATCAGCACTAAAACAAATTTAATATTTTATTTCCGTAGTTGATTCATTGTCAATTTTTATATTCACTTAATAAGAAATAATAACAAACATTAATTTCTGTCAATTAAAATTAACCCTTAAGTACTAACATCTTATATCAATGGCGTAAACACTAACTAACCGCCTGACAGACGGGTTTAACATTTTAGTGGATATTTGTTTTTTGTTTAATATTTTAATTCAAAAAAATATTGCGATTACTTACTGATAGTATTAGTTATCTAAAAAATACCGTAATTAATATAGTTTATCTGTATCTAATTAATTAACAAACATTATAACAAGAATGGATCGATTTTTTGTGTACATTTTTACGCCTGAAAAAAAGTGTGATAAAAATTAAACACATTAAAGAATCTGGATAAAAGTTTATAATCGGGTTAAGCAAAGAGTAAGAAACATTAAAATACTAATAAAAAATAATATAACATCGAAAATAAATTACGAGATATACTTCGATCAAGCCCAGAGAAGCCCTATCAGGATTCAGGTTCCGAGTATGTTCCAGATCATCTCAGTAGGAGCTCTTTGCCAAATTTGCAACATATTTTTGAAGATTTGTCTAATGAAGAAGACAAGTCATCAGTTTTTACAAAGACGACAAGAAAACGCTTATCCCTGTAAAGAAAAATGCCACGAGAAGATCGACTCTGAAAGACAAAGAGTACTATTTTCCAAATTTTATGGATTATCAAATTTCAATTTGCAAAACTCATACCTGTGTTTACCCATAAATGTCGTAATTAAAGCAAGATTATGTAACTAAACAAAATGCAAACGATGCTACAACAAAGCCGAGAGAATTTTCCAGACTGTATCATTTGCCAGATATGAACGGAAGACAAATTCGTGTTTGCAAGTCATTTTTCAAACATGTCCTTCAAATATCAGATGGATGTGTCACAAGGGTTTTGAAAAATAAATTAGTTGGTAATACACCCCTATCGACAAGCGAGGTAAACATGTCCCAAAGAACAAAACCCCTGAGCTGAAAGAAAATGAAGTAAAGGAGTTCATTAATATTTTTCCAAAATTCGATTCACAAAACACCAGACACAAAAGTGAGACAAGATAGTATGTACCACCTGATTTATATTTGACAATAATGTATTCCGAATATGAAAATAAAGTCAGCGAACCTGTTTCTAAATACATCTTTGAAAAATAGTGGCTTGTGAAAATAGTGAACACTCCAAGAAGGCCGAGCTTACCACTGCCAAGGAGATTCATTTAAGAAAAGCGAAAAGTGCCATAAATAATATCAAAATTGATACACAGTATGCAAAAGAAAACAATGGCACCACAGTAATCATATTTGATTTGATGAAGACTCTTTTAACTCCGGTAATTTCAACTGGAATATGCTATTATAAACGGTAGTTATGGAATAGGTAAAGAAATAATAAATAAGACTTACTCACAATCAATTTAATTTAACTATCAGACGACCGGTTTCGCTTTCTACTATATGCAAAGCATCTTCAGGTCTCGATACAAAGTTAAACAAATGCTGAAATGATAAAAACCCATATTAAGGTGTTGTCTAATAAAGATAAACAAAGTAGATGTTGGAAATTACAATAATTATGGCAGTATTACATGTCTGTGGTTTTATTTCAAAAAGAGTAAGTTGAATAAAAAGGTATAAAAGTTTTAAAAGCTTAAACAGACAAGGTAAGGCCCACAAATTGTCTATTAGATTGTAATAAATTAATAAATGAGCAAATAAATAAACATTACTTACATGCCGGTACTCTATTAATTGATGGATGGTAGAACATGGTTGAAACTACTATGTATTGTTGAATGGAGAACTCAATTCTGCTATTGTAGTTGTATGACAGTAAACGGAAAGTTCTTGAGGAGATAGATTTGATCCAATGAAGCAGAGATATGTGTATGAATGTTTTTTAAATGAAAGTGATGTAATATACTATTGTATTATTAAAAGTTATTTATACTTATTCGAGAGATATATTTATGAAATGTGTGTTATTTATTGAGTAATTGTTTTATGGATATGTAATTGTTTTATGGATGGTAGTTATGGACTTACTATTTGGGGATTCACAGTGCTGCTACCAATGACATTTTTATGTACGTTTGGGACGAATCGACTACATCCAGAGATTCATGTTTATTAAAATTTATTAGAGATAATGTACGTACAAAGAAACTAATAATGTACTCAGACCAATGTGGCGGTCAGAACAGCAATATAAAAATCTCGGTGTTGTGTATGTACATTGTATCAAATCCAGCTTATACAGTGGAACTGATTGATCACAAATTTATAGTGAGAGGCGATTCCTACTCATCTTGTGACCGAAAACATCTTTAACAGCGAACTTTTCTCGGATAAGCAATATACAAATTAAAAAGCACATATATTTTAAAAAATTGTTTAAAATCGATACAATATCTCTATCATTAACGTGTGATAACACTAAAAACCACTATTGTACACGAGAAGTGTCATTAATTTTACCTCTTTTCACAAATATACAAAGCTGAGGTACAATAGCGATGCCTGGAATTTTGCAGGTAGTTTAGATAAAACAAATATAATTTTAGTATCGATCATAACATTATTGGCCATAAATCCCCACGAGCCATTGTGTATTGCGAAGGAAAAATGTAATTTTAATTATCTGGGTCAACTGGGTCACCTCCCTAAGGGCACTGCTCGAATATGGGCTGAATAATAAATAGAATCGATTATAAATGTTAGTATTTTGATAAAAGTAACCGTTTATATTTTACAAAATATTCGAACTTTTGATAAACTCATGTTGTAATAATTTAATTATAACCTAATATTTTCGAAGTAATTATAAAACCAAGAAATTACTTTTAGATAATGTTAATTGGTTTTACTCTAACACTAATACTAAAATAGTGCCAGACACACACAAAGGATCACTATATGTATACAACAGTATAGCCAAAACAACAATTAAAGTGTATGAAATAATAAAATCCATAAAAAGAAATAGAGGCGTGAGACAGAGTGACACAATATCACCGAAACATTTTAATCAGGCTCTGGAAGATATTTTTAAATGATTAGAATGGGAAGAAAAACGCTGATAACCTCGTAACCGATAAAATAAGAAATATTTAAAATAATGACAGAACTGGACGTAGAAGCTGGAAAGATAGGCCTTAATATGAATTACAGAAAGATTCGATATCTTACGTAAAAGAATAAAAAGAGAAACGAGTGGATAAGAGAGAAAGCAAAAGTGAGGGATGTTAGATAGAAAATGCAAAATTGAAAATTGAGATTTGCAGGACACAATATAAGACAAAAAGGAGACTGATGGAACAAAATTCTTGTAAGTGGACGACCGTGGGAATATAAACGAAGCAGGGGAATGCTCTAAATGAGATAGGCAGATGATATCAAGAAGCATGTAGGCTCTAGATGGATGACTGTAGCTATAGACAGAGAAGATTGAAAAAGGATTGGGGAGGCTTATGTCCAAAGATGGATAGAAGAAGGCTTATTAGATAAATATGTAGATAGACATTTACTAGAGGCTTTTAAAGCTTAAATATATATATATATATATATATATATATATATATATATATATATATATATATATATATATATATAACTTTTGATTATTATATGATGCTCATAGAACTAATTCAGTAATTTTTGTAACTAGTCAGACCAATCGGAAGGGCATTTCTCATTTCCACAGACACATACAAAAACACGCTATGCGTATCCACGCAAGGTCATTATTTGTCCACGAGCCTTAAGTGAGTGTGGGGGAATGTTTTAGGGCAATTTTTTATCTGAAAGACGTAAGCTGCAGTGACTTTTTCATGAATATTGACAGCGTATTGTGAACGTGAACATCAGACTGCTTCTATTCTAGATAACTGACCCCTGCTAAAATTTTAATATGCCTGATATGATTGTTTCAAAAAGGTATATCATAAATTAAATCACGTATTACGAGGACAAAAATAAATTGATTGAATCCAACTTACCTTAGTACAAAAGTGTACACAAAAAAAGTTACAACCCTTTGAAGTTACAAAATAAAAATTGTTTTTTTGCATTATCTCCTAAACTACTTGACATTTTGTAATAAAAATGGACACGTTACTTTCTTGGTCTGAAAGCATTTTTTATAAAAAAGAAACAACAAAATATAAGCGCTCAGAAAAATTTTAAGGGGGTATGCAGCCCTAAATCCCCCACACTTTTGAGTACGTTAAAATCAAATGAATTTTGTGGCATTATTAGTTTAATAATTTTTTTTTTAATTTTTTTTGCCTCTTATTCCTTTTTTTTAATAGTTTTTATTAAGTTACAGCCCTTTTCATTAACCTTTAAAAAATTAGGTGCAACTAAATAAATGCCTAAAAATGAATTAACAAGTACAAAAAATGTCTCTAACCTCTGTAAATGTGATATTATAATAAATGTTCACAATTACACATTCGGTATCGATTTAATAAGAAACCCGAATGCGCTTGAAAATCATATTTTTCTGACGAAATTGATTTGCAACCTCAATTATTCTACACCCTTAATTATTGTTCGTCCTCTATTGTTACAGAATACACTTTCCCTTTCATAAACCCCCAAAATCAAAAGTCCATGGGGTTAAGACCTGGACTTCTTGGTGGCCAAGGAATAGATGCGTTACGACCCCTTCCAATCCACCGACCAGGATACTGCCTGCTAGGTATTCCTGAAATTAATTACTGTAATGAGGTGGAACGCCATCTTTTAGAAGCCACATATTTTGCCTTATTGCAATATTCACTTCCTCCAAATACTCTTGTAAATCGTTTGCAAAGAACTGCAAATACTTATTACCATTTAAATTGTTGCGAAGAAATACTGGGCCTATTAGATTGTTTCATAATGTTAGACAACTAATTGCAAAATTTTCAAATCAAGTGAGTATCAGATAAAGAGACAAAAGGCCTATTCATCATTTTGGCATTACATTTTACAGAATACAACCACAGATGACGCATAACTTGACCAGTAGTTATCCTTAAGTGAACATCCGGCTCCAAGATCCTAAGTAATAAGTCTCCCAAATTATGAGAACACCAATCCAAATGCCTGACGTTGCGATTCAATTGATCTTTGACCATTCGCCTCGTATCGGCATCATCAAAAGGCATTTGAGCGAAGAAAAATATGTACAAGACGCACCCTAAAGCCCAAACGTCGCACTTCTTGGGATCGTACTGTTTCTTTTGCAGCATTTCGGGAGGTACGTACGCTACTGATCCGCAAAACGTATCTGAGAGGATAGATTTGCCCGATTTGGTCTGGCAATGTCTGGCAAATCCGAAGTCGCCTAGATTGTTATCTACAATTCCTGTCCAAACATTAACTTTGGAAGTCCTTTGGTGATGACTCGTTTTTTTGGCGTGACGTGAGGATTTTTGTCGGCCCAAATGTGCTCGTTATCATGGTTTGTTATTCCATTTTTACTGAAGGTAGCATCGTCGGTAAACAAAATATTTCTAATATTATTAACATTTCTACTGTTTTTCATTAACAACCAATCGCAAAATCCAATCCTTTTAGGATAATCTTTAACTAATAACTCTTGAACCGTTGTTAAGTGATAGGGTTTAAGCAGCTGATTCTTCAACCGCCTCGTGAAAGCGGGGCCAAACCCTTACGTGAGGAACATTTAGTTAAGTAGCTATAACCCGTTCACTTGTTTCAGGGTCTACTTCAATGATTTCTAAATGTCTTCATCAGTTGCATCCATTATTGGATGACCACTATTCCCGTATTGTAGCCATTTCCTGTAAACGACCATCAATGATCGGAAATAATCGTATATCGGGTGTGTTTCGATTGGGGTATTTTACTGTACAACGCCTTGCGGCTGCTGTACTATTTCCTTGACATTCACCTACGATATTCCCGATAGCTTATTGAAATAATAATTTAATCTGATCCAACTTACCCAAAGTTAAATGCATATCTGCCATTTCCTGAAATGCGTAGACCATTGTAATATCAAAAGTTTTAATATTAATCTTAGACGGGCCATTTACGTTCCGACTTGTGGTCCCACTTAGTAGGACTACTAGTTGGATGTTCGTCTCCACTCACGCTCCGACTTTCTATCCAACTAGCGGTCCAACTTCAGTTCTAGGATGTATCGAATAAACACTACGCAAAATATAATTAGGAGGAAAAAAATGACAGCACTGTGCTTGTTATCTTTATATGTATGTTATGATAATTTAAAAATTAGGTTTAGTTTCTCTAGGTATTTGTCTAGGGCTGAACTAATTAATTTTTTCAACTTTTGATTTTTATGACTTTTTAAGATGTAGGAAAAAATTATAGTTTTTAAAGATTTGTATAGGTATAAAATCTATATTTTATTTGTTTTAAACTGGAGCTGGGATTTATTTTGTTGTGTGTGTGTCGTATATTTTTAATAGGAATAATTGTTCGTGCAATTGAAAGTTATTTTCTATTATTTTTTTGCGAACTAGGGATCTTTTGCTACAACTATGATTTAATTTTCATTGTTTGTTGATAATTCTTCCGTAGCCAATCCGGAGTATCGGAAATTTACCTGTATAGAAATGTCCGAAATAGATCTACAGAAAGGAAAATGATTTGCCCTAACAAAAAGGTAATTTTCGTGCAATTGAAAGTTTATTTTCTAATAAATATTTGCGAACTAGAGATCTTTGCGTAAAGTATTTCATAGAAATCTCATACGTAACAGGTGCCGAAAGTCAACTGACTGAGGAAATTTTCGATCCAACCTGTGATCCGACTTCCAACTTCACCATTCACGCTCCGACTTCGTCGCCAGTCGGAAGTCGGATCTTCAAGTCGTCCCACTAGTCGTACCACTAGTTGTCCAACTAATCCAACTAGCCCACTCACGGTCCGATTTCAGATCCAACTGCAGAAGTTGGACCACTAGTCGTACCACAAGTCGGAACGTGAATGGCCTGCATTATTTAAACAATAAATGATGATAGCTTCAAATTATTGACTATTATTGATGGAACTGTTTGTAGTTATTGTATCCGTAGAAAATAATTGTAATTTTATGGCCAACTATAAAAAAACTAGTTTTTCGAAAAAGTGATAAAAGGCAAAACAATTTTAAAATTGATGTGTTAAACTAATGGTGTCACAAAATTCATTCGATTTGACCCCTACTCAAAAGTTTGAGGGGAATTAGGGCTGCACACACCTTTTAAAAATTTTTCTGTGCTCTTAGATTTTGTTGTTTTATTTTTCTATGAAAAATGCTTCCAGAACAAAAAAGTAACGTATCCATTTTTATTACAAAATGTCAACATTTCGCCAATCAGAAATTGGTGTATTTGACACCCATTGGTGATTGGCCAATAACAATTAATTAACTTGATAGCTTTTTATTTAGTTGTGAGATATGAGCCGACCAGTTCACTCGATTATTTATGGTTATTCCCAATAGTTTCGCAATCTAACAGTTTGATATCTGGATCAATATGTAAATTATATAAATGTGTATGTGTATTTCTTATTCATTCAGGACTTTGTGATCTTGGTGATAACACTTCAAAAATACTAATATTACTTATAATATTGCAGTTAAATTTGTGGTAAAATTTAAGCGAAGAAGTGCCATGTTCCTTAACCCAGTTTCATAAGTAAATACTTTAAGTATTCCACTTCCGATAGTTAGTTAGTCGCGTAGACATTGTGTAAATTATGTAACCTGGATTACAAGTTTTAAGAACAGTTCAAGTGGTCGGAAACATGAACGTTCTATTCCCTGCACGTTCCATTAATGAACTCACAGGCGTACCAACCGCATATTAGACATGCCACACTCATATTAAAGGTATTGAAAGTTTTAGCAGTATTTAAAACGGAACTGCTCGTAATAAAAATTAGGTTTTAATGACCGAACAGATACATATAAAGTTTCTTTTTTAAACAAAATAGTAAACATTTGACAGTGGGTGACAGCTAAAGAATAGAATTAAAATACATGATATTCTAGACCAAAAGTTTCAAACTTGTGGGCGTCAGACTAGTTAAATATTAAATTAAATTTAGGTAGTCTTTTCTAAAATTCTAAAGTAACCATGAAAATTAAAACAAACCACTGTAATATCTGACTTTGATACAAAAACCTGAAATCGAAGGCTTGAAAGAACGGAATATGAACCATTCAATGTGACAACAGCACGCATTTGACATCCGAGCATTTCCAAGCACTGCCTCCCTCCTTTCTTCCCACCATCATGTCAGACTCACGCCAGAGTTGTTAAACCGTGTCTGTTAAAGACAGCTGAAATTGAAGACATACAAAACCAGGTAGCGTTGATGCAGACGATGCAGTACAGTAATCGCAATGTTTTGCTATTCAGTTAGACGAGACTAGAGACATATCACAATGTTTTCAATTAATTGTTCGGTATAGTGAAAACGAAAGAATAAAAGACGAGCTAATCTTTTTTACAGGGTTGAAGACCACGACAAATGTTTTATAAATCGCTAAGCCTTAGCAGCATAAACCCTTCCAAATGAACTTAATGGTGTCTTCTAAATATGTATTAAAGTAGTGAATTACATAAAAAACATTGCATTTAATACTCGACTGTTTAAAACTCTTTATAAAGATTTAGAAAGTGGTCACAAAACAACGCTATTTTTTACAGAATTACAATAGCTCTCAGAAGGAAACATGTGGGCAAGATTACTTGACCTTCGATATGAAGTAATCACCTTCTTGAAACTATAAAAGCAAAATGAACTAAGTAATATTGGCTTATTTGTTAGACATTTTTGACTCGTTTAACAGCCTTAACCTAAAACTCAGAGCAAGGTGGAGACTCAAATATAGTTACTCATACGGATGCAATCAAGATGTATATTAAAAAATTGCAACTTTGGAGGCATAAAATATCAGCAAACCTCTGCAATTATTTAAATGTTTGAGTAGCAATGAGAAGCCCACTAAGCCAGGTCGTAGCCAACCTTTTTATGAAGTATCTAGAGAAGGGGGTAATGGAGTCATCATACAAACTAAGGGTTTGGTTTAGATGCATCGATGACACTTTTGTGATTTGACGTCACAAAGTAAAAAAAAATAACGATTTCCTGTCTTATATAAACACACTACATCCAAATATTCAATTTACGATGGAAATAGAGAAAGATCACAACTAGCGTTCCTAGATGTATTAGTAAATTGAAAGAAAGGTTACTTAGGACATAAAGTGTATCGAAGACCTACACACATGGACAGATACCTAAAGAGGAACTTAAATTATCATCCAGCCCAAAAGCAAGGTATCATCAAAACTTTGGCGGACAGGGCGAAGAGAATTTGTGAGCCGCAGCATCTGCAAAGTGAACTTCTTCATATTGAAAAAGCGTTCACCTCTAATGGTTATACTAGAGCAAAAATACATAAAGCGATTTAACGATTATAGAAGACAGGACAAAGAAACAGCATGTATTGCAATATCCAAAAAAGCCAATATAAAGAACCTTTTCAAGCCAACAAAGAAAATCAAAGACTATTTTTCTTTTATTAATAATATTTGTATTTTATAAAAACTGAGAGTGTTGTAACTTGTGTCATTATAAATAAGTGCTTTATTTTTAATTTAATACGTATTTTGTTTTTGTTTTGTTTTTAGGCCCGTACAATTGGTCGTTCAGGTGAGGAGGGGGTATGCGAAAAGCTTTCATTTTAATAAAGGGGGCGTGGTACAAAAAAGTTTGGGATCTCACAGAACCATTATGTGCGAATTCTGAATCTATAGGTGCATATGTAGCGATTTCACTGGAAAACACATATATTATTTTCACTATTTCTTATGAATTTTGATGAGTAGGATTCAAATACGCAATAAAAATACACACAACGCAAAATTCTAAGGATATTTTAATAATTTGACAATACCAATGACAAAAATTTCATGACCATATAAATTTGATTGTACTCTAATTGTTGATACAAACACTCACTTCTTATAAAACTAAAAAATTGTAAAACTAATAGCAATACGTGTTTTAGAATGTTTTTGGTAAGGGACAAAAAAAATCGACATTTTTATGTTTTGTTTATTTTTAATTTTAGTCCATTTACACCATTCTTGCTTAATAGGTAAGTTAAAGATACTGTCTTTTTACCATTCAACTACAACATTTAACGTTGGACGAGATGAATAGAGCCGTGGGCCTCCTTCAAGCTGGTATTCGACAAACTCAAGTTTCTGATTAGCTGGGTGTCTCCCAAAGCATCGTAAGTCGTTTGTGGCGTCAGTGTGACACTGGGAGTCCAGCCGAGCAATATCTTGGACGTGGTTGAACTACAACTGTCGCTCAAGGTCGATATTTAATTTTAAATGCCAGAAGGCAGCCAACAATCACAGCACCCGAGCTGGTTAATGAATTACAGCTTGCACATAATGTAACAATTAGCAGCAGTATAAGAGTCTAGTCCTGATTCTCGTCGGACAAGATTTTGGAGACGACCCAAAAATGGAGAACGATTACGATATCTTCAAGAAGTGTATGTATACAGAGATTTCGTGAATCATGATCGACGGAAGTGGCTTTCTCACAAGTCAGCAATATTTGGACACTATTCCTGAACTGTTGGAGAAATGTTTACTTTATGCATGATAACGCTCGTACAAGTGTTGCGCATATTGTAACAAATTGGTTGAATAACGAGGGTATTGATGTATTTTCATGGCCAGCACAATCACTGGACTTGAATCCCATTGAGCATGTATGGGGCATGCTCCAACGAAGAATTACTCCAAATATGGGCAATACCTACAATGAGTTTCAATTAAAAGAGCTTTTTAGAGAACAATGGACACAACTACCTCAAGCAGACATTAACACATGCGTGATTCGGAGCATGATCAGTAGATGTAAGGCTGTAATAAACCAACGTGGTGGCCATACTTTATTTTAAGTTTATATTTCGTATTTTTTTGACATTTTATGGTGGTATGTGAAACATGGGTGATTTGCAATAAGTATATATTTTTTTTTTTTTGTTCAAAGTTTCTGTTTTTTTTTCAATTTATCGTTTTTGACATATTAAACAACAATTTAAACTACACAAATTTTGTATTACTTTCTTAAGTTGATTACAGATAAACAAAATATGTCTATTTATAAAAATATCCCTAGACTTTTGCGTTTGTATGCGGTATACCATATTTTTTTTTTAAATTCAGCTTTATTTTTATTTTTACCTACTTCTTAAAGTTTCAATATATATTGAAAATACCATTACCAATGAGTGACAAGCACAATAAGTGGTTAGGTATAAACCTCTTAATACCAATTTATCGTTAGTATAGATTTTGTTTTATTTTTATAAAGCTTTATAAATTCTAAGCTAGTATTTCCTAACTTACAATTCCTGAATTATATTCATTATGTAGTAATTAAAAAAGACAATATAGTTAGGTCATTTTCTTTCCAAAAAAAAAGCGGAATTTAATGCTAAACAAGTTTATGCGGTTTTTAATTGATAGTCTAAAATTAAATGAGCTTTGTTGCCCATTTAGTCCTCACAGGAACGCTCCGGGATGAAGCCAACCTCACACATGACACTTGATGACCTAACAAGGGAATAAACGGTGAACTGCGTAAAATTGATATTACTAAAGGGTTGAAATTGTAGCTTCCCCTACATGTCGGCACAAGTAACAAAAACGAGTTGATTTCCCTTGCTTCGGTGGACACGGAAATGTAATTGTGTCTAAAACCAACGAAATTTAGACCCGTTTGTGGGTTTATGGAAATATCGTAGACTATATTATAACATATATCAAAAATAATATTCACTAGGTCGAAGCGAAGCGAAGTATCAAATACTTAGTACTTTTGGAATGTATTTACTAAATATTACTTATTTTAACATAATATGACCTTATTTAGTTACATATTTTCTTTATTAAAAATATACAAAAACAAAAGATGCTTTGCTAATGACCATTAGTCCCTATACCTAAATTTTCCATTTTGCTTAGAGAACGCCGCATTCTTGTAAAATTCCAAACTTTTTTAAATCGTTGGAAGCATCTTGTACCCTTACACGAGTTGTGCACGATTTGGTACTGGAATGTAATAAACAAATGCTTTTACGTATCTACAAATACAATAATCGCAAGGATTAAAATCCGGCGACCTTGCTGGACAAGCAACTGGACAGCCTCTTACAATCCAGTGGTCTTCGTAGTTATTATCAAGAAAGTCTCGTACATTTTTGCTAAAGTGAGCCGGACAACCGTTATGTAAACACCATAAGTTTAGCCGAATATTTAAAGAAATATCTTCTGATAAATCAGGTAAAACACTCTGCAGGAAATTTAAGTAATGAGCACCATTTAAACGAGCAGGGAATTCCACAGGCCTAAGTAGATAATCATTAAGTACTCCTATCCAGATGTATAGGATAAACTTATGCTCATAATAATAAAAACAAAAATGATAAGCGATAAAATAACCTTTTATCGGTATTTAGAAATTAGCAATGTATGAAATGAATTTAACTCTAGAGGATAAATAATCGTACCAGTTTTTGTTTTGCATAATAGAAGCGTTCTGGAGGTACTTAAAAAAACTTATTACAAGGCGTCATCTTCAAAGAGCTCTAGCTCCCTTAAGAAGCATTTTCGGACTAAGTAAATTGGATTAAATAGTCTTAAAGTTATTGAAGAATCTCCTGTCTTCGTTTGTCGGGAGAGTTTCCGGACACCCTGTATATTCTCTCAATATTAAAACAAACTTTACTTGAAATTATTGTCAAAATAGTTTAATAATCATTTTTGACTGTCATTGTATAAAATATTTAAAAAGCGAAGATCACCTATAAACAACTCTTACTAAGTTTCCTTTCTTAGGCACGCTTCCTTCAATAACTAAAGTTTTGACGAAAGGTTCACGTAGAAGGAGCGCATCTCGGAACGTAACTCGCTCACGAACTTTTCAAATTTCATTTATGTTTTCAGAGTCTGCGGTTGTTTAAGAAATTTTCTTCGAAGTGGTTTCCCTTGACGAGCAAACTTAATGGTTCGTGAAATTAAACTCAAATTTCTGATTATTTATTTAAGTTATTAGTGAAACAAGGTAGTTTTGGATGAGTTAACTAAAAGGAAAATAGTTTCAAAGTAAATAAACCTTGATTACTTGTTGGACTAAGGATTCAAACATTTGTTTGCAAAGCTTACAAAAAGCTTAATATCAAAATATTCTGTGTTGAAAGTGATTGGAATGTAAAGTTGTTTGTTAGTTCCTAGGTAATTTAAAACCTGTAAATTTATAATTATAATTATTTTATTAAAAAATGGATGTATTCTATTTATTGATATGAAAAGTTTCTCAAAAGTAACGTTAAATATATTTCTTTTTTATATAAAAAGACAAAGTCGCATCCACCCGAAGGGTGTTAGCGACATTTTTATAACATTTTTCTTCTTCTTCGCGTGCCATATCAGAACAATCCGTCGTTGGCGATCACCATTGCGAAGGCTTCTCGATCTTCTGCAGTATGAAATAATTGTAACGGAAATATTTTGCCTACCAAAGGGTTCATTACTACAGGGGGTAGAAAATTGAGAGAAGAAACTATTGGGGGTGGAGAAAAGGAAAGCAAAATAATCGCTACTTGTGCGAACGGCACTCAGGGTTTGGTAGGAGAGCTGGGGTAGTGAATAAGTAAAAGATTGGGGGTTGGATTGGGGCAACTACAAAAAATAAAATAAAGGGGTCATTAATCTCTTGAAATAAACAAAATAAAAATAAACAGGAAACACCTCAAGGAATTTAATATAGGGCGCCACTTGAGGTGCCTAATTATACCTATTACAACCTACTAGTTGTAACTAGGGAAATAATTGTAAAACCCCAAAAAAATATCTTTTTTAAATGAAAATCAAAAAATGGTTAGTTCAAAAAAAAATAAATAAAATGTTAAGAAAACAAAATTTAACATTTATTTTTGTGTCACCACAACAGTTACAACATGAAGAAATACAAGAATACAAAAAAACTTACGTGTGTCATCCGCTTACAAACTCCACGAGTTGGAGATACTACATAAAACTTACAAATGTTACCGCATTACAATTTTTAAATGGTAAAATTTCTAAATTTTAACGAAAGCAATTATTGTTCTAAAAAATATCTGTCTTTACTTTGAAATTAAACAAACAATAAACAGTTACCTGGATTCACATATTTCCACTTAACGAAAAAAAAACTTGTTACATCTCTGGAGTATCTATCCGGACACCATCATCCAAGAGCTTTATCCATTGGGGGTTGGAACTTGTACACTTGGAAAAACTGGAACTCTCAAAAAAACAGGAACTAAACGTGTTCAACTTTTCAACAGGAACTGGACTTTTCAAACATCTTAAAATCTTCATAAAAACGAAACAGTGGTCACTCTTTCTAAAATGATATTTACATCGAGCGAAAACTGCACCAATTTTGGCAAATTAATGCCGGTCATTTCATAATAGATAAAAATCCACCACTACTGGTGGACTTCCCCTTACTATATGTCCCAAATAAGACATTTTTTGATGTTAACAGTCTTTAGCAGTTCTCTGTCTTTTTTGACGCTCCTTAGTACGTCTTCATTAGTTTTTCTTGCTGTCCGAGGTATCTTCAGCATTCGTCTATGAACCCATATTCCAATACTTCAATTTTGTTCATGATCGATACTTTTAGCGTCCACACTTCTGCACTATACAAAAGTACAGACCAGACATAACACTTAACTGTTCTTTGCCTTAGTTCTAAACTGAAATGGTTATTGCAAACAAATGACTTCATTTTCATAAAAGTAGTTTTAGTCATTGCTATTCTACGTTTTATTTGTATGTCTGGATCTAGTTGTCCGTTATCACAAAAATTTGGTTTTGTTTGAGTTTATTTTAATGCCCATTTCCTCTCCTACCTCGTGAATACGATCAAGCAGAATTTGAAGACCTTTGATATTATCTGATAGAATTACTGTATCGTCTGCATATCTAATCACATTAAGTAGTTCCCCGTTGATTTTTATTCCATATGGTTGTCTTTCAAGTGCCTTTTTAAATAGCTAGTCCTAGTAAACATTGAACAATGTTGGCTATAAAATGCGACCTTGTCTGACTCCTCGTTGTATGAGGATTTCATCGGTGTAGTTATCTCCAATTTTTAAGATAGCAGTTTGATTCCAGTACAAATTTTAATGACACGAATATCCTTGTCATCTATTCCGATATTTTTCAGTATTTGCATTAATTTTACATGCTGTACTTTATCGAATCCATTTTCGAATTTCACGAAACATGCAAATACATCTTTTCTTTGGTCACAACATTTTTGTAATAGGATGTTTAGCGCAAAAAGTGCCTCCCTGGTTCCCATATCATTTCTAAAACCAAATTGGGTATCTTCAAGATCTTCTTCGCATTTGCGTCTAATTCTTTTGTGAAGTATTCTAAGAAAATTTTGAGTGTGGCTCATTAGGCTAATTAATCGATATTCTGAGCATTTTCTCGCGTTGTGTTTTTAGGTATTGCGATAAAGATAGATTTGAGCCAATCTGCGGGAATCACTGCGGTGTTATATATTGAATTAAAAAGTCTTACTACATATTTTATGTTATCATTCTCTATTAGTTTCAGCAACTCAGTTGGTGTATCATCTGGATCACAAGCTTTTCTAATTTTAGCATTATTTATAGCATGTTCTACTTCATATTTCATAATTTCTGGGCCGTCAGTGCAGTTTTGGTAGAATTCGACAATATTATTCCTCGTGAATCGTGTTTAGATATTACATCTTCCATTTCGTCGCACCTTTCTCTTATCCATTTTTCTTTGGCTAATTGGATCTCGTTTTTTATTCTTCTCTGCAGGTGTCTATATTCTGTTACATTAGCTTTTATTAATCGACTTCTTCTTCTTTAAGTGCCATCTTCGTTCCAAAGGTTGGCGATCATCAGGGCTATACGTATTTTCGAACCTGCTGACTGACCAATTCGTTGTTGCTACAGCTATACCATTCCCGTAGATTCTTTAGCCAGGAGTTTCGTCTTCTTCCTATGGACCTTTTTCCTGCTATTTTCCCTTGCATAATTATTCGAAACAGTTTATATCTTTCGCCTCTTGTAATGTATCGCAAGTATTCGCAGTTTTCGTTTTTTGATCGTAAATATGACTTCCTTTTCTTTATTCATTCTTCTCAAGACCTCGACATTTGTGACTCTCTCGGTCCATGATGTTCTCAGGATTCTGCGATACATCCACAGATCAAATGCCTCTAATTTTTTGATATCAATATTTTTCAACTCCATGACTCCATTCCATAGAACAGCACAGAAAGTACGTAACATCTCATCAGGCGAAGCTTTCAAGGCTGAAATCTCTTCCGTAGAACACTCTCTTCATTTTAGTGAATATGGATCTGGCTTTTTCTATTCTTATTTTGATTTTTGCTGACCTATCGTTGTCTTCATTTATAAAAGCCGACGTTTTTCCATTAATTTCAAGATGTCTGTCATCCAGTTATTTTTCTTGATTAAGTTTTTTCTATAATAATTGTGTGCGGAGATTTCGTTAACTTGGTTTTTAAATTCACTCCATAGTTCTTCTGGATCTTCTAGTTGTTCCCCGATGTTATTGATTCTATTGTTAAATTCTTTTTTAATGTTATTTTTTATGTTTATATCGTCAAAGTTAAGTACATTGGTTTTTGATTTTTGTCGCTGAATTGTTTGTTTTTAATTTAATAACATTTTAACAATATTAAAATAAACATTTGTAACCATCAATCATTGTAACAAATAATTACAATTTATAAACAATCAAACACAAAGTAACCTAATAAATTGTCCGGAACAAAATTTTTGCCAAGTAATGCTTTCAGGTGATTTGGGAAATTGTAAGAATGTCTTTGATTTATATATTTAGGACAATCTATCAATAAGTGCTTCATACTGTCTACTGTATTGCATATTTCGCATTTGGAAGATAACTATTTAAGAATAGATAGACGTGAGTATACCTACAGTGTCCAAGTCGTAGTCGTGTAATAATAATTTGAGATCTTCTACTTCTGGCAGTCGACTTCCATGAAGAAATGTCATTTTTGATGATTCTGAGTTTAGAACTGGAATCATTCTACTCCCAATTCCACGCATCTAACACCTTGTTTTTGAAATACACTTTTAGATCGCTAGTTCCAATATCCAAACAATATCCGTTGTACTATTTTACCTCTAGAACCTATTTTACCTATTTAATATTATATTTAACGTTTGACAGCTTTCGGCTTTTACACGATATACTCACAAGTGCTTTGAATGTCATTCCAATCCATTAATTCAGAAGTACGTCACCCAAAGCGCGTTTGAAATTTTCGAGGTAAATAAATTCTCGATTCTCTTTATTTTCAATTTTCCGCTGTTGAGTTTTTGATTTTAGAGTGAGACATAAAGCATTCCCACAGCTGATCTGTTTATGATCTTGTCAGAGGAAGTATAGAACGTGGAGTGAAGGCAGGAAATAAAGCAGAGATAACATTATTGGTTGAATTGTTCTACCAACATAAGCTAGTTTTGATTTGTGGTTTTGAGAATATGGTTACGATAGTTCTATTTTGTGAAATTTGGAATGCATTGCTCAAGAAAAAGCAAAATTGCTATTACTATTGTTAAATGTTTAGACTTCAAAACATAAAAAGATTAATAAGAAAAATCTAAAATAATAAACCATAATGTATTAATAATTAACAAATATTCACCCTAATTATATTCTATAATAATGAAACAGTTTTACGAACATTTTATTATTATTATTATTATTTATTTATTAACGGATATATACCATTCACATTGGAACAAAATATAAAATATAAAATTTTGCAAAGTAAGCATAACCTTGGAGAATAATTAATAAAGTTTAACAAAAACTAATAATTAACTTGAATACAAACTAATATCACACAAATATCAGTCTCTTAATTACGTTTTTAAATTGTTCCATGTTCCATTGTTCCAAAAATAAGTCCAGATCACTTTGGTATAGTCTCACCAATACACCACCATATAGCATACCATATACCATATGGTATATGGTATAGTCTCACCATATGAGTAAGAGGCTTGAAGTATTATAAAATTAACGTAAATACTGAAAAATATCGGAATGGATGACAAGGATATTCCTGTCATGAAAAATATGTAATGAAATCAAACTGCTATTGTAAAAATTGTAGAAAACTACACCGATGAAATCTCCTTACAACGAGGAGTCAGACAAGGTTGCATTTTGTCGCCAAAATTGTTTAATATTTACTCGGACCAGTTATTGACAGGCACTTGACAGACAACCATACGGAATGAAAATCATCGGGGAACTACTTAATGTGATTAGATATGCAGACGATACAGTAATTCTGTCAGATAATATTAAAGGTCTCAAATTCTGCTTGATCCTATTTACGAGGTAGGAGAGGAAATGGGCATTAAAATAAACTCAAACAAAACCAAATTTTTAGTATTTAGTCGTGACCCACATTCCGATGCAACGCTTTAATTAAACGAAGTCCAAGTTGAGAAGGTTCATAAAATAACATATTCGGGAACTGTGATAATGGACCAACTGGATCCAGACATAGAAATAAAACGTATAATGGCAATGACTAAAACTACTTTTACTAAAATGAAGTCATTTCTATGCAATAATCATCTCAGCCTAGTACTAATATAAAGAATGGTTAAGTGCTATGTTTGGTCCATACTTTTGTATGGTGCAGAAGTGTGGACGCTAAAAGTATTAAACATTAACAAAATTAAAGCATTGGAAACGTGGGTTCGTAGACGAATGCTGAAGATACCTTAAAGAAGAATTATACTTTTTGAATTGACGACCTTGCATTCCTTGACCTTAAATACGAGAAGAAGAAGTAGAATTGAGAATATTTTTTGAGTACTTTTTATACAATTTTTTAGAGTACAATAATGTTCACAAAAACGTAATTTTTAAGAATTTTTGTTTTTTAAACTTGAGTAATAAAAATCGAAGATTTAACAAACGAAAAGACACGCGACAAAGATTTACCACTCCATTTATAATTTACACTCCAGATCGCATGTTCAACACTTGTAAACTCGAACCCCAAAACTTTGGTAATATGTAATAGCAACGCATTACGAATACACTGGCGGAGCCGATGGCAAAATTTCCGGCGAAGTTTTAATTAATAAATTATACATCCACACTTCCTGGCACAAATTAATTATATTGAATTTTGAGATGTGAGACGATACCCAGTTTAGTTCTTCACTACAATATCTTACTAATTAAATTAGGAAATTTGTGAATGTGTAAATGATACTGTAATGTAGGCTTTCTCTGATGGTAGACTAATATATAGTTTAATATTGAAGTTTGAAATAGTTAATTAATTTAGAATTTTTTATATATGGACATAGTTATGCAGAATTAATCCATCCCACACTAACATAATTTTGAGATAATTAACTTTAAAGAAAATTTAATATAACAATTTGAAATAACTATGTTTATTAATTTAAATATGCACAAGTTATTTTAAGGTGTTTATTGCATCTTATGTGCGTATTTTATAAAGTATATTTATTTTTGTCATTAAATAAAAAAAAACATTTGGATCATTTCTGCAAAATTGTGTTTCTTGTGGTACAAAGCAAATTTTATTATTTGCAGATATGATCCAAAGCGGTGTTTGTCTGTATTACTGTCAAATTATATTTATTTTTACCAAAGTCTGTACATAAAACAAAGATTATATTTTTGGTAACATATCTTTACATTATAAAAACATTGAAATATTTAAGTTTAGAACGAAGAAAACATTATTCTGTAGAACTTTCTTCTTTCTAGGGGAAAATCTAGTTCATTTCCATACCCATCTATGTCATCGGGAATATTTTTGTTTCCTGTTAACTGTAGATATATGTTTTTAACCGTCTTTTGAAATAAGATCTAACAACGACTTAATGTCTTCTAACTTTGGAACTGAAAGCTCTTTACCATTAGGCCATAGAGGCGAAAGATTTTCTGGAGTAAATATTTCTGCAAAAGTTTACTTTTAGATTTTTTTTAATTATGACATGGATACGTTTCTTTTGTTAATAAAATTTCTTTGGTTTTAAGCCATATTATGGTTTCTTATCTGTATTTTCTATTGACGATAAGTTTTCAAGTTTCTGTGTACTATAGAAATTTTTCTTTTTCATTCTAGTAACCACCATTGGTTTCTTCCTTTGACACGAACGCATGACATCCATGTACTCTTCTGGTGTATAAATTAATTCGCTGCTGTAACTTAAGAGCGGATTCTATTTTGCGCAAAATTGGTGTCATTTGGCAGGTAGGGATGACCTGGTTCTAGAAATCTTTGTGAAATTTTCTGTAAAGTTGAATGTTTTGACAAAAAGAGTTTCAGTAGCAAAACGATTTTAATATTTCTATTTTGCACCCCCACATGAATCGCTCCAAAGTATTAAATGTTTCACATCAGGTTTCAGGTATTTTTCCATGTGATTAATTAAACAACTTCCAGTTTCTTGAGCTCCGCGCCTGCTTCTCCTTCCATCCATACATAACAGTAACTTTTGTCTTCTGATCCTAAGTGGATACCACAATTATATACCCATAGTTGTCGTTTATAAAAAACGATGTTTGTAGGTATTCTTGGAAGTGGGAGAGTTTTCTGTAAATCAAATGTGATGCATTCCATTTCCTGGGACATTTGACTTTCTTTTAGATCGTCCCTCATTTTTGCTCTTGCATTTTGCCAAAGTTCAACATGTTTCTGATGTTCGTCAGTTAAATAATTTCCCTCTTCTTCAGTTGCAACGTTTTTTATTTTTGTGTAAATAAATCACATTTTAAACAAGTATCTTTGTGAAGCGATTTTGTTCGTAAATTAAATTTGTTTAAGTAAATAGACTTATATTTTTCAAACGAAACACATTTTCTTACAGGATACTTTTCAACTACCATTGCAGTATACAACTCATACAGTTTTCTTACAGTCAGATTTGGCTGAAGGAATAAGGCATCAGAGCAATTTGTTCTTCTGTAATGTGATGTGTAAGTTGGAATTGATTTTAGATGACGTATTACAAGTTTGAGGTCTTCAGAAGGAGTTTTATTCCAACCTCCCTGCTTTTGTCCTCTTTGATCAACAATGCTATCAGAGCTATCCATTTTTTTTAAGATACGGTCACTTTTTGGGAGAAATACCTAATGTTTTTACAAACATATCACGGCACACTATTTTTCCTGCTAAAGTATAGGTACGACTAAAATTTTTAATTTTCCTTTGTAAACCTTCGTTTAATGTGGTATAAGATCTTTTCTTTGTGTTTTGTTTTACACAAGCGTTACATTATGGAATGTAACACTTCTGCATTTATAATGACCAAAGAAAATTGCGAGAATAACATTTGCTGATATGATTCAAGCTTTTTGAATCATTACAGTGTTAAATACATTAGTGTTATTGACTTTATTTAATTTTGTAAAAATGATTCGGGCCACTGGATCATTTTGGCTTAAAAAATAAAGTCTCGTTTTAAAATTATTTTTAAAACTCAATAATGATCCATGTGACGGGCTCATTTTTGTAAATTACTTTAAAGCCTGGTTTTAAAATTATTTTTAAAGCGCATTAATGATCCATGTGTCTTGGTTCATTTTTGTAAATTACTCTTAAAAATATTTGAAGATTCAAGTAGCATGAATCATTACTGCACAATCGATTAATGCTAAAAGAGCGTTTAAGGTTGGACATTTTACTATTATTACTGTTGTCTTGCATAGAAAAAAGTTGGATCATTTCAGCATAATTTAGTTCCGAATTTTACCGATGCAAATTTGTGTCTAACTCATATTTTAAGAAATTGTGGAATGGATCACTTCTGCATAACTACGTCCATATGATCGCACGTCATTCAAGATTCACGATGTCAGAATCCCACAGCGTTGCCAAAACATCAGAATAGTTAGTAAGTGAGGAATTGTTAAAATGTCAACTATTTGTCAAACTGTTATATTAACAGTAAATACATTTAGTTTTAAGACAACTGCAACACACTAAAATACAACAAAAACATTTTAATACAAAATTATACATATTAAATTTTAAATTCAACTGTTTTAGAGCATTAATAGTAAAAACTTCCCGCCATTATTTCTTGAAATTATGAAATATTGAAATATTATCTTATATGAAAGCTTATCAGCTTTCTACATACTATTTAGTTGTTTTGGCATAGCACAATTAGAATACACAACAATAATTAGTTTTTAGAGCTATTAATCTAAATTTAACATGTATGTATAAATACAATTTATAAATATAAAAATAATCATGAATGTGTTGCTTGTGTGAGTCCATATCAAATAGGTAAAGAAATAATAATAAGACTTACTCACAATCAAATTGATTGTGAGTAAGTCTTATTATTATTTCTTTACCTATTAAATATAAAATATATTATGATCAAATAACATCATCCAATAGCTTCCAGTAAATTTCGATTTGCAGTTCATCTAACTCGCCATCGAAGAGGTATTCTGACTTATGGTTGCTTCATAAAGAGGTCGCTAGTAGCGTACTCATGCATGTTATATTACATTTAGAAATGAAATGATGAGAACATTTCATTTCAGTTTAAGAAGAGATAATAGTGCAACTCTACTATATCTTCAAATATTGTATGGAAAAAGCGCATTTTCCGATGAACTGGAAACATGCTAAGATCATCGTTCTATTAAAACCAAGGAAGGACGAAAGAAGATCAGAAAACAACAGACCAATATCACTACTGGAGACAATAGGAAAAATACTAGAGAAAATTATCTACATGGACTGATGAACTATTCAGAAAGAAGAAGAATCATTTAGGAGGACCAGTGTGACTTCAGAAAAGGAATTAACTGTAAACTCCAACTAGCAAGCAACTAGAAACTTTTCAAATTTCAGTTGATGAAAAGATGTTTAGAATTCAAGAAATCCAGGAAAAAATGACAGAAGAATAGTCCATAACATAGAAAATCAGCTTGAAAATATCACAGAATAGTGATTGCGAGTAAAATAAATCACAGTAAAATCTTCTCCAACATCGCAAAATCAGCTTGGCGTCGTTTTTTTCTAACTTCCGCTTTCATCAATCAGATTCCAGCATTATTCACCCAACATCTTTAATTACAACTAATCACATTCAATAATTTTTCAGTAAACAAACTCTCTGTGGTCGTGACGTTATATCATTTGGTATTTACAATTTTATGAATATTTCCTTTCGTATTGATTACAAGTCTCGATAAAACAATATAACTAAACATCAAGATTATTATCTACCTTCACCTTTTCCTAAAAGCTTTCTCCTTACTTTCAAAATTCTGTGTCCAAAATATTTCTATTTCGTATTTAAAGAATTCCTATACATGTGCCTTTGACATATTTTTTTATTAAAAACGAGACTATTTTCCTAGTCTATGGATACCGGGTATCAACATGATACCCGGTATCATATCAATATCTATCTAATGTTCACACTAAGAAACACAATTATTCATCCGTATCTATATGCATATTATTTATTTTCTGTTTTTTTTTAATATTTCGTTGTAAAAAATTTTATTGCACATTGCGTTTTTCTATTTTTTTATCGAATTATTTTTATTGATTGTATTGTAATTTGATCAGAATGATGGTCGCATTTTAACCGAAATAGATAATAACCTTATACGAAGATTCTTTTTAATTTAGATCGATATTTTAACAAATTATTTTTAAACTTTGTGTAGTGTAGTGGGATGATTTTTAATATTCTAGAGCCACAGTCACCTGCGGAAGTCACACGAGCGATACCCAATAAACATTAAGCTGTTACCCTAAGGCAATGTTGATTGGCTTTGAACAAGCATCATTCTAACCTCGTTATTATCATCAATCTATTTGGTACGTAATTGTATTTTCCGCAAATTGATATGCAACGAATTCTGCATAGCAATACCGCGTTCCAGCAGGATATCTGCATTTACTATCCATAATTCGAGATTAGGAGATGTGAAGCACCATCGCACGCTAAATTTGAATATATGGCACTCGAGAGTTAAATTGTGAAAGGGGAATTGAGAAAAGGATGCTGTTGGGCAAGACAGAGTAAGTGATAGAGTAGATAAAGCTTATACTACGAGGTAAAGTACGATACTACTTAAGTTTTAAGATCCAGTAAAAATTGATAGTTATTGGTGGAAATCAAATTAAGTTATTTTTTCCTTTAAAAAGTGCATACAAGGCAAACTTTTATTTAATTTTGGTCTCATTCACATCTTGCTAAAGCTTGTAACCTCATAAGACATTCTATATTCATTTCTTCCTTACATATCAAAATACAGCTTGTAACATAGGAGTTGCTAAGATGCAAAACTCAATCGTTATCGAAAATGAAAAATTTGAGATAGTTGTGAATTCTGACACGAATGACTGCCCTTTACAGTAGTGTTATCCCAAAGTGTAGCAAAACGTGCTCATGTCTCTTGAATTTTACTATATAAAATAAGAGTTAGTAGCAAAACTATTTGGTTCTATGTAAGAGTTAGTTCTATATAAGAAATAAAAGAAATCTTTTATCAACGTCTATTTGCCTTGCAATTTTTAGAAGGCTCAGATTATAAGCAGAAATCTGAATTGTGCTTCGAAACTATTTTACGGATTTTTTTATTACATGTCGCTATTGCGTCCGTATTAAAGCCATTTTATTGTTGCTTCTTAAAAAAAAAAAGAAAATATTGATTTTTCACGTTGAGAACACCTATGAATAACTGTTCTGATGAGACCTATTAGGTCGAAATACGTATCAACAGATACATAGGCGCTGTTTGCGTGAAATCAAATATTTGCTGTCTTTTTTATTTCAGGATATGTATTACTTATTACTATATTAATATTATTTATTAAAGATATAAAAGTAAGAAATACCTTTTAGTAAAATTTAACTGAATGTTTGAATATGCTACGTTCGTTTCAGTTTTTTTTTTTCATGCAAACAGTCATTTTTAGTTAAGAATGCAATTATTATTTACGTACTTTAAAAAAAGTTAATTATTTCGGCCGATTTTCATTATTAACTTTGATTTTGACAGTCACTTAACTACCAATTGTTATAATTAACAAAAGAAAAACAATTTATCAATAACTAACTTGAATCCAAACAGATAATTTAATTTCAAGAATTTCCTGGATTTACAACATCCTCCGAATTCTCTTTGTAGATCTACGGAGGAACTTAAAATTAACTTTAAACTCTTAAACTTTCAATTAAGTTATTTCCATTATCTGCTGTCTCTCTCGATTTTTGTTTACGAAAAAGTTTTATCTAATTCTATCAAGAGATACAGTCAGGCAGAGATAATACTTTCGGAATATATTAGGTGCTGAAAGGAAGTACGAGTATAAAAAGTTTTATACAGTTTATCCTACGTCAAATAGAGTAATTGTAATTGTCTGGAATATAAAGATATATTATATCTTTATATCTTTATTATATTATATTAATCTTTTATAGTTCCACCGTGTATAATTGAGATATTGTGAAACATATCAAGTAATATTTTAATAATTAGAGTCAATTTAATTTGCAGACTTAATAAACTGCCGAATAATATATTTTGTTGCAAAAACGGGCTAGATTTTATTGTATTGTAAGCTCATAGTTCAAAGTTTGTTAGTATGATAGAAGCATTAGCCTCTGTGCTGAGGTATACATTATTAGTGAAATTATACATTGGGGATTTGAGCTCATTTAAGTGCATAAGTTTATAGATAGTTACCTAACCAACAACTAGAATGTAATTATTAGTAGATGTCAATAAAACTATAATTTTTACTCCACAACTTCATCATTTTATTGTATTACCATCGTCGATCGAAACGAATAGGACAAAGGGGCATTAGAAAATAATTCGATTCTAATATTTACATCGTTTTGTTCATAAACAAAAGTAGATATGTACAAATGTTTTGGTAAATCCATAATTCTATTATAACTCCTACTTGCTTTCCTTAGTAGGGTTAGAAATATGCACAGTTCGACAAGTCTAATTTGTTACTAAAGTGTTCTTGTCAGGGGATAGAATCTATGCAAACTCATCCCTTTGCAAACTGTGTCCTGGCTAGTCGTCGTCATAGAGCAGTGGATAATGGGGGGATTCTGTAAAGATGTATTGGACGCCACCCTATTTTTTATACAAAAACTATAGGGAAAAAAATATATAAAAATCATTAAATTCTTAACTTCAAAGAAGATCCTGTTGTGTTAAAACTATTGTAGAAATAAAAAGCTAAATAAATTTTTTTATCTTTATTCTCTGGTTGAGTTCTTTAAATCAGTCAAGGTTAAACAAAGAAAAAATTGTTTTTATGTAGTCAGACATCAGAGTAACCATAATAATAGCTGACTGAGCTGGCACAGATCATAAATATAATGTCTCATTTATTGACAACAAAACATCCCCGTCAAGATCATGAGCACTTCAAAAATTAATAGTTTACATTACAGGTGTTGATGAAATTATTTAAAGATCTGTTATAAAATTAGACAATACAATAGTAGCAAATTTATATGTTGTAAATGAAATATTTAACTATAATTGAATTTACATTTGTCAAAATATTTATATCAAAAATACAATGAAAAAATAACCGTTATTTAATTAAGATTGACTAATTAACCATAAACTCTTATTTAGATCAATTTGCTTATTTGAATAGTGATATTATGTCCTTTTTATGAAAGGTTTAAAAAAAATATTAAAATGTATTAAGGAAAAGCCGCTAAAAATACTCATTTTAAGAAATGTCAAAAATTAAACAGTTTGCACCTATGAAAACATGTGAAAATATGGATAAACTGTGGAGCCCTATGAAGATATACCAGTTAATATCACCCAAAATGTATTCATTAAATCATTACTAAAAAAAGTGTTTCAAAATTTAAATTTAAAGAAAAGTCTCTCAAAATACATATTTTAATTTTCACCATAAATACCTTTGTGTGAACTTTACATGAAACTTCAGCTTGAAAACGGGACTTTCCCAAATACAGGCTGATGCTGAAGGAAAAACCTTAACAAAATTCCAGATGAATCCTTATTCAACAAGAGCACAGAACCGGCTACCCTGGACAAAGTGTTATCTCAAATTGACAGGATTCTTGGAGAAAAGAAAATTGTTAGACCGCTTCTAACCTCATGGAAGTTGTCTTTGATCCCTTATACTGTATCCCAATGTGAATTGTGTGAATGTATGTAAAAAACTGCATCCACCAGTGTGAATTCTACTGCTTACATCAGCATTTTGCAACAAAAAAACTAGATTTTACTAGTTAATTCTGGATAAGGCCAGACGCCTAAACACATGTCAGCTAAGACGGCAAAAAAATGCAAAATTCCCTTCTGGTTGTTTTATTTTTTTTTTTGTTCTTACAAACCCTTGATTTAAAGGAAACCAAAATTCGACTTTCCTCTACGAAAGCGTATATCAGAAAGGCCAGAATTATTCAGATGTCAAAAATATATCGACAACTGACAGAAAATAAATTACCATACCCATAGAACTTCGTTCTCCATAGATACACACTGAGTAAACTGATTTATGGGATAAGATTGTTATACTAAACACATTACTAGGTTATAATTAACTGGTTGCATACCTAATAGGAACTCATTTAGAATTAAAATTATTTGAATTAATGTGAACAATTATTGACTATTTAAATATTTATTTTAACAAACGAGCTGAGATATATTTAATCAAAAAAAATTACATTGTACGTGAAATGGACATTTTTCACGTTACACTATGAATACTACAATAGTTTCCTATTTGTTCGCAAAACATTCAAGAATTTCAGACTGTAAATCAATGCGATTATCAGTAGCAGTTTATTTTTGTCAAAATGTACTCTGCTCGTTAACCAGGAGGTAATTTTCTTTTTTTTTTTTCTTTTTTTGTTATCTATTTTTTTCATGACGTTGCATATTACATTTTTGAGTAGAATAGGTCTATATGAGGAAATTTTAGTTTGTGCATTGTTAGGTTTGAGAATAGATAGTATTATTGAGAGCTCCTGAAGTTTGGAAAGACTTAACCATATTCAATTGAAAATTTTTAGGACAACAAACACATTTAGGGTTGTCTGCCAATTTTTCCAAGAATACTGTTACGAACATGCATTCAGCGTGACCCGTGTAAGGGTTGCATCTCGAAAGGGGATCGCGAACCTTAGCGATGTATCGAGCGCTGTAGAAATCAATTTGTCAAGCAATAAATTAGAGGTAGGACTATCTCAGAAGATTCGATAATAATACATTTGGTATATATAAGTAACGATGTTATGAGTTAGTTTAGTTGTTAAGATATTACCGAATTGTAAACTTATAAATAAATATATTTAGATAAATATGAACCGCTCGTTTTATTAAAAACGCTACAACTAAGGTTATATTATCAGTATTGTTCTGAAACTATTTTCTTTTGGCTTCCTAATGCAATTACCATTTTTATTGATAATAAGTCACAATTTATATTTAAAATAAGCTACGTTTCAGTTTACACTCCGGAAATCGTTCTCAAAATAAAAATTATAAATAAATTAAACACATTTTGTTTTTTGCTTCTTACTGAAAATTTCTTCTAATAATTTAATTTTATCTCATTGATAATGACAATTCAGACATATATTATACATTTTAAAGTACTTAAATGACTTTAAAATGAGTTGCGTCTCTGGGACGACTGTATTGTAAGATAGTTCATTCGATTACAAGAACTCTATTTTAACTTGAAAATATCCGTCAGAAAAATCAAACCCTATGATTCGTCTTTAAAAAAGACAATCACATGCAATGACGATAGTAAAATTCTCCTGTTAATAATTCCATGATAATGAGACAAAATCTCTTTAAATCATGTCCATAAATAGCCTAGCTAAGCAATTTGCTTTAGCGTTGACTAAATAGTTTACTGTGAAATTTTGTATATTTAATTAGGAGATAAACATACTTCCTTGATTGCAAAATGTTGATTAATTAGATTGAGGAAAATGTATGGGACAATGAATAAAGAGTTTAAAGGAAAGATGGAACAATACTTATAAAATAAACCAGATTATACCAAGAAAGCAACAAATTGTGTAAGAGGTCGATGTTCGACCAGCAAGCAGGAGAGACGTGTTTTAGGCACTCAAATATCGTGCTAGTTAAATAGTAATTATTGAAGTAAATTTAAAAGTAATTAAGTATTAAACTAAGTGAAAGTGATTTGTATACTGAATATTGGAATCATGAGTAGATAAAATATACTTTTTTCATATATTTGGATTTAGATATTTAATCTAATCACTGCAATTAGTTTTATCCAAGTATTATCCAATTTCCACGAGTTGATATCACAGCGAAAGCTGTAAAACAAAGCTGATTTTAAATCCTTTTAAAAGATGTCATCCTCCAGTCAGCTACCACAAAATGCATTATACTCAAAATCAGTTAGTGAACCACGTAGTATATTAATCCCAAACAGAGATAAAGCTATTCTACTTAACACTCTAGAGAATTTTACAATTAACGATTATCTTGGATTGAGTCAGCATATAAAAATAACCAAATACTATTTTCGCATCTCGTATATCAAACGGTTAGAATATACAAATATCTATAATCTAAAAACCTAGTAGATAAATTCTTAGCAGAAATAAAGATAATAGTAAATAGCGAGAAGATTAATAACTCCATCAGTCCGCTTAATTATGTCCAAGCATACTTTCTAACTTAATAATGGACGAATTAATGAAACTAGGTTTAAATTCTCTCCTACGGGCCAAATCCTGCCGTCAGTCATATTCTAAGCTTCCGAAGACAAATTTTCGTTTCACCTTTTCCAGGAAATTTTGTATTATCTAAATATTTTCTTATCGAATTGGAACAAACTTCATATCACATATTTATATCCTAAAACGAAACATGTTTTAAATGCAAACTTACTGGACACCAGGCAACTAATTGTCCAAATTTTTCACCTTTCAACCATCCTCACAATGATAGTGCAATGCAAAATGGGACAAAATTCATCAATAAATTATACTCAACAAGATAATCTTTAAAATACTTCCACAATCTCAAATACCACTCCCTCCACGCTTAATACGTCTTCCCAAACTACATAACAAATACATCTATACATTTTACCACTTCTTCAGTTAATATTACAATCGCAACACCAACATCGTCTGAGTCATCCTCGAATACCCAAAAACATAAATCAACCTCACTCGAAACAAGTCAACACTTACCTTCAACCAAAAGGTTGAATGCTCGAATAAATGAACTTTGATAATATACAAGACAAATATCGAGCACAGTAATAATTTAATCTTGCCCAAGTACTTTCGATCACTAGATCATCTTCAGGGGCATTTCGTCAATTGCGGCCTATCCGACAAGAGTGGAATGTTATAAATATAAAATGGGACATAACAATACACTACACAAAGACAAACACTTTAAAATTTTGAGAATCTTCTGTCTCCGTCTTCTATATCCCATGTAACTTTGCCTATCCTCAAAATTTTAAAGTGTTTGTTTGTTTTTTTTGTAGTGTATTGTTATGTCCCATTTTATATTTATGACATTCCACTCTTGTCGGATAGGCCGCAATTGATGAAATGCCACTGAAGATGATTTAGTGATCGAAAGTACTTGGTCAAGATTAAATTAATACTGTGCTCGATATTTGCCTTGTATATTATCAAAGTTCAAATATCTAAAAATTACTAGAACGAATTAGAGAATATGTGGAAAGGGTAAAGCAATTGTTAAGCTTTCATCAAGTACTGAATCCATTCGAAAATACACGAAGTATAATATAATCAGCGTAACAAAATTGTATTCACAAGACTATCATGCAGTTATAAAGTTTCTAACGGAATTACATCTATACTACATCGACAAAAGAATAAAACCAAAAGCACCAAATTAATACGAAAACTCGGCAAACAAATAGGTTTACTCTCTGCAATGAAAACTTCATTGTAGAAAGAAGATTCCAACTCATCGGTAAATAATTCCTCTAACGAATACTAAGATCACTGCTTACTTCATTTGTATGACTTTATGTCCATACCATTTAGGTTTACAACGAAATGAAGAAGCAGATGAACTAGCCCGCTTAGCATGTCTTAGTTTAGCTCCATTCTTATTAATGAGGTTTCTTCTGATGACTTTAATTCAGAAATATAATATAAAGTGTTAAGTGCGTGGCAAAATAAGTGGAGTGCATCACAAAATAAACTCAAGGTAATCAAACAATGTGAGATGTGGGTTTTTTGAAGGATGCTGAAGATGTCTTGGACAGAGCACGTGACCAACAACAAGGTGATAAAAAGAATGGGTACTGAGAGAGAACTCCTAAATATTGTAAAAAAACAGAAAAACGAGTTATCTAGGGCATATTTACAGAGGACAACAATACAACTTCCTACGACTTATAATGGAAGGAAAAGTGGAAGAAAGAAGAGGTCCAGGAAGAAGAAAATGCTCCTGGTTAAAGAATGTAAGAGACTGGATAGGTAAAGACACACATTCGATACTAAGAACAGCTCAAGATAAAGAGCAATTTGCTGTAGTTATAGCCAATCTTCAGTAATGGAGAAGGCACCTTAAGAAAAATCAAACAATCAATGAAACCGTGGCTCCAATCCATAGGGAATAGACACGACCAAGTGAGAATCACACGTTTGCGACTAGGACATAGTAACTTTACACATAAACACCTCTTTACGCGAACTGTGCTGCCAATGTGTGAACATTGTCAAAATAACACTCTCCGCGAAGCATATGAAGCAGCAAGAAAGAAGCACACAGCCTTAGTAAAAAACATGAACAATAAAAACAGAATAAGTTACCTTAAAGACTCAGCCCTATATCAATTGTTGTAATTTTTTCTAACTTTACCTGTATTATATTTTTTAGGTCGCTAATATTCCTTGTGGTTACAGCTTAAATAAACAAAAAAAAACAAATTGTGTAGCAATCACATCTATCAACACTATACAGTTAACAAAAAGTCACATACAGCTACCCAAACACTGAAAGATCACAAGATGTTATATCAATCTAAAAATAAAACGACATCTCTTGTTTACGATTGTTGTAAACAGTTGTTTAACCCATTAATGTCTGAATTATTTTTTTTTTTTAAGTTACAGTAGTAAATTTTAGATAAACACATGAGACACGTATTCTAAGCAATTTATAACTTAAACAAGCTCATTTGTTTAAATATTTTTTGAGTTAGAGGCCGTGCCTTACATGGAACGCTAGGATTTTAAGGTATATTTAAATAACATTTTTTTTTTCGAAAATTTATTAAAAAAGAAAAATTAAACGTAAGAAAACTACACTTTTAAACAATAGACAAATAAATATAAAACTATTTTTTTCTATGAAAGGAAGCAAAACAAGTAAAGCATAACCCAATATCACATTTTGGGCACTGCGTTCGTACGGCACTGCCTACATGATTATTCCCTGCATAACGTCTTCGTTTGGAACTAGGCTCGTATTTAATGTAATGATCAAAACGATCATACTGAATATTTTCGTGAACTCTAGAGATCCCAGCAGATGTTGAAGGACGACCGGCTCCTTTAGGTAGATTTTTGTATTTTGATAAGTAGCATCGAACTATTTCCCTTCTAAACTGAAGTTGGCAAATTTTTTTCCCAGTACTTCTGGCTAAAACCCACGCGTTCTGAATGCTGACATCCAATAACTATGTGAAGATGGAAAACCACCATTTTTTCCCTCTAATTCCAATCCGATACACATTGACATTAGCATCCATCTGATCAGTGCCTCCCATGTAGTTGTTATATTGGGTTATAGCGTCAGGTCGTGGAATTGCTATTTTTTTCTTTTGAGAAGCACAATATCTGTTAGCTGAGGTTAGAGGAAATACCCCATGAACATTAGATGCCACAGGGACAACGGAATTCTCTTTCCATCGTACAATGGCAATCGAGTCATTTTTTGATACGCTGTAGTCATATGTTCCCCTATCCATCTTCTTCTTCATTTCTTTTACCGATTTCAAAGGGCAAGTCTTAGGAACGCGATTTTCTGTAATTGTTCCAGTTCCACCGTAATTATGTTCTGCCATGTATGCAAGCAAATTCAATATCTAGATCATTTATAAGTGATATGAAGAGGTACTGTTGCTTTACCATACCGTTTTTGATCATCCGCATTGGCATTTGAAGTGGATCCTTGGTACACTTCAAAATTGATCAAATATCCTTTTTTAGTGTTGAGAGACCAAACTTTGTACCCAAAAACGTATTGGTTTGCCACGGATATATTGTTTGCATCCGTGGCGACCAAAATATTCAATCATTGACTCATCTAGCCAATTTCTCTTTCGGGTACAAAATATTTTATAAATTTGTCTTTTAACAAATTCATCAAAAGTCTAAGTTTACACATTTTGTCATCTTTATGTAGGTTTGTATTGTCACTGCAGTGCAGGAATCTCATAATTTGATCAAAAAGGGTCACGTCTCATAGCTTGATAGACCATATTGTTTCTTACATCCTCACCTGAATCCCAAAACATTCTTCTATAAGGAAGATCACAATATCCAGAAACAATGAGTATACCAAGAAAACATCTCATTTCGCCCAAGGTAATCTTTGGATTCGGACAATTTATGAATAACGCATATTTATTACTTTCGTTCACTAAATATTCTATAACTTCATCATCAAAAAATTGTTCAAAAATATCAACAGCAGTCTTATCTCGATATTGTGTATAATTCTGTTCTGGAAAATTGTTGTTTCTCAGGGTACATGCCAAATCTGTATCTTTTGCCCCATTATATATTATATTTTCTTTATTCTGTTTAGTGTGAGAAGTAGTTGGTAAATTTTCTTCATGCTGTTTATAACTTATCCTTCTACCGCTTACGGAAACAGCTTCGGCTTGTGCTTGTAACTGATGACTTGGCAAATTGTCTAACAAACCTCCAGAGTCTTCATCAGCTGAATCTTCATCTGACACACTTCATCATTTTTTGATACGCTGTAGTCATATGTTCCCCTATCCATCTTCTTCTTCATTTCTTTTACCGATTTCAAAGGGCAAGTCTTAGGAACGCGATTTTCTGTAATTGTTCCAGTTCCACCGTAATTATGTTCTGCCATGTATGCAAGCAAATTCAATATCTAGATCATTTATAAGTGATATGAGAGGTACTGTTGCTTTACCATACCGTTTTTGATCATCCGCATTGGCATTTGAAGTGGATCCTTGGTACACTTCAAAATTGATCAAATATCCTTTTTTAGTGTTGAGAGACCAAACTTTGTACCCAAAACGTATTGGTTTGCCACGGATATATTGTTTGCATCCGTGGCGACCAAAATATTCAATCATTGACTCATCTAGCCAATTTCTCTTTCGGGTACAAAATATTTTATAAATTTGTCTTTTAACAAATTCATCAAAAGTCTAAGTTTACACATTTTGTCATCTTTATGTAGGTTTGTATTGTCACTGCAGTGCAGGAATCTCATAATTTGATCAAAAGGGTCACGTCTCATAGCTTGATAGACCATATTGTTTCTTACATCCTCACCTGAATCCCAAAACATTCTTCTATAAGGAAGATCACAATATCCAGAAACAATGAGTATACCAAGAAAACATCTCATTTCGCCCAAGGTAATCTTTGGATTCGGACAATTTATGAATAACGCATATTTATTACTTTCGTTCACTAAATATTCTATAACTTCATCATCAAAAAATTGTTTAAAAATATCAACAGCAGTCTTATCTCGATATTGTGTATAATTCTGTTCTGGAAAATTGTTGTTTCTCAGGGTACATGCCAAATCTGTATCTTTTGCCCATTATATATTATATTTTCTTTATTCTGTTTAGTGTGAGAAGTAGTTGGTAAATTTTCTTCATGCTGTTTATAACTTATCCTTCTACCGCTTACGGAAACAGCTTCGGCTTGTGCTTGTAACTGATGACTTGGCAAATTGTCTAACAAACCTCCAGAGTCTTCATCAGCTGAATCTTCATCTGACACATTGTGTTGGTCCGGTGGAGCTATATATATTTTAGAAACATCATCGTCTTTCCACCATTCGTCAGATTCAATGATGTCCGTAAGTTCTTTAAGAGTCAAAATAAAAAAAAAACAGACCCGTTTAGCCTAGTGTGTCATATATGGTACGCTAATAAACAAAGGCTTATAAAATAATTACAAAATATAATTGAACTAAACTGCAGTTATCATACCATTCCTTATACTTCATTTGAGACTCATAATGAAAATAAAACGTTAGTTTTGAAAAACATAGAAATTATTTACTTACGGTCGAGAACTGGCCATATTTATTCTTACAATTTTTTCAACACTTTTTAGGGTATTAAACTGTACATACTCCTTTCACAAAATATGAAATAAGTGTACACCATCAGTTTGGCAACAAAAAATACTAATGTGTAATGGTGGTTGCAAACATCTAAACCTTCCACAGAATCTCAAATAAATTTTTAAATACCGTAAAATTTTCTGTATCATATATGGCACGCTAGGTAATAATGGGTTAACACCAAAATAATGTAAACTTGTTGAAGCTTATAAGACCAATAAAATTGAGTGAAATTGATTTTCGGGTTAGAAATTTAAACATCAAAACAAAATAAAAAATGTAATTTTCATTACGAAAAATTTTCGTTTAATCCGATATCAGAAATATCTGTGATAAAATATGTCATATTTAATGTTTTGATCACTTTTACAATTCAATATTTTCCGCTATGCATAAAAACTAAATGGCTTAGTAATTAGGTTAAAAAGGATACTAATCTTTTAATATATTCTAATTTTTGCATTTCAACCCTCCCCTGACACTCTAAACCGACCAAATCCTAGATTCAAATATCCCGAAAAGGTTATAAAGCGAAAACGATCGCATAATATTATCGCTTTAGCTTCCATATACTCGTTCCATTTGCGATTTTCGATACCATTGTCATCGAGTTCGTACCTATTGAAGGCAAAAGGGCCAATTTGTGACGTCAGCAAGTTGAAGAGAGAATTTCAAGCGTGGCCTCTGTTTTCTGACTCAATTATACGATGTAAAGGACCTTTCACGTTTAATATGGAAAGGAAATATTAGTTAGATAGAGATACCGCTCCACTCAAAAGATTGAAGAGGCTTCGTTCATACGTGGTGGCTTCTTTCGTGTGGTACAAAAAAAGGATGTTGAAACAGACTACCGTACAAAAAAACTTATATACTTGAACTTCCTGCGTTTGTTTATAATTTAGTAGTAACCTACTAAAAAAAGAACTATAAATGTATGATAATTTTTTGCTCAAAATTAAACTAAAATAAGTAATGTAACAATAAAACAGTAAAAATTTTTGTTTTTAACACTCAACCACAAGATTTATTTTAAATTATTATCAGTATAGCTGTTTGTTAAGGGAAGAACTGTTTATCCCAAGTTATTCAGACTTATGTCTGCATTTTTAAGTTTGTTGATTTCCATAGATTCTAATAATGATAGCTTAAGGCCTTTATTTTGAATGTGAGGAATTTCAAATTCGTCATTAAAAGGATGGTTATGACCTAGAAGATAAAATGCGTACGTAGAGTCTGTTTTTTATATTATTGAAAGCCCTTTTATGTTCTGCTATACGTTTGATAAAAGTTTTACCAGTTTGACCGATGTAAGTTTTTGGGCAGTCGCTACATTTAAGTTTGTATACACCGCTGTATAAACTCGGTTTCATCGTTCTTGGCGTATGCCTGAAATAAGCTACTTCGGAATTTTTAATATTTGTCTCTCTCTGATACACAGATGCGTAATTCAATTGTGCGAGTCACGTTTGTCATGGTAAAGTACGATGAGATGGGAATGAACAGACCACTTACGGCTCCAGTATTGTAGCAATAACACCGATGCGTTTGGCCGATACGGTGTCGGTGATAAGTTCGGCCTCTTTACGAATACAGATAGCTGCCACTGGAGGAGGTAAACGAATCGAGCTTAGACAAGGAAAGACAGATGAAACAACTTATTGCAAGTATGTTTACACGCACATACCAAGAAAGATGAAAACGTCTATATAATTGCTTTTTGTTTTGGCTCTTGTTGTTCGTAATATGAGCTCCGAAGCCTGGAGAACTATAAAAACGATATGAACAACGATAAAAAACCAAGTCATAATAAATAGAATACCAGAGAACACACGGATCGAGCATTTTGAGAACTTATTAACAGAGAGAAGAGAAAGGTTTAAACAGACAAATGAACAAGTGCAAGTAGAAGAAAGAATAGAACTATCAACAGAATAAGTGAAAGAAGCAGTTAAGGGAATGAAATTAAGAAAATATCTAGGCCCAGGCGGAATACATCCAAAATTAATTAGATATGGATCATCAAAACTGCTTGAAATGATTCGAAAATTATTCGAAAGATGCTTAAACGGAGAAGAAGTTCCAGAAGAATGGAGACAATCGTATATCTCTTCAATACACAAGAAAGGCACAAAAACGGATCCTAAAAACTATAGAGGGATCGCAGTGATTGCTACTATAGGTTAACTATATACAAAAGTACTGAGAAACCTGATAGAAAATGATATTTAAGATAAACAACCCGAAGAACAAGCGGGATTTAGGGCCGGACGTTCCACTATGGATAATATTTTCACATTAAAAATTGCAATGTAAAAACGAGTGCAGAGAAATAGAGAAACCCATATAGCTTTAATAGACCTGGAAAAAGCATATGATAGTGTACCGATCTCCCAACTATGGATAGAAATGGATTACTTAAAAATAAACCCAATTCTTATTAACGCCACTCAAAAATACTACGAACAAAACTTTGCAAAAATTAAAATGGGACAAGAAATCACCTCTCCTTTTCAAACAACAAAGGGACTAAGACAAGGCTGCTGTCTGTCACCCACCTTATTTAAAATCTCTTTGTACAGATCCTTAGTGAAATGGGTAAAAAAATGTAGAAACATGGGTATAACGGTGGAAGAAAACACGCTATATACACTTTTCTTTGCGGATGACCAGGTAGTAATTGCCGAAGATAGCTACGATCTTAGCTATATGGTAAGAAAACTTCAAGAATATGAGGTGGCAGGTCTAAACATGAATATGATAAAATGTGAATATCTATCAGTGGGAACAGATGAAATATGTGACCTAGTCTTGCTCTTGGGCTTTACATGCCCAAGTTCTTGTTTGTTCTAAAAGCTAGTGTTATTTATTTCGTTTTTGTGCTTAGTTAAGATAACATTATTAAATATATGTTTTAAGTAGTTAATATAGTTTAAAGTAGTAAATATTTATGCAAATATTTTTTACTTTTTTTGCATACTTCGCCAAGTTTAATTATTATCTATTCTTTAAAATATACTTAATACTCGTAAAACAAGTTTTCATAGCTGAAATGTATTATTATCCTACGTATTATCATTGTTATCACTTATAGATTTGTTAACCTATTGTTACGATAAATATGTATCATAAGTAAATATTCTTTAATTCTGATATGTTCTATAAATTCCAAGTAATACCTACCTGAAACGATCGGTCCCCCTCCGATATAAAAAAAACCTGCTTTTGATGAAATTCTTTCGATGGAAGGGCATCGATTCTTTGCCGTGATTCCAGAACTAACGGTTATTATTATATATATATATATATATATATTATATATATATATATATATATATATATATATATATATAATATATATATATATATATATATGGGACATTTTATTTAGAGAGCGGTTAGTCGAAAATAAATTGTTGTATCGAATAAATGGTGTAATAAATTGATATAAATTATTGTGTTTTAGTGAATTAGAATAAGGGAAATAAAGTAAATAAATTGGACTAATAAAAAACTCAACACTTAAAATAAACCAACTGTCTTTTTCTACCTTTTAATAAAATCTCCTCCGCAATAAACACAAATAACACAAAAGTTTTTCAACGGCCAGCATAAATTATTCTACGGTTTTTAACACAAAAAAGGTCTACGTAATGCACTGTATTTGCATTATTGAAGGTAAAGAAAGAAAAACCTTACCCACTCGCTAGGAGCTTTCAAGTTTTATATGGACCCGTTTCAATTGCAATAAAACTGAATCTTAACTCCATTCAGAAGTGGCACGTAACCGATCTTTCAACAATTTTAAATTGTAAATGGACATCTCTTACTCTTTTTAAATTATGTAAGTGATGATATATTTACTTTATAAATCTGAACTGATTTAAAGAAGAAAAATACTATTTATTGTTTAAATTTCGCATAGTGTTCTGAAGCTATTGTCTTGTGGCATCTTAAAGTAAGTACTATTTTAATGAGAATAAGCCACAAAAGAAGGTTAAAATAAGTTTATCGACGTTTCAATTTCCACTTCGCATCTTAAAATATTTAAAAGATTTCTAGTAAATAGATACCATACGACCCAAATGCGATAAAACCACCACGTAAGAATGGTTAACTAGAAGGACAGATCCTGTCATATGCTCTAATGTACGAAATGTGCTTGTGTTGAGAGTCACGTAGGCGTGGGGATTCGTGGTTGACATTTTTTTATTGTTTTCTATAGAATAGTTGTGCCTGCTGCCGAATTGTTTTGTACTAGCGATTTAACGATCTTATAATACTATTTAATTATAGATGGAATTCGACCGTTACTTGATGGAAACTCATTTTATGTAACAATAAAACACTGAAAATGTGTTTTCAAAGCTTCCACAAAATTTATTAAAATCTTATCACTACAGCTGTTTCGGTAGAGTGACTTTCTCAGGTAATCTATTTTTGGCATGCGTTTATATAGTGTTTAATTAAATAGGTTAAGGAGAAGTTATTACCTGTCAAGTTGTCTGTGTTTTTTAATTTGTTGGAAATTAACATATTTACAAATTCTTAACCTATACAGTCTGATCATATTTCTGATTATATTTCTGATCATATTTCTGATCTCATGGTATTTTGCATACAAATTTTATCTTTGATCTATTTTAGAATCATAAACAGTATATATCAAAAGCTTTATACCAAAGTAAGCGTGATAAGCTTTCGTTATAAAGTCTGTTATGGTTCGTTGATGTTTTCCTACTGTCAAATCACGACACACGTAACAAAATATATCAGGATTATTCTTCATCATCATCACAGTCATTAACATCTTAGTAGATGTGTTGTGGTTCATAATTGGGCTTCAGCAGCTCGGACAGTTTGATTGATAATATTTCTCCACTGGTCGCGGTCATCAGTTATATGTATTGCCTCAGTGTACTGTTTATTGAGAAGCTTTTTAGTAATGTCCGCCCATCGCTGTGGAGATCTTCCGCGTTGGCGTTGAGTCTGAGGCCTTCCTTGGACCACCAACCGCTCCATTTTGTGATCACTTCGATGGATATGGCCAAAGAACTTTAAAATTCTAGAGTAAACGGTACTGGAGAGACGTTGATCCGGTTTAATTTCATCCAGAACCGAGATATTTGTACGGCGAGCCGTCCATGGAATTAGAAGCAGGCGTCTCCATGTCCACATTTCAAAGGCGTCTGTACGTCGTCAATCTGATTCTTTGTCTGTCCATGTCTCGCATGCATAGTAAAATATGGAAAAGACCAGAGTTGAAAACGAGTCTCTTTTTGTTTGTCATAGTAATGTAACGATCACGCCAGACCCCGTTTAGTTCACTCATTGCTGCTCTTGCTAGTTGAATGCGTCTTCTAATTTTGGATTCACAACTGCCTGTGTTGTTAACTAGAGCTCCAAGATATATCATAGATGAGACTACCTCGCATCCCGCAATAGTTTGGGTTTCAGGAAACTGTTGTTGGCGATCAATAAACATGATTTTGGTTTTGTTGTAGTTAACCATGAGTCCAAATTTAGCACTTTCTACCTCGAGTTTTTTTAATAATCTAGTAATTTCTTCTGGAGTAGAGGCTAGAAGTGTAGTGTCGTCTGCGAAACGCAAGTTAGATATCTTAACACCACCTAGGTTTACTTCTCCCTCCCAACCATCCAAAACTCTGCGCATTATGAACTCCGAATATATGTTAAATAATAAGGGGGATAAAACGCATCCTTGGCGTACTTCCTTCTCCAAAGTGCCTTTGTCAGACAGATATCCGTCCATTCGAATATATGCCAGGTTATCTTGATACAGTTTGCTAATAAGGTGAGTCAAGTGTTTAGGTACACCCATTGTCGTCAATATGTTCCATAGTTTGTCCCATCTAACATTATCAAAGGCCTTTGTATAATCGACGAAACATATAAATATCGGGATCTGGTATTCTCTGGCTTTTTCTATGATGTTTCGTACATTAAGGATTTGTTCTCTAGTACCTCTGCCCTTTACAAATCCAGCCTGCTCAGGTGCTATTTGCCAACTTATGAAGTTTTCTAGACGCCCTTGCAGTATGTAGAGGATCACCTTACTGGCGTGTGATATTAGAGCTAATAGCCTGTAGTTGTTATAATTATTTGTTGAACCTTTCTTATGAAGAGGTATGATTATGGTCTTTCTCCAATCCTCAGGCCAGGCGCCTGTGTGCCATATTTCATTGCACAATCAATGTAATATTTTCACTCCACATTCCGGAAGATGCTTCAAGACGTCTGCAGTAATGAGATCATATCCTGCTGCTTTGTTTAACTTAAGTCTTTTTAAAGCGAATTCCACATCGGAAAAAAGTATGTCAGGTTCAGACTCAAAACTTATTCCTACACTTTCTTAAAGACATTATGATGGGATAAATACTGATCAAACAAAATACAACTCAATGCTACCAACAACTGTCGCTAATTAACTCTATTTACGCAATACACAACTGCCGATGCTGTCAAGTTGACGGATCGGCATTGTTGACATTCAAATTAAATTAACATAATGTATTATATTTTTTTCAAAACTAAGTATTTTAAAGAAATAATTTTAATCAAATTACGGAATGTCAATGAGGTAGGTACTTGTTTGCGCTAGTATATAATATCTAACAAGGTTTTTTTAATTTTGTGAAAAATTTTGATGTGATGTGACTGAAAAGATATAGAGCTGAAACGAAATAGGCAAAAGAGCCATATTATGGCTTTGCAGTATCAAAGCTTGGACGGACACGAAAGATTAATAATTACCAAGAGTAGCGCAGAATAGAGATCATTGCACCAGAAAAAGAAAAAAATCGTTGTTACTAACAATCGTTAAATTTGTTATTTGACAATTATTTAAACAGAATTTAAAAAACACGTTGTTGTCTACATTTTTTAAATAAATTTAAATTTTTATGTAGATAAGACTATTAAGGTGCCTTCATGAAACTACAGAGAGTAAATAGTTAAGAATTCGGACAAATTGTGCTGACAAAATCTTAATTTACTAAAACGTATTGTAAATATGTCTGTTATTACAGGCGGCTCATTGGTAGCACCGCATATTATCTAGAAAAATTTACGGGGTGCTATCAAGATGTTGTGAGTATGTAATGTTTTGATTTCCTTAGTAAATGGCGTATTTGATTTGCACCTCGTACAATTATTATAGCATATTAGATCCATGAGTAAGCCTCCTCAATTTACTGTCAGAACATAGTGAAGTTTTAAGCTGAAGAAATATACCCACACCCTTTTCTGATTAAATTTAGAGTCATCGTATGTACGTAACACAACACTTATCTCCATTTTTTTTGCTTTTGTTCTTTCTCTTTATATTTAGGTCATTGCGTTTATGTTATTTCTTACTCCATTAAACATATATGTCTACTTTATCAACTTCCGGGAATTATGTAGAGATTTTTTTCCGAGTTTTTAAAAAGTCTCGCATTTCTTAGAGCGTTAAGTATCTTAACCGCTGTGTCAAACTCTGGCGAAAAGTTTTAAAAAGTTTAAAGCATCTTTAGTTCCGGACTTTAATAGTTATTTTCTAGAGATTAGGATTTTTGTTATTACGTCATCGCCAGAAATATAGCGATAAAAATGCAAATCGTGTTACGGATATATAATCTGCAGAGGCTTTAAAATATTCAATATGCCACGAGAACAGGATATGAGAAATAAATTGGCTTTTTGAAGAATAGTAAAAAGTTAACTCAATTGTTTTTTAGTTAAAAATAGTTTCTGAAGTTGAAAAACAAATAATAATAATGTTTGTATTTTGGGAACGATTTCCGAAGTGGAAATTAAAAAAAGACCTATAATTGTGACTTATTCCCATTATATTAGTAATTACTTTAAAATGCCACAAGAAAATAGCTTCAGAATAATATTAATATAACAAATAAGATTTCCTACTTCCAGCTAAACTGAATTCAAATTTTTACCACTGTGCTTACAAAAACTTGCAAAGCAGACAGATTGATAAATTAATCGACAAGGAAATCTAAAATATGCATTCCACATGCCGTTCATCATGATAAACATTCTTAGTAAATTCAGTAATCTCTGAATCCTCTAACAAAAACAAAACCACATGGGCTGTTATAAATGAACTTAATGGAAAACAAAAAAATCACAAAAATATCTGTCTAAAAATAGATGATACCAGGATTACAGATTCAGATATAATATCAAACAAATTTAATGATTACTTTATAGATGCACCAGTGGATATAATTAGTAAAATATTTAAACCAAATTTAAACTTTTAGCATTCCAATGATTTTGTTCAAAGTAGTTTGTTCCTATCTTATGTAACAGAGGAAGATGTCTTAGATATAATGAAATATTAAATTAAAAACAAAGCATCGTGTGGTTTTGATGAAATATCAGGTATAGTAATTAAGAAAATTGCGTCTCAAATTTTGACACCACTGGCTCACATTATAAATGCTGCTTTCAATACTGGTGTTTTTCCCAATATGCTAAAAACTTCTATCATTTCACCGGTATTAAAACAAGGTAATCTTGAATTAATGTCAAATTTTCAACCATTGTCTGTTCCATCTATAATATCTAAGATTATTGAATATGCCATGCTAAAACAACTTTTATTATTTTTAGATATCAACCAAATTATCACAAAGCATCAACATGGATTTCGAAATAAATTTTCTACTTCCACAGCCATTAACAGTTTTTATAAGGAAGTCTTACTCTCAATTGAGAACAATGAAAGTCCAACTGCCATTTTTTGTGATCTCAGTCGTGCATTTTATTATGTGCAACACGATGTACTCCTCGATAGATTGTACAGATATGGTGTTAGGGGAGTTGCCCATAGTTGGTTTGGTTTCTATCTGAAAGACCGCCACCAAATAGTTAAAGTGAAAAATAACTTCAGGATTTCAATGTCTGATCCGATTATTAATAAGAATGGAGTACCACAGGGCTCCATATTGGGCCCTATATTATTTATTTTGCATATTAATGAACTACCACATGTAATGCCTGATGCATTTGTATCAGTTTATGCGGATGACTCAACAATGCTATATAGCGATAAAGACATAAATTTTTACAACCTAAATAAACAAACTCACTGAAGACCTTCTCTGATTGATCCAGTAATCATTCGCTCCTGCTCAATGTTCACAAAACTAAATTTTTATCATTTACATCACGTTCAAATTCTACTAAACATGATTTAAGTATTTCCATCAATGGTGAGGATATTTTGAGTTGTAGTGATATGCAGTTTTTAGGAGTGACTTTCGACTCTCATTTATCTTTAAAGACTCATTGTTGGAATGTATGTAAAAAACTCAATTCTCAATGTTATCAATTGAGAAATTTGCGTAGAATACTTAGTCTGCAACACCTTCGTCTTTTTTATTTTGCTGAGGTACAATCGACAATAAGTTACGGTATAACTGTCTGGGGTGGTTCTTCTAGTGTAAAGGACGTTTTCAAGGCCCAAAAGCGTATTGTCAGATGTATAGCAATTGTTCCGTATGGTTGTTCTTGTAAAAACCTATTCAGAGATTTGAATATATTAACAGTGTATGGGATTTACATTTTGGAATTATTTATTATTTTTTATGTAACAGTGATATTCACTCACAAAAGACAAGAAATAAGACACAGTTTGTAGTACCCTATCGACATTTAGAAATAAGCAGGAAGTCATCTACTATCTGTGGCTTACTACTGTATAATCAGCTTCCTCAAAAATTTAAAAACATTAATTCAACTACAGATTTTAAAAACCAAGTAAAACAGTGCCTAGTGACCATGTGTCCTTATACATTAGGTGAGTATTACGAGGGTGTATCTATGAATGCCTAAGCTGCAACATAACCAAATTTTATTATTATTTTAATTATATGTCTATATTGTACGTTTTTGAAGTATTTTAATGTTTTAAATATTTTTAATGTATTGTTTCCATTTTTTGTAATATTTAATATTTATAATTTTAGTTTTGACTTGCTGTAAATCTAGTTGTAACTTACAGTCAAATAAACTATCTATCTATCTATCTATCTATAGTAAAATCAGTTTCTAGTACTCAAAACCGAGCAAAGAACTAAAACAGAAAGACGGTCTTTAACGCCATATAGTATAGAAATCTTATGATTTCTATTAATATTATTAGATGGCGTTGTAACGTCCGTAAATAATTATTTTTATAAATATGATAAGAGTGATTTAGTTTTGATTGAAAGCGACTGCATATGTCGCTCTGATGATATCTAATGAGGTTAAAATACGTATAAGAGGCTGGCGGATGCCCTGCATCGAAGTTAAATCTAATATCGTCTTTCTGTTTCAGTCTTTTAATTATATACTTTTCATAAACGATTTTTATAAAAACAGTCAACTACAGGAATTTCATTTTCCTTGTGGATTTTTGTATTATAATTAAATCTAAATAATATTTCCAAAACTTGAACATAACGCAACAGAATACCTCGTATATCTATCTATCTATCTAATGAGCCTTAAACGCCCACTCTTGGGCATAGGCCTCCCCTGTTAATCTCCATTGGTCTCTATTTTGGGCGAACTGCCCGAGTCCTTTCCTGCCGTTCTCTTAAGATCGTCAGTCCATCTCATCTGTGGTCTTCTTCTTGTTCTTTTCTTTTCCCATGGTCTCCAGTGTAGAATTCGCTTATTCCATCTTGCATCTTTTTGCCTTAGAGTGTGATTGGCGAAGTTCCATTTAAGTTTTACAACCTGTCTTGATACATCGTTCACCTTTGTTTTTTCTCTGATTCATGAGTTTATTTTTCTGTCTTTAAGACCGATACCTAGCATCTGTCTTTCCATTGCTCTTTGTGTTTTGGATATTCTGTCGTGTTCTCCTTTGTGAAAGTCCATGTTTGTGAGCCATATGTGATAACTGGTAGAATGCACTGATTGAATACTTTCGTTTGCAGATATTGAGGGAACTTTTTATTTTTTAGAATATATGATAGTTTACCAAATGAGGCCCATGCTAGTCTAGTTCTTCCTTTTATTTCTTCTGTTTGATTGTCCCTGTTCAGCTTTATTATCTGTCCTAGGTATATGTATTCTGCCACCTGCTCTAATTTATTCTGTTTGACTACTATTTCTAATTGGTCTTCTTGGTTTGTCATAGTCTTGGTTTTACTATAGTTCAGCTCTAGACCTACCGCTGTCGCTTTTCTATCTAGTTCTTCAACCATCTTCTGTAACTCTTCCTTCCTATCTGTTATCAGGACTATATCGTCTGCATATCTCAAGTGGTTCAAGAGCTCTTCATTTATTCTTATTTCGTATGTATTACATTCTAATTTTTTAAATATGTCTTTCATAGCCTGATTGAACAATTTTGGTGATATTGTGTCTTCCTGCCTGATTCCTCTTTCGAATTTTATTGATTCTGTAGCGTGTTCGTTCGTCAACTTTAGTTCGTTTGTGATACTCGCATTTTTGTATATGTTTGTTATTAGGTCCGTGTACCTGTAATCAATTCTACCGTTCTGTAGTGAGTTTTTGATGGCCCAATATTCTATGCTGTCAAACGCCTTTCGGAAGTCTATGAATGCCATGTATAATGGGATTTGATACTTGTTCGACTTTTCAATCAGTATTTTTTACTGTTAGCAGATGGTCGCTAGTACTAAAACCCTTTCTGAATCCCGCTTGTTCTCTTACTTGGTATTCGTCAAGTTTAGTTGTTAGTCTATTTGTCATGATCTTCGTTAGTAGTTTAAGTACAACACTTAGTAATGTTATAGGTCTATAGTTTTCGGTCACCTTTTTTGAACATTAATAGTGTCTCCGCATCGTTCCAGCTATCGGGTATTTCTTTTGTGGTCAATATTTTGTTCATGAAGATATGTAGGACTTCTCTAGTTGTTTTCCCTCCTCTCTTCATCATCTCTGCAGTTATTCCATATTTTCCAGGTGACTTATGGTGTTTTAATTCTTGAATTGCTTTCTTGATTTCTGTTTTACTTATTTCTGGTTGTAGGTCAGAGTTTATATTTTTTATTTTTGTGTTTAATTGTTTAAGAATTTCTTGCTGTGGTTTATGTCTTGTTCTGTATGGGTGCGTATAGTATTCTTGGGTCAACTTTATTATTTGTTTCATATCATTAATGGTTGTTCCTTCGCTGTTTGTCATTTCATTTATCTGAGTTTTGCCGAGTCGTTGTTTTAAGCATTTCATATTTTTGTTCTGCTGGATTACTCTTTCACTCTTTGCTTCCTGCGTTTTTCTCTTGGTTTCTTTTATGTTTTTTCTAATTGTTTTATTGATATCAGTATAATCTACTGTGTTTCTTTTGCCCTGCAAGTAGGCTTCTTCTTGTCTTCATCAGGTTTTCTACTTCTTCTGAGATATAATTGTCCTTTTTTGTCGTCGATTTTGCAATTCTTTCCCCGGCCTGTAGCGATGTAGTTGTTACTATTTCATTTATCATTTATTAAGTCGGTTGTATTTGAGATGCATTTTTTTATTTCTTCTTTGTAGGTACTTTTCTTCGTTTTGACTAAGTTTCCCCATATCTAGTTTTTGTACGTTTTTGATTTTCTTTCTGGTTTCAAAATATATTATATACCTCGTATATAAAATAAATAAATCAGTGTACAAGAAAGAAACGTTACAAATAAAATTATACTATATTCCTAGACACAAAAACAGATGGAACCATTTATTTCCGCTCGAATAATTCGCCCCGAGATTACTTCAATTCGTCGCGAGCAGAGATGTATGGTGGAAGGTATTGAAACTATTTTTCGTTGCCTAAATTATTCATTGCAAACTATTTCGTGCAGCGCGTCATATTCTTGTACAAAAGTAGAGCACCAATTTTAGACTCCATTTATCTGCAACTGTTCTAGAAACAAGGTAATAAATAATGGAAAAAGAAATAAAGTAATATTTTGAGTTTTTCGTTAAGAAATTTTTGTTGAAATTTCGGTGTCTCGAATACTAGACCCATAATACGTTCACAATAAGTACTATCAATATCCATAACTCTAGTATTTATAATTTACCTTTCCTATTTACTATTTTAATGTAACTGACTCTTATTAGTAACGATTAACTATACTAGCGACTACGATAGTTTTTTTTTTCATAAACTTTTTCACCCCTGAGTTTGGGGTGATAACCATCCCAGAAAAAAGGCCATATTGCCATAAGGTAGATTTTGATTTTTTATCTATTTTTTATCTACCGTCAAAAATTTCAAGCGAAGTGATGCATTAAAAACCATCACAGGTTTTCGACTATTCTTACCGTTATATTTTGGACTGTATGAAACTCTTTTTGTTATTTATTTAATGGCTTGGGATAACTTTTTATTTTTGCGTTCAACGCAAAAACTAGAACACAGTTAGATGCATCGGAAATATTTCTGGGAAATTTCGGAAGTCCGGGTAGAAATGAGTGAGGTGAAATGCTTTTGTCATTTCTACTAGAGAATAATCTTTATCAAATGAATAGTTTTTTATACAAGAAGCTACACAGACGTTGGACATAGAGGAGCCCAGACGGAAATACCCGCAACGAAATAGATTACTTTATTACAGATAAAAAATACATATTTAAAGATGTGACCGTTCTTAACCCTGCGGTGCACGGGTTGGGTCTGTTAGGTCCATTCAGTTTTTCTCATATCTCTATTCGGTCAGCGAGTCTAAGTACGGTCCTGGAGGTCTAGGTACCTTTCGTCAGCATAGCTAGCTATAATCCCTTAGTTACGAATGCGCATTGAAGCAATAGTGTCGATGATATATCTGTTTTCGTTCTCTCAGACCCAACCCGCTCCTTAATGTAAGTTTTTTTTATAAAAATACAAAACAAAATTCACAGTGTATTGTTTTTAGAGCTTAGCAAAAGTTGAAGATTTTTCTTGGTGGATTGGTACACCATGATGACTAAATCGATCCTACAACGGGTGACGAAAGTAAACCTGAAGCAATAATGTTCTATAACTCTACGAAAGGTGGTGTGGACACCGTTGATCAACTTCGAGATTCCTATACTGTCGCAAAAAATACAAAACGCTGGCCCATGGTCATCTTTTATGCATTGCTTGATGTTGCTACAATAAATGCATTTGTGATACAGAGAAGTAACACAACGGATCTAAAAACAAGCAAAAGAAGAAGATTTTTTTTTTAAGAACTAGGTCTTTAGTTAGTGATGGACAATATAAAAGTAAGAGCTCAATCTCCTCATTTGGCACGAGATATACGAGAGTTTGCTGCTAAACTCAGTAGTGTTGGACCAGTAGAAGCACCTGCGGAATTGCAAAATAAAAGGGGCGTTGTGCTTTTTGTAGAGATCATAAAACTCGCTACATGTATCACTACTGTAAAAAATTTATTTGCTTAGAACATACCGTATCTATTTGTCGCATATGCATTGATAAAATGACTGAATAAGTTATATACAAGGTGTTCTTTAAACATCTGCCATATAGTAGTATGTTGTTTCTTTTATATTTTTAGTTTTAATATTATAATAGCAGTTCATTTTTTTATGTACATGTAAGTTGTCTTTAGTAGTAGTTCTAATATATGCAACGCAATTCTGTTGTTACAAAATTAAACATAAAACATTCTTAGTTTAATTTTTGGGCTTCTCAGACCCAACCCGTTTCCTTCGTGTATCAAATTATCAACCTGCGTGCACCTAAGGGTTAACAGATTCTCGACAAACTCTAACCATAGGATGGTTAGAGCTACCATTAAGATATCTACTCACTTAAATAGAAGTAATATAATAAAAGAGACAGAGATCTCTGGAGACGGACAATACACGACATCACGTCGACCACTACACTCCCCCTGGGGGATCAGGATTGAAGAGGGAGAATATAATAAAAAAGAAATACTCTCTCTGGACGAAACACTGGCCCACAAGACGAAACAGAATTTGGAGACTACAATAACAACACTCTTGATCACAGCATAATGCCAAACGATGTCGGTGAGCTGAACAAACAAATAGTTGATACACTTAAACTGGCACAAGCACGTTTTAGCCCAAAGACTAAACGAGATCAAAAGATCACTTTAGAAACATAACTCAAAATAACAGAAAGAAGACAGTTACAAAAAGTATGGGACATTGACCCACAAACCATTCAGGCACTCAATAAAGACATATCGAAAGCTGTAAGAAGAGATATTAGAAAATTAAAACATGAAAAAATCGTACAGACTATAAAGCAAAACAGGAGCATTAAGGTAATGAGACGAAAAATGGCGACAAGTAGAAAAGAAATTTTCTAGCTTAGGAATAAAGAGGGTGAAGTATCTACTGACAGACAGAACATATTTGAAATAGTCGAAGAATTCTACACTATATTATAAACAAATCAAATCAACAATAACGTAAATGAAGACGGTAGACAAAAGATACAAAACCAGGGATCTGGATCTGAGATCTGGCCAGGAGATGATGGAATAGTTACAGAAGCTATAAAACTTGGCGGAACTTCTCTTCTGAAAAACATACGAGACCTCTTAAATCTCTGCTTGTATAGTCAAAAAATGCCTATAGTTTGGAATAACTCCATTACAATTCTTCTCCAAAAAAGGGTGATAACATGAACCTAGAGAATTACAGGCCAATTTCTCTACTTAACCATTTATACAAACTGTACACCCGAATAATAAACAATCGATTTGAAGTAAAATTTGAGCTTTATCAGCCAAGAGAACAGCCTGGTTTTTGCCCCAACTACGGTACAAATGACCACCTACAGTGCATAAAAGTCTTGATTGAAAAATCAATTGAATACAATAGACCTCTAGTTCTAACATTTATAGACTTCCATAAAGCGTGTGATACTATCGAACTACCCGCACTTCTAAAGGCATTGGAAGAGTGTCAAATTGATCCTAGGTACACCAATATTATAGAAAATATATACAGAAACGCTACAACTATGTCGCCTAAATTGTTTATTACTGTACTTGAACATGCTTTAAAGTCACTGGAATGGGAAAATAAAGGAATAAATATTAATGGTGAGATACTTAGTCATATTGTTCTAATTTCAGATGACTTAAAAGATGCCAGTAATATGATGAATGAACTCAGCGATGCAGCACGTAAAGTAGGTCTAAATATTAACTACCAAAAAAAAAACAAAAATGATGACTAATTTAGTTCTGAGCCATCCTTTAAGGGTAGAAGACGTCGAAACTGAAATTTTTGACAGCTACATACATATCATGACAGATAATCAAACTGCTGAGCTGCTAAGAAGAATAACACTGGAATGGGCAGCATATGGAAGACTGCGTGATATTTTTAAAGGTGATATACCTATCAACTTAAAAAGAAGAAATGAAATGAGGTTGAATGCTCGAATAAATGAACTTTGAAAATAAGGCTATTATCGAGCACAAGTTAACGAAATTTATTGATTTGACGAAATGCCCCTGAAGATGCTATTTTAAGCGAAAGTACTTGGGCTAGATTGAATTAACTTATGCTCGATAATAGCCTTATTTTCAAAGTTTAAAAAGAAGAGCCTTTAATCAGTGTGTCCTGCCTGTCTTTACATATGGCGCAAAAAAACTTACCCTAACAAGGACATCTGCACGAAAACTACACGTGACGCAACGTAGAAGAGAGATCATTGTTGGGTATAACGTTGCGAGATAGGGTAAGAAACGAAGAAATCCGTAGAAAAAGTAGTGTAGAAGACATTATAAAACACATAACCAAAATTAAATGGAAGTGGGCAGGACACGTCGCTAGAATAAGGGATAATAGGGGGACCAAAAAAATCTTGGACTGGATACCGAGAGCGGATAGACGAAACCCGGGAAGACCACCCATAAGATGGACTGACGACATAAAGAGGATTTGTACCAACTGGATTGCAGCAGCGCAGGATAGATCTAAATGGAGGTTTTTTGATAAGGCCTATGTTCAGCAGTGGACGACTATGGGCTGATGATGATGACGAGGATGATTTGGATAACTTGGTCTATTCAACCAAGATAATGTATGACTACTTGAATTTGTCAATGATGTATTGACCTATTGCATTAATTAACAAAATATTACTTTGCCTAGAGGTAAATTAAAAATATAATGTAACCATCAGTATCACAATAATCAGTAGAATAAAAAATATATACTTTCATTAATTACATTCCAGGACCTAACCAACTTAAAGTGAATACTTTAACCAACAGGGATTACGTAATATAGGAATACTTTTCGCGCTAAGGTGCCTTTCATATCGACTTTTTTACAACACAGGCACAAGACAGGCAACGGCTAGGAGGTAAGTATATAACACAAGGATAGACAGAGGGAACAAAGCTAGAAATATCCATTCCATCCTAAGTTTTCTTCAAGTCCCGTTTAAATATTCCCAAAAAATTTGGTTAAACCTAATATTAGGAAGAGAGATATATAAAATAGAAGGTTTACACTGAGGAAGAGGTATTTGTTCTTTTATCAGATTTTCCAATACATACTTAAGCATCATCATTTATATGCAATGCAGTGTTCTTGCAGCAAAAGACCTAGTAGGTAAAACAGGGTGAATTTTTTATATAAAGGTTGTTTTTCTGTTACAGAAAGCATTTCATTAAATTTTCCAGTTTTTTCTTTTAATTCTTGTTTACGCAGCGAGACTAAATCACTTCTATTGAGCCAACTAATTTCTAATTTTTTTGAAGCCGCTTCTTTAGCAAAATAATCTGCTTTGGTGTTACCCGAGATACCAGCATGTCCCTTTACGCAAATAAAAGAGACTGAATTATATATTTTTAGTAGCTTTAGTTGATTTTCTAAAATTTTGACGATGATACTGTTTTTGTATAAATGCTTTGCTTATGCAGACTAAAAGCAGACAACGCAGATTTTGAATCTGACAGGATTACTATTTGTTGATCACACATTTTTTTTCTAATAGACCATTCCAGAGCTTGATGATATATTGCAAACATTTCTGCGGAAGAAATGAAATATTATTGGTTTATTTTAAATATAATATGTTTTGTGTTGTTTTCGATATATATTGTACAACCAACTTCCAAAATAGATTTTGACCCATCTGTAAAAATCATATATGGCTTATCAAAGGCAAGATGTTTCCTAGCTTAAATGACTTTGTTATCATTAAAATGTGCTGCTAAACAGGAAGAAACATTAGAAATGATATAGCTAAAGATGGAAAATTTTTGTCATGCCACCATTAGACACAGATATGTCGAATATTTTTTGCAGTTTGGTTATTACCTTCACATCTAAGGATAAACTTTTCAGATAAAAAAAGACGTTTTAGATGTAATGGAGGTTCCATACATTCAGATAATAGATTTGCAGTAGGTGTAGATTTAAGTGCACCTAAAACAAAACGTAAAGCTTTGTACTGGATTCAGTCTAATTTTTTAAGTCTAGTATTTGTAGCAAACCCATATAAAAAGCAAACATAGTCAAGAGTTGACCTGGTATATGCCCCATAAAATATTAGATTAACCTTAGGATCAGCGCCCCATTGGTGACAGTTAATTACATTTAAAACATTTAGGCTTTTTTCGCATTTAATTAAACAGTTATTTATATGTTCTTCCCATGTCAATTTAGTATCAAGTGTGACGCCGAGATAAGTATAGTGTTTTTGGACAGGTATACTTAGATTATCAATTATAATACTGGATATATTCGGTAAGCGATGTAACATTTTTAAATTCCTTGGTATATATTGAAATCCCCTCGTATATTGAAAACACCAAAGAATATTTTTATTGTATTTTATTCCCTATCGTAGGAAGTATTCTTTCAATTCCTCTTTGCGTCGCCAAGTTGATGTAAACACATTTTTACAGGCATACATCTTATATATGCGTATTTTCTCGGCATTCTTGTGATCGAAAGCCGCTTTTAGGATATTCTGCGTTTCAAATAAATATTCCCGTTATATATTTTGTTTATACCAAGTTAAACGAATCTCACTCTCGCAGGAGCCACTGTCAAAGGCAGTTGGTGTCCGTGTCCGAATGTTCTTCAGATTCGTAAATGTTTTTTTCATTGTTTCTTTTGTTATGAAAAATATGTAGTGTATTGTGACGATTATTGGTTCAGTTACAGTTTTAAGTGAGGTTTTGAAAGATACCCACGATGGTTCCAGTTTTGTAAGAAGTCAAGTCGTTTAGTGCCACTTCAACCTTACTTTTATTTGTCACTGGTCGTCGTTCCAGACCATAGATGCAGTCCTTTTGTTCATGTATCAGAGATTCCCAGTCCAGAAATTTGAGTCCAGTCCAGTTGACAATTTAAGTGCATTTTAGTGAAACCAAGTTAACTTTTTTTGTTTGAAGTGTTAAAGTAAAGATACATATTCATACTACAAAGAGACATATTTTCTCTAATAATAATAATTGCTTTCATAATTTAAAAAGAACATTATATGTCTTAGGGCATGGCTTAGCTGTCATTTTAATTTTTTTGTTTAAAAATTTTATGTTGATAAATAACAGCTAGCTTTATTATTTTTTGACATTAGTTTGTTTTGTTATAAAGAAGGTTAACCTTTATAAATATTTTCACTAAAAAATATCTTCTAATTCACTTGTAATAACTTATTTCTGCCACAGTTTATAGCCCAGTAACATTTGTATTTATTATAGTTTTGTAGTATCTTCAAATTCTAAGAGTTTGTAAACGGATAGGACATACATAGTAAGTTTCTCTTCTTTGTTATTTTAGTATATTCTTTGTAACTAATAATAAACTGTTTTTATGCCATTTATATTTTGTACCTATTTGTGGTAAGACAACAATTAATATTTATTTTTTTCCGTAGCCAATTTATTTATTAATTTTAGAAAAGTCTCCTAACTTTTTTTTCTTTCATCCAGCAGGAAGTTCCCTCAAAGCGGCGTCTCATTTAAAATAGCTAGAGGTCCTTTTTGTTGTTTTGTTGTCCATTTGACCAGAAGATTCATGTAAGTACCTTGTGGTTCATTTTTGTCACTTATCCACGATCCCAGCTCTCCGTGCCGTTGGTATAAGTTTCGTTTAGTTTTGTTGCGCCATTCTACCCCCACTAACTTCTATATCAATTTTCAACCCCCTATAATACTCTATGAGGTAGGCAAAACGGTTGGGCCAAAAACTAAAAAGCTGTTTAAAATTTAAATTTATTAAAATTTTAAAATGACAATTATCATACATGTGCGTCTACAAGGAACATTTTTATTGACCTGAACAATTACAACACTAAAACGATATACATTTTGAATAACCAATAATTTGCAGAATTACAGCTATAAAGCTTATATTAGTTTTGCTGATTTAATTCTTATTAAAAACTGTATATGGGTATGTTTAGATTTATAATAAATCCGATTAAACTTGAAACTGTAATACCTTGTGAATGCACCGTTGAATTCAACGAGGCTGTTTCATCAACTGCATATAAATAGCACTTAATCAGTTCGTTCTCGTTATTTCGTTACCATAATTTCAACTCCGATAAGTCTTTGTGCATATTATAGCCGATAATTAATTTGGTTTGAAAGTACTACCCGGGAAGCGCTCAGTGGATAAACTAATTGAATTAGGTGGAAATTCACCTGCTCTGATGCCGAATGCACCAATCTATTCCCTAGACAGGTCCGATTTAGAATGCTGAATTATATCTATTTAATTTTTTGATCTTAAATTGGAACTAGATCTAAATTGATTCCGCTTTGTATTACAAATTGCTTATGAAAGTTCACCGAAAGGCGTCAATAATGGTAAATGTTTTGCTTGAACCGCCTAAAGCTACCAAATTTAATGTTTAACATATTTTACAGAGACTAGTATTCACTGTTAATTCAGAGAATTAGTTGTTTAGCTTGATGTTCGTGTTTTTGTATGCTTAAAAATTAATAAAGAATATAATATGAAAAGGGGTAGCGGGTAGGAACTCTATAAATTCTTTAAGTTAGTCATATTACGGAAAATGAATCAATCACTGCCCTCCGCAGATTATGGGGGTTTCCGGACCCGGGAAACCAGTACCTGTTTAGGGTCCCTTGTCCAGGATTACGGGTGAAGTCCACAACGGCAGCTACGACAGAGAAGCAAAACTTCGATACGGTACGGATGAAGCAAGTGGCAACCCTCGATTTTAGGGTTGATATAGAATCAAGTCAAATACTGGCCAACGGAGGAGCGGAGCAGCTGGTAGATGTAAGGGCACTCTTTTGTCCTGAGATAGAGAAATCTATCTCGAAGGCGGATGAACCAAGGAATGGTCAACGGTATAAGGATGCAGACGGCAACGGGGAACCACTGCATTAAAGACTCATAGAGTAGCCCTAGAAATCGTCGTCGTAGTGACAAGCATCACCGTGCTAATTATGATTCTCAGATGTCAAGATTCGGCAGGGGGAGAAATAACAATGATGAGAGGGCTCCTCAGGTTCGTTAACCAACGAAATCCCTGCGTACTAAAAATACAAAATTTAACTTTTAAAATTGAGACATGAAATGTTAGAAGCATATAGGAGCCTGATAATCTAAGGAACATAGAACAAGAAATGATGCGACTTAAGATCGACATATTGGGAAAAAGTGACACAAAATGGCTCGACCCCGGCGAACTAAGTACAACCATTGGTCGACTTTTCTACTATAGTAGTACCGACGGCCAACATCGATATGAAGTAGCAATTAATGCCAGTAAAAAAGTTTCAAAATCAGTTGCAGACTTTATATCAATATCGGAAAGAATTATGCTAATATAAATGATGACGACACATGGAAAATTAAACCTTTCTTTTTGAGAGAACTCTCTCAGACCTCTTTTAAACCTCTCTTGAGATGAGAATTATAGAATTCTGCCTAGAATATAATCTTGCGGTAATGAATACCTTCTTCAATCTGCCTAAACAATGCCTTTACACTTGAAAATCGCCAGCTGACAAGGTCAATAAAATCGGTAAAAACCGAATTGACTATATTTTAATAAACCACAGATACCGAAACGCAATACAATCGGTGAAAGTGTACCCAGGTGCAGACGTGGCGTCGGACCACTTGTAGCCAAATTTCCATTTTACTTTAAAAGGATACAAAAAAGCTACAAAAGTGATAAACTAAACATACAAAATTTAAAATACACACCGAAATCAATTTATGGTGATGTAGAACATCATCATCATCATCCAGCCTCTATTTATTACGTCCACTGCTGGACATAGGCCTCCCTTAAACTCCTCCATTCCTCACGATTTTGTGCTTTTTGTTGCCAATTTTTAGTGATACGCCTGATGTCGTCGGCCCAACGTGTAGGTGGTCTTCCTCTACTGCGTTTGTCTGCTCTTGGCCTCCAATTTGTAATTTTGCTCGTCCATCGTGAATCGTGCATTCTCGCTACATGGCCTGCCCAGTTCCATTTTAGTGCCGCTATGCGTTCCACAACATCAGTAATACTCGTCCTTCTTCGCAGATCTTCGTTTCTTATTCGGTCCCTCAACGTCACTCCCAGCATAGACCGTTCCATTCGTCTCTGTGCCACTCTCAGTTTCGAAGCCGTGGTCTTGGTTAAAGTCATAGTTTCAGCCCCATAGGTCATGACCAGTAATACGCATTGGTCAAACACTTTTCTTTTGAGGCTGATTGGTATGTTGGCCCTAAGTGTGTCTCGCAGTTTTCCAAAGGCTGCCCATGTTAAAGTAATTCGTCTTTGGATATCACATGTTTGGTTATCCCTGCTGATTCTTATTTCATGACCCAAATACGTATATTTCTCCACCAGTTCTACCACTTTGTCTTGAATAGTCAAATGGTTATTGGGGACCAAATTTGTCATAAACTTAGTTTTGGTCAAGTTCATTCTCAGGCCCACCTTCGAACATGCAAAATCCAATTCGTTTAACATATCTGTAGCTTCTCCTAAATTATCTGTGATAAGGACAATGTCATCTGCGAAACGGAGATGGTTAAGCTTTTCGCCGTCTATCGTTACTCCTCTGTGGTCCCAATTGATCATCTTAAAGGCATATTCTAATGCCGTTATGAATAATTTCGGCGACAATGTATCTCCTTGCCTTATTCCACGATTTATTTTTATTGGTCGGGTTTTATTGTCTATTTTAACAGTCATAGTGGCATTTTTGTAAATATTATAAATAAGCTCACTATACCTATGGTCAATCCTGCTGTCATTCATTGCTTCTATAAGGCTGTCTAATTCGATCGTGTCGAACGCTTTATGGAAATCTATGAAAGTGAGAACAAGAGATTTGTTATATTCTATAGATTTTTCAATGAGTGTCTTTACTGTGTGGAGGTGATCATTGGTACCATAATTTGAGCGGAATCCTGCCTGCTCTCTCGGTTGGTAGAAATCTATTTTTTTCTCCAATCTTGATGTCACTACCCTGGTGAAGAGCTTGTAATATGTGGTTCAACAGGCTAATAGGTCTATAATTTTCTGATGTAGAACAACAGTGGCAATTTTAAAAATGCAATTATCGAACAAAGTCGCAAAGAACTCACAACAACCAGATGCAAAAAGAAGATTGGATGACAGAAGAAAGCTTGAAAATGATGAAGGGCAGAAGAAGGTAAAAAATTATCAACATAACTCAGTATCAACAGTTGCATAATCAAATAAGAGAAGCTAAAGAGACTTACTTTGTAGCGTTTTATATTTTTGATTTCTGTAATACACCCCTGGTTGTTTTTACCAAGAAAAAGATCGTTAATATAGAAAGTTTTTATAAAAATATTTCGACGAAGTTAAATGTATGTTGTAAATATTTCAAGTTTTTTGACGAGATTTTTAAATGCGTAATAACGCTGGAAATTATTTTTATCTCTGTTACAAAGTCTGGTAGAACTCCGGTTTAAAAACTACGTGCTATTTTGTTAACTTGTATTATGTTATATCTATTTTTACAAGTTTTTTGTCGCATAAATGGATTATATTTCATGATGCCCCTTAATATAAAAAAGAGTTTTTATTTGTCTTTCGTCGTTAAAACGCAATACGCTGGAATATTTAAAAGTTGTTTTTATCGTTTAGGCAGAGGATCAAGAAGAATATTATTCTTCTTGATCCTTATATCTTCTTGATTATTATATATAGAGAGAGTGGTTTGGTTGCAGCTCAAGGCAATTGTTCAGAGCAGCGGCCTGGTCATCATGATGATTACAACCTTTGTCGCGAAGATGGCACTTAAAGAAGAAGATAATATGAGAATAAGATACGAACAATATATCTATATAAAAGGCTAGGATGACAAGTCACACTGCTTGTCCGATAGGGTAACTACGCCACCTAGGAAAGAAATCTAAACTACCAACATCTGACATTTCAATAACATCTGACATTTCAATTATATTTTATTCTTGAAACGATACGGTTGATTGATTAGTTATTCATTCTACAAATTGATGATTCAAATATCATTTCTCGAAAATTTTACCACTTCATCGGTAATTCATTTTTTCGCAAAATTGCTAAAAATATAGGTTACTGTAATTGTAAGGTAAGATCAATGACGTATTTATAGGCAAAAATCGAAACTGTTTACGTCAACTAGTAAAACTTTTATCACTACAACTTAAGTAAGAAACTTTAAACTGTCAAAATAATTTATTTACCACTTATTCACAGCAAAATCCAATTTTTATAATTAATTATCTTAAAATGGCTTAAAATGGTAAAACGTTTCGTAAACGATTTCCGGACGGAAGTCGTAACGTGCATAAAATGTGTACTTTTGATTAAAATAATTATGGTTTTTGCTCAGCGAACATATAATATTTTAATTTACATCTGTCACAAAAGAGTAACTTTAAAACTATATAAAGGAATAGCCAAAGACAAATCTCAACATGCTGTTCGCCTTTTTTCTCAGCTTTTAGTCAAAAGACAGCGGTGTACCGTTATATCATATAAATTTAGTGTCGCTTTTGTATTTGATTGAGTAAATCGAATAAAGACGCAAAGACCGTAATCAAAGTGAATCTGCCAGAAACGGGTCAAGCCGAAAACCTTTCTTTATTTGTCTGGGATTTATGAATCAGCAGTGTTGCGGTAAATGGGGGTTTCTTAATAGTTTTTTTGTAACCGAAGTGGAATTGTAGGAAATTTGAATGATTGTACCACTTAACACAGTTATTTGTTTATACATATTGTGTGTTTAACAGAATTAATTCTATATTCTTGTTTGCGTTTGATTTTTGGCATCAGGAAATTTCAAAGGATAAGTCATGTTTTCACCGTAGTCAAGTGGCTAAATATGAAAAATCGTCGGAAACTTCATGCTTTATGTTTTTACCATAAAATCATTCAGGAGAGAGTTCCACCATATCTGTACAATCGAGTAACTTATAGGACAGACGTTCATAATCTTAACCTAAGACACAAGAATACCCTCTCTTTACCTAAACATACAACATGCTTTTTTAAACGTTCATTTTCGTATTCCATTGCTAGCAATATTAACAGTTTGTCCTACAATATGTGTCTATTGTCAAGTTCAAGAGATTAATTTATGAGCACCTCTTAGCTAAACAGTAGTTTAAAAATTTCAGAATTAAAAAAGAATAAATAGTTTATAGTTTATAAATTTGATAAGTTATACTTTATGTTCATTGTAAAATACAATAATTTCATTATTTAGATATAGTCTATCTATCCTTTCTTCGGGGGGTTAGGTGGAAGAGCAGTTGTATGGCGCTAGTTACAGTACAATGACCGCTACCATCCAGTAAATTCTACCACGTGGATTCTACACGGGACTACCGCTCGATCATTCTGGACTGAATTGCGACGTATTGGACTGCAAGATCAGCAATTATTAAATTATAAAAACACTATGTAAAAATCAATATTTTCAGTCTGATTTAATTTATTGTTGTTGCTACTAAAATCTTTGTAAGTCGAAAATAAAAGTTTTATTTGTGAAGTTAGTTTTTAAAAAAGTGTTTTTCCCAAGAACATTCATAATTGGCGCAGAGTCAGTACGGAAGTGGAAGAGTCTTTATAGATCCTCGTCACTTTTAAGTGTTTGTCCACTGTTCCAAGAACCAGCCCCAGGGAAACCGCCTGCAGAGTTCACCCGAGGGAATTAGAAGTTAGAAGCCTTCAGGAGGAAAGAAATGCACATCGGCATCGTCTTTATCCTGTAAGCGATTTTTATTATTAATTAGAATTAAGAAGGTTAAATTTTGAAAGAATTTTTATAAAATCAGACTCCTCTGAGTCCTTAGATTGAATCAGAGCTAGATTAGAAGATAAATTAAACAAAGATTTGAATATATTAACAGAAAGATTAAAATAATTTAAAAATATCTCCTCTAAGTCCTTAGATTGACTTTAGAGCCAGATTCAGAAACTTTAAAATTTAAAGACAAATTTGAATAGCTTAATAAATTCTATATTAATAAACACAGAGATTTAATAGATAGAAAATAAGTAGATTAAGATATATTTATTTATATATATTCTTCATTGAAAATTACTGTACTGATTTGACTATTAAAATTTTGACGGAAATCCAAATGAATTACATGAATTTATCAAAGTTTCTACAATACTTCTTTTATAATTGTTTGTTTAATGTTTGTTAATAAAGACATTTATTATATCTTTGGTAATACCTACTTGTTTTCAGTTGTTTTGCCCATTTTTTTGAAATTTCGTGTTCATATTGGTTATTATAAAGGCTTCGGAAGCTGTTTACAATTACCCGAACAAAAAATTCAAAATAAAAAAATATAGGGGTAAATGGAAATACGCAATTCGTTGTCCTTTTAATTAATTAATAAATTAATTTTATATTGAATTTTTACGGAAAAATTGTGAACGACAATCCATTACATTTTTAACACATGTAATGTAATTTACAATGATGTTCACAATTACCCCTATATACAGTTAGTGCACACAAATGCCGACAAAATAAGCTGAATCAAAGTTTATTTTTCGAAAACACTGACAGTGTCCGCAAAAATGTGAATTGTTTTTCTATCTTTCGTTAAAATCTATCATTTCAAATTTAATTGACTAAACAACGGTTTCCTTTTCGACGAATTTAGTTTCAAATTAATCGTTGCGCCCAAATGACTGCAATGTCACCATTTCCTTCATCTACGTCGCGTACACGGCAGTCATATTTATAACATGTGTTTTTTCTGGTTCCTGCAAGAAATTTCGCTAACACATATATGTTGGGCTTAATTAGGTGCCATTCTGGCAATTTATATTTAACATCCAGAAGATTTTCTGCTGCATCGTCTCGGGTCCATTCCATTTTATTTGGCTCTTCAGTCGAGTCGTCATCACAGGGAACTTAATTTTTTTCTTCGCTTGAACTGCACTCCTTACGTTTTCCTATTAGCTTCTTTTTGGGAGCCTTTTTAATATGAGGCTTAGATTTTCGTTCAGTTTTCTTCTCTTTTTTACTTTCTGCTTCTTTCTGCTACTTTAGTCGTTCGACTACTTAAATAGTCGTTAGCACACTTCCATACTGGGCTTGTTTTAATCCTGGTGTAACTTTTTTGGGTTCTACAGAATTTCTGTTTGGGTTCACATTTAGTGTTTTAACAATTGCTAATGAGAATATTCCTGGATCAGATGTCCCTTCTGACCACGTACTATTAGTGGCCGTTATAAAGATCGCTGCTCTTTCATATGCAAGAACAAGCCTGAAACTCAACAACAGATAGCACTGGATAAACTAAAAGACCCAATGATACAAGCAGAAATAAGCAATGAACCAAACACACAAATTCAAATATTGACGACAAACATTGCCGAAGATCTAACACCAACATGGAATACGATTACAAGTGCTGTAACAGACGTCATGAAAAACAACTTAGGCTACAAACGAAATAACAAGAGGCAAAAATGGATGACAGAAGAAATAATATTACTAATGGAAGAACGACAAAGACAATAGAATAACCAAGATGGCAGCAATATGTATGAAAACATTAACAGGCAGATAAAAGCAAAAATAAGAGTAGCAAAAAATAAATGTCTTAAGCAACAATGTATCGATCTAGACAACATTTACAACGACAGCGCGACGACCGTAATTAACATAAAAAGCTTTAAGGAGACTGCTGAAATATACAGTAAACGAAAAGCAACTACCATAGTTAATCAGGATAACCAGATAGTGCTGGGTGAAAAGGAGAAAATTGGTATATCATTATATCCAGGAAAAATTATATCCAGGAGCTCTTCCATGACGAAAAACCCATGAGTGAAGTTTATAAAGACGACCAGCTGACTGGCCATGCAAGCACCAAAGAGGAGATAGAAAAGGCAATATTAAATTCAAAAAACAATAAGGCACCTGGACCAGATTAAATCCCGTCAGACATACTCAAATTACTAAATGAAAGGGGAATTTCAGCACTACACAAAATATTTAACTTAATTTATGAAACTGGCTGCTATCCTCAACAGTGGTTACGCTCTACCTTTATTCCCCTGCCCAAGAAAGTCAATGCAAAAAGATGTGAGGATTACAGACTCATTAGCCTGATGAGTCACACTTTAAAGATATTCTTAAAAATACTACATCAAAGATTATACAAAAAATGTGAATGGGACATCAGTGACTCCCAGTTCGGGTTTAGGCAAGGTTTCGGAACACGAGAAACAATAGTAGCAACACAGGTGCTGGTCCTAAATTGTTACGATTAGAAGAATGTGTTCCTATGCTTTTTGGATTACCAAAAAGCGTTTGATCGTGTCCAACACCACAAGTTAATGCAGATCCTCAAGAAAGTTATTATAGATCAAAAAGACTTGCATTGAAAACTTGTACTGGCATCAAACGGCACTTTTAAAAATAGACAATTCTATATCCAAACATATACATATAAGAAGGGGCGTTCGACAGGGATGTGTGCTTTCCCCTCTTTTGTTTAACATTAATTCGAAAGCCATATTTCAAGAGTCTTTGAAAAATGCAAAGATGGGAATCAAAGTGAATGGAGCATTGATCAACAACATACGATATGCTGATGATGGTGTCTTAATTTGTGATAACATAGTCAATCTTCAACAACTTGTCACTATAATCGGAGAATACAGTAAGCGAATGGGATTAGATATTAATACCAAAAAAAAACAAATTTATGATCATCTCCAGAAACTTGGATGCACTTGAAAACTCCCCCATAACACTGAATACCTGAGTACATTGAAAGAGTGAGTAAATTTAAATACCTGAGATTGTGGCTTTTTAAAGACTGGGCATCGGACAGGGAAGTAAAATGTCGCATTGAGCAAGCTCGACAAGCTTTCGTAAAATTCAAGAAGGTACTGACTTGTTCAGAGTTCGATCTTCAACTGGGACTAAGTTTTACTAAGTGCTACGTGTGGTCAGTGCTGCTATATGGCGTAGAGGGCTGGATACTTAAAACAAGGGATATAAACAGATTAGAAGCTTTCGAAATGTGGCTCTATCACCGTATCCTAAAAATACCATGGACAGCGAAAATCACAAATATATATGTCCTTAAAAGAATGAACCAAGAACGCCAACTTTTCGAAACCATCAAGAAAGGTAAAACGGCGTATCTACGTCACATCATGCAAAATAAAAAATACCAGTTTCTCCAACTTATAATCAAGGAAAAAATTGAAGGCAAGAGAGGAATGGGACGCAAGAAAATGTCCTGGCTCCGAAACATAAGGCAATGGACAGGGATTAACGACATACAATCTCTGATACGTATTGCAAGAAATAGAGAATTAATGGAAAATGTGATCGCTAACATCCATTAGTGGATTTGCATCTGAAGAAGAAGAATGAGAATGTAGCAACAATATCTGAAGTAGCAGTAATACACTTGACATCTAAAGTGGCAGATCCGGACAGACCCTGCTATACTCGTAGTGGTTCTGCCTCTGTGGGAATTCCGTCACTATTGTTTGTTTATAGTTCGACTTCACTATGTTTGCCCTGTTGAATGTTATGATTTTGAATGACTCTCCGCTGGTAGTCTATAAACCTTTTCAAATCAGTAGGATTAAATTTATCTTCTGGAAACTTCTTAGGCTTGACTGGAAATACCCATGTGGTTACAAATCCGCTTTTAATATTATTGTTAGTGAAAGCTTTATTCCACACTTGCCCTAAAAGATCAGTAAATTCTTTCTTCTGTATGCATCTTGCTCTGTGTTTCTTTCTATAAGCAATAAGGTGTTTTTTCCAGCAAGTTTTTAATGGGCCAAAATACAGCGGCTGCAGTCTCTCTGTTAAATGGGTGGGAAACTTAACTAACACTGTTTTATTTTTAAGTGTGCGCTTAATAATCCTTATACGTATGCGACTTTTATTTCCGTCATATAACAATAACGTTTTCTGGTGATGTAGATGTTTTGTCGCTAGCAAATCCTTCACCTATTCTACGAAAACAGAATGGAACCAATTTGTAGAACTGGTGTTCCTCCACCCATCTATTTGCTGATACATAATACACTGTTCATGAGAAAGCTTTCTCCAAGGTCCACCTTGCCTTCAATGAACGTCCTTTAAAAACAATGAAGAGTGGCAGAAAAGAACCATCAACCGCAATGCAAGCCAGAACACTTGTGGACTTTCTCCCCAAACCACCAGAGACTCTTCAGAGAGTTTTTCGGTTTTTTTTAATCGCCTTTATTCTCGATGGATCGTTGCCATAGCCACTTTCATCTGCATTGAAAACAAACTCAGCATTATCAATTTTTTCCTCGATAACACCTTTTCCAAAGTTTTATAAAAACTATAGACTAATGGTTTTCTCTGGTTTTTTCTGGTTTTTTGGAGATGTTTAGGCTTTTCGAAGATCAACGTTTTATGTCGATTTATAAAGCTGTAATACCTGTCTACGCCAGGACTCTCCTTCTTCTTCTTAGCCTTCTGTCGTCCATGTTTGGACATAGGCCTCTCCCAACTCCTTCCATCGGTCTGTATCCTGAGCAACATATTTCCAATTTGTTCCGGCTATTCTTCTAATGTCATCAACCCATCTCATCTGTGGTCTTCCTCTTGGTCGTTTACTTTCGTAAGGTCTCCATTGTTGTATTGTAGTATTCTAATGTTGGTATTTCTGTCTAGCAGTGTGGCCCGCGAAGTTCCATTTAAAATTTGCAATTTTTATTGTTATGTCCTCAACTTTTGTTTTGGATCTTACTCAGTTGTTTCTCTTTTTATCTGACAGTCGTATACCTAACATTGCTCTTTCCATTGTTCTTTCTGTTGTGACTAGTTTATTCATGTTTGCCTTAATTAGGGTCCAGGTTTGACATTCATATGTCATGATAGGAAGGATGCATTGGTTGAACACTTTGCTCCTCAAGTATCGGGGTATTTTGCGGTTCTTAAGTACCCAACTAACTTTTTCAAATCCTGCTCATCCTAGTCTTACTCTTCTAGTAATTTCTGCATTTCGGTTCTCTTTGTGAAGTCTCAGGATTTGGCCTAGGTAGATATATTCCTGTATTTGTTCTATCTCACTGCCGTTTATAGTTATATGTCTGGGGTCATCTTTGTTTGTCATTATTTTTGTTTTTTTCATATTCATTTTTAGGCCGACGTATTGAGAGCTGGCTGCTAGTTCCCTAACACAATTTGCAGTTCCTCGAATGTGCTCGCTATAATCACTATGTCGTCAGCGAATCTGAGGTGGTTTAACTTATTGCCATTAACGTTAATGCCATAGGTTGACCAATTTGTAGTTTTGAAGAGTCTTCTAGGGCTAGGTTGAAAAGCTTTGGCGATATTACGTCTCCTTGTCTCACTCCTCTCTTAATAGGGATGGGATTTGTATTTAAGTCTAGTTGTACTATCATAGTTGCATTTTCATATATATTATGTATTAGTTGCCTAATACGGCAGGACGGCCATCCTTAAATGGTGTTTGTAAATTACTTTCTTTGGCAAAAGTTACAATTAAGTCTCGAAGTTCTTCTTTATTATAGAGGTATCCCATTAGAGCTCGAGCCTTTAAACGTTCTACTATTTAATATAATATAAAGACGGTACTATATTTTTGTTTGAATACAGAGCGGTGGCAAGCCGCTTATACGTATTTCGACCTCTTTAGATATCTTCAGAGCGGTGTAGCCACCTCTCTGGATCAAAACAAAATTTATTCCCGTCTTAAACAATAGTTATAAAATAATTATATACGGACGTAACTACGCCATCTAATAACAAAAGAGAAATTAAACGATTGCTAACTGGCGAAACCGAATCATTCGATTTCGATCCGTTATGGTAAGAAAACAACAAACACTGCATAAATCTCATTAATATATTTATTAACTTTTACAATGTGTTTAAATTATTGTCAATATACTCAGAATAAAAAAATCATGTAAATATTAATTTCATTAGAACGATTATGACAGCTTTTCCAAGTAGACTCAATATCTCTCTCCTCTCCAATACGCCACTGGCTAGGATTTTGGGAATTATTTCTTTCCACTTTTCCCTTACAGTCGGTGGTGAGCAATTAAATTAAGGTTTTCAGCTTGTTCATTTCGGCGAGAACTAAACAAAATGAGTCTTTTTGAAGAGGGCATCAAAAGAACCGCTCAGCTTCTGTTATTTTAAGGGTTGTTTAAAAAGAACTTTTGATTTTTACGAGAAAGTGTGTGAAGGGTTAAATATTAATTACCGCAGATTTATACCACCGAGTGTAGACAAAATACGAGAAATCAGGTGAAAATCAAAAACAGCGAAATTTGGAATTCACTATATTTCCTTTGATAGAAATATTTCATATCCTCCTCTCTTTATTTTACTTTTATCTATAGTAGAAGTCACAGTTAAAACGCAGTGTTAGTCCTACGCAGAGGTAGGAGGTGCTTATTATCTATATAAAACTTATTTGTCATTGTATTTTAAATCTTTCTTAAACCAATCTTTTCATTTTCAAAAGAAAAATGAAATTCCTGTAGTTAGCTGTATACCATGAATCACAAAAGTGTTCTTTTCATATTTCAAGTTTCGAATTTTCTTTGTCTTTCAGAAAAGGAAAAGGTGGCGCCCTTAATTTGTCCCCTCCTTTTTAAATTAAATTTTGTCTATTGTCATTGATATGTTTGTCGGTATTGGTACTGCAGCTTCTTCCTGAAAATTCTTCCTTTCTCTTTTATTCCCCATTTTCCACCCAGATAAATTACGCTATTGCATATGAGAAACCAAAAAAATGCCAAGAGAATGGATCATAGCAAGAATATGTGCAACACTCAAAAGAAGTGACAAAACAACAACAGATGTACGAATTAATAAAAAAACATGGGCCTACCAAATAAAATTGTCAGGATGGTAAAAATGACTATGGATAACACAACAAACGAAATAGCATTCCATGAAATGGTCATAAATCAAACAATTTAGAAATAAAGGAAGGATTTCGACAAAGAGGCCCATTATTAACTACTCTTTTTAATCTGATACTTGTAGATATGTTCAACAGAGTTTTAGAATTACTTATTTACTATTATTCACATTATTCAGTACAAATAGTTTTGGTATTATTAGACTATCTTCAGGGATTTTTGAAGTACTTGCTACATAACCTCATCACAGGCAATGGAGGTGTTTACTATACATAAAATGTTAAAACCTATAAATTAAATAGACATATTATCAATGATGATGATGAATTAACTTTTCTAACACTGCTATGGCCTCTGCTCTGGTCTATTACCTTAGTTTCAGCAAACTTATTTCGGTGATGTCTTCTGATCATCCCAGATATAGGTGTAGTTTCGAGTAGAAGCCAAGGCAGTCCTAGAAAGCGAATTCTTCATCATAATCGATAATATGATATTTCTATTTATAATTTTAAGCATTTTATGTGTACCTTAAACACATGTACTACCAGGTGATAAAATTATTTAGCAAGTACTTCAAAGTAAGTAGTCTTTACCACATGTTTTAATTCATAGTACAAATTCCAACCACGTTTTTCTTTAGTTGGTGAAATAACTTACATTTCAAGTTTACTTAATATGATCCAATATGACCGAAAATATTTGTTGTAAAAAATTTTAACAATTGTAATCAATTTGGACTTTATTTATGGTATATGTTTATGGTGTAGGCATATTAGTAGTATCAGAAATGGGTAAATATGTGGCCAATTTCGTACCAGTCTCTGATAGAATTATATTACTTTAAATAAATACTCAATCATTTAAAACTAAAATACTTCAAATCTATGCCATGACTGCAGATAGAAAATATGACGATGAAGTCGAAAAGTTGTATAATCAGATCCAAGACATCTTACAGAAACTTAATAAACACGAAATTTTATATATTATAGGCGACTTCAATGCAAAAATTGGGGAAGGTTGACGAGGTTAGACTATAGATCCTTATGGTCTACCTTATTAAATGGTAGTCATCGTCAAGCGGCGTCTATAGATTGAAACCCCCTATTTGACGATGGCAATAACCGTGAGTCCTCAAAAAATCAAATAGACTATTTTATTTGTAAACGAGCGTTTCGAAAGTGCCGTCAAAAAAACCACTACATTTCCTGGGGCAGATATTGGATCTCATCATTAACCACTTGTAGCAGATATTAAACTAAGGTTAAAACCAATTCAGCGACAAAAACCAAAAACCATTGTACTTAACTTTGACGATATAAACATAAAATTTTAGCATTAATTTCATAATAGATTAAAAAAAACCGGAGAACAACAAGAAGATCAAGAAGAACTATGGAGTGAATTTAAAAACCAAGGTAACGAAATCTCCACAAACAATGATTATAGAAAAAACTTAATCAAGAAAAATAAATAGATGACAGACAACATCTTGAAATTTATGGGACAACGTCGACTAATAAAATCTAATGAAACAGAATATAGACACCTGTGGAAAGAATAAAAAGGGAGATCAAATTAGCCAAAGAAAAATAGATGAGAGAAAGGTGCGACGAAATGGAGGATGAAATATCTAAACACGATTTATTTAATGGGCTTATTTAAAATGCTAAAAATATTGAGTAACATATTTAAAAAAGAGGTTCCCAAGAAACTGAGCACGAAATAAGGAAAAATTGGCAGCTGTATATATCAGAGTTGTTTGAAGATACCAGGAATAATATTGCCGAATTCTACCAAAACTGTACTGAAGGCTCAGATTATGAAATGCGAGATAGAACACGCTATGAAATAATGCTTAAATTATAAAAGCTTGTGGTTCAGATGATACACCAACTGAGTTGCTGAAACTAATAGAGGATGATAACATAAAAGTAGTAGTAAGACTTTTTAATTCAATGTATAACACCGGAGTGATTCCCACAGATTGGCCCAAATAGATCTTTGTCACAATACCTAAAAAACACAATGCTAGAAAATGCTCAGAATATCGATTAATTAGCCTAATGAGCCACACCTTTAAAATTTTCCTAAGAATACTTCACAACAAAATTGAACGCAAATGAGAAGATCTTGAAGATACCCAATTTAGTTTTAGAAATGCTATGGAAACTAGGGAGGCACTTTTTGCTCTTAGCACTTTCCTTTAACAAAAATGCCGTGAAAAAAGAAAAGATGTATTTGCATGTTTCGTGAACTTTTGCAATTCGGGCATTCGATAAACTACAACATGTAAAATTGATGCAAATATTTAAAAATATCGGAATAGATGACAAGAATATTCGTGTCATTAAATATTTGTACTAGAATCAGACTGCTATCGTAAAAATTGGATGTAACTACACCGATGAAATCTCCATACAACGAGAAGTCAGACAAGGTTGCATTTTGTCGCTAGTTGTACTTAATGTAATTAGATATGCAGACGATACAGTAATTCTGTCAGATAATATTGAAGTTCTTCAAATTCTGCTTAATCGTATTCACGAGGTAGGAGAGGAAATGGACACAAAAATAAACTTAAACAAAACCAAATTTTTGGTGTTTAGTCATGACCCACATCGCGATGCAGAGCTTTAATTGATCGGAGTCCAAGTTGAGAAAGTTCATAAAATGACATATTTGGGAACTGTGATAACAGACCAACTAGATCCAGACATAGAAATAAAACGTAGAATAGCAATGACTAAAACTACTTTTATGAAAATGAAGTCATTTCTTTGCAATAATCATTTTAGTTTAGAATTAAGACAAAGAATGGCTCTATGTTTGGTCCGTACTTTTGTATAGTGCAGAAGTTTGGACGCTAAAAGTATCGATCATGAACAAAATTTAAGCATTAGAAATAAGGGTTTATGGATAAAAGCTGAAGATATATTGGAAAGCAAGGAAAACTAATAAAGAAGAACTAAGGAGCGTGAACAAAGATAGAGAACTTGTAAAGACTGTTAAACATCGAAAAATGTCTAATCTATTACATATAGTAAGGGGAAGTCGATATAAAATATTACAACTGATTCTTAAAGGCAAAATAGAGGGCCGTAGAGGTGTAGGAAGAGAACAAGTTTCTTAGTTAAAAAACATTCGTGAGAAGATTCAGTTATTAAATGCAGGACAATTATTCCATATTGCAGAAGATCGAGAAGCCTTCGCAATGGTGATCGCCCACGTCGGATAATTCTGATATGGCACGCAAAGAAAAAGAATATGTTTATGTTTGGTGTAATCAATTATAGTGGTTTATGTTTTATTAGACCCATACCAATTACACTAGAAGTTTTAATTCATTGTGAAGTTTATAAACTACTATGATATACAGCCAATCTCCTGAAACTTTTCAACTTTAAGCTTAATTAAAAGATCTATAAATATTTCAAGTATAGTGAAACTTGGATAATTCAAACCTCTAGGGACCGTTAAAAAAATTCGAATTATCCAAAAATTCGAATTAAAAATATATACACAAAAAACAAAGATGCCTACAAAAACATCTGCAAACGATAAAAATCAACAATAGTTGACCATTTTTATCGCTTGCAGATGTTTTCGTTACTATTTTTGCCCGAATTTTGTCAACTGAAAAAAATTAGCCAACAAAATTATGCCAGAAGACCAATTAAAGCATTTGCAAGCTATAACAAATGGTCAATTACCGTCGATTTTTATCATTTGCAGGTTTTCTCATTGGTATTTTTAGTCAAATCTTAGCCGAAACAATCGGCAGATAAAAAATTCCCAGTGAGAACGCATCATTAAAAAAATAAAACATTTTGTCTCAAAAAATTTATTGAAAATAAGAATACATATTTGTTACAATTAAGGAAAATAGACTAATTTTTACTAAAGAAATCCAAAATTTTTAGCTGCTTTTTAGAATTTAACGTCTCGGTAATGACAAACGATTCTAACATGTTCAGTGAACTAAAAATAGAGTGACTTACATTATTTTTACTTTCGAAGTACCGTTTAAGTTGCGTAATATGGTGAGTTGCTTCGGCCGCACTCGGAACGTGTATGTCTCCCGCAACTGATGATGCGTTGTCTTCATCACTCTCTTGTTTTTCATCATTGTTCTTAAGCACTTCAGCGATGATCTTTGTATCGGTTATTTCACCACATAGTGCAACATCTTCATCCACGTTGACAAAATCTTCATAAGAGATGGCAGGATCAGAAGTCCCCCCAGCAGTCAACTAAAAGCAGCTCTTCTGTTAAATCGTCGTCTGTGTTCTCCTCCTTTTTTATGAAACCAGCTCTTTTGAAACAGTGTTTGATCGTTTCGGGTGTTACTTGGTCCCAAGCTTTCTTACACATTCGAGATGCTTGTAGAATGTCTAACTTTATTTTAAGGGTGTCGCAATCTTCCATCAATGTGTTTTCAACCAAAAAACGTCTGTAAACATGTTTAAAAATTTTTATGACACCCTGGTCCATAGGCTGGAGAACTGAAGTCATGTTAGCAGGAAAAAAAATAACTTTTACATTTTCCACCAGTGGGATAGTGGTGTGTGCCGCACAATTGTCAATAAACAAAATAACTTTTCTTTTTTCTTTTATGAACTTTTTGTCTAATTTTTTCAGCCAGTTCTCGAAAAGATCACTAGTCATCCAAGCTCTTGCGCTGCTCACATATTACACTGGTTTTGACTTGACGTTCTTAAAACAACGCAGATTAGTCGACTTGCCAATCATCAGTAGAGGCAGTCTTTCTGATCCGTCCATGTTTGCACCAATTAGGAGAGTTACTCTTTCTTTACTTAGTTTTCCTCCGTGACATTTTTCATTTTTAAATGCTAGCGTTTTGTCAGGTGTGCATTTAAAAAAGAGACCCATCTCGTCAACATTAAATATATCTCTTTCATCTATACCCTGAATCATCTCCGTCGAGCTACCCTGTACTCGCCTTAAAATTATTTTTCCCCATTTCAATAGCAAATTGTTCAGCTTTGCTTCTTATAAGGGGACCACTCACGGGAATCTTCTTATCCCTAGCATGTTTGAACCATTTTAACACACAAGTGTCTAAATTTGGATTTTCTGACTCCTTTACCTTTTTCGATCTTTACCGCACTCATTTTCACTGTTGAGAATTTTTTCTTTATTCTTCAAGTAGGTGGATAATGTGTTAGGAGGAATTTCAAAGTCCCTGGCAATCTCAGATTTTTTCTTCGTCCCCTTTTCTACTTCTCTAATTGCCGCTATTTTTTCCGATAACGTTAAAGTTTTGTATGTTTTTGTATTACCATGCGACGACATCTTTACTCAATACGAAGTGACTTGACGTGATTTGTGGTGATTACAATTGCAACGCCAACGCATCTCAACTGAAGGAGCGTGCCAGATGGGCTAGAATTGAGGTGACAGGTACGGGTACAATGTACAATGGCCTTGAAACAAGTGGCACGTTAGAACAGAAAATAATATTACCTCTTTTAGCGGAAATTTCCAGCATGAAATTGGCATTTTTAACTTGTAGAAAAGTTCAAATTATCCAAAATCTAATTCGAATTATCCACGACTTTTTAACATTACTTATATAAAAATTATTCAGAATGATTATACAGAATAAAAATTCGAATTAAAGAAGATTTCGAATTAACGAAGTTCGAATTAAGCAGGTTCTACTGTAATTATACCAACATTTTATGTTTTTTTTTTAATTGCTGTATTAGTAACAGATTTTTTTTACGTTACCTTTTTTAAAATTGTATGCCTATAAAATTTATCTGAATTTAATTCCCTGACATCATTAAAGCCGTTAAAGATCATCAAAATAGTATTTCTCTAATTTTGTGGACCACAGTATTGTGAAACTTAAACAATAGGCAAAAAAGATCATTTTAGGACGAGTTTTACCAACAATTTTTGTATGAAAGTAAATCAGGTGTTCAAATTTACTCCTCTTGATTATTAAACGAGCCATTAAATAATTCTATTACAGTAAATCTCGGAGCCTAAAATAGGATAATTCATTAGAATTTCCAAGAAAAGAGATAACTTACGGTAAGACACAAACTTCGCTATACAAGTTTGATACGAGCGACGCGAATGTAAATGACAGATATGTAAATAGTAGTGAAAAGTCGGAAGTTTCCCGGATAACACAGTGAGCGACGCGATGGCACGAAGACTCAAGGATTTAAATGTGAGATGGATGAGACGAGACTTTACTCTTTAAGTGATTAATTGTTTGGGCCAATTAGTCTAATTAGTTGGGATCGTAAAGAAAATTTGCAGAATCTTTGAAGTGGAATTCAACAGTTTCGAGACGAAAGGGTGCCGAGTTAAATAAGATGAAAATAACGCGGAATTGATCGATTTTTGAAAGCGACAAATGGCAGTTAAGGAGACCTTGGAATAAGCGCCAAAAATAAATATTGTTTGCAGTGCCGGCCGGTCCGGGTCGGCAGTGCCGACCCACATCTTTATAGATGTTATAGATTTTTTTAATATTTAATTTATTCAGTATTTCAATAAATAATTGTGGCAGGTAGTCAGTTGATGTCATTTGTTTTCGTGAACTAAAAAAATATATGTGAGATAATAAAGACTAAATTTTATTCATGGTTTTTAAAAGAATTCGTCCAATCTGAGCGTTAAGTGATCCCTGCGTAGACACTTTTCAAATAGATGATTCGATATCGGAGACATCTATCCGCCTATGAATTTTTAAAAAGACACGTTTTGATTTTTCGGCTAGCCGATCCCAACCTTAACTTTACTTGTAAAAATCAACGGAATATTGGTTGATTAGCAACCAAATATACATTTCTTTCCATATGAACTTAATTAGCAAGTACGGAAAATTTAAATTTGCCGATGTTTCATTTGGATTGGTAATTGGTCGCGAACTGTACATTGCGAGCGTGGGACGAAATGTTATTTCATATAAGTAGGAAAGTGACGTCCACAAGGAATCTACGTTCCTGTGAAGTGATATTCAGTGCACGAACTAGCCTTTCTTTTTGTGATTTATTTTTATTTTCTACTGCAATACTGTGATACGTTACGTCTGCCGTAAATAGTTAAAGGTTAAAGGGTTTTTTGACATATTAGAAGTTTTTTTTTTAATGAAAGTGTAAACAAATTCAGGTAAATTAACCTAAAAAATGCAAGCCATGGGAGAAAATGTAAGTATTGATAAGTCTGATATTGTAAATTATATTTTCATAATGGGTTTTCATCTATTCCATACGAAGAACAAATTGTTATTAAAAATAAGGGGCGTCCTTTGCCTAAAATGTCCCGGCTTATAAATATTAGTGCGGGTAAGTAATAGATTATTTTCAGATAATTGGTACAGCAAGTACTCATGGCTTACCGGGAGTGAAATAAAAAACAAACTTTTCTGTTGGCCTTGCATTTTATTTTCGACAAATAGGGGCAAACATCAAAATCCGTGGCGTGAATCTGGTTATGAAAATTTAAAGGAATTATTTAGGGCTTTAGGGCTACATAAACATGATATTTTGAAAGATCATACTTACAGCCAGATTAAATTAGATTTATTTGGAAAACAAAATATCTATGTTTCATTAGATAATGCCCAACGGGAAAATGCTATTAAATATAACGAAATTATAAAAAATAATTACGCAGTTTTACGTCGTTTAATTGATATTGTAATTTTTTAAGTTGTCAGAAATTATCTTTTAGGGGACACGATGAATCGGAGCATTCGTTAAATCAAGGTAATTATAGAGAACTAATAAAAATGTTTAAGAAATACGATTTGGAATTTTCTAATTAACTTTCTGATTCGAAGACATTTAGCGGTGTATCTAAAACAATCCAGAATGAATTAATAGAATCAATTAGTTACATTTTGAATAACGTTATTGAATCTGAGATTCAGGAAACCATTTGCTTTTCACTAGAAGTAAATGAAACTACCGACATATCGTGTCATTCACAATTATCAATTGTTGTTCGATACACGTTACGTGGTAATATCTATTAGAGGTTCTTATGTTTTACAGACGTGAGTAAAAGCCATAAGGCGGAACATATTTTTGGTGTTTTAAAGGACAGATTAAAATTTTTTGATATCAACAATAAATTGGTAGTTTAGACTTAAAATAGTCAGCTCAAAATAATAAAGCAGGAAGCAAGGTTTAACAATCTGGGAATAGATGTAAATAGTTACAAGGATGTTGAAGAAGTACGACAAAAAAGCTTAAAACTAGTAAAGCGAAGGGATCCCTTAATGATACAATCTTGAAGAATAAAAACCTAAGACAAGACGCAAAAACAAGAATCTATAAAGCAGCAATTAGACCTATATTAACATGCACGGCCGAAACAAGACACATCCAAAACGAGACGACTACTAGAAACAACAAAGATGAAAATATTTCGACAAATATTGGGAAAAAGTCTGTTGGATAGAAAGATAAGCGAAAATATAAGAAGAGCATGCAATACAGAAGACATAAATAGATGGGCGACAAAACGAAAACAGGAGTGAACCGAACACATTAGTAGAATGGCAGAGAATAGAACAGTACGAATAGCACGAGGTCAATAATGGACGAAGAAGTATTGGCAGATCAAGAAAAAGATAAAGTGAGAATTTAGGAGGCTAATGCTAAAGAAGAAACAGGCTTTAAAGCCTACTTACAAGAAGGAAGAAGAAAAAAATGAAAGTCGTTACGACTTTTAAATTCTAAGAGTGACATAAACTCACCAAATTTTTTCGAATAATTAAGTAGCAAGATTAAAAATTATACTAGAAACAATATTTCGTTGTGATATAATAAATCAAGAGAGTTTGTGTCCATAAAACAATTTTATGCTTTATAATAAAAACTTTTTAACAGTTTTGTCATTCTGTGTAACAAATTCTTACATTGTAAAACTGGTCAATATTACTTAACTCAAATAAATGTTTCTGTTTAACACCAACCTCAGGAAGTCAACTGTATCCTGTACCGTATTATATATGCTCACTACAATTAAGCAGCTAACTTTGTTGAATTATAGTTTAACACCGCTATACTCGGAGATTCAACTCCGAGGTCATATGATGTTTAATGACTAACTCCGACTGGAAGCCAAGAGTTTAGAAATTGTTGCTTTGCGGTGGGTGTTCAGTTTCCAAAGTTTGTGTTTTTCCCCTGGTTATAACACTTTCGAGGTTGGTGTTAATAAAGATAATTAATAAGCAAATATTGAAGGAAGGTCCTTGAAATCGATTCTCCATTTTTTCCTCCACAATATGTACTTTATATATTTAACTCTATTATCGTAAAGTTAATGAATATTACTAATAAGAAATGTCACGTATATTCTTACGGATTTTATTTAAGAATCAATGATAATTTTCAGCTAAGAAGTGGTAAATCTCCCAGGCCTGATAAAGCTCACATCGAATTACTCAAAATTGTTGATACTGAATGTTCTGGATCTATTAAATACCATATATCTCCTTCTTCTTTCAGTGCCCTATCCGATTATCGAACGTTGGCGATCATATTGGCAATAATAACCTTATTCACGGCGGCTCTAAATAAATTAAAGGTGGTTTCTTAATACCATTCTCGGAGATTTCGTAGCCAGGATATTTTTCGTCGGCCTGGGCCTCTCCTTTCGTCGATCATACCCTGTATTATGAGGTGTAGAAAGTTATACCTCTCTGGATGTCTCATTCTTCTTTTTCTTACAGTGCCTTATCCTTAAGGACGTTGGCCATTACATTTGCCCATTTAATCTTATTTGTAGCAGCCCTGAATAGTTCTATGGAGGTCATGTTCGTCCATTGCCTTAGGTTTTTAAGCCAAGCGTTGCGTCTTCTTCCTGGTCGTCTTTTGCTATTGACTTTGCCTTCGATTATAAGTTGGGATTATAAGTTGGAGCAGTTCATACTTTTGATTTCTTATGATGTGACCAAAATATTGTGTTTTCCGGTCTTTTATTATAAGAATAAGCTCTCTTTCCTTATTCATCCTCCGCAAGACTTCCGCATTTGTCGTATGGCTTATGTAGGATATTCTGAGCATTTTACGGTAACACCAGACTTCGAATGCTTGGATTCTTTTTTGTGTTGCTTCTGTCATCGTCCAGGCTTCAACACCATAGAGCAAGGTGGAGAAAACATAGCACTTAAGTATTCTAATTCTCAATGAGATGCCCAGCTGGCGGTTGCATAGAACTTTTTGCATTTTGTAAAACATTGTACGTGCCTTTTCCAGGCGTATTCTTATCTCTGATGAGTGGTCCCAAGTTTCATCAAGATTACTTCCAAGGTACGTTGTTCTTGTTATTCTTTCCAGATCTGTTCCGTCGACATTGACCTTTACCCTTCTGTTTTGGTGCTTGCTGATGACCATCGTTTTTGTCTTCTTTGTATTCAATTTCATTCCAAATTCTCTACAAGCTGTCGTTACTTGATCCATTAAGCATTGCAGGGCTTCAGCATTATCTGCCAGTATGACAGTGTCATCAGCATATCGCAGGTTATTTATACATTGCCCGTTTATAATTATACCATCCGTGGTACCTTCTAAAGCTTTCTCAAAGAAATATCTTGTTAGAGTAAACATTGAACAGCAAAGGTGATAGGACAAATCCCTGTCTTACTCTTTTCTTGATATTGATTTTTCCAGATGTTTCGCCTTTTATTCTGATTTTAGCCTTTTGTTCTTGGTAGAGGTTTGAAATGATCCTTAAGTCTTTATCGTCCATATTACATGACCTTAAAATATCTATTAGTTTATCGTGTTTTACCAGATCAAACGCCTTCGGAAAGTCTATAAAACACAAGTATACATCAGAATCGATATCTCTACATCTTTCAACTAGCACACGTATTGAAAAAAGTGCTTCTCTTGTTCCGAACCCATTCTTAAAACCAAACTGAGTTTGACCAGTGTGTTCGTCTAGTTTATGGTATACTCTATTGTGTATTACTCGTAGGAAAAGCTTCAACATATGATTCATCAGGCTAACAATCCTATGGTCTTCACATTTCTTGGAGTTTATCTTCTTTGGTAGTGGTATAAACACCGATGTCAGCCAATCATTTGGTATTATGCCTGTTTCGTATATTTTGTTAAATATATCTTCCATTACTTCGATGTGTTTGTCTAGTAATATCTTTATTATTTCAATTGGGATATTATCTTCCCAACAGTTTTTTCGTTCCTTAACTGATTTGCCGCTTTTATAATTTCTTGCTTTGTGATATAAGGTCAAGTCGATGCCTCCTGCATGTAAATGTTCGTCCTCTCTCGGTTTTGAAACATCTCTTCCACGTATTCTCTCCATCTACCTATTTGATCTTCTATGTTCAGTAGCGGGTTCCCATGTTTATCTTCGATGATGATGTCTCATTACATGACCGAAATATTGTAACTTCCGAATTTTTATCGTTTTTGTTATTTCTGTGCTCTTTTTCATTCGATGTAAAACTATTTCATTTCTTATTCGATCAACCCAACTTATCCGCAATACTCCTCGAAAAATCCACATCTCGTCGATAAATCCACGCTCTCCATACCATACAGCAATGTGGAGAATATGTAGCAGCGTATTAATCTGATTTTAAGATTTAACGTAATATCTCTATTAATTAGAATTTTCTTTAATTTATAGAAGGCGGCTCTGGCTTTCTCAATATGTCTATTTCATTAATTCTAAGAACATTTAACAGAGTACAACAAAGTCAGCTCAAAGTAGTTTTGTTAAATAAGAACATAATTAACACAATAAAAGTAAAAGTAGGAGAAGAACTAACCGAACTAACCTCTTTAAAGCTGGTAATGAGATAAGAGAGGGATATTTCCTGAGTCCTCTATTGTTCAACCTGAATATGGATGAAATAGTAAGAAAGTAACTAAAATAGGCTACCCAACGGAAGAAAAACATTTTAAAATAATCTTCTGTGCAGACGACACAGTACTACTCTGTCAAAGGAAAGACGATTTACAACGTATACTGCGCCAATTTTTTAATAATTGCCAGAAAATTAAACATGTTAATATCCACAAAAAAATGACAAAATGCATGGTTACAACAGGTATTTTACTAAAATGTAAATTGGAGCTGGAATATCAGATAATAGAACAAGTGATGGCGTTTGAATATCTAGGCATCATATTATCTAGCTACAGAAAGCTGGAATCTGAAGTGGAAGATCACGTGAACAGAGCAAACAGAGACGTAGGCTACCTGAATGAAATAATATGGAGAAATGAAAATATCGAGAAAGAAATAATAACTAATAGTAAATAATAGTTTCTTTCATCCTTACTCTCAGTTCAGGAAGCAATAAGTTATGGCGGACTTTATTTCTGCTCCAGGAAAGGTTTTTATTGAAGTAACCGCATTACGAAACCTTTTATTTATTAGAAAATAATCTATTTAATTTCTAATTATTTGTTGCGGGCTACCGGCAGGAGACCTCCAGGTTAATAGCCTTCTAGCTGGTAGTTTGAATTGGCTGAGCATGATTACATTATCTGTTTCTTGACAAAATTTTATCAGTGGTTCGCCTCTTTACAACACTTTTACGGAACTGTAACGTCGTGTATCTAACGACCCGTATCCACAAATGTACAAAGAAAAACCAATATCAGAATTTAACCATTTGCAACAGCTTAAAAGTGTTATACCTCTTGCTGCTCATTCTTTTTCCAATAACTTACCACATTAAACTATTTTTTTATTATTCTGAAAACTAATTATGAATGGGTATAATACTAACTAAAAAATATAGTAAAATGCGAGTTTTGTTTCTTTGGCTACCACTCATGTCATTAATCGGACGGCCTCAGTGCAAAAGGTAACAAGTCATTTTTCGGATTTTTTTTCTCATGTGATAATAATTGGTTTATCAATGTCTAACTCTGTGCAAAAAGAAACAAGTCTACTACCACAGAAAGGCTACATTTTTTACGTGTAGAACGTAATAAGTTAAATATTATGAAAAACTTCATTTGTGCAAAAGGAAATAAGTGGACTGGTTACCTCCTTTACAGTATTTGAATTCACCAAACACTGCCTGGATGTCATGTTTCCAGTTAGTAAGAGTACATTTTGGTTTGGTTTGGTATCTTTTCTCCGTCCGTGTTTAAGACACTACTACTCTGGCAACCCTGTCCTCAATGACATGTGCATAGATTAATTCAACCTTGGTGGGAGTATGCTATGGATATATACTTGGTACAATGCAAAGGTTACGTATTGTTGGAGGTTACTTTTGTGCTTAAGTCTTACTTCCTCAGATCGTTAATGATGTAATAAATGTAGACGAAAATCAACCCCAAGAAAAAGTTAAACTGAGAGGCTCAAAAGGTGACACTATAGAAAAAAGAAAAAAAAAGAAGTTTTCCCGAAATCAAGGATTAGCTTATTTTACGGGGCAAGGTATGAAAGTTGCTGGGCCGAATTTAGCTACCACTGCCCTCCTGCAGAAAAAAGTGCAGTGGGAAAATTTCACTTGACGATCAAAAAAATATTTTCACTGCCTATTGGAATTTAAAGAGACGATACCGAAGGGCAGCCTATCTGTGCGGTCTCTTAAGTAAAGATGATAATCTGAACCAGGGTTAAAGAACGCGACCAAATATGCCTAAAAACCAGAAGAAAAGAACAGCTTTAGTTCATTACAATATTCCGATTCAGGGCCAAAGGATCGATGTCTGTAAGAGCTGTTTTCTCACAATATTTGGCGAGACAGTAAAATTTGTATGAACCATTGTCCAACAAAAAAGGCTTTCCATGCTTCAACAACCACCCCAGATGAACGAGGTAATCATATCCTTGAACATAAAATATCCACAGACAGAATGGCTTTGGTGCATTAGCACCTTACATCTCTTTCAGCATATGAGAGTTATTACTGTCGTTAAAAGACTACTAAAAAATATTTGCCACCTCACTACACGCCGGAGGAAGTTTACAGTAAATATAAACAAGAAGTAGATGATCCAGTCAGTTTAACTATTTATGGCAACGCCTTTCGTAACTCCGGAATAAAAATAAAAATCCTAAAACGAATATTTCTCATACACGTGACGAAATTAAAATAAAATTTTCATACGCTCAAGCTATCGAGAAGGAATTGTTACTGGAAAGTAGGAAGAATCATCTCATGAAAGTTTTATTAACTTATGCAATAAAGTTGGCAGACAAGCAGCAGAGTCAGAATAACCCAAACTTTACTTCAATTGCATTTGATTTACAAGCGTGCTTGGGTTACTTCACTTGGGAACTTCACTTGTGCAAACATCAGGGGCCTTCTGTAAACGACAATTATGAACATTTAATCTGACCATGCACAACATGAAAACAGGAGTCGCTTCATGTTTTCTGTGGTATGAGAGTATGGCAAAAAGAGAAGGAAACGAGATTGGTTCTTGTGTGTTCCATGGACTCCACCAAATAGAAAAAAATATTTCACATGTCGTTTTGTACAGCGACTCATGCACAGGTTAAAAACCTGTTGAAAACAGAATTATCATTTACAAAAAAACAGGCTTACCAACAACCACTGCCACTATCATTGGAAAAAAAGAGACATTTTGTCAATATTTCTGTACCTCTCTCCGGTGTATCATAAATTTTATCAAGATCTACCAGCCCAAGGTGTTTTGCTCGATCCTTCAATAAGTGACGAAGAGGACTAGCATTTTTTTATTTACTATTTTTTTAATAATACATACACGTTAGATATACCTTTTTTAATAATAAAGTTTTTGTAATAAATTTAATGTATTTTTGTGCCTTAAAGCTGCTAAAAAAAAGAAATAGTACATGAGTAAGTCTATGGAATTGGTAACAAGTAAGGAAAATATTGTGCATTTTGTAACAAGTCGGAAAATTTGACTAAATTGAATGTTCAGCTATAAAATTGTTTAAAGTTCAATAAAAACCACTATTTTGTATCGTTTTCGGAAAAAATATGAAAAAAATTATCCGAAAAAAAAACCCAAGAATCGTTTTTTTCGTTTCCTAAAAAAACCAAGTAATTTGACATGTTACCTTTTGCACTGAGGCCGTCCAATTTTATGAATACTGATCGGTGCCCTACCCCTATGTCAATTTATAATTATGTTATTTTATACATTTTAAAGATTTCTTTATTAAGTTAAACTAAACTGATTTCCTAAAAGGAAGTAATGAAAAAACTAATAATAATTTGTAAAACTTATGTAAAATACAGTCCTGTAAAGTTGATATTTTGACAAAGAAGATTGTGAACTTTCACCATCGATATCTAAAAATTTCTCTCTAAAATTTTTATAGTGTGTATATTTTTGCCTCAACTATTAACTAACAATTAACAGTTCTATCTTGTGTATTTCGCGAACATATGTTACCATTCAAATTTCGCATTGTTCAAGATAATACCTGCTTGTCATTGTTCCGCAACACATTGCAAATTACTTGTCGCCAGGTCCGTGTATAGTTAATTCCAATTAAAATTAGATTGGGATACGGACAGAAGAACAGAAGGGAGGTAACACTATTGTACTAACCTTGTTATATGACCCAATGGTTTAATTCAAGTTGAACTATAGCGATACCGGATTTATTAATGGGTCTTAGGGAAATTGGAGTTCATGGTTTTATTTGCTGTCCATCTAAATGTTAATATTAGTTTACGAATTTGTGAAATTTGCCATTAAATATAATTTGGTCTTGTTTTTATATAGGTAGCAGATAACCAGATTTGGTAGATTTCGCTAAACAACTCATTATTACTCGATCCTAACATTATATACAAACTTCTAAATGGAGCTAAACTAAAAATTGCAGAAAAGCTTGCATATTCATCACAGTTTTTTTAACCTAATGCTTCAGACAACATCAGATATTTCTCCTTCACTTATATTAGTGGCATTTCCAATAAAATATCCAAACTTTTTACTTCTACAATTGATAACATCAAAATTTCCTTTAAATCACTTTAGGTTCCTTCTTAATCAATAGCAAAGATAGGATGAATACACTTGATAAAAGTGGTATTTACAAATTAAAATGTGATGATCGTGATGCCTTTTATGTAGGCAGAACCATCAAAAAGTTATCCACTAGAGTCTCTGAACATTTGAAAAGACCAAACTCTTCAAGTTTTGGTCAACACATAGTATCCAGCAACCACAATTTTAACATCAATTCTGGTTCATCTATCTTACATGACATTAGTTTAAAGAAAAACTATCTTTAGTTGAATTTATTGGAAGATTTGGAGATTACAAGGGAAACAAATGAAAACTCTCACTGTCTTAATACTCAAATTAATTTAAATTGTACTAAATTTAATCCTATATTTAAAAACTTTATTACAGCTTCACCTCGTAGAGGACCCAGCTCGACTGTTTAGACTTCATGCACTGAGCATTTCAATATTAATTTTAAAGTTCTTCCATTGACTGTGGATTCAACTGAACTACTTGGATTATAACTCATTTATATATTTTGCTTTCAATTTTGATTTTAACTTTTAGTAATTTAACTGCATATTCAGATGTTTTCCTTTTTTACAGTAATGATAGCGCTTGGTGGACCATTTTATTGTAGTCAACCATCCACTGTCTAATGTATTGTTTAGTCTTTTTCTTACATTCATACTTTATGTCAACTTCAATTGCTCTCAAACTAACATCCTAATTATTATAGACAGGTTTGAGTGTGAGATTTGGATTATTCAATCTACATAAAAAATATACTATATAATTTTATATTTCATCAGTTGATTTCCTATAGTGGTGTCAGTTGGACCTTTGGTCAATACTTAATTTCATAGAATTTTGAAAGGTGCAGATCACATATCTATTGTAACCGCCCTTTACAAGCTGTCATTGGTCACATGTCATCTCAATATTTCCGCCAGACCGGAAGCCATTCTGTCTCCGGCTTCTATATAACATGTAGCTTCTCCATTTTTAAAAAATTTTAAAGTGTTTGTTTGTCTTTGTGTATTGTATTGTTATGTCCAAATTTACATGTATGACATTCTGCTCATGTCGGATAGGCCACAACTGACAAAGTAAGTCTGTAAACGTTTATCACATAAAAACTTTTCATAACCATAAACTTTTTTATCGTGAATTAATTTCCCTTTTTATAAAAAAACGTTTCTTGGCTTATTTCAGATGCCCCTGAGGATGATCTATTGATCGAAAGTACTTGGGCAAGATTTAATTAATAACTGTGTTCGATATTTGCACTGTATACCATCAAAGTTAATTCACTAATATTCACATTTTCTTTTATTTCAAGGCTGGTACGTAGCATCGAATATTTAGTACGTAAGTACGAATATGCTTTGCTTCGGCCCATTGATTTAAATGTAAATACTGTTTTTCGTACTTTTCTTTAGATTTTTTAAGTAAAAAAGATTGTACTGTTACATTAACTTCTTCCAAAATATCTGGTAATTAATTCTATTCTATTCTATAATATTCTACAAATAAATGTGAGAAGGTTGAGGGCTGCTCACGACGTTGCAGAGGCACTGGCATTAAGGGAAGATTATGAGGACATGATCCTATTTCAGGATCCCAACGTAAAGTTGATCTCTCGACAGACTTAAAGATAGTAAATCTGACGTGGTCGTATACGTGGTGAATCGAGGAGCTGGCATTACCAGACACTCCGTTAAGAATGGTTATGTTAAGGTATATATCGAAAACCTGGTAGTGTATAATTGCTATGTTTCACCAAACATCCCGCTTCGAGTATCGAAGCGTATTACGAATGCGAAGGATCGTCAATGGAATCCCCGAATGCAAGATGGGAGAGGGAAATATTTATCAGAATAGATTCACGCCATGGGGCTTACCGTGTTAAATGGCGGTAAGAATATCCTTTCTGGATATCACACTGGCTTCAACGACATTTCTGAACAGAATCGTAAGCTAGACTGTTTAGGAAGAAGAGCTCAACTTACACAAGTATGTGAGTTTTGAAATAGCTAGCAAACGACAGAAACGTAAAAATCGGGATGTCAATCTAAAGAGATGTTTAAATAAGGAGGCTTTTGTATATGCTTTTGGCTTGATTGAAATGGGAGATATGAAAGAAAACAACCAAAATTGGTAAAATAAGCATTTTGAAAATCTGAAGAAAAACTGCGTAAGAGAAAAAAGGGAGTGTAAAAGGTTAAGAAGAGTACAAGCAGAAGATTTGAAAAAGAGAATAAACTAATTAAAGCCAATGCAGAATGAATACAGGAATGAGATAAGATAAATTTAAAAACAAAAGGTAAAGTAACCTGCTTTAGGATCTCGAAACAGATATCTGGAAGCAAGGCTTTAAGATTTTTTGTACCGAACTTAAGGGGGAAAAGACACCCTACCCCCTGCCTGAGAGGAAGAAACTCCGTTTAATCTAGGAACTCTTTCTTCAGGTGAAGGATAGGAGTGAAAGGGTTATTGGTTTTGTCGATACGGAACCTTAACTGAGTTGGAACTCAGTGAGGCTGTTGGACGGATGAAGATCCGAAAAGTACTTGACATAGATGAGTCATTCCGGAGATAGTAAGACTCTTCGCACTAAAATACCCGCAAGGTTTTCTGAGATTGGTAAACAAACTGCTTGAACAACAGCAGTTTTTAACAATATTAAAAGAAGCTAAGGTTTCTCTTATCCCGAAAGGTGAAGAGAAAGAGGTGTAATGTCGGCCAATTTGCCTTCTTAGTTCGATAGCTAAATTATACGAACAGCTTGTAAAATGCCGCCTTTAGCGAGAACTAGAAGAAAAGCATACGCTAAGCAACTACCAATCTAGTTTTAGGGCCAAACAATCCACCGATATCGTCACAGAAGTATCCTCTTTAGTTACGCAGGATACAAAGAAATTTGTGGTTCTCATCCTGATTGACGTCAAGAATACCTTTAATACGGCATCATGGAAAAAAATCATGCAAGGCTGAGGAAATTGAGTGCTAGTGAGTACTTCTTTAACGTAATCGACAGATACTTTACGAACAGGTCCATAAGCGAAAAAGATACCAGCATCAGTTTGTCGCTTGGTGTTCTGCAGGGTTCAGTACTAGGTTCCATTCTGTGGAATGTCATGTACGACGGGGTGTTGAGGCTACAGATGCCAAGAGGATGTACTCTTGTAGCTTATGCCGATGATCTCGCACTGGTTGCGAGTCACAAAACGGACATGGCTAATGCGGCTAACACCGCCTTGCATCGCTTTAGTAGGTGGATCAGAGAGAACGACCTACAGCTAGCGGTACCTAAAACTAAGGTGTTAGGTCTCAAAGGGACCTGGGAAAAATCCTCTTTTTCTAATATAGATGTCCAAAAAAGATTTCCTCCACCGTTGTCTGTCAGAATTCAATGTAAAGATTCTTAGGCTATTACTGAAATCTGGTAATACGGCAATTAAAAAATAAAAATAAAAAAAAAACATTTATCTGGTAATATCATTATTATCTTCAAATTCGCTTAAATCACTCATTTTTATTTATTATTTTATATTCTGCAGATATATATTATGTGTACACACTTTAAAATAAATAATCTGTCAGTCAATCATAGCATGCTACAAAATTTAAAATCAATAAATTGGAAAACTGGATGAATCTATAAATTGAAGTCAAATTATTAATGTAAAAATTGTTAAATCAAAATAACAATTTACTGTTTTTTACCATTTTGCAAAATACAGGGTATTCTATAAATAAACGTTACATAATACATACGTAATAGAATATAGTACAGGGCGTCAATAAGTTATTTTATCAATGACATACCTGGACGTCACTTTTATTTTACTCTCTAGTGGAAAGAACTTTGTCACTCTAGAGAGAAAAAACAAGATTTTGATCATTACAATGCCAGGAAATACATTCTTTGGATAGAGGTAAGTCTCTCTTTTTAATCCTGACCCCCCATAGGGAGTGTAGTGGTCAACGTGATGTCGTGTATTGTCCGTCTCCAGAGATCTCTGTCTCTGGTCATTTCTTTTAATTCATGCATAGGTCGTAATCTTCGGCCTTTACCTTTCCTTGTATTATGAGTCTTTTTATGTTTTCTGTATTTGCTCTCATAACATGCCCAAAATATTTGAATTGTTGAAAATGGACTTTACTAGAGAATCGTTGGCTAACTTTTAGCTCTCTTAAAATTGAATTATTTGTTCTACGGTCGGTTCAAGGAATTCGTAACATTCGTCTCCAACAGAACATTTCAGTGGCGTCTATCTTTCTTCTCTCCGATTGTCTCAGAGTCCAAGATTCACATCCGTAGGTCAGTATTGGGAATATTAAGCAGTTGATCAACCTCATCTTTATCGCTCTTGAAATTTAACAGTCCTTCCATATTTTGGTCATTTTTGCTGTGGCAACTTTTGCTAGATCACTTCTACGTTTAATCTCTTCTTGTAATGACCCCGTGTTTGTGATTAATAATCCAAGATATAAGTATGAGCTCACAACCTCGAACCGGTCAATTGTGGTTATGTGTGGATGATTGTTGTGTAGTCTATCCACTATCATGATCTTTGCCTTTGATATGTTTAATTGCAGACCAAATATTTGACTTTCGTTTTCGATCAGTCGTATAAGTTCTATCAGCTCTGCTTGACTATTTGCAAGAAGGGCTGCGTCATCTGCGAAACGTAGGTTGTTTAGTTTATGACCATTTATTGAGATGCCCTTTTCCCATCCTTCAAGTGCTCTTCGCATAATATACTCCCCATATATGTTGAATAATTGTGGAGATAGTATACATCCTTGTCTGACACCCCGTTCTGGATGAAACTCGTTCGAAAGTGTGTCAAGTACTTTAACTGATCCAGTAGAGTGTTCATATAGTTCAGTTATAAGCGTAATTAGATGTTGTGGTACGCCTACTTTAGTATTCGCCATAAGTGTCTCCACTTGATCCTGTCGAACGCCTTACGGTAATCTATAAAACAGATGTATAGTGGGATGTTGAAGTCCCTAGATTTCTCGATTATCTGTCTTATATTCAGCAAGTGTTCTCGAGTGCCTCTACCTTTGGTAAATCCAGAGGTAAGTAGAAAACATATTTATAGCAATCTAAGTAACAAGTTTCCTATTAATAGTTAAAAAATTATTAATCATATCCAAATATTTTTATCCCTGTGCATGTCCTTATACTTATAGAAATGTGTACCCTTACGATGCAATTACATTACGTGTGCCATACATTCAACTTCTCATGAATACATTAATGCAGCTCATATCGCATGCAATTAAACAACCATTTTGCTATTACACAAAAACTTTCCGCTCTTTTCTACGTCACTGAAATTCTTATATGTAGACCCCGCTGCTGAAATTAACATATCGGGGTCAAACCCGTAGAACGTTCTGGAAAGTGAATAGAGAATCTAAATTGCAGATTACCGACGAAATTCGAGAGTAGTGGTTTGTGTTCAAATTTTGTAGTGCACATAAAACCGACTTTTCAAATTGCAGTACATTGCGATCACTTCTGGAAAGTCAATATGGAAATAGGAAACGGTTCACTTCGTGGTATGTATAATAGGTTATTTAAATTTATTTAATGACCTTCTTTAAAATTATTCATATTTATTTAGATGTGCTGGATTTTACTGGAATAATAGGTGATTTGAATACATACGTTGGCATTTCTAACGATGATATAAAGCGATTTAATGAAGAGTTCACAAAGCATAAGAGTGAACCAAAGGGAAGTGTCTTAGCTTAATTATAATTTATTAGTTAGTAAAAGATGTTGTGTAGTAAATGAAGAGTTCTCTCGTTTCAAAATTACCAATTCAAATTAGATTACCATCTTTTCGTTAAAACATTGCGGGAAAGTATTTGCAACTGTGTTCAAGTTGCTAGCGGTTAAAAGCAAAAAATATATTTAATTGTTAAATGGAGAATTTAACTGTGCAGAGATCTTAATTGGAGTTCTTTTTCAGCAGTTCCAACTGCGGCTGTGGCAGTGGCTATTTTTAAGTGCTACATATAAATATATAAATCGCCTGACCTACTGAAGTACGTTGACATACTTTTTTTATATGTTTTTTATGTTGACGAATATTCTTGTGGTTATTAAAATCTAATGAAAAATTAAATTTACTAACCGGTAAAGTCACCGGTAAAGACCGGTTTCACCCTATGAATAGGAATATTAAATATGTAAGATTCAATTATTTGAATGAGTAATGGTTGTCTAATTTAGTAGCAAGTAGGCAGATAGGCGAATAGATATTTGTAAGTTAATATATGAAAACAATAGAGGAAATCCTATAAACGATTATGTTAATGGTCCAAAGATTGCAATTTTAAAATACAAGGTTTAAGTCTTTTGTTTACAAACAAACTGGACACAAAATTAGAAAGTTTTGTACTCAGGGATAAGTATACAATACCCGAAGTAGTATTAGCTGCATTGTCTCTAGAAAATTGAAATCAGAGAAAGGATTTTATTTATGTAAAATTTTGAAATACCAAGGCTATGTGATATTATAATAGCATTGAGCTTGTGTTTGACAAGTCACAGAATTTGATTGGTTTAAAGGAATGTCGTGATATGTGTGTCTGATTGGTGAAAAAAAAAACGGGAGGGATTGAAATAAATGAAGATAAGTTTTGCCCGAGAAAAGAAAGATTACTGTGATTTGAACGTCGGAAAAAGCAATTTGTTTTTGTTCCATATCCTGCAGTGAAAGTTAGCAGAGTTCTTGTCAAATAATAATTGTGAAAGGTGTTTTGTGTCTATGAAACGAACCCCAAGGATTGGTAGCAGTGGACAACGTAAGTACATCCTGTTATAAACAGTTGTATAGTATATTTGGTACTAGTCAATTAAGTGAAAATCCTTTCGACTCGAAAAAAATTGGGTTCCTGTGAGATAGAGGTTTAATTCAGGTGCTTTTGGAGAGACTGTTGCGGTGATAGCATATGCGAAAGACGTTGTCAAGCAGAGGGGATAGTTTCTTAAAAATAGATAACACAATTTTTGGAAAGTGTAGAATTAAGTGTTTAAGAATTAATTAAGCAAATACGAAAGCTTAAGAATTTTTTTAGAATTACAAAAGTGAATTTGGTAAAATTCGTAAAACAGTTTCGAAACACAATTCAGATTTCTGCTTATAATCTGAGTCTTCTAAAAATTGCAAGGCAAACAGACGTTGATAAAAGATGTTAAAAGGGATTTTGTAATTAGATGTCGCTATCGCGTCCGTATTGAAGCCATTTTATTGTTGCTTCTTAAAAGACAGAAAATATTGATTTTTCACGTTGAGAACACCTATAAATAACTGTTCTGATGAGACCTATTAAGTCGAAATACGTATCAACAGATACATAGGATTTGTTTGCATGAAATTGAATATTTGCTGTCTTTTTCATTGAATTTGCTAAATTATATGGTCTGATTAAAAGTTTTTTCTTATGAATGAAAAATAATGATAAAAGGGGAGAACGAGCCGATGCCTGGAATGAATGAGTAGATTTTGGCAGTTGTGTTTGTTCAATCGAAAGCAGAAGTCCAGTTTTGAAGACCGTATTTTGTAAAAGTACTGCAGGTTGTGTCAAAAGTTACAAGTGTTATTAGCAGAATAGTGGAACGGGTAATAGACCAAGTAAAAAATTCTTTCGAAAACTTCTTAAAGTCTGATGTGTGCAGTTGTGTAAGTAACGAGAAAAAGTTTGTTTGAATTTGAGGCACCGTGTCGATAAAATATATCCTTGGGTCATAAAAAGTAGAAGTGATTTAAAAAAAAGGTGGAGAATTGTTCCACCTTTTTTTTAAATCCACAGTGCTCGTTCCTATCAGGAGAAGATAGGAACGAGCACTGTGGGAAGCAGCGAATAAGAAAGAGGGCAGAATTTGCAGAGTATCAGATACTCATTGTTGGGGAACGTAGACGAGTTCTTTTGGTTACAACACAATCCAGGAAGGAAACATTTTACGTATGGAGACATTGTCGATTTATCAGCTAAGGTCAGTCGTTTATTTTTGTGACATGAATATATGGGTTTTTCGTATTAAACACCATATTGAATATTAAATTTCATAACATTTCATTATTATAAATTTATCCATATTTAATTAGATTTGATATTTATAAATTTTTAGTTTGTGTTGTTAGTATGTAAAATAAATGGTATTGATAATAAATTTTTGTGTGTATTTTTATTTTCCGTGTCTATACCGATAAGAAAACAACTCAGAATTATTAGAGGCCACGAATGCAGGTGATTTACATAAAAATTGAGCCCTGAGATTTGTGTTTTGTTTATGTTTTGATTTGCTTTATTAATCAATTTTTTTTGATTTCATAATTAAAGTAGTTGAGTCCCATCCACACCAATAGGTTAAAAGCAGATCATAACTCTCTCTTCAATCCTGACCCCCCAGGGGGAGTGTAGTGGTCGACGTGATGCCGTGTATTGTCCGTCTCCAGAGATCTCTGTCTTTGGTCATTTCTTTTAATTCATGCATAGGTCTATGGCATATTCCTGTAATTTGATCTATCCATCTTGTTGGGGATCTTCCTCGTGATCTTTGGCCTTCTACCTTTCCTTGTATTATGAGTCTTTCCATGTTTTCTGTGTTTGCTCTCATAATATGCCCAAAATATTTTAATTGTTGGAGATGGATTAGAGAGTCGTTGGCTAACTTTTAGCTTTCTTAAAATTGAATTATTTGTTCTACGGTCGGTCCAAGGAATTCGTAACATTCATCTCCAACAGAACATTTCAGTGGCGTCTATCTTTCTTCTCTCTGATTGTCTCAGAGTCCAAGATTCACATCCGTGGGTCAGTATTGGGAATATTAAGCAGTTGATCATAATCATAAGATTATAATCATAATCATAAGATCATAACAATATGTATATTATATAATATGTATTAAGGGCCACAACGGTAAATCACATCGACTAACTGTCTGCTTGTAGACACTCACAGTGCTACCTCATAGGGCCACAGTGAGAGTTAAGATGTTTTTATGCTTTGGTTATCAACTGTATTTATTGTAATTTGTGTGTTAACTTTTAAGAATTAAATAAAGTATACATCACTTATGTGTTATTGCACTATATAATAATATAAAAGTTATATAAAAATTGCACTAAATATTATTTCGAACCCGTGCAAGAATATCATACCGACCGTTAACAAGTATTTATTTTAAAAGTTTGAAAAGAACAGCGTAAGAACGAAAAATTGCAAAAAAAAACACAAAAATAAAACCTTATACAGTTAGTTTCTTGAACATAATGATTTTGTTTCAAATAAAATCATTAATGGTCTCGTAAAGTACCTTTTGAAAGAGAAACAAACGTGTTGGAATTTTACAATTAATTTCTGGTAATTCCTCCGCATTTACCAAAATGCCTTTTCCGATAGCAATTAATTTTATTGCCTCTAAATCGGTCTTTGACTTAGGATACCACTCAGAGAGAAACAACAGTTTAAAGAAGAAAAATGCGGCAACGGATCATTGGCGTACAAAAGCATTGAGAACGTGTAAATAAATGTATTTTAGTCTTTACTTTTAATATAACAGTCAAACCCTGAGAATATTTCGTTATTATCCAGGTGGATCCTGGATTATTTCTGGTATTATCCAGAAAATGCGGAGGAATTGAGGTTAAAACTCAATACCCTAGCCCATGAGTTTACGTCTTGGTGCGAAAAAACTCCCCTAATTGTAAATTCGAGTAAAACAGTATGTATGCAATTTTATGTAAAAACTCCAATAAAGGAAAATTTTTCTTTTAAAGTCGACAATGATTTTATCACTTTATCTGACACTACAAAGTTTTGGGACTACATCTAAACAATAATATGAGCTGGGAGGAACATATTAATCATGTATGTTCGAAAATTAATTCTGGATACTATGCTCTTTTGCAACTAAAGTATTTATTTACAACGGAACAGTTTTTATAGCCCAAATGTTAAAGTTTTTATAGCCCAAAAGCGCATAATTCGCTTGATTTTTAATTTACCATATAGACATAGGTGTAGACAGCATTTTAGAAAATATCAATTACTCACTATTCCCTCAATTTTTATATAAAGAAGTATTCTGTATACAAAAGCTAATATCAATAGATTGAAATCAAATTCAGATGTACACAATTATCGTACCAGAAAAAAAGATTTCTTTAGGACTCCTAAACATTACACTTCTATGTTTGAAAAAAACCCTGATTATAGCGGCGTAAGATTTTTTTAATCAGCTCCCATTCAAATTAAAAAGTGAAGCAGATGATGATAGGACATTTAAGAATAAATTGAAGACTTATCTCATCGAGTCATGTTTTTATAGTGTCTCGGAATTTATGTCTTAGATATGTTGTATGTTGTTTCTATATTTAAGTGTATGTTTATATTGTATAGATAGTCTTTAACGTTTCCTTTTACTTTGACATGTCCTATATTATGTAAATAATCTGCAAGGATGAATCAAGTTTTATTATTTATTATTATTATGGTGGTTAGAGTGCATCGAAATAGGCGAAAATTTTTTTTGCGGAAAAGTAATACCTTACGAAATTTGCATAATTACCTGTTTAAAAAGTATTTTGGTAAAATTTGATCAAAATTGGAAAATATCTTCTTCTGACCCACTCCCCCCCAAGATAATTTAAATTTGAAAACACAAACAAAAGAAGACGAAAATGTATAACCTTGCAAAAGTTGCCTAACATACTATTTAGTATTTTAAATTGCGTTAAAATATATTTTCTGACCCCCGCCTCCCCCCACCGGCGGCACTCAAAATTAGACAATACATTAACAGGCCCATTTTCCTAACGAAAATGTAATACCTTATAAAAGTTGAATTATTAAATTAAGTTTAAACTTGAAAATATTTTCTGGTTCCACAAGGCAATTAAAAATTTCAGTTAAGAAAAATATGCTCCAACATTTTTTTTTATCACAAAATAGCCCATCTTTTTCTTCTATTCTCTTATATCACCAACGTTTGTTTAATACTGAAAAAAATAAAAAAAAACTTAAACTGCTTAAGAGGCTTCTGTCACAAGCTTGACACATCGTTCTACACATTGTGTGTAGCTGTGATATTTCTCAATGTTAAAAGGGTCTAAGTCCGGATTCCTAATAAAATATCGCAGATCATTTGAAACTCTAGAGAATATAGGTGGCTCTGAAAGGTTACACTCTTGCCAATTAAACTCAAAGTAGTCGTTTGCATCAAAATTTATAGGAGAAATTTTGAAGAACCTTACGTTTTTTAATTTTGTCGCTGGAAACCTTCTTGCTTTTAAGATGCGGCGCAATCCAAGTTCCCGAATATGGAATCGTCCGATATCATGCTTAAAAGTATATTTTCACGATGACCAAAATATTCAGCTCGTTGAATTACAGCGTCGACTACAGCTCTTCATTCGTTTAATTGAATAGTTTTACACCATATTTACATATCGCTTGGGATTTTACGTTAAATCACATTGGAGCGTATAGCTTCATATTATATTTTGTGAGTGAGATTAAGTTTACTAGTTGCATGATACTCGATACATAGAGCTGAAGAATGCTATTGGCAGTTGTTACCCACCTTAAGTGTACCAGGAATTTGAATTTTTGATCTGTTATACTGTATATATTTTATACAAATACTTTTGATCTGTACTAAGCTCCTTCAAAATACTTTCGGAAATCGTGGGTAAATTACCTTTAATTGGTTTAAACGCATCAATTGGCAGTTAGTCGCATTGTAATAATTACATACCAATAGGACCCGAAAATCCTCTAGGTTTAGAAGTATATCTATCAAGATGGTGAAAAAAATATTGAAGGGGTAGCTCATTTGCATGTAGCAGACATACAAACCACTGAAGCGGTTTCTGAAGATGTTCTTCTAACAGTAGTATTCTTCTTCTTTTTCTTCAAGTGCCGTCTTCGTTCCGAAGTTTGGCTATCATCAAAGCTATGCGTATTTTTGATGCTGCAGATCTAAACAGTTGGTAATTGGTGCAATTGTACCATTCTCTCAAGTTTTTCAACCATGAATGCCTTCTTCTTCCTATAGATATCTTTCCCATTATCTTTCCCTGTATAATCAATTGCCGCAACTGGTATTTATCCCCCCTCATAACATGTCCCAAATATTGTAGTTTGCGCTTTTTAACAGTAAGTATCAGCTCTTTCTCTTTCCGCACTCTCCGCAAAACCTCCACATTTGTTACTTTCTCTGTCCAGGGTATTCTTAATATTCTACGATACATCCACAACTCAAATGCTTCTATCTTTTTTTTTTTTTTTTTTTTTTTTTTTTTTTTTTTTTTTTTTTTTTTTTTTTCTTTTTGTTATCGATCTTTACGATAAACAATCGTATTACACCACCCTTAACGCCAGTATTTACGACTGTTCCATCACATTCAACAGCTTCAATATCTTGTAATGTGATTTATTTTTTTATTAGGAATTAAATAATGAAAAACTTAATATTTTTGGATGTACCAGACAGCGAAGAAACATGTCCCAAATATTTGCATCCTGGCTCCTTCACAAGTGTTATGTGTTCTTCCATGATCGTTTGGCGATAAACCTTTGCTCCTTTTTGTAAATTGAGCTAAAGTTTTGTTTTTGCGTCCATTAAAGTAAAGCCCACATAGATTAATAGTCAAATGTTCTTGTAGTATCTGAATATTGTAACGAGATTTAAGCCTTTCTCTTCCAATTTTATTTTTGTTGATAAAGTTCGCTATGATAAAGAAGAGTCCGCTTATGTAATTATCCCCATATCGGTTAAAACTGCAGATGCAAGAATAGCTGCAGATCTATCAGATATGCCGTGCCAGTTACATGTTTTTGCAAAATTTTTCAACTGAACTCTTATCTGATTTTTGTTGACATCTTTAGAGGTTGAAGGTACAAAAACCTCATCTTGAAATGTAACATCATCTCATTCAGGTACTGGATTAATATCATTCTCAATAACTACGATATCTTTTTTTTTATCGTTGTTCTTCCTGAATATATTTTCTTGTTCTCTCTCTATTAATTAAGCTTATCACCATTTTTCTCAGACCTCTTTGATCTAATTAAAATTCTTGTTTATAGAGAGGCAGTTTTTAAGATTTGCTACAAAGGCAATTCAGTAGAGTATTACATTTATTTAAGTAAGACTTACTATTTTGCCTGCTCTTAAATGGCTTCATAAGCTTGATGTATTTGTCGTGGTAGGATTTTAAAAGCTGAATTGTTCTTGTACGTGAAACTATTAAAATTGAAGCCTTTTTCCATATTTCTTCCAATTTCATGGCAACATCTTAGTCGATAACGGAAAACGCTGGCTTTCGTGGTAATTTTTTTGTTCAGCCTCTTTCAAGCACAAAATGTTATCACTTGTTCAAATGTCGGTAACACATTTTCAGGAATATTTGATCGTTGTCCAAATATGGCGCAGTTCACAGCACATCTTGTTTTTATTCCCAACGTTCCTGGCTTATCCGTTTTTAAAAAATTTAAAGCTTACAAACAACAATAACAGCAAAGTAATGCACCGCACCAAACAAGTGAAAATTGCTCTCACGGACTGTGTGGCACATATGCTAGACGCTTACTAATAAGAGAATCGGGCAGTCTTGAGCCCGATCTATACGAATCTAACAATACGTGTAGTTGCCGATTTTGTTTTATTGGTAGGTACTATCCGTTGCAAGATAATTCGGATGGAATTCCCCAGATTAAGAGACTGGATCAATATCAAGCACAAAATAATCGGGGTAATTCTATCCGAATTGTCTTGCAACGGATAGTATTATGCATTTTTAAAAGGTAGATATTAGTACAAATAAACGTCTTGCGGTAATTTTAATGGGCTTGGGTATATCCAATAAACAAATAAAATTTTAAATATTGTTTAAACGTGTAATTGACAACACTTTAATTTTATTTAATTGATATTAGATAGAGTTAGCATATATTTTAATTCAAATAAAATAAATTGAAATTTCCATAAACACCAGATATTTAATAAAGCTCAAGGTCGTTCGGGGGGCAGAAGATTTGCTTTTAAAAAAATAATAAAAATACTAATATTCAAAAAAAGCACTATAAACTTTTTCACACTATGAGATACAACATTTCCAACTTTTATTTTTTCGATGCATTCTGTGAATGGTGGTCATTGTGTGAATGTTGTTAATAACGTTGAGAGCTGTTTGATTTGTCAATTTTGTAGAGTTTTGTGGACCAATTCCGTTTTCTTTTTAACTAATTATTAATAGGTTATTTATCAAGTCTGTTTTTATTCTATTTGGTCTTTATTCTCCTATTTTCTTATTTTTTCGTCAGTTTGTTTAAGTACTATTTTTATTACTTACTATTTATTATAACTATACATTGATTAGTATAGATAAATTTCTTATTACAAATATTATTAAATAGTTAGTAGTATTAAAATTGTAGTTTCAAGTTTTAGTATCAAATTTTTAGTCAAAATAAAAAAGTTTAAGTTTTTGGCACTTAGCCTACTCTTGATGTCAAATCAATATTTTATTCTGTGCTACAAAATGTTATAAATTCTGCATAAATTTTCAATCCATTACAATCCATCACGAAGATGAATCCTTTGATGGCTCCCTAAAAACTAACCACTTTGGCGTGTCGGACGCCCATGTAGGAAACGAACATGGCTCTTTGAGCAGAAAGATTAGTGGAGATGTTCCCTACCTCGGGCGGATAAGGATTGGTAGCAGGAAATTGGGGATTATTGATGTAGATAGATACACGTGTTTGAAAATTGTGGCACTGGATTTTTTCCGAAAATTCCACTTCCACAGTAAGTAAGATCCGGAATTCCGTTATCCAGATCAACACCGAAGGCGACTGAATAAACTTTGTAACTCTAGTGATTAGTTGAATTAGATAAAATGCAGATGGATGTTTGTGAAGAGCGAATGGTGTTATAAGAGATTTACTGGAAAATTACTGTAATGTTGTTTTAAAGTAAAAAAACAGATTTATAAGCTTTTTATAAAGGACATAAATCGCACAGCACTTTAAACCGGAACTTAACGAGTTATGTGTCTGTTAATGCTGCAATTTTTGTTATACTTAATATACAGTTGGTGTTATAACCGATTCAAAGTAAGTTTCTTCTTTGTGTTCTAGTTCCATAACCGATATCGATCGTTGGATATCATATTGGCTACCATATTCGCTATCGTGACTTTATTGACAGCAGCTCTAAATAACGATGTACTTGATTTTTCATACCATTGCCTTAGATTTTTTAGCCATGATGTTCTTCTTCTACCAGGACCACGATTACCTTGGATCTTTCTCTGAATGATCAGATGTAAAAGATCATATTCTTCAGGGTGTCTTAGAATGTGACCGAAGTATTCCAGCGTGCGTTTCTTTATTATATTGACCAGTTGTGTTGTTTGGTTCAGCCGTCTATGGGCCTCCTCATATCTAACTCTGAAGACCCAGCTTATTTTCAGTAGTCGTCTGTATACCCACATATCAAAGGCTGTCTAGCGTTTAAGGATAGCTTCAGTTCACGCTTTCACTCCATACAGCAGGACAGGAAAGATCTAGCAAGATGTCAATTGAACTCTAAGGTCAATGCTAAGATCGTGACTGCAAAGTACGTTTCTCATTTTTACAAAGGCAGCTCGGGCTTATTCTATTCGGCTTTTAATTTCTGCGGTTGGATCCCAGCTCTCATTGATATTACTGCCGAGATACACGAGTTTCTCTACTCTGTCCAGTGTGGCATCTCCGACTTTTATACCGTCATCCTGTATATAATTATGTTTGCTAACTATCATATATTTAGTTTTCTTAACGTTGAGTTTTAATCCATACTGATTACAAGTTTGTTTTCTTTTGTTCATTAGATTTTGAAGGTCTTCTCCGCAATTAGCAAGCACTCATGTATTAGTGCTTGCTAATTGCGGCAAGCACACTATATACTTATATTTGTTCTGTGATAAAACTACATTACACATAAAACTAAACTAACACTCATTAGTAAATAGGCTGCAAGTGAATCTGCGATCTGGTGGATTCTCCATAAGAAATAGCATCAGCGCCTTCATCATAATCTAAGGTTTATTTTCGTCATTTTTGGGTCTTTTGTGATGAAGGTAGAACGGCTAGTTGGATCGTTACGTATGTGAGATGGTTTAACAAATTGAATATTATGACAAAGAAAAATGTCGGCATGCCAACTAGGCTTTTGGCAAGTATATTTGCTACTATCGAGCAGATCATGACGTACAAGTTATCACATGACAAAATTTAGCGAATACAATACAAATTAAGGGGTGCAATGTGTTAGTGATACACAACATAATAGCCTCTCCTATTCAAAATGTCAACCTCACCTGCTCGTATGATGATCTTGATCAGTGGTCGCCAACCTGTCGATCGCGAGCTACCGGTAGCTCGCGGAGACAATTCTGGTAGCTCTCACAACAATTTTAATTAAAAAAAAAAACTGCAAAAATCAGAGATGCTTGCGAATATTCCACAAAAAAATCTAATTGTCATAATATTAAACATAAACAGCGGCAACGTTGCGGTGAGCGATCTGCTCCTGACGCCGTCAAGCTATAATCGCCTATTTGTAGAACCGACCAGCCGGACCAGCGCGTTAGTGTTCGAGAATGATCTGGATTGCTTTGAACGGGATAAATACGCACAACGCGGCGACATTGCGCCTAGTTTAAAACTGAACGTGTAACCAACGTCCAGCGGTTGGGTTAGTAGAGAACAACAAAAATAATATTATGGCAAGCAGTTGTTAGAAGGTAAAGACATACCACTTTTATTTGGAATGGGAAGAACAATACTTTTTTACAGAAGTTAAAGATAAAAATGTGTGTTTGTTATGTAATACTTCGGTCTCCGTTACTAAAAAAGAAAATATTAAGAGACATCATAAAACTGTACATTCTAATTTTGAAAAAATCATTCCCACTACATTCTGCCGCCAGAACGGAGAAATTGAAACAGTTAAAAAAAACAGTTAATTGGAAAACAATGAATATTTTTAAGAACAGTCGACAAAAATAAGGCTGTAACTGAAGCATCGTACCGTGTGTCCCAGATAATTGCACAAAAAAAGAAACCTTATGAAGACGGGGAAATGATAAAACAGGTGTTTTTAGAAGTTGCTGATTCGTTATTTGCCAACTTTAGAAATAAAGACGAGATAGTTTCAGCTATAAAATCTATGCAACTTTCTGCTAATACAGTGATGAGACGTGTAGAAGTAATGAGCAATGATATTTTTATACAGTTAAGAACTGACTTAGATAAATGTGTTTATTTTTCACTTTAACTGGATGAATCAACAGATGTCGTTGACACTGCCCAGATGGCCGTGTTCGTCAGGGATGGTTTAAAGTGATTTTACGATTAAAGAAGATCTTTTGAAGTTCATTCCACTGAAAGGACAGACTACTAGACAGGAGTTGTTTTCTCATTTAAAAACTGTTACCACTGCATTATCCATCAGTAAGCATTATGTGGAAATTTCCTAATTAAGAAGAGGACAAGTGCTGACACGTTTTAATGATGTCTTATCTGGCATAATTCAATTTTTCAAACAACGCGATGAACCGACTCCGGAACTAGAAAATTCAATCTGGCTTAGAGATTTTGGTTTTCTCGTGGACATGACAGAGAAATTAAACTAACTTAATTTGCAGCTTCAGGGGAGAGACAAAGAACTAGCGGAAATGATTTCTGATATAAAAGCATTTATCAAAAAGCTGGAGTTTTGGGAACAAAACCTAATTAACAGCGATTCCAAGAATTTTCATATTCTTTCAGAAAAAATATCTCAAAATCCTTTAGAACCCTATGACAACAAGTATCATGTAGAAATAATTTCTACCTTGAAGAGTAACTTTAAAAATCGTTTTAAGGATTTCAATGAAATGGCTGTTTCGCCCTTTATGGAAATTGATATCCAGCAGTTTGCAGCTTGTGTTATACAGAACTTTGGCAAAGACATCTCTGCAACAGAAATGGAAGTCATTGAGTTTTAAAATGATTTAGCCATAAAATCGTTAGTCTCAAGTACTGACTGTATCTGGCCTATTGTAAGTAAAGACAAATATTCAGTTCTATGCCGTATTGCCTTGAAAGTGAAAGCAGTATTCAGTTCAACCTATTTGTGTGAATCTTCGTTTCCAATATGAAGTTTATTAAGAACAAATATCGCAATCGACCTACAGATGAACATTCGGATAATTTTATTCGAATGGCTGCATCAAATTATACTGCAAACATTAAAAAAATTATCGATGATTTTGAGTGTCAGCCTTTTCATTGAACGTGCTTTTTTGTTTTTCAATGTTTATGTTTATGATAGTGCGTTACTTTTTTGTTGTTATTATTAACTATTTTTAAATCATCCGTGACATGACGTTGTGGTTGGATAAAAGTTTGTGTTTATTTTTCAAATACCTTCGTTTGATAGGTAGGAATAAACCTATGAACAAGTACGTACTAGTAATATTAGTTATTTTTTTATTAGTTTATTATTAGTACCTATGTATTATGTATTACCAGTAAAACAGTAAAATAAATACATAAAAGGATAGATTAACTGTGGATTCTTTCATTTTCGTTGCTTTACGTGGCTTCCGAGTGGGTAGCTCGCTGTTTATTCCAAAATTAACAAAGTAGCTCAACACATTGAAAAGGTTGGCGACCACTGATCTAGATCATGTTCATCTGGTGCATCCTGCTATTTAACCAACGAGGCTCTGACGTCTGAATGTTTGCCGGGATAAGCAATTTATCATTACCTGGCAAATGGCTTCGGGCGGATGAGCTGCTAAGTGGATATTGTCCTGAGATTGAGAAATTAATGTCGAAGGTGGAAGAACCAAGAAAGTGGTCAACGACAATAGAATGCAGAAGAAAACGAGAAACCACCGCATTAAATGTCCTTGATGACATCTCTATTATAGCGTAGCTATCATAGCAAACACAACTTCAGTAGAAACAGTTACTTATATTGGAATAGGGAAGCCAAGATTCAGCAAAGAAGATAATCCACCTTTATATCACAGGGCCTCTCAGTTCGTAACCCAGAGAAACCCCTGTGACAGGGGTGGAAAAGTGTCTCTAAAAACTTCAGAGTTGATTATCATATTATGATAATATTCATAATCATATAAATTCAAATTATGAATATGTAATTAGAATTTAAAGACAATGTATTAAGCTGGAAAATTTCATATCATTCAAGAAATAACCAGACTTGGAGTAGGTATGGGCATAAGCGAAATAAGGTGGCCAAATAGTGGTGTTCGTATTGTTGACAACCATATGGTATACCACTCGGAAAATTATGACGCTCAACATATATATATATATATATATATATATATTATATATATATATATATATATATATATATATATAATATATATATATATATATATATGGGTTTGGAGTAATCGAATCTCCTCCATTACGTTAATATGCTACAAATGTTATAACTGTTTCTGAAAGATTAATAATAATTAAACTGAATACTCCTTTCGTCAAATTAAATGTTTACAAGTAGATGCCCCAACCAGTGATAAACCAAAAGAAGAGGTAGAGCAATTCCATGAGTTGTTGATAAATTAACTTAAAAAAAATTAAAAAATACTTAATCGAACTTAATCGAACAGAAACACATGGATAACGACACATGGATTGAATACCTAAAGAAGCTTTATAATGATGAACAGCAAATAATGTTAAAACCAGAAACACCAGAAATCATTTCAAACGAGGAAGTCGAGATAACCGGACAAGAAGTAAAACAAACTGAAGAACAGAAAAGCTGCAGGTAAATATGGAATTCCAAATTAATTATTGAAATATGGTGGAGAAGCATTAACAGAACAGCTAACAGCACTAATTAACAAAATCATCAAACATAATAAAATACCTGAAGAGTGGAAGAAAAGCGAGCTTATCCTACTATACAAAAAAGGAGATAAAAAACAACCTGAAAACTACAGAGGTATCAACTTATTAAACACCACTTTGAAGCTTACAACCAAAATATTGCAAGGCCAAATAAATCAGAGAATTACCTTAGCGGATGAACAGCAGGGTTTTCGCACAGGAAGATCGTGCACAGATGCAGTATTCATCATAAAAACAGATTACCGAGAAAGCACTAGACTCTGACAGACCAGCATTCATATGTCTAATAGACCTGAAGAAAGCGTTCGATAAAGTAAAGCTTAAAGATGTAATACACCTTCTTTACGATAGAGAAATTCCACTAAATGTTATAAAAACAATAGAGAACATTTACCAGAACAACAATATGGAAGTCAGAATAGAGACTCGCTTAGTCCAACGCTATTCATTCTAATCATGGATGAAATCATCAATACTATTAATAAAGGAAGAGGATACAAAATGGGGAACAAAGAAATCAGAATACTCTGCCATGCAGATGATGCGGCCCTAATTGCATCCAATGAAGACGATCTACAAAGACTAACCCATAGATTCAACACAAGGGCAAAGGACTTTAATATGGTGATCTCTACACAGAAAACTAAAACAAATGTAATCATTAAAGAACCAATTAGATGTAAACTGGAAATCGACGGTATCAGCATTGAGAAAGTAATGGAGACAAATTACCTAGGAATTACACTGTCTAGCTACGGAGATGTGGAGAAGGAAGTGAAAAATCAAGTACAAAAGGCTAATAAAATAGCAGGTTGTCTTAATAACACGATATGGCGCAATCCCCACATTAATACCGACGTGAAATCAAAAATCTACAAAGCAACAATAAGACCAATAATGACATACACTTCAGAGACAAGACCGGATATCTCCAAAACTCAGCAACTACTAGAAACAGCGGAGATGCGTTTACTGAGGAGAATTACAGGAAACACACTGAGAAAATACAATATACCAGAAATAAATGAGTGGACACTGAACAGAAAAAAGAAATGGAACGAACACATAAACAGAATGAAAGGGACCCGATTAGTCAGAATAGCGAGCGACAAATCACCAAAAGGTAGAAGAAGTATCGGGCGACCACGCAAAAGATGGAGTGATAACCTCCAATAGAGGCATTAATTGACATTGAACAAGCATTCTGCTTATAAAAAAGAAGAAGAAGAAGAGAAGAAATTAAAAAAGAAGGTAATCCGCGCTGTGTGATATCAAGCGTTATCATGCATTATAATGAAGCCGGAAACCGAAATTGGAGAATATCCGTAATGTAACGATCCGCTGTCAAACCGAGCAACAGCGGAAATGAACGCAAGTTGTTTTTCCTTCCAAGATTATACTACACCAAAACATTCACGAACCACCTCCATAGTTCACTGTTTAGACATTGCAGGACTGGTAAAATCGTCCTCCAAGACTTCGGTAGACGCGTTTAATTTGGGCCCAGTGTTAGCTCATCTGGGAGTCAAATTAGCAACCTTTAAGTCTTCGCCTAAATGTCAACTGAGTGACGGTGACAGCTCGACTATTCCTTAAGGATTTTTAAAGCTTAACTTCTGTCGCGTACCGATTCCGCGATTGATGGTAAGCCCTTAAGACTGCAGATTACATAATAAGTAGGCGGCCCGCGACAGTCCTCTGGCTATAGCCCTTTAGTAATAATGCAATTATTACCTAGATCGCCTTCACTGGTGAAGTATTCATTTGTAAAAGATTCACTTACTGCACTTTGAAGTGTACACACACGTCAACGTTTGAAAAGAGACTGAGACGACCACCACCAAATTTATAGATGTCTACATTGTGTATTGCTGCATTTCTCGTGCCCTATAGAAATAGGTAAATTTTACAACACGTTGCCAGTTTGCATAAAACAGTTATTGTTTAGAAGCTTTGTAATAGACAATATTTTTTCTAAGTTGTTTTTCATAAGTTTGTTTGTTTGTCTTTTATAAGATATTTTAATTCGAAGTAACAGAACATAAAATTACTAAGTATAAACTACAATTTATTTGGTGAGTCGACTTTTTTATTTTGTATTTAAAATGTATTTAATACACAATATTCTTCTTCTTCTTCTTCTTCTTAACGTGCCCTATCAAGTCCCCTTGACGTTGGTGATTAACATGGCGAAGCTGTCTCTGTCTCGAGCTATTCTAAATAGTTGCTCAGCTTTCTTTATTCCTGTTCACTCCCTGATATTCTTCAACCAAGAGGCCTGCTTTCTACCAATTCCTCTGCGTCCTTCGATTTTATATATCATAATAAGTTGAAGAATATTATATCGGTCTTCCCTTACTACGTGTTCAAAATAGGCCATATTTCTACATTTGATGTTATTAAGCAGCTCGCGAGCAGCATTTGCTCCTTCAAGGACTGCCACAATTGTCAGCATAGCCGTCCATGGAATTTTTAGTATACGTCTGTGCAGCCACATCTCAAAGGCCTCCAGACGATTAATCGTGGATATTTTTAATGTCCATGCTTCGACCCCGTATAAGAGGGCTGACCAAATGTAGCATTTAACCATGCGCTTTCGAAGTTGAAGTTGCAAGTTATCATTACAGAAGAATGACCTCATTTTTAAAAATGTCGTGCGGGCTATCTCTATTCTACATTTTATCTATTGATCTGAATCTAGTTGTTCAGTAATATGGCAACCAAGATATTTAAAACAATACTTATTCTTATTCTTATTCAACAATATTCTTATTCTTTTTTATTTTGCCTCTTCTTTTTAATCGTTAACCTGATGCAGGTATCGTGATATCATGAAGCTATTAGCTAATTTTTCCAATGTTCCTCCACGTTTTTCTATCTTCTGCCATTCTAGCATATTCTGACAATGGAGCGCCAATGGTAGCAACAATATGGTCCGTGTATCGTGTGGAAGATCTACCTCTATTTTTTTGCCTTCTACTTTTCCCTGGATGGTAAGTTTTTTCAAGACCATTTCTTCGAAGTACATGTCCAGAATAGCTTATTATGTGTTCTGACATGTGTGTTCTTAGTCTTTTCTTTATGTTCAGCTGATCCAGTATAGATTCATTTGTTCTTCGGGCCACCCATGCTATTCTCAGCATTCGTCTCCAGCAGTACCTCTCAAATACATCTATGTTCTTTTTGTCTTTCTCAGTAAGGTTCCAGCATTCCGATGGATAAGTAGAAACTGAAAAACCTAGACTTCTTACTAGTCTCATTTTTGTATCGGTAGTTATTTCTTGGCCTTTTCAAATTTTTGTTAATTTTGCCATAGCGCTTTTTGCGATCGCTGACCGCCGCTTTATTTCTTCAGTACAACTTCCTTTGTTGGTTATTAATGAGCCCAGATACACAAATTTATTTACAAGTAGCTCGTTTTATCTTTGTTTATTTTAAGGCCCATCGTTAAGCTTACGTCTTCTATCCGTTGTAGCAGGTGAATCAATTCAGCTTCAGAACTAGCGAGGATAGTAGTATCATCTGCATATCTCAAGTTGCAAATCTTCTTCCTGCCAATGGTGATGTCACCGTTTCAGTCCTCAGTAGCTTTCCGCATTATCCATTCACCATAGATGTTAAATAGAATTGGGCTTAGTATGCAGCCTTGTCTCACGCCCTTTGTGACCCTTAAACTATCGGTTAGTTCCCCATTTATTCTAACTCTGGCATAATTGTTATTGTACAGGCTTTTACTTAGCAGTATCAGATGATAAGGAACTCCCATTTCAGACAAAACCTGCCACATTTTACTCCAGTTGACCAAATCGAAAGCTTTACTATAATGAAACGTACTATAAAGCACAAATATGTTGTGATGTTGAATTCTCTGGATTTTTCTACAATCTGCCGTACGTTTAAAATTTGTTCTCTAGTACCACGTCCGGGGACGAAACCTGCTTATTCCTCCGCAATGTTAGGTAGTAAAAAGGGCTTTATCCTCTCGAGAATTATGTGTAAGAGTATCTTACTGCAATGCGCAATTAGAGCAATTGTGCGATAGTTGCTACATAAATCTTTCGCTTTTTACTCTACTGAATGGCTAATAATATATTTTGGCACATCAACGCAACGTTTAACAAAGAACTGCAAAAATATTATAATGCTAAATATAGTTTAGTTTATTATAGTCAGTTCGTGTAAATCATTGTTTATTGTAAGTATTGAATAATTTGATCCGACAATGACAGATCGAGTTTTCAATGATTTTGATTTAAATTTATACGCATTTAGCATAAGAATACATTTCCACCGAAATCTGCATGGGACTGACAGATTGACTCGTATGAGATTGAACGTAGAATGCTTGTACATGGAAATTTCGGAATTTATCTCTTCCCATCAAATAATTTTAATAGAGATTTATGTTATGGTAAAGCTTTATAAAGAGTTTAAATGTTGACAAATGTAGCACGAACACAAATTTACAGGAAGTGTAGTACCAATATTACAAATCGTAATCATATAGAGGGTAGTGCTTACATAATTGTATTTACATATATTTAGTTGATTTTTCACAACATTTTAGGATAACGATTTTCCGCTTTCTCTTAGCGCAAAATACATAACTAAATTAAGAACTTTGGAATATTTTTATCTATCTTTACTGATCTTACTAAAAGCCTTAGCGTAAATGGACATGGATCAGCCCAAATGGCAATGTCAAAAATAAATAGATTATATCATAACAAACAGAAAAGAAATAATCAAAGACACCAAAAATATGATCCTAAAACCAAGAAAAAAGAAATGAATTTCCCCAAAAAACAACGACCTGTATGAAGATACACTAACCAGACATAATATATAAGAATTGCAAGATAAAATAGAAGATGTAGATCAAGCAAATGATGGCATAACGAAGACTCCTAAAGAAACGAAAAGAGAGTGCTGCCCAACCGTTCTGACCAATAAAGTTAAACCTAGCCAAAATATCAAAGAACTAATAGGTCAAAGAAGACAGCTGATGGAAATATACTGCATCAACTACACAACAATAAAAAAAAATAAATAAAAATAACTATCGGTCAATCCGAAAAGACGTAAGAGAAAACAATACCAGAAAAAACCAAAGTTTAAAAGTTTTAAGACGGAATACGAACCACGTAGGCAACAAAAATATGTACAAAATAAAAAACGAAGGAAACATTACTACTGATACTGATAGAACCAGAATCCTTGAGGTTGTCAAATCCTTTTATCGTGAAATGTATGAGAGCACCTACGAAAGACAAGATCATCTCCTGTCCAAAATAACAAACCAGGGATCGGAATTCATGCCAGAAATAACTTCATACGGCACTTTAAGAAATGAAAGTAACAGATCCCTTGGCGATGACGGAGCGGTAATCAAAGCGATAAAACTAGGTAAAAATGAAATTATCCCGTCTTTGGCCAAGCTTTTCACCGAATGCATCTATCTTCTCAATTATCAAAAAAACCTATTGAACTCTAAATTAAACTTTTATCGGCCTCTAGATTTAGAGAGAAATACATCACTAACGACCACTTAGATAAAGAACGTGATTGGAAAGTCTCCAGAATACAACAAACCATTGGCACTGTTATCTGTCGACTCCGAGAAAGCATACGATACTATAAGCCATCAGAAAATGTTAAAAGCATTGATAGAAAGCTGAATAGATCATTGCTACACTAACTTTGTCGAGTGGAAACCAAGACAAGGAGCAATACGGAGCAGAAAAAGCTCACCAACTAGATGGACTGGTAACCTGAAACATGTTAGCAATAACTGATGCAAGCCGCACATGACAGATATAGATAGAAAAAGTTAAGGAAGACCTATAACCAGCAGTGGATGCATACAAGTTAATAATGATGATCTATCTTTATGCTATTATTGTTTATTTTATTTTTAAGAGTCAAGGCTCTAAAGAAACTGATCAAATTTTCATTTTTTTATAGGGAATCTCAGTTGAGCTGGTTTTGGCCTGGAGAAAACAGATAACTAGAGAAAATACTGTAACTTATTTAAAAACAAATACCGAATAGGTAACCAATTAATGAAGATTACGTCTAATACCTTCTTCTTTTTATAGAATGTTCTCATTTATAAAATTGCAAAAAGAGTTCACAGATATCACAATTATTGAACAGAATTCTAAAGACAAAATAACATCAACAACCTTTAAAATACATTTTTCGAGGTAAATACATTTAGTTTTCCCTTATTATTTAAGAATAGTATTTTAAACGAATGTAGTCTTAAATGTTTCTTTTCAAAAAAAATTAGAGCTTAGAATAGTCCCATATGGTCTAATCTAAAATAGTTGATGATGTATGTCTAACTTTAGTTAATATACTAGATATTTTTGGAAAAATATGCCTGATTTAAGTTTAATTTAATTGTATATATTGTGTAATTCTTGTAGAAAATTGACATCAAAAAAATCTTACCTTGCATACTCGCTAATAAAACTGATCTCTCGGCCATTATTCTTCCAGCAACCATTATTCTGTCCATTCAAAAGATTATCTAACATCCATTCTGGGCTTTGGTTTAACACCTGCTTTAAAGTATACACCAATAACCGCACAGCACCTTTAACCAAATGTCTATCTACTTTAACCGGTAGTGGTTTAACACTAAGTAGTCCGGGTGGGAGTTGATCCTGAAAAAAAAAATACCAACATTAATATAGGCTATTGTATTGATCCTTGTATGTTTTACGAATGAAGAAAAACCTTATTTACCCTGATTACACAACTTACAAATGAAAAAATAATGGAGGCATTATTGGCTAAATATTTTAGATAATATTTTAAAGCCGAATAACAGAAGAAGTAAATCGTAGCCTGCTTATCTATTTGATTTTAAAGAAAGTCACTATACTATTTAACAATGCCAGAGAATAGTGAATCTAATCAAAGAAGCTTTATAGAACATAAAAATGTGCGCTGGAGTATTTTTGGACACCATACAAGAAATTTTTATTTAAAATTAAGAAAACTATGTCTATTTAGTTCTATCTAATCATGGTATTTTAATACCTAAGATAGTAAGATCCTTCAGAAACTAACCCGTCATAGTTACAGAATAATCACTATGATTTTTAATGCTATGTTTAACCTGCACTACTTCCTTTTGCAATAAAAATGGCACAGATTATACTTATTTAAAAACCTAATAAAGATCCAAAAGATGTCAAATCATACGGACCGATTAGTCTACTGCCAGTCATTTCTAAGGTTTTAGAAAACTATCTGTTGAGAAAAATCAAACCAATATTGGTCAAAATAGGTCTCATACCTGACCATCAATTCGGATTTTGTAACCAACACGCGACAATAGAAGTTCACAGATTATACACAATTATAAGAATTAGTCTCGAAAACAAGCAATAGTGTACTGCAGTCTTTTTTGATACCTCCCAAGCTATTGATAAGGTATGGCTGACATAACTTAAAGCTTAACTTAAGTTAAATAAAAACCTACCTTACACCTACTACAAACTCCTTAAATCATACCTTAAATAAAAAAAATATCTAGTAAGGTATAGTGATGTGTATATAAAACTTTACCTCATTCTTTCTGGTGTACCTTAAGGTAGTGAGCTCTAATCGATCCTGTACGTGATATATACGGCTTACTTACCTAACCATAATAATCAATATCCTAACGCTTGCAGAGAAGAGAAGCCTTGTTTAGTATACAGGTGCTAGTACAAAGATGCAGAGATATAAATCAAAATGTGTATATTTGTGCAATCGATTTTGAAAAAGCTTTTGACAAAGTCCGACATAACAAAATGCTAGAAATATTGGAAACAGCTGGATTAGACGATAAAGATCTACGAATAATTACAAATCTATACTGGCATCAAGTGGCAAGAATAAAGATTGAACAAGAACTGTCGGATGAAATAAATATAAAAAGAGGAGTGAGACATATGGGCCCGCGTAGCGCAAGCGGTAGTGTGCTTGCCTCGCATGCCGGTGGTCGTGAGTTCGAATCCTACCGCCGGCAAGAACAACTAGGCATTTTTAAAAATGTCTATAGGCCCCAGGTCGACTCAGCCTGAATAAAATGAGTACCTTGGGTAAAACCAGGGGTAATAATAGGCGGTTGAAGCGTAGCACTGGCCATGTTACCTTCCTTGTATACCGTAGGCCCTAGATATAGCAGACTACCCTGCTATACTCCCAAAGCCGCGTGCGGTATAAAACGGGAGACTATTATTATTAGGAGTGAGACAAGGCTGTATATTGTCGCCTTTACTTTTTAACTTATATTCGGAGGAAATATTTAAGGAAGCCTTAATGGAGACAACCGAAGGTATTATTGTGAATGGAGTAACCGTCAACAATATTAGATATGCCGACGATACCTTAGTCCTTGCCAATTGCGGAGAAGACCTTCAAAATCTAATGAACAAAATAAAACAGACTTGTGATCAGTATAGATTAAAACTCAACGTTCAGAAAACTAAATATATGATAGTTAGCAAACAAAATTATATACATGATGACGGTATAAAAGTCGGAGATGCCACACTGGACAGAGTAGAGAAACTCGTGTATTTCGGCAGTAATATCAATGAGAGCTGGGATCCAACCGCAGAAATTAAAAGCCGAATAGAACAAGCCCGAGCTGCCTTTGTAAAAATGAGAAACGTACTTTGCAGTCATGATCTTAGCATTGACCTTAGAGTTCGTATGATATCTTGCTACATCTTTCCTGTCCTGCTGTATAGAGTAGAAGCGTGGACCCTAACTGAAGCTATGCTTAAACGCTTGACAGCCTTTGAGATGTGGGTATACAGACGACTACTGAAAATAAGCTGGGTCGAAAGAGTTAGAAATGAGGAGGTCCTTAGACGGCTGAACCAAACAACACAACTGGTCAATATAATAAAGAAACGCAAGCTGGAATACTTCGGTCATATTATGAGACACCCTGAAAAATATGATCTTTTACATCTGATCATTCAGGGAAAGATCCAAGGTAATCGTGGTCCTGGTAGAAGAAGAACATCATGGCTAAAAAATCTAAGGCAATGGTATGGAAAATCAACTACATCGTTATTTAGAGCTGCTGTCAATAAAGTCACGATAGCGAATATGGTAGCCAACATGATATCCAACGATCGATAACGGTCATGGAACTAGAAGAAGAACGCTTGCAGCATTTGCAAATGATACTGCTTTTCTAACATCTTAGTAACCACATCTAAACAAAACTAATGAATGGTTTAAACTCTGGAGAACTAAAGTAAACTCCTCAAAATCTACATGTATTATATTTACTCTAAGAAGGGGTATATGTCCACAAGGTAACATTAATCCTTTACTCCAAAAGGATTACGTAAAATATTTAGGCATTTATCCGAACCAAACATGTATGGAAGAAAAGAATACAACTAGGAATTTTATACAGAAAACTTTACTCAATGCTGGAAAATAACTCACACCTATTGATCGACAATAAGCTGCTGATATAAAAAGTAATAATAAAACTCATTTGGTCATATGGTTCGCAGCTCTGGGACTCAACTATCGAATCTAATGTTATGAAAATATAAAGACTTCAATTTTATCTTTAAGAACAATTGCTAATGCCCCTTGGTATATCCAGAATGACATCTTACGTAAAGATCTGCAGATACTATCAGTCTCTTAAGACTGCAAAAGTATTTCTGAACAATATCCCAATAGGTTGTGTGTGCATCGGTTGCGTGTGCATCAACACCCTGACACACAATCTTCTCAAAAACCAATAAGCGAAGATATTGAAGCGATATGATCCTTTGGATCTACCTAACCGATCCAACCAGTGCCAACAATGGTAGAAGCTACGCAAAATAATTCTACTATTTACAAAAGAAGATAAAAAACCAGCCAGAAAACTACAGAGGTATAAACTTGTTAAATACTACGCTAAATCTTACAATTAAAATTTTACAAGTGCTAATAGATCAGAGGATAAGTTTAGCACTTGAAAAACAGGGTTTTTGTAGTGGAAGATCGTGTACAGATGCAGTATTTGTTCTTCTTCTTATGGTGCCCTATCCAATTAGTGGATGATGGCGACAATTCTGGCATATTCCTCTCGATCTTGTGTGGCTCTAAAAAGTGCATGGGCATCGAGGTTTGTCCAATCCGTTATGTTTTTAAGCCATTAGTATTTCTTTCTTCCGATGCCTCGTTTTTCTTCTATCCATAATAAAATTTAAGAACTGGTACTTGGAATTTTGAAATATATGACCCAGATAAGCAGTTTTTCATCTTTTTATTATTGGCAACAATTCTCGTTCTCGGTCCATTCGATTTAATACTTCGACATTTGTTGTGTGATCTGTCCATAATTTTCGTTAAAAAAGCGAATTGCTGATAAAGCAGTAGAGTATAATTAATCATCATTTCTGTGTCTAATTAACCTAAAGAAAGCGATTGACAGAGTAAGACTCAAAGATGGACTACATCTTCTGTCTACTAGAGTTATTCCCCTAAAGATTATAAAAACTATCGAAAAAATCTACCAAAATAACAAAATGGAAGTCATAATAAATGGACAACTTACAGAACCTATCGAAATAGGTAGCGGAATAAGACAAGGAGATTCATTGAGTCCCATGCTCTTCAATTTGATAATGGGTGAAATCATCAAAAGCGTTAACAAAGGAAGAGGGTACAGAATGGGAAATAAAGAAATCAAAATGATGTGTTACGCAGACAACGGAATATTGATAGTCCAAGATGAAAATAGTCTGTAAAGACTGGTCCAGTTAACATAAGAGCAAAAGTGAGTTAACATAAGAGCAAAAGAATTTATTGTGATAATTTCATCTCAGAAATCTAAAACAATAGTAGTCAGCAAAGAACCAACCAGATGTAAACTAGAAATTGATGGCATCCTGGAAACCTGGAGAAAGAAGTGAAAAATCAAGTACAAAAAAAGACTGGTAGAATACATTAATAACACTACATGGCGAAACATGTCGAATGAAATAACCACATAAGCAGAAAGGAGAAGACTCGTGTCGTCAAAATAGCTAGAGATAAGTAACCAATCGGCAGAATAAGTATCTGACGACCGCGCAAAAGATGGAGTGACAACCTTTCATAGAGAGGTATTATTCCACCAAGGAATAACCCGAATTGGTTATAAAGAAAAAGAAGAAGAAAAATAACAACGCTGAGGATGATTTCAGAGGCTTCTTAATATGTGTCCAACCAAAATCTTCGTAAATACCTGAGAATACCATTCATAACGGATACTATACACAAACATGCAACTTTAAACTAAAAAAGAAACTAAAACTACGACAATCAACTAATTCGTGCTTTTTCTGATACTTAAGCTAGAATGAGAAGGCTGAAAAGACAGAGGCTAGAAGATTAGATGAATTAAAGTAAACCACTACCCCGTCAACACCCGCAAGCCAACATTATCAACAAATTTATTTAATACTAAAAATGTAACGAGTAGGTAGTAAATAAACAGTCTAACTAAAAAATATACAGTATAAAAATTTGAGCCAGCCTAATAATAAATACTATATCAATCAGGAGAATCTTGAAGATGTGGACCGTATTCGTGATTTTGAAATATATTTTAACTAAAAATTATCATTTGTAGAACATATAGTTGTCGTCAGAAAGTTGGCCTTTAAAAATGATACGAACAAGCTGAATGTTGCTGGCAATATTAATTTTAAAATCCTAAATAAGATTTAAAAAAGCTTACCACTTTTAACTTTGGGTGTCCCCCTAAAACCTTATTCGTAGATGCTTAAACAGCAGCTTGATTTTTGTCGATAGGATGCTTGAATCAAAAGATATCGAACTTTTACCGTTGAGCTGATACAAATTTTATTGAACATTGATTTCACGCGCGTAACTGATATTTAAAATCGCCGGTCGTTTCAAGCGTTGTTTCTAAAAGAACATTTTATTCTATACAAAAAATGCTAATAAAGATTTTTGTTTATGAGTAAAGAGACATTCAAGTCTCTGGCGACTAGAGTAATATAAAAAGGTATTCAAACAAAACATTAAAAATGCTTGGAATCATAAAGAGATACTTCTGATTTTACTGCACATTTATGCGATAAAATATCTTCGTGCTAATTAACTGAAATGAAATCTAGAAAACTGTTATATAATTGGGGCAAAATAATATGTGTCCCATTTTTACGAACGAGAAGGGGTGTAGAAAATTTCTTTACTTTATATTGCTTTCAAATTGGGTATATCATGGTACAAAATAAATTATGATAAAGAATACGATCAAATAGAAGACCTTTAAGGTGAAGAGTAAGATTTTGATGAGCTCAAACTATTATGTTCTATTTAGGCAGTTATGGCAAACATCCCAGTACTTAAAAACGTTTTAAATGTGTATACCTAAAATAAAATATGATGAATTCAAATCATTAAATACAATGATGAGAAATTCCAATTTCCTTAATTTTTTTTCTATCTTTGATATCTTTGATGTTTTTAAGGTATTTTGACTTTGCAGGCAAATATTCTGGGTAGTGGTCTAACATTGCTAAAATAATTATTACATACTGAAATGAAGTGTTCGTCACACTTCAACAACAAAATTAAATAAAATTAACTTAATAAAGCTCTAAAGTTCAAGCAAAAAACAAGCACCGATGGTATCAACATTGACACGTTTTGTGGATAAACAAAAGGGAAACTTACCCCAAGACTTCGCGTTGTTTGAGGATTTAAGTGATCCCTTGGAAATTTAGAACTTTCTACGCCATAGTTTTGGTTGTTTAATAAAAGGAACTGATCGTTTCTTAATAAATAATTTACGTTCATATCGTTTATATCGTTTTCTACACTACGTTTAAGACGGTCCTCTTTATCTCTGTCTCTATCGTCGTCCGTTATTGTTGTCGCATTTTTGATCGTGATAATGGCGGCCGTGTCTATCCAAACCCAAACGAAATGCCCGTCCATCATGTTGAGACGTTTCGCGTCTTCGAGAATACGAATACAGCTGGCGCGGTCGCTTAGCAGGATTACTACACCTCTAGTGGATCTCGAAATATCAGCTAATTTTCTGAAAAAAAAAACACATTACTCAGTATAAGAATTCTTCAAAATATATAAATATGAATATATTAACATCCACATAAGATTACAGTAGATCTGTTTTTAACATAAGCGATGGACATAAATCACCAAGAGATGTGCAGGTGGACCATTATATCAGTGCTGGACAAATTTTACTCAGATGCGCATTGCCTAGACAAAAATAAAAGTTTAGCTAATTTTGTCTAAGATCTGTCGCTTAATTTATTAATAATGTTTATTGCTAATGAACTACTGAAACTGTATAACTTGACTAAATATTTGTATTTTAATTTATTACAACAAAACCTTATTTTCGAATCAATCAAAGACAATATTCCAAATAAACAACACAGAGTTTATGAAATTCCTTGTGCAGATTACTCAATGCAATTTTGTGACCTTTGTACAACTCACAAAATTGATTTTAAAAACTTCAAAACTATAGCCTTCATGCCAGCTACAAACCAAGAATTATTAGAGAAATCATAGAAATTAAAAAACGCCAAATTTTCTTTATAAAAGAGATGCCTGCATACGGCTACTTTCGACACGGAGATCTCTCATAAAAAATCATTCGCGCCAAACTCCAAGCGAACCTCCAACCAAACCACGTCACTATCGACGGTATAAATTGACCATCCTCTGTTCCCAGCAGCAATAATGTATTGGTTAGTGATCGGTGCAGTAGTGTCTGGAAGCTCGGGAAACTGAGACCTCAGAAACCCTAAAGAATACTTCAAAGAGAATGTCGAAAATTCACCGCAATGATAATCGACGCGGATCAACCTAAAACTGTTGAGGTTGATTAAATCCGCAGTTGTGTTCATTCTCCGCAGTACTTCTTCATTGGTGACTTTGTCTGTCCATGGTACCTTCAAGATTCTTCTGTATGACCATAGCTCAAAAGCCTGAAGTGTTGATAGAGTTTCCATTGTTTAATATTAAGTATTATTAAATAAAATGTTGATTTCAACATATTACACTTTAGTAGTACACATTTTCCGACAATATTTTGATCATTTTTCCTTTGCCTCTATCTGAAATTCTTCTACTCCTATTATTTTTAATCTTTTTCTACATTAGTCCTGTAGGCCAGGAAAATAAGCAAAAAAAGTTCTCTGTTTTTGGCACTCGTCCGGCCAGGAAAACGACAGTTGTTTTTAGTAATATGGACCTCTGTAACAAAAACATATATGTTTCCTGTAGTCGATTTTTTAGACTTAATTAGTTATTAACAAGTAAACGTCAAAAGGTCAAAAAAGTACAGAGGTCCATACTACTCAAAATAACCGTTGTTTGCCTGGCCGGACAAGTGTCATGAAAAAATGCTTATTTTTCTAGGCTACTGTACAAAAACACAGCAAAAACATGCAATTTTAGGGATGGAAATCAGTATTTTATAAGACTTGTTTTATTTAATAGAGATTGAGATCAGAATTTTCTTTGTCATTTTTGCCTCTTTGAATTCGTTGAGATTTGAGAGATATGTTACTCAAAAACTGCAAACCCCAAAAGTTTTTTTATTATCAATTATTGAATAAGATAATGTAGGGTTTTCAAATTTTATTCTTTTGCAAGTTTATAATTGTGTAACTTATATAATTATGATGCTCACATATATGATTCTCATATCGAATATTTTGGATTTTTTTTTAGTCGCTATTATTTCAAATTAATTTTAGATTACTGATGATACTCATACAGTAGACTGATGTATTCAACTGGTTTAATATATTTGGACGTTTATTTTGACGTTTATTCAGCGTTTAGTATAATTCGTACATTTTGTCATAAAAACCTTTTTCACGTAAAGGAAAAATCATACGAATTCGGTTATTTTTCGTTTAATTTATTAAGTTTTATTAAATATTGTTTTAATTTAACTAAGTTTAAAATAAGTATGCCACCAATTCAACAGTGCGATGAAGCCCAAGGAGAACAGAATGTAATTATGTAAGAGGAAGAATATGCACAAAAAGATATGGCACAACGTCTCAGAAGAAGTCAATGTACAGTTTCGAATAATTTAAAAAGATACCGCGAAACAGGAAAGTTTGGACGAGCCTGATCAAGGACGTCCAAGGTGTACAATCGCAATTGATGTTAGAGGCGAAGACGAATTAATGTGAGTTCAGAAACAGTTAAACAAAAATTAAAAGAAGCAGACTTAAAGCCCATACTCCCCGCCAAAGTTCCATGTCTTTTCCAAAATTATAAAGCTCGTCGTTTAGAATTTGCAAGACCACGTATTTAGTAAAATATGCACAACTAAAAAAATGTTTTCAATCATAAGACCAGAATCCTATTATGTAAGCCATATGGTCAAAACCACGTCTACAGAAGAGTTGGAGAACGATTCTCTAGCTGCAATTTGGCTTAGACTGTTAGTTTTGGAGGTGGTGGCATAATTCTTTGGGAAGGTATTAGTTGGTAGGGACGCACCGCACTCGTGAAAGTGATTTGACGGATAACTGGTGACTTTTACATTTAAAACATCTTGCAAGATCATGTTTTGCCATATGTTGGTTACATTGGATATGAAAGACTCATGTTAATGCACGATAATGCTCGACCACATGCTGCTGCCATAGTGCGCAATTATCTCAATGATGTCCAAATTCGAAGATTGGATTGACCGTTTGGCCCGGATTTAAATCCAATAGAGTACATGTGTGATCACCTAAAACGCTGCTTACGACAAAAAAATCTCGTTCCAAATACGATAGAGCAGCTTCGGCTTGCTGCATAGGTTGAACGAAATGCAATATCCCAAGGGAATATCCAAAATTTACTTGCAAGTATGCCGAGATGGATGCAAGCAGTAATAAGAGAATGAGGGGGGAATACTCGCTACTGAACATGCACTTGTTTCAATTAAAAAAAACGTGTTTAAGAAATTTAAGTTAGCATTTAAGTTTAGAGTAAAATAACCTTATCTACCAAATTTTAAGCATTTATTCTTTTCGCGATTTTCTCGGAATAAAAACTTAAAATTGTTTATAAAACATTGTTAAAATAAACTCTTTTTCACAGGAAATGACTTTATTCGCCAGAATTTATTGAAAAAACATTGAAAAAACAATGATGAAAAAACAAAAATTAGAAAATTTCAAAATATTCGATATTTTTGTCCATGAGATATCTTCTATATATGTAGCTGTTTATGAAATACTGTTAAATGAACGATTTGGAACTTGCTCCAACTTTCATTCAAATATAATATGGCATAAAGAGATGCCTCGTTTAAGATACAAACGTTTATAAAAATTGCTACCGCTATAATGCATTTAATCCTCTTCGCAATCCAAAAGGATAATTTACCAGATTACGTCCTTGGCGAAACACTGTAATAGGATTTGCGCACGAACTAACTTTTATACTTTTTGTTTCCGGACTAGCAACTGTGTTGGTGTATTATGCAGCATAGACGCAGAAAGAAAGCGCTTTCAAACAGTGATTCGTATAATAAAAAAAAGTATAAAAACATATAGTTTAAAGTTCACTAGATATTGTAGAAAATAAAAATGTATGGTGTTATACATTTCTTAATAAGAAAACACTTTTGTTTTTACATAATAAAGATTTAAACAAACTTATTTTACTAAATAAAATCGTAGACTTATCTCTACATTGCAGCAAATCCTGTACAAGATGGCTGAAGGTCTAAAACAATTAACTAAACACTTTAACGCGCAAATTATTATTTTTTTTATTTTTCAGAATTTAAAATAAAATCCAATAACATCTAGAGTTTGGTGGCTAGCCATATAGATACTTATTTTTTATATAAATAAATCACAAAAATGTTTTAAAATATATTTATTTAAAGATAAGACAAATTAAAACAGAAAATTCACAAACATAACATTTCTACAAATTCTAAATAACGACAGTTCAAAATAAAAATCTACCCAGTTTTGTGAAATTCTGAGAAACATTCTAAATACTGACCAACATTACTCTCACTACATGCTATTTTTGATCTTTTCACATTTGATTTGGTGGAGCAACGTGCACATCGCCAATACTTCCCCTTTACTGGTAAATGCACCTCAATATTCGTTTTTCCAGTAACATTATTGGTAGAAATAGAATGTCCAAGAATTTTACGCATTTTGTTTTTGTTTGTAGTAGTTGGCGCAGCTCTTTGTTTTCTGACGGAAAGATAACCAATTAGTTCATTAGCTAGTATCGAATAAAATTGTAAATGAGACATGGCATTTTTTCTTTCGGCGGCCATTGATGTTTTGCACATTATATATGCATTCGCAATCGCAGAATCTAAAAGGTAGAAGAAAATTTTAATCCACCATTTACGACTTTTCCATGAGATGGGGTAGGAAGCAAGGGATTGATCAAAAAGATCAACGCCTCCCATGAATTTGTTGTGTTCAGCTACTGATTGTGGACAGAGTACTTTCTCTTTTTTCCTTCTTTGTTTGTTGATACAACATCAACTTTCAATGAAGGATCATGAAGAGAACTAGTTACGACCACACACATTTTGCCTCTGGCATGCCATTTGCATACTGATTTTTTACTGTACTCATCTCCTACAAAATCAGATTCACCCAGTTTCAATTGGTTATCATTAAACAAAAGGTTCTTGGGATAATGCTTTCTATTTATTTTGAAGGTACTGCAGGCAAATGTATTCTTATGTAGTAAATTGGATAGCAAGTTGTAACCGTTTCAAAAGTTTTAGAAAATTCATTATAAATTTGATTATTTTTTTTTAAATGAAACTACTAACCCCACCTATTTGCCAGGTGCTTGTATTTGACTCAAGGTTTCTACGGTAATTCTCAACATATCCTATAGATGAGAACGATATTAACTTGTCAATCACGCCCCCAATTCAAAACCGTTGAAATAGCGTCGCTCCCTTTTCTGTTACAAACGTCAACCCGATAGGACTTATTTTAGAAGTGAGTCTCTAGGTTAGAGATCCTTTCCGGGAGGTTAAAGTTCATTGATTATGTTAAGTTAACTGAGACAGTTTCCTATGGTCCAATACTTCCCTATATATGGTTTCCAATAATTACTTATAATATAAATGGATTCCTATTAGTAAATATTTGATGAAATAACCAACGGATGAGAAGAAGCAGAGTATATCCCTTTTTTCCTGGTTCCCAAAGATTGGATAAATAAGGTTGTACCTATTTTTTATTAAGCCCTATCAGGAACGCGAGAATTATTTATGGATTCACAGAGACAAGAATATAGTGAAGTAAATGTAAACAAGTTTCGAAATTTGGGAAAGAAATATAGTTTCATTTATTTTTATTAACCAATTCTTGATTTAATACTATATGAAGTTGTTTTGTTTGTAGTAAAGTCAATATGAAGTAAAATGTTAGTATCCTTCGGAAATAACATAACTTTTAATGTTTCTTTTTATTACTGAGAAATAATAAAGTGTAATTTCGCTGTAAATTTTTTTATATATCTTATTTTTTTATCCTCTCTCGTCCCCTACGAGGATAAACAAGGGGTGGCGTCCAATGATAAATTATAATTTCATGTTATCTAATTGTGTTTGAAATTTTGACGTACTGCGTAGTTTTTTTGTGCATTTGACCTTACCACACCTTCTCTCCGACATAGAGCTAACCTGACCTTGAATTAAATGTGTGTACTAGATGTTATTAAAAAATATCGACGTTACAAAGTCAATTGTAGAAAAAAATTATCAAAATATAAAGCATAACTTTTGAAATGGTAATGCTTGCCCAAACGCAGAACATTTCTTTTACCCAATGTACCCTCAATGTGACTGGTTTCCTTTTCTTCATATACTTTAAATGAAAACATATAACCTGTTCGTGCACAGGTCATAACCCCAATTTTGAAGCCTCGTTTAACAGGCTTCATGGGCATGTATTGCTTCCAAGTTGAGCGCCCCTTGAAGTCTACCATGCCTGCATCTATTAAAAGCTCTCTGGATGCTAAAAATAAAAGTTTAAATTCTGTACTTAAATGGTAAATAAGTATTGATAAAGTTTATCGAAGTTAATTTCACCTTTTTTGGGCATTTTTCATTGTCGTTCAAATGAATGTGACGTAGAATCGTTAAAAAACGATAATGTTTGCGATTCTATCCCCTCGAAAATTTTGCCTTCATAAGACTAATACATTTTTATCCCAGGAAGTTAATGAAATTTCATGATTTTTAGGATTTTAAAAAAGCTTGGAGTTCGTCTATCTCAATTGAAAAATAATGGCTATTTTGCCTTGCAAACAGATTGCTTTCCTTAACAATCTTGTTTAGTAACTCTAATAAAAATATAATACTAATAAAAATATATTTTTAAATATATTTACAGGTGTAGCTTCTTCTATGTTAGGAAAATTTGATCCAAAATTTTGTACAAAATTAAATTTTTTGAATTTGTCTTGAAATTCTAGATTATTCTTTCATTTCATCCAAAAATCACTTGCTAAATTAGTGGTGCTTTCTTCAATCCCGGATTGATCTTCTGAAAATATGGTTTGGCTTTGCATCTATCGGTTCTCGAGTTCTGGCAGACCAAAATTTTCTCTGGCAGCGAGACTGCTATCGTTCGAACTAGATAAAGTTGAAAAAAACGTCTTTTTCAAGTTTTCTTTTCAGGGACATAGTTCTTGTCACCAACTGAGTCATCCGAGTCATAGTCCATATCTGATCCCGAATTCTTTAATTTATAATTAATTTAATTAATTTTTTTAAACAAAATTTAATAAATCCTCTGCCTGGAAAGACAAGATGGCTCAGGTGTCGAAGAAGTAGATGGATCAGCTATTAAAACATTAGATGAACGGGGTGTACTAGAACCGCTATGTGTAGAACATATTGTCTTAGGCGTCGCTATCCCCCTCAATATCAGATATTTCAGCCATATCTTCTGAAATGCCATCGATAAACTTATACAGTTGAGTAGCAGATAAACGATCTAGTTCCTTGATAGTGATGTTTTCTCTATTTAAAGGTAATTCCTGCAACAAAAATAAAATAAAATCACGACGTGTTCAAAATTCACGAAGTTCCCATATCACAAAACATAGCCAAAAATAAGACAAATAGTCTAAGAAAATCACTGGATTTCCTTAGCGCATATCTTGTTTCAATAAAATTCTGCAGAAATTGAGTTTTACATTACTATTCAAAGAAAATTATACTTACTATTAGTTGTAATAATAATAATTTAACACAATAAAACGTACAACAACTATATGTGCTTTCGAAATTAGACAGCAGCTCGCAATGGTTGGTGGCACACATAGAAGCCTAAATCGGTCATATCTTAATAGCAAATATTCCGCGCTAAGCTACTCATTTAATATTATCAAGTGGTCAAAAAAATATATAGAAAGTGTCCAGCGAAAAGTAGGAACTTTTCTCACAAAGGCGCAAAAAGACCATCCACGCAGTGCAGTAGGGAGAACAACATTACCGTGATAGGAGAAGATAGAGGGGGAAGGGAACTTATGGACATAAATGAGTATCTGGATAAACTGCTTGCTAATTTAGGAACCGGGTTAACACAAGATACGAGAAGATCGGAGTCGACAACTGGAAAATGCAAGCAAGGGACAGAATAGAATGGCGTAGAAAGCTTAAGAAGGTCGAAGCTCCCTCTAGGGGCTGTAGCACCAAGATGATGATGATGATGATGATGATGATGATAATGATGATGATGATGATGATGATGATAATAATTTAGGAACTTATTTTCAGGTGCAAGGCTCAATGAGACTAGCCAGGAATTTGTCGACAATACAGCGTCGAACTATTGGTTGACCTCAGGAAAGATGTTTCCCGAAACTGTCGGTTTTCTACTTGCCATTCAGGATCAGGTTATTCCCAGTAACAACTACCTTAAATATATTGCTAAACATGCCCAAGTCCATAATGGTAAATGCTGATATGGATGCCAAGCCCAAGAAACTATCCAACATCTTACTGGTGGCTGCCAGGCGTTTGTGGTTACTGATTATAAAGAACGCCATGACTCAGTAGGAAAGCTTGTCCATCAAGAACTACCTTACAAACTGGGACTTCTTCAAACCGAATATATTCCTTACTACCAATACGTCCCTGGCAGAATACCTAAATATGACAACTACAAGCTATACTGGAACCGCACTGTGCTCACAGTCCAACCAGTAGCACATAATAGACCGGATCTTACACTAGTTAATAAACTTACTAGGCAAATAAGACTTATTAATGTACCGATACCCAACACGAATAATTTACATGTTAAATACAACGAAAGGATTGATGTTTATCAGGAAGAGGATCAGAATGCTATAATCTTTTCCGATTCACTTTCCGTTATTAAAATTTTAAAATTAAACTCAAACATAACTAATGATATTATTTTTAGTATCCAAGCAATACTAAATCAATTACAAGATTAGAATAAATATATAAAATTCTTCTGGTTGAAAGCACACACAGGAATAACAAACAATGCAATTGCAGATCAAATTGCCAAAGAAAGCATAGTAATGGGGGAATAAATAAATTACGAATTAACTACAGACGAACAAATAATCATAGCAAAACAGAAGAATGATGAAGAAATGGTCCTAGTTATGGCAAGAGTACAGCTTTACAAATCCAACACGTTACACCAGACTTAAAACCAAATTAAGGAGAAAACCTTGGTACAATGAGTACGATTACAGTCGAAAAAGTATAACTACTATCAGCAGAATGAAGTGTGGTCACGTATGTTATCCAGCACATTTATTTAAAATAAAAATACTTGAGAGTGATCTTTGCGTAGCCTGTAATAAAATCGGTGATCTTGACCACATCTTTTTTGATTGTTTAAAATATAGAGCTCAATCTAATGAGCTTTTCAGTACACTTTTAAAATTAAACATTGAAAGCTTATTTAATATACTGCATCTTCTTGCTTAAGATAAAAAGGAAATTTACTATTGTTTGCTGTTTTTCGTCAGAATAACGAATATAAAAATATAACCACCTTTGTTAATTCCTTATGTCTTTCCTTAATGTATGCATACCTATCTGTCCGAGGCCTACCTTTTATCGTTTATAAAAATGCCCTGATCGGCCCTTGGGCAAGAAGAGTGTAATCCCTGTGTAATCCCTGTATCTGTTTTTAAAAATTTGTGTCTGGCTGTGTGGGTATTTACCCTAAAACCAATAAAAAAACGAAAGGATTGCCAAGTACAGGGATCTAGAAATAAAAATCAAGAGACAATGGAGAATAGAAAGTACCCAGAAAGTACATATTATTTTAACTACTTATGGTAGTATTCCCAAAAAACTCCTAGAAAAAATAAAACAAATTAATCCTTTTGATACTGTAGGTATATGGGATGAGTGAATTTTCCCTTTAGAGAGATTATGAGCCGTATGGTTAAATCTGGATAATATATAATAATATATATATATAAAACAAATATGTCAAATTAATTATAAAATAAGAAAATGTTAAGTAAACGTAAAAGAAAAACTTGAAGTTTTTGAACATGAGCTAGAAAATGTGCTAGAAAACCTCTAATATAGAATTGGGTGTACATAAAGGATCAACATCTTCTAGACGCAAACAAAGAGGACTGCATCAAGAAATACGAAAAACGAAAGACAGGCAAATCAAAATATATGATCAACCACATTCCCACAAAATTCCTCCTCAAAGATCCACTAATAGCAGATTCAAATACACTCGTATTACACCAAGATCACACATGATTTCCTACTCCAGAAGCAACCCAAACCTTTGTGTTAGGCGTGTGAGAGTGATCTAACAGTACATCACTTATTAGTGGAGTGTTCATTGTATGCTTTTGAAAGACAACATGAACAGAGTACCTACAACAATAAAAGACATTCTACGTGCCCAATCGTACCTTACTTTTTTTGGATTCTTCAGGACAAATCAAAAAAAATCTAATTGTATTATTTGTTTTTTATATTTATGTTATATAATAATCCTTGTGGTTGAAGTAGTGTCAAATAAAAAAATAAATACTCGAAGTCAAAGTAGAAGCCATTTACTTAACCAACCCAAAATAAATTATAAGATAATAACAACGATATACCCGGTAGCTGAAATGTACAGCATTACCTGAAAGTTAATAAAATTCGTTAGATCTTTATAATATAAATTACGCAACATGCTTTAAGCTAAGATTTATACAGCGACCTAATTATCTTTATAACCGTGCATCCCCCATAAAACCATACGGCAACAGGAAATAAGGGTAACTTGGATAACACATTTGAAAAACGAGTTTCACCTTATACCAACATAAACTTTATATTTTACGGTCTCATATGAATAATGTATCTGAAGCTGACTCGTCGTCGTTGTGCATTATGTCCTCTATCGTTAAAACCGGAAATAAAAAAGGAGCAATACACCAGATCGCATTTTTTAGATGCTGGACATGAATAAAAAACGGCTTGTGTCATATTTATGAGCAAATATTGGTAATTTTCACGACATGGTCCTCAAAATAAATGGGGATAGAAAAAACAAACAAAGTGATGATGCTCTATGGCAGGGGTGCTCAAACGGTCGATCGCGATCGACTTGTCGATCGCGAGTGCTTTTTGGGTAGATCTCGAGAAGAAAAAAAAATTTAATAAGTAGGTAGGTAACTAAACTACTGTCAGCAGAGTTAAACGTTTTTATTAATACTGAACTGTACAAATACATAGAATGCTTAACTAAGCATCATTGCAATTCAAAGAAGTGGGGACAACAAAATACTGTCCACACAGCATATTTTATATTTACATATATTAACTAATTATTTTATTAATTCAATATTTATTATAATTATTAATCAAATTTGGGATGATATTCTATCAACTACAAAAATGTATTACGTAATAAAATAACACTGCTTGCGGCAAAAGGTGGCTTTATCAAAGAAACGCGCGGCACTTGTCAAAGAAAAGCCGTGTTGTTTCTAGACGAGGGACAGTACAGTCTAGTTTCGGGCGGCGCGTTTGACGGAAACATTCGAGACTTTCGTTCACGCCGATATAAATGTTGCGCCTGCAGAAATTGGAGTTATTCTGAATTGTAACTTGATAGCGATCCTACGTCGATACAAAGTTTATTATTAAATAGTGGAAAATGAGTGCAGTGAAGAAAATCTAAATCATTTTAATAAGGATTGGGAGGAAGAATTTTTCTTTTCTATGGTGAAGGATATGTGCATTTGTGTTATTTGTTTTGTCGTGCGTCAGTTGCAATACCTAAGCGTGGTAACTTAGAGAGGCATCATAAAACGGTTCATAAAAACTATGAAAAGCATTTTCCGCCACAGAGTGAATTAAGAAAACGAAAAGTAAATGATTTGATATCTTGTTTGAAAAAGAACAATCCATGTTCACAAGACCAGCCAAACAATCAAAAGCTGCTATGATCGCGTCATTTAAAATATCTCATATTTTGGCGAAACACAAGAAACGATTTGAAGATGGATCGGTGGTGAAGGAAGCATTTATTGAAGCGGGTGAGACTTTATTTGGAGATTTTAAAAATAAAACAGAAATTATGTCTGCTATTAGAGAACTTTAGTTATCTCATCCGACTATCACAAAACGTATTGAAGTCATGAGTCAAGACATCGCAGATAAACTAAAACATGATATCATGGAATGTACATACTTTTCTTTACAGTTCGACGAATTCATCGATATGACAGACACTGCCCAGCTGTGTATTTTTATTCGGATGGTATTCAATGACATGTTGGCTAAGGAATAATTTTTGACAAGCATTCCTCTGAAGGGGAAGACCCGTGGCGAAGATATATATGACGTTTTCTTAAATTTTGTAAAAATACTACGAGCTACCAATATATAAATTAATGTGCATTACAACCGATGGAGCACCAGCAATGACTGGAAACAAAAACGATTTTGTGGCATTGTGTCGAGCTAATAAAGAATTCCCTTCATTTTCTTCATTCCATTACATTATACATCAACAAGTTTTGTGTTTAAAAGTTTTAAACACGGAGGAAATTATGGGCATTGCAACAAAAATTGTGAATTCCATCCGTGCACGTAGCACGGCGGCTCTTTCAGTTGCAGTTGGAAGATAGGGAGTCAGCTGAACACACTGATTTAGTTCTTCATACGGACGTCAGGTGGTTGAGTCGCGGAAAATTTCTAGAAAGGTTTCAAGAATTATGCCCGAAATAACAGCTTTTCTAGACGAAAGAGGTGATGACACTCAGATTTTGAAAAACGAAAAATGACTAAATGATTTGGCATTTTTGACTGACATCACAATGCACTTAAACACCGTTAACTTGGAGATTCAAGGTAAAGGAAAAAACTATTATTGAGATGATTAACGCAGTAAACGCATTCAAAAGTAAATTGCAACTTATGATAGATCAACTGAAAAGAAAGGATCTGAAACATTTTCCGTCTTTGAAAGCAAGGATTCCTCAGTTGAATTATGACATGTATGAGGCTGAATTATCAAATATTTTGGGACAATTCGAAATGCGTTTTTATGATTGCAGTAAATTGGAAAATATAGCATCATTTATGATTTATCCTTTTTCATGTAAAAAAATTGAGGAATAAGCTACTGAAATAGCAAGTCAGTTTAATATGAACTCATGTTCTGTTTAAAATGAGTTGGTGTAGATTATATCAGATATACATTTCAAAGCTACAGTATCTGATACAAATTTCTTGCGTTTTATATCTGAACATAAATATCCGAATGTAAGGCAAATCGCCCTTCAACTGACGGCATTTTTTGGGTCAACTTACTTGTGCGAGTCTGCATTTTCTGAAATGAAGATAATTAAGTCAAAATATCGCAATCGACTAACTGACGATCATATGACATTATGCATGCGATTAGCACTCAGTGGTTACGTATCATCTTATGAAACGTATGCTGAGGACATGCAGTGCCACGCTTCAACATCCAAAGCCACTCCTTAGTTAAGTTTAACACCATATGTAACTCTTTTGTTTTGCAACAACAAATAAACTCGCAATTTTGAATAACTATGAGTTTTTTCATTGATATTGTAGAGAAGAACCTAACTAAACCTAACCCAAACCTTGACTAAAATAATGTACCTATATTGTGCAGAAAGCTATATATGCTACGGTACGCCCTACCTAGGTAGGTAGGGTGTATCGTGTATGTACGAGAACCCTGCATCACACACTTGCAGTCTCTCAGAGTCGATCGTAAGTAGTCTAAAAATATTGAGGTAGATCGCCAGCAGTTCAAGTTTGAGCACCCCTGCTCTATGGCAACCAATATATTTTGAACCGTATTTGTATTTTGATGTTGCTTAAATGTAATTTTATTACATCTTCTTTTTGTTTTTTTTATATGGTGCTCTACAAGAATGAATATTAGCGATGTCTTTGAAAAATTTTTGTCTACTCTCTGCTGTTTTCGTAGTGCATCTTTCCTACTTTGCGATATCTTTAGTTTCGATATTATTTTCACCAGATATTTGAATGTGAATTCCACTACATCATTAAATATTTTAAAAAGGTCACCATATTATCCACTTTTTATTTTCAATATATCTACAAGCCATTTATGTGGCACTAAATCAAAGGCCTTCTTGTATTCAACGAAGGCAGTAAAAAGTTTCCTTCTTTTGGTGTATGCCTAATAGGAAATGACTTAAGTCGATAAACAGTTATTCTTTGTAACTCAAGGACCTCTTAACGCATCCTTTCTGTTGAGGCTCTATGATATTGTTTAGATCACAGTTGTGACGATAATATATTTTATCGTCTAGAGTATGCCTATGTGTTAAACAAAACACGTTTTTGTTCAATCTCGAATAGTATAAAAGTCGAAACTGAAAGACAGCTAACCATTCTCGACGCGTTGAGTTGAGAATATCCGACCTTGGGGACAGGTGAGTTGAACGTGTTCCAAATCCTTTCCGAACCCAGTCGATCTGGCGCGCTGAGCGAGATTGACAATCCTTCCTCTAACCGCGTCAATCTGGTGCGTTGAACGAGATTGGCGTATTCTTTCCATTTAGTGTGTTGAACTAGATAGACATCCTTATCCCCGTCCTAGTACTCGTTCTTCGTTGAAGAACGAGTACGACCTCAATTCCTCGATCGTCATCTACCGAAATAAATAAACAGTACGTTCTTGTATTTAAGCATTATATTCAGTAAACACTTAACGTTAATTACTTTTTTTCATTTGTATATGTTAGTTCGAAATAAATGTCTATATGAACGAATCCTGTTTCTCTGGCTGAAATACACTACCCGAGGTCATACAGTATTGGTAGATATGCCGGACTACACCGGTTGTGACCAATTTATACAAAGTTAGAAGACAATTTAATACTGGATCTTGGGTGTTATTTTGATCTTTGGTATTAGATAAATTTTTCCCTGTGAAAGAAATGATGGTATTTCCTGTAAATTATAGATAACATAATTAATCAACATTGACAAACACTCATGAATACTCCAAAACTTTTTTAGCCAGAAGTTTTGAACTCCGTCTGGTCCAGGAGATTTCCAGTTATTTTTCTCTTTGATAGTATTTAAGACCTCTTTAGTGGTGAAGACTTCGTAAAAAATATTATTGTAATCAAATTGTTGTTGTTGTTCGTTGTGTCTACAATTTATCCAGCATTGGTGTTATGAGTTAAGTAGCTGGTGTTACTATGTATGGAGTGTTATGAGTCCCCAAAAAAATTTCTTCTTGGCTTGGATATGATTTATTTTTATTTTCCAAAGTGGAATTAAGTTATCTATAAAACGCCTATTCTGCATGCTCAAAAAGTATATTGCCGCATTTCCAGTTATTGCTAACTTTGTATCTCCTCAGGCGGCCTGAATAAAGAGATAGTTTTTGGTTTAATGTATCCTGGCATTGTTGAGGTGTGGTATTTTCTGGATCATATCGTGAGTGTCTTAGTGTGCGGTCATACCGAGGCGCCGACCCTCGGTCAGACCATAGGATGGTATCATATTATCAATTTTAGGTAGAATAAATGCATTATTTTAAATGCGAGCATTCACTGTCAGTGCTATGCTCTAGACAAGGATATGACGCAATGGTCTCAGTAATGAATGCACCCTTAAGGCCGATTTATAAACTTTACGTTTGCGTTGGCGCTGGCGTTCGCCGTTGACCTTGGCGCTAGCTATCATAGACTGTATTTATAAACTTTCGGTTGGCGTTGGCGTTAAAGATCTTAATTTCTTGCCTTACATTTTTGATTTGGTATTATTAATTTTTGCTTGAAAATTAATACAATGGAAAATTCTCGGCCTTTTTTTAGATGTAGTGGCACTGATACTTTGTATTCGAGCAGCACTGTCGATACAAACTGAGGCCCACTAAACAGAACAGAAATACAAGAGGTGATTTTAATTATTATAAAAATATGAAAAACTGGGATACCCAGCAGTTTTTTTAAATACACCAGGATACAGTTTCCAGTATTTGAAAAATTACTGCAAATGCTAAAACCAAAAATAAATGTAAACTGTCGCTCTGATGGAATTTCTGTTGAAGAGAGGCTTATTATTATCTAAACTTTTCCACTTTATAAACACGTGGAAACATAAACAAATAATTTTGTTTGATTTGTTTGACAAACTTTGTGACTTTTTCGATATTGCTATTGGCTGCGATGACAAAGATACAGTTTTATTTTATGTTCTGAGATCGTGACTACAACCACAGAAGGGTTTGTATATTCTGTGCTACAACGGCCAACGGCAAAAGATAAAGTTGGTTCATCTTGAACGGAACCGAACGCCGACGCCAACGGCGAACGATATTTTTTATAAATAGACATACGAGTTTTCCATTTGACCATGTTGTAACGCGAACGTCAGCGCCAGGGCCAACGCCCACGTAAAGTTTATAAATCAGCCTTTAGAGTACTAAACAATATTTATTCAGCTTTCTTGATGATTTTTCTACTTCTCACTCCTCGTATGTATTCCGGTTTTTATCCAATGTCCCTAGCAGTAACAGTAATTCAATCTTCTGATATTATACATATTAAGAAACTTGTTTTCTTCCTACACCTTTACGGCCCTCTATTTTGCCTTTAACGATAAGTTGTAAAATTTGATATCGACTTCCCCTTACTCTATATCACAGATAAGATATTTTTCGATGTTTAACAGTCTTTAGCAGTTCTCTGTCTTTGTTGACGCTCTTTAGTACTTCCTCATTAGTTTTTCTTGCTGTCCAAGGTATCTTCAGTATTCGTATATAAACAAACATTTCCAATGCTTCAATTTTGTTCATGATCGATACTTTTAGCAACCATTATTTGCCTTAGTTCTAAACTGAGATGGTTATTGCAAAGAAGTGATTTCATATTCATAAAAGTAGTTTTAGTCATTGCTATTCTACGTTTTATTTCTATGTCTGGATCTAGTTGGTCCGTTATGACAGTTCCCAAATAGGTCATTTTGTGAACTTTCTCAAGTTGGACTCTGTTCAATTGAAGCTTTGCATCGGGATGTGGGTCAAGACTAAACACTACAAAATTTGGTTTTGTTTGAATTTATTTTAATGCCCATTGGCTTTCTTCCCTCGTAAGTACGATCAAGCAGAATTTGAAGACCTTCAATATTATCTGAAAGAATTACTGTATCGTCTGCATATCTAATCACATTAAGTAGTTCCCCGTTGATTTTTGTCCGTGGTCCTAGTAAACATTGAACAATGTTGGCGACAAAATGCAACCTTGTCTGACTCCTCGTTGTATGGGGATTTTATCGGTGTAGTTATCTTCAATTTTTACGATAGCAGTTTGATTCCAGTACAAATTTTTAATGACACGAATATCCTTGTCATCTATTCCGATATTTTTCAGTATTTGCATTAATTTTACATGCTGTACTTTATCGAATGGCTTTTCGAAGTCCACGAAACATGCAAATACATCTTTTATTTGGTCACGGCATTTTTGTAATAGGATGTTGGGCGCAAAATTGCCTCCCTGGTTCCCATAGCATTTCTAAAACTAAATTGGGTATTTTCCAGATCTTCTTCGCATTTGCGTCTAATTCTGTTGTGAAGTATTCCGAGGAAAATTTTTAGAATGTTGCTCATTAGGCTAATTAATCGATATTCTGAGCATTTTCTCGCATTGTGTTTTTTAGGTATTGCGATAAAGATGGATTTGAGCCAATCTGCAGGAATCACTCCGATGTTATATATTGAATTAAAAAGTCTTACTACTACTTTTATGTTATCATTCTCTATTAGTTCCAGCAACTCGGTTGGCGTATCATCTGGACCACAAGCTTTTGTAATTTTAGCAAAATTTATAGCATGTTCTACTTCGCATTTCATAATTTCTGGGCCGTCAGTACAGTTTTGGTAGAATTATATATTATTATATTATTATATTATTATTAATATTATTTCGTACTAGCTAATTACATTAAATTCTTCTTCTTCTTCTTCAAGTGCCGTCTTCTTCCGAAGTTTGGCTATCATCAAAGCTATGCGTATTTTTGATGTTGCAGATCTAAACAGTTGGTAATTGGTGCAATTGTACCATTCTCTCAAGTTTTTCAACCATGAATGCCTTCTTCTTCCTATAGATCTCTTTCCCATTATCTTTCCCTGTATAATCAATTGCAGCAACTGGTATTTATCTCCCCTCATAACATGTCTTAAATATTGTAGTTTGCGCTTTTTAACAGTAAGTATCAGCTCTTTCTCTTCCGCACTCTCCGCAAAACCTCCACATTTGTTACTTTCTCTGTCCAGGGTATTCTTAATATTCTACGATACATCCACAACTCAAATGCTTCTATCTTTTTGGTATCGATCTTTTTCAATGTCCTTGTTTCCATCCCGTAGAGGAGAACTGACATAACGTAACATCTTAAAAGGCGAATTTTAAGTTTTAGACTTAGATCTCTTCCGCAGAACACCTTTTTCAATTTAGTAAATGTGGCTCTAGCTTTCTCTATTCTGGTTCTGATTTCTTTAGAGCAATCATTATTTTCGTTGATAACAGTTCCCAGGTAATTATATCTTCTTACACGTTCGATTCTTTGATCATGCACGGTTATGTCAGGGAAGTTTTGTGGTGATTTAGATATTAGCAATATTTTTGTTTTGCTTATGTTAAGTGATAATCCGTGTTCTTCACTGCATTCTACTATTTTGTTAATTAGTATTTGAAGATCTTCCCAAGTTTCTGCGATTAGTACCGTGTCATCGGCATATCTCAAGTTGTTTATTCGGATGCCATTTATCTTAATACCTATATTTTGATCCGAAAGTGCTGTGTTTATAATGTCTTCGGAGTATAGATTGAATAAGGTCGGTGAGAGTATACAACCCTGTCTTACGCCTTTCTTGATCTCGATTTCCTCCGTTGTCTCTTGCTCTATTCGGATATTTGCTTTCTGGTTATAGTAAATCTTAGAGATAATTCTAATGTCCCTTTTATCCAAGTTTTTTTCTACTAGCAGTTTCATTAAGTGATCGTGACGAACTTTATCAAACGCTTTGTTGTAATCAATAAAGCACATATATATATTATATATATATATATATATATATATATATATATTTATATATATATATATATATATATATATATATATATATATATATATATCTTGGTTTATATCTAGACATCTTTGGCATATGACGTTAAGTGCAAATAGTGCTTCTCTTGTTCCAAGCCCGTTCCGAAATCCGAATTGAGTATTACTAATATCTGCATCTAGTTTTCTGTTAATTCTTGAGTGGATTACTTTGATGAATACTTTTAATGTATGCCCCATTAAGCTTATAGTGCGGTAGTCAGTCCACTGTTTTGCATTTGCCTTTTTTGGTAAGGTTACAAAAGTTGAAAGTAGCCATTCCTTTGGTATTTCTCCTCTTTTGTAGATGCAGTTAAAAAGGTCGAGTAGAATATTCACCGATTCGCCTTCCACAAGCTTAAGAAGTTCTGATGTGAGCCCGTCTGGACCGGTGATTTACCATTTTTCATTATTTTTATAGCGTATAATAGTTCTTCTTTAGTTATTTCTGGTCCTTCGTCGCCTTGCAAGTTATCTATATTAGGTTCTTGTCTTTGATCGTCGAACAATTCTTCTACATAGTTCTTCCAGGTCCTAAGCTTTGCTTGTAGATCGGCTATTATTTCACCATTTGCGTTGCATAGGAGATTGGGATGTTTTCGTTTTTGTGTACCTGTCAGTTCCTTTATCTTTTTATGTAAGTTAAAAGTGTCATGTTTGAGATGTAATTCTTCGATTTCCTCGCATTTTCTTGTATAAAAATTTTCCTTTGCAGTTCTTATTTCTTTTCTGATTTGTTTGTTTACTTCATTATATTTTTGGCTGCATTTTCCCTTTAACTGTCTTCGCTCTTCCATGAGACCTAAAATTTTTTCTGTTATCCATTCTCGGATTACATTAAATTAAAAATTAAAATAATAATTAATTGTACCATTGCGTCATATCTTTGATAATAACATTCAACTAGCAATACTCTATCGAACAGCAAATTTGTATATTGACACTTTTATACACTGCTACCAGCTGCTTATTTTATCCTAGGTAATTTTAAAACACCAAAAATTTTACATAAATAAATATTTATCGTTTGGGTAAGACAGTTAAATAGCTTGTTGGTCTTTTGTGTCCTCGTCACGATGGATGCTGAGATATTGACAAAATATTTACGAAGCCCAAGTGCTTACAAAGCCTTTCGGGGTCTTTGTAAACACATAAATACAAGGAAGCTAAAAAATACTTTAAAATTTTTGTAACATCAAGGAAGAATGGAACATTTTAAAAGATAAAGTACAAAAATGTGTCTATGAAGTAATTCGGAAAAGAAACGATATAGAAACATATATATATATATATATATATATATATTAATATATATATATATATATATATATATATATATATATATATATATATATATATTGTGGCTAAACACCCGTACGGGGTTACGCCGCTTAAGCTCTCTAGATCTATTTTACGAGGTAGATCAGTCCTCATTTTCTTTATTTACTTTTTCTTGTTATTTTTCTCCACTGTTTCCTATCTCTGGTTTTTTCTCTCCATTGTCGTACGCCCGCCCTGTTGAGACCATTTGTTACTTCTTGTAGCCATGTAGATCTTGGTCTTCCACGTCTTCTTTTACCAGCTGGTGTCCATTCCAATATTGAGAATATTGTCGTAGATGGTCCTGATCTCCATATATGTCCTAGCCATTTTGCCCTTTGCTGTTTTATTTTACAAACTATATCCTCTTTAATTTCGTTTAGTAGTTCATGATTCGTTCTTTGTCTATTTTGGTTTTCATTAATTTTTATTGGTCCTAATATTGCTCTTAGTATTTTCCTTTCTAGTATTCTAAGGTCTTCCTCTTGTTTTTTTGTCATGCTAAGGGTTTCGGCAGCATACATCATAGTCGGTCGAATTATTGTTTTATGTATTTTCATTTTCGATTTTTTGCTCAGTAATTTATTTTTTAGAAGCTTTTTATTTGCATAGTATGCCTTATTTGCTGTAATTATCCTTTCTTTAATTTCTGTTTCCCTTTCTCCATTGTTTGCTAATAATATTCTCAAATACTTAAACTTTTCTACTTCTTCAAATATATATTCTCCCAGTCTAACCTTTTTGTTTTCATATTTTTTGTCAAATCTCATTATTTTTGTTTTTTCTTGATTTATTATTAATCCCATTACTTTCCCTTCTGCTACCAATTCTTTTAACATACTTTCCATTTTTTTTTCTGTTCTTTGTTATTATCACAATATCGTCGGCATATGCTATTATTTGTCCCTCTCTCGTTCTAAGTGTACCTTTGTTGATTTTTCTGACTATATATTCCAGGGCAAGATTAAACAGAGTTGCAGATAATGAATCTCCTTGACGTACACCTTTATTTATAACAAATTCTTCTGTGTCTCCTTCTTGTGTTTTTACAGTTACTACGGTTTTGCTCAGATATAGAAACATATATTTTTTTTAAAATGCTTTAATAAATGTCACTTTTTTCTAATGAAGATCAAGACACATTGTTTGGGAAAGTATTTAGTCTGTATTTACATATTTTACATTTAATATTTTTATTACTGTACAAGAATATGATCTTATTTCATGGTATATTCTAACTACTTATTCACTTAAAGATGTTATTTTTTCTATTTAGTAAAATTTCATTATTTAACTGGATGCATACATTTAGACTGTTTTTAAGTTCAAAGAATCTGACTTGTTTTTGTTGTTTTGGAAATTACGTCGCAAACACATAAACCGCTATAAAGTAACATATTTCAGTGACCATTAAGTTAGATTTGTCTTCTTCTTCTTCAGGTGCCATCTCCGCTATGGAGGTTAGCAATCAATATAGCTATTTTAATTTTTTAGGCAGTAGCTCTAAAAAGTTTTGTTTTCTAAAATGTTTGAAGCTGCATCTACACTTTTCTCTCAGGTTTTTAAGCTATGAAATTCGTCTTTTTCCGATGCTTCTCCTGCTATCTATCTTTCCCTGCATTATGAACTGTATACTTCTCGCTCCGCATCACATGTCCGAGATACTACAGCTTTCTTTCTTTAATAGTAAGTTCAACATCCTTCTCTTTACCTATTCTCCTCAGTACTTCATTGTTCGTAACTCTATCCACCCAGAAAACTCTCATAATTCTTCTATAGGTCCACATTTTAATGGCGTTAAGTCTTCTCATTGTGTCGAGATTTAACGTCCATGATTCCACTCGATAGTATAGGACACTGTATACGTAGCATTTTGTTATGCGTACTTTAAGAGCTAATGTTAAATCTTTCCCACATAGGACCTTTTTCATTTTCATAAAATTAGAAAGTGTTTTTTCGATTCTGACTTTGATTTCTGCAGTGTAGTCATTATGTTTTGTTATAAGTGTTCCTAGGTAAGTGTATATTTTTACTCTTTCGATTTGCTGGCCCTCTACTATCAAGATTTCGTTAGTATTATGGTTGTTTTTACAAATTTTCATAAACTTCGTCTTTTTGATATTGAGCGAGAGTCCGTACTCCCTACTACACATTACTATTTTACTTATGAGTCTTTTCAGGTCTTGTAAACTATCGGCTATTATTACTGTATCGTCTGCTTATCTGATGTTGTTAACTAAGACTTCTTTTACTCTTATGCCGCCTGTTTCATCTTCCAGAGTTTCTCAAATTACCTCTTCAGAATAAGCGTTAAATAATAGAGGTAATAGTATGCAGCCTTGCCTGACTCCTCCCTTTATTTCCGTTTCATTAGATGTCTCTTTTTCAATTCGTACTATTGCTGGCTGATTGTAATAAATGTTTTTTATTGGCCTTATTAGCCTAATAAGTTAGATTATAGCCATTCAAAAGCGCCATACAATAGCGGTGATCAGGTACGAATCAGACAATCTGATCGGATTGGGGGCACAAATCCTGAAATCCTAATTTGAGAAAGCGATAAAGAAACTATCGATGAGAGACCTTTACGGAAAAGGTATAAACTTTTAAAAAATTAGGAATGGCTTGTCTGAATGGCTTGATTAAGCTTAGGTATACAGTTTAATTTAATTGCTATCGACGTATTTAACTTCATCTTTCCTCACTAGAGGTCTCTAGTAGCATACTCTGGTAGTTATTTTCCTGTAATTGTCAGAGTAGTTGGTGCGTTTTGATTTAGTTGTCTTCTTACAAACTTCTTCTGATAACGGGTAGACCCAGAAACACGTGTTAGGGAGTTGTAAGAGACTCAAGTTAAATCGAAACGCAACCTTCTTCGTATATTTATCGGAAACAAGACTAGTTCGGTAAGCCCCCAAAACAAATGTTTAACATCTACTTTGTATAATGTGTAGTTTTTAAGACTATGATTGCTCTCAGTTGAATAGTATATTGCACCAGTATCCAGTTTACTACCGATTACCTTGGTAAATGTGCAACAATTTTTATAGTGTCCATTCATTAAGATCGGTTTAATAGCATTTTGAAGAGATTTGTTTTAGATTGGCAGAAAACGACTAGCTTTTTTATTATGTTCTCCCCATGTCACCTGGCTGTTTAGTCTCAGGCCAAAAAAGTCAATGTTACTTGATGTAGGTTGATACCATTTAGAGTAAGTGTTGTTTGGCAATCAGTTTGTCTATTACTGAACATGACGAAATGATATTTATCACTTAATAAAGTAAAACCAATTTTTTCCAGGGGCTAGTCTTCAAGTTTATGTTGAAATGATTGCAGAATTTTTGAGGGTAATGTAATATTACAGCTACATGTAATAGAAACTAAGTCATCTGCATTCAGACTTGCTTTCAACAGTAACTTAATTTCTTGTGCGATGTTATTAATTGCTATTAAGAATAGAGTGGGGCTTGAGGTTAAACCCTGTGGAATTCTGTTTTAAAGACATTCTGTTTTTGAAGTGATTCCATTCACGCATACTTGAAGTATATATATCCGGTTTTTTTTAGGCGTTACGCCCGTCCGGTAGGGATCTATGGAGGAGTATCACCGAGCCGCAAGCCCTTATCTCTTGCCGTACTGCTCCACCATAGGCCGATCAGAAGCCAGCATATCCTAGTCTAAGCCGCAGATTCATCTAGAATTTTAAACTGCTGCGTTAGACTTTTTGTTTTCTGTACACCGAGCTGGGGCTCGACCCACATCCACTAAACCATTCGACAGTGAAGCGAATGAGAGGCAGCCGCACAGCCCGCTGAGCTATCCGACCGACTTGAATCCTGCATACTTGAAGTACTCTATTATTATTGAAATGTTTTACAAAGGTACGAAAATTTTCCTGGATACAACAGTTACACATGGTTTGTAAAATGCTGTATATCCATGCAGTATCAAATGCTTTATTAATATCGAAAAATATGGCAATTACTTTCTGGTTATTTGAAAAGACCTCACGTATATAATTGCCAATAACTACTAAGGCATCATGAGTTGATCTGCCATTTCTGAAACGGCTCTTAATAGGGTTTAAAAATTGTTTTTTTTTTTAAACTATATTAATCTATTATTATTTAAATTTTTTTAGTAGTTTGCATGTATCATTTGTAAGAGAAATAAGTCTATAGGAAAGAGGGTTAGTTTTTTATTTGTAAGGTTTTAAAATTGGAATAATTGTTAATTTAGACCAGATTTTTTAATAAGAAATATGTGATTGAAAATATTAAGAGAATGTCTCATTTTATTGTGTAGTTTTATATTCATCGAATGATTCCCGTTGAGATATAATATTATTTGGGTATTCCCCTCTATGACTATAACGTTTCACTTTATATTTAAAATTAATATTATCACTATTTATCCAAATATTAATTTCAAATAGAAAAAAAAACCTTGAACCTACCCTCACATCTAACCTGAACACAATTTGTCACTTCACTTAAATATTTTTCAAAAAGCCCATTTTACTCCAAAGTCCATTCTGTACGCACGGGCTATATCCACCAAAATTTGCCTTAGGGTCACAATTTCATCTCTATAAAGGAAAACTACCCTTTCCCCGTTGGATTTTAACAAAAACTCCATATTTTTCAGGCGATCTGTTTTCTGATATCCCCAAGCACTTCGATGGTCTCAGGAGAAATCCCGTATATAGGTCACGATGGGTCAACCAGCCCTGGAAGACTTTTTTCAGGAAATGTATTGAAGACAATTCGTTAAAGGGGTTGTAAAAGTGCGTTTGCCGAAGGAGAAAAAGAAAGCTTTTAATATTACAGCTGAATTTAAAAATTTAGGTACAAGAAAATCCTAAGGCAAACTTCATTTATACAAAAACATTTAGACGTGAATAATATATGAAACGGAGAGAAAAATTTTTAAAAATATAAATTTTTTATATTATGTTAAAATGTTTACCTAATGCTGGAAAACAATGGTCAATATATATTTAAATGGATTTCATTATGACGACATGCAAAATCTGTATAAAAGTTTACAATACCTAGCCCTTAAAATAGCCCATAAATTAAATATTACGAGTAGTTATATAAATATTACTGCTAACAGACAGATTTTTGTTTTAGACTATCTTTTTATTAAAAAAATTACTGGATCCAATATAAGGTGATTAGTTAGAATACAGTTTAGGATTACATCTGGGCAATGGTCTGTGATGAGTTTCTGCAAAAGGGCAAGTCGATGGAAGAGTCCATCGATATTTCGTTGGAGTATTGATGTGAATTTAATAATTTGTGTGTGTGTGTGTGTGTGTGTGTGTGTGTGTGTTTTATTGGCACTGGTTTTGACAACCAACTGGCCAGTCAATTTGTTTTAAGTTCTCTCTTTACAAAAGATATTGTTAGTATTTACACTTAAAACTATAAATTGTAATGTATTGACAGTTAAGACATGGAATGTTAGAAACTTATTTACTAGATTACTCTGCTTAAAAGTGGAAAAAATGTTTAGGTACTAAATTATAATGTGTTACTATCAGACACTAAATTGCCGTTACTAAGAATTTTCTTTTTTCGTTTGGTAATAATTCGTTTATCAGATCTCCCTTTTAAAAGGGAGTAAACTGTGTTTAACATGCGAATAAGTGCTGGAATATCTGTAGTGAAATCCGTAATGACTTTATGTCATTTTTGTATACCGCCAAAATTACTTAAGTAATCAAAATTGATCGAGATTTAGCACAAATGGTTGTGATGAAATTTCAATGAAGTGTTTTACTGGTTCCAAAAAGAGCTCGATTGGATGGTGTGGTTATTGAGAAGTTTTCACTGGTCTTAGTTTTGTTTATTGGTGTCGAAAATTGTTTTTCTTTTAAATATGTGTCTAGCGGCGTAAGTATATCAATAATATTGCGTTTTGGCTAATTATTTATACTTATGGTGCCAGTTTTAATATCAATATTGTTAATGGTATCTTTTTGGTTAAATATTTTATCACACCTTAGTTTAATTATTTCTTTATTATCTACCGAAGATGGTGTACAATGGTGTTGCGAAAGAAACTAAAGCCAAAGAAGGAGTCGCCCTGTTAGTACACAAAAACTTTTTACACCAAGTACAAGAATGTAAATATACCTCTGAAAGAGTAGTTAGTGTAAAAATTAAACTTTGTTTTCAAACTTCCACAAAATTGATTTTATGATCTAGAAGGTGAAGTGCATATGTAGAATCTGTTTTTTCTATTATTGAAAGCCATTTTATGTTAATGCTATTCGTTTATTAAAGTTTTTACCAGTTTAACCGATATAAGTTTTTGAGCAGTCGCTACATTTAAGTTTGTACACACCAATGTGTAAGTGTTTTTTTTTATTTTGGTTCTGGTTGTTTTGAATATATTTGCCTAATGTGTTTGTCTAATTTTTGTTGATACTTTGCCTGAATATGTAATGAAGCAGGCAAAATATCAACCAAAATAGCCACACACATAAAAAACAAAGGAATAACACCAGATTTCCGAACAAATAATAATTTGGGCAAATACATTAAAAACAACAAGAGCCAAAATAAAAAACACTTACACAGTAGTGTGTACAAACTTAAATGAGGTGACTGCCTAAAAACTTACATCGGTCAAACTGGTAGAAACTTTAATAAAGGAATAGCAGAACATAAAAGGGCTTTCAATAATAGAAAAACAGATTCTACATACGCACTTGATCTTCTAGATCATAATCATTCGTTTAATGACGAATTTAAAATTCTTTATATTCAAAATGAAGGCCTTAAGCTATCTTTGTTAGAATCTATGAAAATCAACAAATTAAAAAACACAGATATAATTCTGAATGACCAACTTGAGACAAACAGTTCTCCCCTTCTCAACATATTTCATTGGAGACTATAAGGTATAAACGCATGTCAAAAATAGATCACTTGAGAAAAGCAATCAGCCGAAACAGCTGTAATGATAAGAGTTTAAAATAAATTTTGGGGAAGTTTGAAAACAATGTTTTCAGTCTTTTATTGTTACATAAAACAATAGTAGTTAGCAAAGGACCAGGTAGCAAAAGAGGACCAGGAAGAAGACGCAACTCTTGGCTTAAAAACCTACGGCAATGGACGAACATGACCTCCAAAGAACTATTCAGGGCTGCTACAAATAAGATTAAATGAGCAAATGTAATGGCCAACTTCCTTAAGGATAAGGCACCGTAAGAAGAAGAAGAAAGGACCAACCAGATGTAAAATAGAAATTAATGACATCAGTATTTGAACAAGTAATGGAAATAAAAAAACATGAGAACTACATTGTCTAGCTATAGAGATATGGCCACAGAAGTGAGAGATCAAGAACAAAAACCAAATAGACTGGCAGGATGCCTTAATAACACTATATGGCGAAACAGACACATTAACACTGTGATGAAATCAAGAATTTATAAAACCAGTGTAAGACCAAAAATGACATATTCCTGAAACGGCAGAGATAAGAGTATTGAGAAGAATTAGAGGAAATACGCTGAAAGATCAAAAGAGAAGTGAAGACATTAGACGAAAATGTAACGTACAGTGTATAAATGAATTGACACAAAATAGAAACAAAGAATGGAATAACCACATAAGTAGAGTGGCCAATGGAATCCGCTAATGAACGAGCAGATTTGCTTATAAAGAGGAAGAAGAAAAAGAAGAAAAAGAAGTTAGCATTATTTTATTTTTAAGTTCCGTTTGAGATAAATTATCATTATAGGTCTCCATAGAACTCTCGTCAATATATAGTGATGAGTTTTCGTTAAAACGATTGGCTGTATGTTCATTATTTTTACAGTTGTAACATACCATATTGTTGTGACAGAAAGATTTGGTATATTATATCATCAAGAGTTATTGTAAAGGAATCAGGTAGTTCAGTACCATGAGGAATAAACTCAGGTTATGTGGCCCTGATTTTTAAAAGTGTAATGGATATAAGATTGAGTCTGATATTTTTTAGATAAGTTACTAAGAAATTATAAGATATAGTGGACACACATTTGAAAGAACAATGCGTTCCGCAGGTATGATTATACCGTTACATTTTGAATTTTTACTACTACTACTAATCGGTTTACAGCGTTCTCCGACGTCTTCCGACTCCTAACCGCCATTCTTCTCTATGCAATCATAGGCCTGGAGGGATTTCTCTTTCCTCTAGTTCTTTTTCAATTCCCTCTCTCCATTTTCTTCTCGATCTTTCTTTTTTTCTTCTCCCTTGTGGTGTCCACGTCAAAATCTGTTTTGGAATCCTGCCATCTGGCATTCTCTGTACATGGCCGTACCATATTAACTGTTTTGTTTTTATGTCATCAACTATTGTATGCTTGACTCCCATCATTTCTCGTATTCTCTCATTTGGTATCCGATCTCTTATTGCTTTGCCTGCTGCTCTTCTCCAGAAGTCCATTTCTGTTTCTAGTAACAGTTTCTCTGTTCTTTTTTTCATTGGCCAAACTTTACTGCCATATACAGCGTGCGTAGCGGCGAAATATGACAAAATTGGAATATTGGACAAACTATTTTTACGCATAAGTTTTATCAAAAATGTGTGCAAATACATGTTGCGTATTTAATTCTGCTACTAATAGCAAAAACAGTGAGTGTAGTTTTTATAGGTTCCCAAAGATTACATATAAATTAGAGAAAAGAAAAGATGAATTCGTGCTATTAATATGAAAAAGTAAATATCACATAATTTCATTTTTATGCAATTGAAATAGGAACAATTTAAATAATTTACCTTGAATGATATTTCATAAGGCTTCAAGCTAACTGCAGATGACTTTAGCTTTTAGGTATATCATAACTTTTACTATTATTGTTTTTAATTATATGCTCTTTTGCGTGAAAAACTTGATTTGCCAGTACTAGATTTTTCGCTTTCTTTTCCGTTTGGAGTTGAAAAGATATATTATGATGAATTTTGAGAAACTCAGTTTTTAATGCTACATTTATTTTGTACATAAACTGAAAAAATATAGTTAAAAAACTAATTTATTAATAATTGTCAATTTTGCATGTATTTAACAATGTCAAACATATGTCATATATTTAACCTGAAAATTGGGACTCAAAAATTGTCAGATGAAGGCGGTAGGTGTCGCATCAGTCACGCACGGAGCGAATATGACTGTATTTTGTCATAAAGTTATCAACAAATTTTTTGTACGCTAGGTAAATACACAAATAAGGTTATTGGATAATCTGGATGAAAATGTTATATCCATAGGTGGAATTATTTTGCCCAATGGAATTACATTGTTTTGCAATTTAGTATTTTCCAAGTCACTGAAGACAATCTCTTGCTTTTAGAAGGAAATTATATATTTGCTGCTACTGGTAAATACGTTAAGCTATGGTTTAAGTTCAATTGAGGTACGATTAGTAAGGTAATTGGGATGCTACTGAAGTGATCTATATTTAATTAATACGGTCCTGGCTAAGCAGAAAATTCCTGTAAGATAAACCACTGTAAAATAAATTTTTCGACAGCTGTTTTGAAGTCGACTATATTTGACGTTTTGTAATGTCAAACCCCTTGAGACTATTTTTTTTTTAAATTGTATTAAAAACAAATCAATTAATTGAATATATACAAGTCAGGTTATTATTTTAAGTTATATTATTTATGTTAAAATTATTTTGGTTGTGAAGAAATTGACAGTTAAAAAGAATGAAGGTCTTTTCAAGGTCTGCTTTAATTAGGTTCTTTTTACCCTACACATATTCAAGTCAATGCATATGCGTTTTGCTTACTTTTCTATTTGCATGTATGCCTAAATCTAGATATTATAATAAAGAACTTGGTACATGGTACAAAAAGCATAAACTTGAATACTGATTTCCTAAAACAGTCAGGTATACCTACGTCCAAACCCCAAACGAAAACGTACCAAGAACAAAAAACTTGGACATAGAGAAAGACTGGGCCAAATGTAAAGAGGCAAGGGATAATACCGCGGAACAAGGTGTTTTGAAATCTAGTAAATTTAGAAGAAATAATGACTGGTTCGATGAAAAAATCAGGTCTGAATGAAACACGACAAGTTGAAAAGAGAATCTTCAGAAGAAAAGAGAAAGAACCGACTCAGAACGAAAACTAATAGTCAGGCTGTAACGGTTAGCTCTCTTATATACTAGACTGAGTTAAATACAAATTTACTCTAAATAAAAAATATATTCAAATAAATAATGAAATAAAATTAACTCCTAAGTTGCTATCCGCTATTGAAATTTGCTAGTACTAAATATTGACGATATTTAAGGACGGTGAGGTAGAGGACGATATTTTGGTCAATACCCAAAAAGGCTGGAGGCTCCCTCTCACTTTTTTTACTGAGAGAGATGGGCAAATGAAAAGAGAGCTTCAAAAGGCGAGTAGGTCTCATGCTGGATGAAAGAAATGTGGTAAACATATTGATAAGGGGAGAAAAAAATGGAAAGAAGTACACTGACAGATCTCTAGGGTGAAAAAGAAGGAGCAGGAATGGATTTTAGTTATTTATTGAGTGGTAAGGCCACAACTCTGGAAATGTGGTTAAGGTGTTGGCCGGAACACGGTTAATTCGGTACTTGGAGTCTAGCAAAACGGCAATTAAAAAAAATGTAAAGAACACTATTAAGACCAGTTTTTTAACATACAGAACTGCAACGTGCTGACTTACTTAGAATGACTAAGCGTTACTTAAGCATTTCGAGTAAAAGGGTCGAAGAATAATATACGACTAACTACTAAGAGGCTTTAGAGGACTACGACTTTAGAGGACTAAAACAACAGGGTTTGTGGCATAGACGCTACAACTTTGACTTGTATAGAAGCTTCGAAGATGCTGACTTTTTGAAATGCATTTAGATAGCACGCCTCAGATGGATTGGGTGTGTAATCAGAAGAGAGAAAGATTCGGCAATAAGAAAAATTAAAGGATAGAGAAGAGTTATTAGAGATAGAATATAATATGTAATATTTGAAAGAAGGCTTTTGCTCACGAAGAAATGATGACGATGATGATAAGTTAATATAATTTTATCAGTTAACTTCAATTTTAAACTATTACTTTTAGTTAACTTATTTTTTAGTGTAACTCAAATTTATACAGAAGATTTAATAAACTTTTTTTTATTGTATTTTTTGCTTTTAAATTCTTATTAATAGTACATAAAAAATGTCTCATCCTGACTACCTTATTTATTTTCTAGAAATATTCTATATACGTTTGATTATTTATGTTTCGAATATTACAGTAATAACTGTTACAACAAGCTACTTTATTCACTCTGATTACAGCTTGCTTTCGTTTTATTGTTACCAACGTTCTCCGTCGTACACTGATATGAATTTCGCGTACATAGAATTTCTCCCCATCGACCAAGGCACAATCTGTTAGCTCTCGTAACTTTAAAAACATAATGAGTTACTTATATTCATACCGGAAAAACCCAAATCTTTACACTACAGGAGTATGTAAGTAATTTAAAGGTAAAAAGAGGGTATCCGAAATAAAAAATTCATTAGCTGACTATCGCCTTCTCAAATCTCTCACAACGTCTTTCTACCTTTCATCAAGGATACTTTGGATAAATATTTGAGCGAATTCCTTTGTGTGCTATCATTTCTCTTTCACGGAATCTCAGGTATGTTTCGGTTATATGCACAGCCCTTTGAGGATTTCGTAAGGTAAATATCTTTCACCGGCAAGTAATATAACTCAGGTGTAATTATGTTGTAAAGTTGTATATTTCATAACAAACAGACCTACTCTTGTAAGATATTTTTCGCAGTTAATAATAATCTTTTTATAGGATATACTTCTGTATAGAAGGTTCATTATTATTAATATTACTTTTTAATAACTTTAAAACCTTGTAACTAACATATTCACAAGTATATTAGCTCTCAGAAAATCATTCATTAAAATTAATGGAAATTTGATAATCAGAAATATTACAATTACATTTTTATTTTATTGTTTTATATTCCTGCAAAATATTTTATGTATTTCTCACTCTTTTTTTATTAACATCATTATTTAATAGAATATGGAACCAGATTTAAGCGAAACGCCGAAAATCCAAAATTTATGAATGGCAACATTGGCAATACTGTATTGCGTCAGGGTTTTGCTAGTCAGTCAACAACCCAACTAGAAGCGGTTAGGTGGCCTTTAGTACAGTTTCGTGCGGCTTCCAGTGTTTATTAGTGACATTAGGTAGTTGTTACTAACGTGATATTGTTTAATTGTCATAAAGGAATTCATCAGCGTCGATTCAACGAAAATTGCAACCAGAAACCCAAAACGTGTTGACTGGTCGCCAGGAAAGAGAGCCAAAGCAATTATCCTTCGAGAATAAGGTTACACTTATAAAGAAATAGCAAACAAATTGGGTGGTGGCGCCACAAAATTAGGTGTAATGAAAGTTTGCAAACGTGGAACGACAAAATCAGCAAAAAGATCTGACCGAAAACCCAAAGTAAGTCACTACGATGATCCGCTACAATTTAAATATCTTTAAAACATGACTCATCAAGCTTATGGTTCGGTAGCCACTACATCTTTTTGCATTTGCTTTTTTAGTTATCGTCACAAAACCAACAGCTGCCAATCCGTTGGTATATAGCCAGTTTCATAAATTTTGTTAAACAGATGAAGGAGAGAGATTTTACCTGAACTTTCAAAGAGCTTTATTATTTTACTTGGTATTTCATCTGGTCCCGTCCCTTTTGGGTCTTTGGCTAATCGTATTGCTTGTTCAATTTCGTCCATAGTTATGTCAGGTCCTGTAACTACTTCGTTAATTTCAAGCTCGAACCTTTCATCACTAAACAGTTCCTCAATATACTCTTTCCATATGTCTATTTTATGCAAATTAGTAATAATCAGTAGTTTTCCGTCTTCTACAACGATGTTATTTGCCTTTTTTTTCTGACCTGTCAGTTTTTTTTTATTTTTTATACATATTAAATGAATCATGTATTCCTTGTAACTCTTCAATTTCTAAACATTTGTTTTCGAAGTATGTTTGTTTTGCAACTCTTATTTTAGTCCTTATCTCTGTAATTAATTACTTTATACATTTCGACGTTTTGGTTCTTAAAATTGTGTCTTTTTTTTTCATTAAATTCAAAGTCTCATCGTTCAACCACTGTTGTTTTTTTACTGCTCTCTTTTAAGTTAGGAGTTGAGTCGCTTATAATCGTTTTGATTTGGTTCCAATGGCCCTCTTTTGGAGTCTTTTTGTTCATAATTCTCAAAATTGCTCTCTAAATTGTTTGCAATCATCTGACTATCGTTTCTAATAAAATCCATATCCAGTTTGTTAAAGGATCGTTGTTGTTTTATCTGTTTAAGTTTTAATTTTATTTCGGCTAACAACAGATTGTGATCAGATGGAACATCGGCACCAGGAAAAGTTTTTACAGACTTTACTACATATTTGTAACACTCACTGATAGTTATGTAGTCAATTTGGTTTCTGACGATATTAATGGGGAGTGTCTGCTAGAGATTTCCATGTATATAATCTCCGTTTAGGTAGTTTGAAAAAGGTGTTCATTATACATAGGTTAGTGTTCTTTGTAAAAATCTGCGAAATAATCTCCATTTTCATTTCTATCGCCCAGTCCATAACATCTAGTAATGTTACTTTGTCTGTCTTTTCCTATCTTAGCATTAAGGTCACCCATCAGAATGGTAAGATCTCAGGGTCTTGAGTTGGTCAGTAACAGTCTTTACATCGGCGTAGAACTTTTCAAGTTCTTCTAGTTCACTTTCCGCTGTCGGTGCATACACTTGTATTAAATTTATATTTCTGGGTTTCGCGTTCAACTGAATCATTATGACCCGTTCAGATACCTGGCATATCGCCCTGGAACATTTGCTAACCTCCTTTGAGACTAAATCCTACACCATTACGATGATAATTACTGTCTTCTCCTGCATAATATACTTCATGATCATCCACATGGTATTGGCCAGATCCGGTCCATCGCATTTCACTAATACCCAGAGTTGATATTTGCAGCCTTCTCATCTCATTTATGTCATTGTGTGTTTTTCCGGGAACATATAAACTCCGCACATTCCATGTGCCTATTGTACAGCTTTTTTCGATATTAAATTTGGCCAAGCGGGAGATTCTTCGCACCCCTGCCTCATTTAAGAGGCGCCCGTACTCGGGGCCATCGTTTAATTTCTCAGTAATATTGATAAACTTGGGAAAAATAGTGTAGTAATCATTCCCTTGGCTTTCTACACCGCTGTGTACACGCTGTTTATGTGGTTACCACCGCACTGGGTACTGTTATGTATTAACCGTTCTGGCCTACATGACTTCCTCTCAATACAAATACTAAAAAACCAGCTGCCGATTTCCAGGTTCCATTTTATACAAGCTCTAAAACCATGGGGCTGCCATCTTCGCCCTCCAGACTGTTGTGAAGACCGTCTTTTTTACCCTGGATGCCGTTGTAATCTTCATCCATGTCCCGGACAAGGGACCCTTAGCAGATACTAGTTTCCCGGGCCAGGAAACACCTGGAATCTGCGGAAGACAGGAATTGATTCACTTTCCCTGATAGGACTGTCCAAAAAGGAGTGTCTATCCGCTACCTGTTACATGTGTACATTTAAATGCGATCAAGAAATCCAGGATTATGAATTCAAATGTTCACGGGTTACGGGTAGAATAAAAAATGAAATTTCAACAGAAATTAATAAGGCTCAATTGTTTCTATACTAGCGAACACGATACTACTGATATAACCGAAAAATGATCACAGTACATATGTCCAAATATATGGCCTAGGAGAAAAAAATCGTTAAACTTTCCGTGCTTGAATCGGTATCAATAAAGTGTTATGAATCATTTCGGCTTATCTTAGCCTCATCAGACACTTGAACTGATACAAATTAAAACTCAGAAAGTCCAACGAATTTCTCCTAAATCTTCACCACCACAGGTTAGCGTATATAATTTATACATTTGTGTAATTGTTGTATTATTGTTTATTTAATATTAGGCTATATTCCTAATATATGCCTCGCAGTTTATATAGGCCATTGCTGCATATATCACTATTAATATACAACAATGTAGGGAACGAGAAATCAGTAATAATTTTCGTACTAAAACTCTTGGAAAATTAACATTCAACTGCAGAATATTATCTCATATAATTATCCAACTTCTTGTAGATTTAAGTTCAAACAGAGTTGTCACGTCCTCGTTAGATGTAACGATGGCATATTTAGGCAAGTACCCCAAGTTTCATCTAGTATGTGATGTTTAGTGACAACCAAATATCTTGACAAAATCCGAGCCAAATTCATGAACTCGACTCTATTTTCGATTAAATTCCTTTGTTTAATGTCAGTGTATGTAAATGAATTGAGAATTATATAATCCACTATATGTAAATTCGTGGTTTTAATATTATTAGCTTGGAGAAATACATGAAGGAAATTTCAAAACTGGCGTAAGTGAATTTAATACAACCGCATTATATAGATTATTGAAACTATTCAATCTTAAAAAATTATTAGTCCTAGGGATATCATAGGCTGATAAATATTGATCATAAAACCGTTTATTTATCAAAAAATTTTAATTTAAAAAGCATCTGAGAATCAAAACGTCAGTACGGCTGGACGATTTTTACAGGCAGGACATAACAAACCAACATTCTTTTTCAGATTTATATTTGAACCCAAACATTGTGATCTAGCAAAATGTTTACTTGGATAAGCTAAAACATTCAACAGTAGTAACGCCGGATTTGCGACTAACAAACATTTTTTTAAATTCATCTATCAGTTTTACAAATCTGTTAAATAAAGTATCGATTCCAACACAACTCTAAAGTCACCTTAGGGCACTTGAATTTCAGCGAATTTGGCAGCGTGATATTTGAACAAAGTTGATGAACAGCACTTATTAGAATAGAGCAGTTTTTGTTTTACGAACTTTTTACAATCCATGTTTTACGTATTTGCGATAAAGGGATTTATTACAAACTTTTCACTGTAAATAATTGTCAAATGAAAGAAAAATATACGTTTTCCAACGCAATTGTAAGAAGTATCTCATTATATAATATCACTTGTAGATGAAAAAGTTACGACATACAAAGATATATGCCAGTCTTACATTAAATTTAAAGTACTACCTGTCAATGTAAGACCATTCTATGCTTTAACTGAGTGTTGATCATATATAAGTTGCTATAGGTACCTTTTTTTCAATAGTATCGTACTCACGATTTTTAAGAAACATAAGAATTTCTAAAATTGCTAGTTAACCGCTTACTAGTCTCACCGATTAGGTATATGACAGTCTTGCATCTCGGGACAGCGAGTGCGGATTTGATTCACGACTATAAGCCGTCTATGAAGAACCAAAACGGCTTGAGTGCTGTAGCATTTGCAATTTCATTGATTTTTTGATATATATTGAAATCCCCTCGTATATGAATTAAAATAACGAAGAATAATTTTCAGTGTGTTTCAGTTTGCAATCGTAAAAGTTAAAATACCCAAAAGTGTTATCAATCATTTTATTTGCATTGCTGGATGTTAATGTAAACCATTTTAAAATTGTTTATTTATTTCGCAGCTGCGTATTTTCCTCTCGATAATTCTTTGATATAACCCGCCCGATGTACTGCATTGGAAAAAATTATCGTTTTAATTCATGTCAAGTATTTGTTATTCCAAGTTATGTGAATTAATTTTAAAGATAATTTCATCACTTTCGTTGGAGCCGAGGTGAAGAGCAGTGGTCTTCAACGAGATGTCCAAATTTTATGTCAAATTTGAAATGTTCCTTGTTTTTCGTCTTTTTTTATAAAGAATATGTAAACTATAATAGCAATTTAATGGTTTAGTTACAATTTTAAGTGAGTTTTTGAAATTTTGCCTTTATATCCAGTTGTACCTATTCCTGTTTTTAAGAAGCCAAGTCCAGTTTAATTTCCAAGGTTTGTGTTCCAGTGACCCAATTTCCTTTTTGTTCGTGTGACAGAGATTGTCCGCTATTGTTGAGTTTTTAAGAAGTCCAGTTTACAGCTTAAGTGTAATTTTTGTGAAACTCAGGTAACTAAGTTTTGTTAATTTTTAATTTTATTGTTGTTTTAAATTTAATATTAATTTGTGAGAGTTTGTTTTAGTATTTTTGATATTGATTTGTTTTGTTTTTTTTTTTTTAAGGTTAACCTCCATGCAATTTTGTAAGTTTTGTAGCAACAGAATTTGTAAACAGATGACACATGTAAGTTTTTTTGTAGTTCTGTATTTTGCGACTATTTGAGGTAATATTTTTTTATTTTTTATTTAATATATTTTTTATAATAGGTATAACCCCATTGCCATTTACTTATACACGATCCCAGCTCTCCTAATAAACCCTGAGTGCCGTTCGCACAAGTAGCGTTTATTTTGCTTGCCTTATCTCCACCCCCATAGTTTTTGTTCCCAATTTTCTACCTCTTATAATAATACCCCTAAGTTAGGCAAAAATATTTTTCGTTACAGTGCAAAAAGGTAATTTTTCAGGAGCTAGTAAAAATTAGTTAATTAGAAAATTATCAATAAAATAACACAATCTTGACCTAAATGATTAAGTTCTTGATTGTTTTAAAGGGTATATAATATATACGTAAACCTACTACAAGACTAAATTAATAGAAAAAAAATCAAAGTTAATCATACTAAGTCCAATCAAATTAAATTCACCAACAGGAACATCATATGTCCGAGAATCAGGCTGAATAACATATTACTATCAGTAAAAACAGAAGTCAAATACTTGGGAATGACACTTGATCAAAAGCTCACTTGGAAAGCACACATCTTGGCAAAAAAAATCCAAATCAACATGAAAATACGTCAAATGAGTTGGCTAATAGGCTGAAAATTACGGTTATTTACAGATAATAAACTTCTCTTGTATAAGTGCATAATAAAGCCTATATGGACATATGAAGTGCAACTATGGTGCTGTGCAAAGGCTTCTAATACCAAAATCATTCAGAGAATCCAATCCAAAATACTCAGAATGATTTTTAACGCATCGTGGTACGTTAGTAACAAAACACTGCATGATGACTCTGGTGTACCGTTCGTTGAAGACGAAATCAGCAGACCAACAAGAAATTATTTAGAACATCTGCCAACCCACCCCAAGGATGAAGCAAGATAACTACACCTCCAACCAGAAGTCAGACGAAGATTGAAGAGACAGTGGCCAACAGACTTTATTCACTAATTTCAATTTTAATTTTAATTTTCATTTCAATTTTAGTTTCAAATTGTAATCCTACATTAATTTTATTTGTTAGTGTTAGTATTGGTCACTAAATGGTCGAAGAAATATTGGCAGACCAAGAAAAAGATGGTGCGACAATTTATGATGCTAATATCGAAGAAGAAACAGGGTTTAAAGCCTATATACTAGAAGGACGAAGAAGAAGAAGTGTTAGTATTGGGAGTGTTATCAGTGGATAATTTCTTTTCTCATATATTTAGAATATTCACATTTAATAATAGCTTCTAACAGATTGTAAATTTGCAAATTTAATAATAAAAATATTTATATAGTGTTGCAGTTTTAAAATAAATTTGAGAAGACTAATAAATAATGCGAAGTGAAAAGTGCACATTTATTTTTATTGAATGCTGTATTTTTACACATTGTTGTTTATATTTTTTTATGCGCATAGTACTTTATTGCATCATTTTTGATAAATGGACCTATTTCGATCCCGACCATTATGAAAATGGCTGCAATAAAACCGATAAAGGCAGCACCAATAAAAGTGCATAAAAAAACATTGTTTTATAATTCCAATATCGGTGAATCATTTTGGTCTATCATGTCATAAACATGACGATACATAAACCTGAATTTTGACAGCACCATAATGCATTTTATAATGAACGTTTGTACCCTTCGAGATAAAGATTGATTACCTCTATCAGTCACTAACAGTTTGCATATCCACCAACAAAATGATCTGCAATGCAAATTTTAACTTGACATAGTTTAATATTATATGTAAGCAACTAGATATTCTACGAAAATGGAATTCTATTGTACCTTCTATAAACGACGTATAGATTATATAAAAATGTTGATTTAACATAAAATCTTTTGATATTTAATATTTTTATTTACTTCTTACAATATTAAATTATACTACACGGTTGGAATAAAGTGGGGAACCAACTAAATATCTTATAAATTATTGATATGGGGTTGAATGATCGAATAAATGATCTTTGGAAAATACGGCAATTATCGAGCAAAAGTTTAATTAAATCTTGCCCAAGTACTTTCGCTTAACATAGCATCTTTAGGGGCATCTGAAATAAGCCAAAAAAACGTTTTTTAGATGAAGGAAATTAGTTAACTTCGATAAAAACTCCCGAAGTTAAAACGTTAATCACAAAAAACTTGTTTCATCCATTAACTTTTCTTGGCTTATTTCAGATGCCCGTGAAGATGCTATTTTAAGCGAAAGTACTTGGGCAAGATTTAATTAAACTTGTGCTTGATAATTACCTTATTTTCCAAAGATCTTATAAATTGATATAAGGTTGAATACTCGAATAAATAAACTTTGATCAAATGAAAGGCAGATATCGAACACAGTTTTATTAATTAAATCTTGCCCAAGTACTTTCGCTTCCTAGAGCATCTTTGGGGGCATCTAAAATAAGCCAAGAAACGCTTTTTTTAAGAAGAAATTAATTAACTTCGATAAAACTTAAAGTTAATGGATGATAAAAGTTTTTTAGTGATAAACGTTTGAGACTTACTTCGTTAATTTTGAGCTATTCGACAATCGCAGAATGTCATAAACATAAAATTGTACATAACACTATACTAAACAAGGACAAAAGGTTTTTTAAATAATTTAAAACTTTCTGTTTGGAAATATATTCAACCACATCGAAACAAGAAGACTGGGTACAGTGCGTGCATTGTAATCCTTGGTTTCATGAAAACTGCTCAATAGTACATTGTTTACCGGGTAGGAAAAGCTTAACATTCCTGGACGACTGTGAAGATTGCTAAGTCGAGGCGCAAGCCGAGACTTAGCAACACAGAGTCGAGGAATGTGGCTTTTCCTACGAGGTAAACATACTATTTTTCCGCAAATCGTTTAAAATTCGACAGATATTGATTGATTTAAATAAAACGCGATAATTTTATTCCCAAATAAATGGTGCTTTGAAATTCCTAATAAAATTACTTGGGTTACTATGGAAACGTATTGAGGTTGAATTGTCAAACTTGACGCTTATAAATTTAATTGCTGGTGTTCTCGAAAGTAAAATGATAAGTGATGATGAAATTTCCATTCCTGGGACTCCTCCAGAGCTTGATGTTTTCAAAATATAAATTAATTCCTTATAAGCAATGTGTTTTCTATCATTTATGTAGAACACTAACAACTGTACGGAAATAACCATTTCCTTACAGTAAGGAAGTCCTGACTTTTTCTTCAAGAAATTTTGACAGGAATGTCAAAATTTCCTGGCGATTTGCAGAAAAATATGTTAATTTATATGATATATGTGTAAACGTATTGACAAAAAAGCGTGCCAAAAAAAATTTATAATTGAGCCATATCACCCTTATTGTCCGAGTCATCTCACCCTGATACATCGGGTGAGTTGGCCTTTTTACAATTTTTTTGTATTTTGATGTTTTCTGTTTTTGTATGTCTGTACACTTGCTTCTAATGGTATTTTAATACAAATATATAAATATTTTAAAGCATAGACTTTTTTGTACTAAGATACAGACAGTAAACAAAAATGTCTATCTCTCCCGGACTTACCCTACACGAATTATGCCATAATGATTTTTTGGCCTGAAAAAATTAATTACTCAAACAGCGACAATTTTTAATGAAGATGTCTAAGGAAATACTTTTCATTTCAACGATATTTGTGAAATTTATGTAAAAAAGCTCTATTACTCACTACTATATTAAAACTTCATTTGCACAAGATAAGTATAGATCAGTTGATGTCACCAAGGAAGAAACAAAAAAAGGTTTAGAAAGCATGGATATTAAAAAAGTAGAAAAGGCTTACACTGGCAGCCTGCTAATAACTAAAAAGAAGAAAAAAGCCCTTACTATCCTTTGTGAAGATGAGAGTGTTCCACCGATTCACGCTGATTTCTACCGACACTTAAAACATTGTTAATCATACCTTTTCCTATTATTATAAATATATACTTTTTTATTTCGTTCTTCTTATAGTTCTAAATGAACACATTTTTTTCATTTAAGTAACTTGTAGTAACTTCTTTATTAAACGTGTACTTCAGTTGATGGGAATAACCAAAAAATGCCAGTTTTGTTTTTGCATTAATTAGTCTTAAAAGACAAAATATTGATGTGCAATAAAAGGCTACCTAAAAAATAAATAAATTCACTGAAGGCTACGTAACTCTTTTTCAAATACACCAAAATTTATGTTTTTCAATCCCAATCCATGTATTAAGACAAATAGGATCAAATTATTGGTACACAAACTTTAAACCCCTGTCTTGAAAAATTATCAGCTTTTGTGCTGTGCCACTATTGCATATAGCCGATGATATACTAATTTCTGACTGACTATATGGTGCAGTTTCCATCAGTTTCGTTATACCCACTGGCACTAATGTCCCAATATGATATTTACTTTGTCAATCTCACTCTTAATTAATGTTATAGCTGCTTGCTTAATTTTCTATTAATTAATAATTATTTTATTGTGTTTCAGTTGTTCATTGTGTGTTTTATATTGTTTTAGCTTCTAGTTTTAATATATAAAAGACTGTGATTGTGAATATCGACTAATTTCCCATATATTGGTATTATAAACTTACATTGGCAAACCTTTTCATCACTAAAATTATTATTCATCTTCTTCATGTACCATGTCCTTTCAGAACGTTGGTTACCATCATAGCTATTTTAATTTTATTCACTGCCACCCTAAATAGCATGCTTGTATCTACACCATAACAGTCTCGCAAGTTCTTCAACCATGAGGTTCTTTTTCGTCCTGGACTCCGTTTGCCTGCTATTTTTCCTTGCATGATATTTTGTAGCAATCTATATTTGGGACCTCTCATTACATGTCCGAAATATTCCAGCTTTCTCTGCTTGATGCTTTTTATGATCTCAGTAGTCTTGCTGAGACGTTCTAGTAATGTGGAGTTACAAATCTTCTCCACCCAGGAAACTTTTAAAAATTCTTCTATAGCACCACATTTCGCAAAACCTCAAGGCGATTTAGATCGATTTATTCACAGTCCAGGACTCGACAGCATAAAGTAAGACCGAGAACACGTAGCAGCGAAGTAGGCGGATCCTTAATGCCAATTTTAGGTCTCTGTTACATAACACCTTGGACATCCTTCTAAAAGCAGCTCTAGCCTGCTCTATTCTGGATCTAATTTCGCCGTGATTTTCTGCATTACAATTTAATTGCTGTCCAAGGTAGACGATTTTATCAACTTGCTCAAGTTTGGTATTATTTACATATATAGACGGTTTTTATATTCTGTTGTTTACTTATTACGAGTATTTTGGTTTTCCTTATGTTAAGATCCAGACCTGCCTCCCTACAACTCTCAACGACACTATCAAGTAGTGTTTGCAGATCTTCTTGACTAGAAGCTAGGAGTACTGTATCGTCCGCATATCGCAAATTATTGATGACTTCGCCCTTCATAAGTATTCCTTCTTGTTTTTCAGAAAATGCTTTTCTGAAAATTCTTTCGGAGTAAACGTTAACAAGCAGGGGTGATAAGAGGCATCCCTGCCGTACTCATACCATACATTACCCTGCCGTAATTATTATTACTCATAATATTTGCAAGAAAATAAAGTAAAAAATAGGATTTATACGATTTATTCAAATGAGGGTGTTTTACAGGTACAGGTACTGCCTGTACTCTACACACTCCTCCAAACTCAATATATTATAGGCTGTACTACAAATGTGTTTATTTGATCCACCCACTGTACCGTATTCATATTTTAATTAGCTACCTGCAAAGGAGGTTTTCTTTTACAATAATCGTACTGCCTACAAATCGTCTGATTGGTTATTGTTATCAGTACAGTCGAAAACAAGTTATTTACCACCAATATTCGTTATATTATGAGTAATTTGTGGGCATGATACATTAACGAGACCGTTTTTTTACGGCACCGATCACATGATCATGTTTGAAAGTGTTTTTATTTACCTAAACACGTAGAATACATATAGTAAATAATAAATATATAGTTTCACTTAAAAAATGTTTACTCTTTTTCAAAATTATTACATGCTTTAGTTTTTTATTCCAGTTGGGAAATAGTTTTCAAAACACTTTATTAAATTTAAAAACTAATTTATTTCATAGTAGGTACAATGAATACAAGGTATGATACATAATGTTCTAAAATCGGTTCGCGCGTGACGTATTCATTCAATATTTAATCATAAAAAAAATATTTTGTAGTTAATTTAATTTTATAGATTTTTTGGTACTGTTATTTTGTTAACATAGATATCCTTTACAAAAATGTTTTAATTATCTTTTATTACAAATAGGTACAGGTTGATCAACTTATACTCCAGAGTTTGATATTTCAGTTGTTTAAAAAGCTACAAAAAAGTGCTAAAAATGGGTCGAATATAGCTAAAAATTTTAAAACTATTTTCAAAAATACAAGGCATTCCAATTTCTAATTTGTTAATGATCACTTTGTAATTTTGGTACAGAAAATTTATAAGTACATACTGAACTAAAGAGAAAATCAAAATAAATAATGATAAAGTCAACTTAAGATCGGATGAGCTAGCTGGTCATCGATTATAAGTGTAGCGAGGTCACACAATATTGCACAGTACTTTTAGCACTCCATTTTCTTTCCCAGTTCGTTACGTTAACTCTTTTCATATCTTCTTTAACTTCGTTGCTCCATGTTGACTTCGGTCTTCCTCTTCGTCTTTTGCCTACCAATGCACTAGGTAGTACCAATCTGGGAATTTTTAGATGGAATTTCTGCACATGCCCAACCATCTAAGTCTTAAACCTTAATTACCGCTAATATGTTGGGTTCTTAATAGAGCTCCGTTAGCTCGATATTTGTTCTTATCCATTATCCATTTAAGTTTTTGTTGCCAGATTTTGTGCCCCCAACTAATAAAAACTCTCGGTGTTTTTTATTGTGACCCATTTTTCCGAATCATATGTCACTATTGGCCTTATTAGGGCCGTGTTTGTCCTTAGTTTTGCTCTTCAAGATATATTTTTACTTCTTAACAATCCATTATGAGCATATACAGCGCGGTTGCCAGACAAAATTCTTTTCTGTATTTCTTCTTCGCAATTTCCGTGTGAAAACATTTCCCAAGTACTCAAATCTTTTAACTTCCTCGAAATTATATTGTGTTATTTTGCTTTTCATTGTTATCATTGTTAAGTACTGCCCCGAACGAATTGCTTATTTGTAAACTCCATATACTTCGTTTTTGCTTCATTTATATACATTTCCTTAGTTGCTACCCTCTCTTTCAGTTTCCTAACTATTTCCATCAGCTCTAATCAGCCCTAACTATCTCCATTTTCTTCTAGCCAAGATTACCAAGTCGTCCGCAAATGCTAAGCAGTAATATTTTTATGGTGGATCAGACCTATTCTATTCAGTAGCAAAAATTCATTGCAATTTCGACGGCTTGCTTTGAAAACTCCAGCTAGGTATAATAGACCAATTAACGCCATTATTTTCACAGTACCTGTAGGTCTGGCTTCATTCGAATCTGCCTAATTGTTTCTTAGTTTAGAAATAAGTTTGTGTTCTATAAATTAGTTTCGAGAATACTATTATTAATAAAATATTTCCAATACTTTAAACTGTAAAAGATCAACTGCTAAACTAGCATTTCCTTTTGAACCTGGTATATATGAAATGAAATTAGAACTTTTTCTCTGACCTTTTTGGGAGGAGCATGTTTTCTTCAGGATACGCCATCTTTTGCATAATAAAGTGCCGCCGGTTTTCCGTAATTGTTTCAAAATATTTTAAAGTTGCAGGTTCCTCCCCCAATCCTTCCTCTAGTTTTGTTGCCAATTCTTCCACCTATTCTTCTTCTGTTTCTGTATTGTGGTCACTTTTTTCACACTTGTCTTATTCTGGCTGGCTTTTCAAATTAATATAAATATTCTTCTTCTACTTCATCGTACAACTGTTATAATCTTTGAATTTAGTTCAGATAAGGATCCATCACTGAAACCTGAAGTACAAGAGAAAAAAATTAAAGGCTAGAACATTACTATATTTATATATAAGGATTGGAATTTTTTTTTATTGAGTTAATGCCTTGACAACTAATGATCATTGGCATGGTACAGTCAGGTACCTAGTGTAGTGTGTGTGTGTGTGTGTGTGTGTGTGTGTGTGTGTGTGTGTGTCTGTGTGTGTGTGTGTGTGTGTGTGTGTGTGTTTGTGTGTGTGTGTGTGTGTGTGTGTGTGTAGAGTAATTGTCTTGATACTTGACAAAGTCGACGTCATTGTCTTTGCTTCTTCTTCTTACGGTGCCTTATCCTTAAGGACGTTGGCCATTACATTTGCCCATTTAATCTTATTCGTAGCAGCTCTGAATAGTTTTATGGAGGTCATGTTCGTCCATTGCCGTAGGTTTTTAAGCCAAGAGTTGAGTCTTCTTGCTGGTCCTCTTTTGCTATTGAGTTTGCCTTTGATTATAAGTTAGAGCAGTTCATACTTTTGATTTCCTTATGATGTGACCAAAATATTATGTTTTTGTTCTTTTATTATAAGCATAAGCTCTCTTTCCTTATTCATCCTCCGCAAGACTTCCGCATTTGTCGTATGACTCATGTAGGATATTCTGAGCATTTTACGGTAACACCAGAGTTCGAATGCTTGGATTCTTTTTGTGTCGCTTCTGTCATTGTCCAGGCTTCAACACCATAGAGCAAGGTGGAGAAGATATAGCACTTAAGTACTCTAGTTCTCAATGAGATGCCCAGCTGGCAGTTGCATAGAACTTTTTGCATTTTTTAAAACATATTTTGCATATATGTTTTATTATTGTCTTGCATACATATTTATTGTCTTTGCTAAGAGACGCTAATTATATCCGAACGTCTGCGGTCCCTCCGGTGAGTGCCGATCGCACAAGGATAGAAATTATTTTCATTCATTAATTTTTAATAAACGAAAATTTCTCCACCCAGGTGAGATTCGAACTCACGACCTTTAGGTTTAAAGGTAGGCTCTATTACCAATGAGCCACAGAAAGGGTTGGATTGGACTTAAAATACCTACTCTATGTAGGTTATACTTAAAAAAAAATAGGAAAATAAATTTATTTGTCGAACTCAGAAAAGTTACCTGAACAGACCAAAAGTGCAAATAACTATTATAAACTAATGCAAACCCCGGTGTTTACTGTTGCTCGACATGTAGACAAAAAGGTACCGACGAATGCAGCGCATTGCAACATAAAATAACAGTGAGGCATTAGAAATAAATATTCGCTGGTCTCACAGGCCCCACCCGACTACTCAAGGGTTAATTAAGAGGAGACTTTGTACAAGGACTTTATTTATGTTACTATTATTTAGTTCGTTGGTTATTTTTAATCTTGGTAGTTAATTTGGCATGAATTTATTAAAAAATGCATTATTGGTCAAAATTTAAAAAAATATTCACTAGTTCTTCTAAATTTTCTGTAGAACATTGTTTACTAAACTGTGTTTTTGAATTTTGTTTACTAAATTGAACACATAATTATTATAAATTCTAAAAATTTTAAAAATATTTAAGTCACATAAAATATTATACTTAATATTTTAATTTATTTTAAGCGAACTTATTTTAAGCAAAAACGAACTAATTTTAAAATTTACTACCACAATAATTCTAGAATTTACAAATAATTTCTTTGTCCCATTTATCGAACTTCTTCCTTCCTTAACAAATATAAATACCTAGTTGGAATCGGAACTAACCTGAACAAAGTTTGAGGCCTGATCGGCGTCGGTAGGGCGACGAGCGTCGGATGCAGGGGCGTCGAATCGAGCGTCTGCCAAAGTTCGGGACGTCGCAAGGCCGTCGCCGTCGCTTGGTCGGCAGCCAGAAGGGTGAAAGTATGCCAGTGGGCTTGCAGAAGGAGACCCCGAACAGCTTGGACGAGTTCACGACCGGTCGGCGCCAAGTGCACTTCTAACGGACTCGATTCCTGCAATCAAAAAGTTGGCGAATTATAAAATATTATTAAAAATTATATTGAGTCGTAAGCGGAATATGATATTTCTTTTAAGAAAATTCAGTTGGTTTTTAAATATATTATACACAGACAAAAAGTGACATAGTTGATAGCTGTAAGAAAATTTAGTATTGTACTAATAAACAACAAACCGTATTAAAATCAGTTGAATAAAATGAGAAATATCATAAAATAACTTGTCCTTTTAATAATATCTTATGAAAATAATATAACAAAGTAAAAAAAACTGACACTAAAGTAAATATTTGGTGTAATTGGTATATTGCTAAGATATTTTTTAATAGATATTTTTAATAAAATTTTATAAGTCTTATCAGACCATTATCAGTAAAAACTTGAAAGTAAGTATTTTCACTTTAACCTTTCAGTGCTAACGTGAATTATTTAAACATACCTAAGTGCTAACGTCTCTCTCTGGGACCGGGTATTTATAAATGGCGCAATACTATCAATTTAATTCTTTTGTTTTAATTTAATTACTTTAACGGGCTTAATATATATAGTTTTAATTAAAATAAATACAGTTTTATTCAAAAATTATATTTACGGACATTTAATTTGACAATAAATAATTCCTTAAAAAAACAGCAGCTATTCTAAAAAGTGAGGAAATAAACCTTAAAATCTTACTATAAACAAAAAATTGCTCAAAATTCAAATGGTTCAAAAATCCGCGGTCGGCCACTTTTACGCAAAATTAACACATGGTATCCCTTCTTCACATTCTCTGATTGTAAGATAAATTGTCGATTTGCTTATGTTTTGATCTCGATAAATATTAACAATATCTCGTTTCGACATTCTCCCAAGCATATTATAAACGGCTCAACTAATATCAATTTCATAAGATATTTTGCAGAGCACAAACCAAAATATTCTGCCTTTGTTTATTAAATGTCAATAACTGATGACATTTCATTTCCATGGCCTTCTTTGTTAAATGCATTTTGCTTCTCAATCAGACCAGGTGAAATTTTTCCCAAAACTTTAGGACCATACGTTAGTCGCATCCTTATCATCCTTGGCGTGTTTGTTGCAGTTGCTCTACGTCTTGCATGTGGTTAAAGCAATTGCATACCCATTGTCTCTAAAAGTGTTCTTCTAAGTGTTATGCGTTGGGCCGTCCGAGCAAAATTACACTTGTGTATTGTAAATGAATTTATGCCAGCGATATTCTATATTGCATAAAATATCACCATGGGCCAACGATTAGTCGATCTTGCACAATTGTAGCTTTCACACATCTTATCAATAGTGTCCACTCCTCCTTTGGTTGCGTTGTAATCAATTATTATGTTAGGCTTACCAGTCTGTGGATCCAACGTATCATCTTCATAATGCATAGTTGACATCAGGAGCACAACTTTTTTTGGTTCGGAATATACGAAACAGTAGTGCATTTATCTTGAAATGCAAACATACTTGTAGAAGTAGGCCTATTGACAGGTGCCATAAAACTCCAAAGGCAGTTCTGGCTTATTTCTTCGAAGAGTTCCAATTATAGTTAGCTAATGATTGGCCAATAATGTATCACCTAGCTGCTTAGTGGTAAAACATTATCACATTTCTATTTGTACCCCAGATAGGTCTGCACAAACGTACTATATATATATATATATATATATATAATATATATATATATATATATATATATATATCGGTTTTAGAACGTCTTTCGACGTTGTCCGATGCCTAACTTCCACGTCCTTCTATCATCCCATTGGCCGTCTCTAAGATCTCTTGTACTCATTGCTTTAGTTACCCCTTCTTTCCATGTCTTCTTGGGTCTTCCTCGTTTTTTGCGGTTTGGTGGTACCCACTGCATAATCTTCTTGGGTAGTCTTGTGTCTTCCATTCTTTGAACATGACCATACCAAATCAACTGTTTCCTCTCAATGTCTGTTGTTAAGTAACCATCTATTCCAATTCTTCGTCTTACTTCCTCATTTCGAACTCTTTCCCTGCGGGATATACCTAACGATCTTCTAAACACATCCATTTCTACAGCTTCTAATTTTTTTCTGTTGTTCTCGGTTATTCTCCAAGTTTCTGCTCCATAAAGTAGACTGCTTTTAATTAGTGTCTCATAGATGTTATATTTTCGCTTTATTCCTATTTCAGAGCTCCAAAGTATACCATTTAGGCAGCCAATTGTTCTTCTAGCTTGTGTACAAACAAACGTACTACTAAATCCAAAGTCTTTGTGATTTACTGGTAGGGTCCCTGTGGTTGCTGACCAACATAAATTTTTAAATTTGAGGTACCTAATTTAGCATCAGTCAAGGCATATATTTTTATACCCTACCTATTTGGTTTTCTTGGCATATAAACCTTAAACCCACAGCCCCCTCTAAAAAGCTTCTAATTTTTTATCAATTGTACAATAGTTTGACATTCTGTAGTGTTTTGGCAAATTGGTGTTAAAGACTTCAAAAAAGTTTCAGATAGGAGGTAATTTATCTGTTGTTTGTCTCTCTGCACGAGCTTGTTTATAGTCAAAGCTAATAAATGCCAATAAAAATTTAAATCGCTCAGATGACATTGTAAGGCGAAATATTTCTAAGAAAGTACCGTTTTTTCTAAACAAGTCGCGAGCATTGAGATGGTTATTCTTGAACATGTATGTATAACAGGCATATAAGTGCTTTTATTTCTAGTATATCCATCTTTCCGTAGGTTCTATTCAGTGGATCAACATGTAGTTCAATTTTAATGTTTGTATTTATCACAATAAGTTCCAACATCTGCTCTGTTATAAAACAGCCCCAAATATTACTAAAAATTAATTTCTTCCTAGCACACACCTTTACACCTTGTAAATGCGTAATTTTCTGCTCGTGTACGAATTAGCTATTACCAAGATGCTTTCGCTATTTTGTTTTTTTATCCTTACCAAAAAAATATAGGAATTTTTCGGCAAATATTTTCTGCTTTTAATTAATGCAAAACATCATGTTCTGCTTCTGATATATCCTGTTCACTATCTGTATCAAAATTTTGTATTTCAACTTTATCTTCGTCAGAACTATCTGACTAACTATATACAGAAGTATCTGTAAATATTTTTGCTCCTCATCGTTCATTTCTATTTTTAAGAAGTGAAAAAACAATATTTTTTTCACTAAAAATACAACGCTAAAAGTTACAATCCTTACCTTTGGTACAACCACAAAAGCTAACATCCGTATCTGAGACTGAAATTTTGTCTAACGAACGAACTATGTATCTAAGTTTAAAAATCTTTTAAAAATAACAAGGGTTAGGTAAAATATGAAGCTATTGAGTGACCTATAGAAATATTTTTAAGTTTTTTTTGCGATGAAAAATTTGGAATTAATTAATGGTGATCGTTGGCGATCACCATTACGAAGGCTTCAAGGTGCTGTTCAAGGTATTTTCAGCATTCGTCTATGAAACCACATTTCCAATGCTTCAATTTGCTTCATGATCGATACTTTTAGCGTCCACACTTCTGCACTATACAAAAGCACAGACCAAACATAGCACTTCTATTATATACATTTTTTTATTCAATAAATAATCTAGAAATCATTGTTGACTTTCTTTTCAATAGTAGTCTAAATTATACATTATACATTATAGCGCACCAACTCCACATCGAGTTTTGATGTAAGTTTTGCTGATATTTAAGAGGGGCGGAGTCTAACGATGGATCCGTTATCAATGAACATCTCCTAATTCCTACGGAATTCTTGAATAAAATAGAAGGTTCAGGCTTGCCACGACACCGTCTTCCTCTCAAAGTAAATACTGTCATTTTACTTATGAAGAATATGAACACAGCAAAAGGTCTGATAAATTGCACTCGACTCAAAATCAAATCACTTCACCCAATTGTTTGGAATGTAAAGTTTTTACAGGACAGTCAGCTGGACAAGTGATTCTGTTACCTCGCATCAAACTTTCCCCAGCTGAAGGAACATTCAGTTTTTCAATGACGCGGCTCCAGTTTCCTGTTCAGTTGGCCTTTTCAATGACCATCAACCGTGCTCAAGGACAAAGTCTCAAGAAAGTTAGGATCTATCTTACATCACCCCGAATTCCAAGCATAAATCCGTGATATTTAGTAATTTTCTTATTCTTATGTAATTGCTTGTGATTGTATTGAACTAACTTTGATTTTAATTTTTGGACTTAATATGAATATTTTGTACTTGAAATTTAAAGTTGGTTTTTTTTTGTTTGCAATTTGGTTAATTTAGTTTAGGTTAGGTTAGGTTAGGTTAGGCTGGGCTATCTTACCGGAAGTAAATACTTCCGGTTTCATAATTCTAAATTTAATCAGTAAGTATAAGAAAAAAGTAGACGTGGGCATATTTTAAAAATACATTGAAAATTAGGACTTTAAATTTTGAAGAATGAAACCTGTAAAATTCCTATACTTTACTATAGGAAAAATTAATTTTATGGCCGCCATTTTTAAACCGGTTCGAATTTTTTAAATTTGAAACCTTAGGGAAATCTACTTTACAATCTGTTTAATTATTCAAAAACATATTCTCCTATCTATCACCGTTTAGGAGGAGTATTGTGCACAAGAAAATGGTTTAGCCTTTTAGTATATAAGATTACACATTATAAATACCTTTGTATTCAGGATGTAATTTGGAGATCGAGGTTCCTCTGTTATACATAACCTGTACACTGTACAGCCAGTATCATTAGGGATGTCGTAAATATATTGTTAAATGATACGGTTAGCAGAGCCGAATAAATATATTTCATGCGCTTTGAAGTAATATTTCACTATAAATAAACTATTGATTGAGCATCATATATGATGCACAGACGCTTTAAACATAATCCCTGTGTATCACATGCAATACATAGAATATGGAAAGGGTTAACGAAAAAAGTGCTATAGTATTGGTATTTCCATTAGAGATCAGAGGCTATTTTACATACCTAAGTGTAAAATGTAAAAGCAAATAGACTAGCACGATGCCTTAATAATACTGTATGGCAAAACACACACATTACCACTGAGATGTAGTCAAGAATTTATAAAGCCAGTGTAAGGACAATACTGACATTTGCCTCAGAAATAAAGTCTAACACAGCCACAACGCAAATGCTACTGAAAACGGCAGAGATGAAAGTACTGCGAGAAATTAAAGAAAATACGCTGAGATCGAAAGAGAAGTGAAGACATTAGAAGAAAATGTACGTTACGTTTTTTCTTCTAATGTCTTACGAAAAAAAAAGAATGAAATAATCATAATTTAGGAGACCCGTGTCGTCCAAATAGCAAGTTGCCAATCGGTAGAAGAAGTATCGGACGACCGCGCAAAAGATGGAGTGACAACCTTCCATAAAGGTATTAATCCGTCAATGAACAAGCAGAATTGCTTATAACTGCAATGCTTATAATCTACTGGGGGAATAATGGAAGTCATAATGGAATAAACTGGATACTGGGTAAAGCAAGAGCAGAAACTTATAGACATTAAATTATGCATTTCGTAATTTAGAATTTAACTTTGTAACTTTTAAGCTCTTGGTTTCTAAGGCCTGGAAACTAAATGTTTAGCTAAATACATAAGTTGTATTGATCACTATTTTCATCCATGTTATGTAGTAAAATGTATTTAAAGGTTTAATATCATCATTACTGAGAATATTTATACTAACAAATTCCAATCCTTAATCAAATTACATAAAAGCGTATCAATTCCCGAAACAATTTGTTTACGACTTCATTCTACTTCTGCCGATGATCAAATCCCCATACGTTAAAGCAAATACACGAAAGCTATTAATTCGACGACTTTCAGTCGCTTTGTCTTTAACGTTATCTTTGGTTTCTTGATAAACCACCGGTGGTGGCGGCACTGACATCCACCAATTAATTACACTTAGAGAGCTTTAAACAATGGGGGCCATACAATGCCGAGTAATTAGAGCTTTAGATCAATCTGTGAACTGCATATCGTGACGGCGTGTCGTGTACACTTCTACACCATAAAAACTTCAATGGCATAAAAATTAGGACGAATCTCTATAAATCATTTGGCATTGATTTTGAAACAAAGTGAAAATATGTGTTAAATTGTTTAAATGGGTAAAAATATATTTAAATGGGCACTGGATAAGGGTCAGATAATCTATATTTGACCCCATATTTTATTAATAAATGCACGATATTTTCTAGAGAGATCGAACAATATTTTGGGACGGGAATTCGGTTCTGCATCGATAACTATAATGTTGTATTCAATGTGGGCTCCGAATATCTTAAACATTAACAAAGTTTAATATAAGTTATAAATTGTGAATCTCAGTGATATATTGAAATAAACTGTAAGCGTACAAACTCTTTACATAATATCCAGTTAAATTAGCATTTAACTGGATATTATTTAATTATAAACTGAATAAGCTATATCAAGATAACCAAGCTTATATTAAGGTTGGAAACCAAATTTCCAAGGTTTCACCCAAACAAAGGGTGTCAAACAGGGCTCTTGCCTCTCCCCAACCCTATTTAAAATATATCTTGGTAATGCGTTTAAAATATTGGATCAGAAAATGCAGCCCAATGGGCATATGGGTAAATGACACTCCTATATACACAATCCTCTTCGCAGACGACCAGGTAGTTCTTGCCGAGGACCTACAAGATATGACGTACATGATAAACAAACTAATAGACGAATTCAAAAAATGGGGATTAGAGGTTAATACTGAAAAGACACAATACATGAATATAGGAGGCATCGGTCAAGACATGGAAACAGAAAGCGGATTAATTAAAAACGTTGATCAGTACGAATATCTCGGAGTTACACTAAGCGAAGACGGGAGAGACGACAAAGATATAACAAGAAAAATAGGAAAAGGAAAAAACATGATAAAAACACTACATCCGATCCTGTGGAATAAAACTTTAACTAAGAAAACAAAGAAAAATATATATCAGGCTATGATTCAGCCGGTGCTGACGTATGGGTCAGAAATGTGGGTCTATAACAATAATATGTCACAAAAACTCCTCTCAACGGAAATGATGTACTGGAGAAGATGTTCCGGGTTAACTTTGTTTGACCACATAAGAAATGAAAACATAAGAGAGAGAATGAAAGTAAAGAACACAATAATGGATACGATAGCCGAAAAACAATTAAAATGGTATGGACACCTGAGACGGATGAACGAAGAAAGGATACCACGAAAGGTTTGGAACTGGAGACCTACACAGAGAAATAAAAGGGGAAGGCCAAGAAAGAAATGGATATCCAATATTCATATAGAAATGGAAAATAGAGGTTTTCAAGAAGGAGACTGGGCCGATAAGAAATTATGGCGATTGGGATGCGAGAAGCGACAAAATTAAAGTTGCAAACACTCGCTATATATATATATATATATATATATATATATATATATATATATATATATATATATATATATATAAACTGGATATAATTTTAAATTGCAATTATTTGTTATTGTTGCCTTTTTTTGTATGCCCTAAATTATATTAACCTAAACAACCCAAATTAAGCTTTGTGGACCAGCAAGACGGAACTACTTCCGATTATAATGTAATATTGTTTTGCATTTGCAATGATTCAAATAGATCCGTTGAGTTCTCTTAAAATTCTAAACATTCTAAATAAACAACACAGAGTTAATGAAATTCCTTGTGCAGACTGCCCATGATCTTACATAGGCCAAACCAATCGTAGAATGTAATATAGAATTATAAATATTTAATTTTTTTTAGCAATTCCGATTCAATTTTAGCTCTAGGTCATTACCTGGATACAATTTGTTTGACAAAAATATTTGGTATTTATGTAAATATTTTATTTATATTACTTCATTATTTTATTATAATATGATCTTGTTTTATTACATATTTAAATTACTTATTATTATGTCCCATATATGATCTTTTTAAAAATTTTTGCGGTCAAACTTTTTAACACATATTAATGTATGTTAAGTTCTGAGAAACCACTTGTCTAAATCCGCACACGTTTTAGGGAACTATTAACTTAATCCTTTTACAGTACAGAAACTCTTTTAGAATATCAAATTTCTTAAAATGACAATGAATTTCGTAATTCTGTAATAAAGGCTAGAGATGACAGCTTTATTTTATTACGGCCTATCTTCCGAAAATATCCATTAACCACCTACCATAGAGTTGGTCCGTTTTCGACAGAATTGGGCAGTTGTCAGGAACGGACAAGTATTTGAGCTAATCAGAGCTATAGTTTTGTGTTTACGATGATTTTTCCTTGTTTGGTACCATGTCAAGCCCTTCTGTTTATCTTAAATGCTGTCCTTTTTTATATTTTTCCGTCTTGACAATATTTGTGATTTATGCCAAGTATTTTTTTTATTTTACAATTACATATAAATATTCTATTCTATTATTTATTTATTATTATTATATAATTTATGAAACTTACGCTCTACCTTTATTCCCCTCCCCAAGAAAGTCAATGCAAAAAGATGTGAGGATCACAGACTCATTAGCCTGATGAGTCACACTTTAAAGATATTCTTAAAAATACTACATCAAAGATTATACAAAAAATGTGAATGGGACATCAGTGATTCCCAGTTCGGGTTTAGGCAAGGTTTAGGAACACGAGAAGCAATAGTAGCAACACAGGTACTGGTCCAAAATTGTTACGATCAGAGGAAGGATGTGTTCTTATGCTTTTTAGATTACCAAAAAGCGTTTGATCGTGTCCAACACCACAAGTTAATGCAGATTCTCAAGAAAGTTGATATAGACCAAAAAGACATAAGATGCATTGAAAACTTGTACTGGCATCAAACGGCACAGCTAAAAATAGACAATTCTATATCTAAGCCCATACATATAAGAAGAGGCGTTCGACAGGGATGTGTGCTTTCCCCTCTTTTATTTAACATTTATTCAGAAGCCATATTTCAAGAGTCTTTGGAGGATGCAGAGATGGGAATCAAGGTGAATGGAGTATTGATTAACAACATACGATATGCTGATGATGGTGTCTTAATTTGTGACAACATAGTCGATCTTCAACAACTTGTCACTATAATCGGAGAATACAGTGAGCGAATGGGACTAGAGATTAATACCAAAAAGACCAAATTCATGATCATCTCCAGAAACTTGGATGCATTTGAAAACTCCACCATAACACTGAATAGTAAATCCATAGAAAGAGTGAGTAAATTTAAATACCTGGGATCGTGGCTTTTTGAAGACTGGGCATCGGACAGGGAAGTAAAATGTCGCGTTGAGCAAGCTCGACAAGCTTTCGTAAAATTCAAGAAGGTACTGACTTGTTCTGAGTTCGATCTTCAACTGAGACTAAGGTTTACTAAGTGCTACGTATGGTCAGTGCTGCTATATGGCGTAGAGGGCTGAACACTCAAAACGAGGGATATAAACAGATTGGAAGCTTTCGAAATGTGGCTTTATCGCCGTATCCTAAAAATACCATGGACAGCGAAAATCACAAATATAGATGTCCTTAAAAGAATAAACCAAGAACGCCAACTTTTCGAAACCATCAAGAAAAGGAAAACGGCGTATCTAGGTCACATCATGCGAAATGAAAAATACCAGTTCCTCCAACTTATAATCGAGGGTAAAATTGAAGGCAAGAGAGGAATGGGATGCAAGAAAATGTCCTGGCTCCGAAACATAAGGCAATGGACAGGGATTAACGACATACAATCTCTGATACATATTGCAAGAAATAGAGAGTTAATGGAAAATGTGATCGCTAACATCCATTAGTGGATTTGCATCTGAAGAAGAAGATTATTTATTGTTCTAATTCATTAACCAGCTATTTTTAATACGTCCTACTGTATTCACAGGTAATGAAATTGATTTTGCCTATGTATTCCAGAACTCAAGCTCCCATCTATTTCTATAAATCACCAAAATCGTCTCAATAAAAGAGATGACGATATCAGGTTTTATTCGACATGAAGACCTCTCCTTAATAAAACATCGTCAACTCCGTAGAAAATCCAATCCATTTCTCGCCATCAAGAATCTTTGCGTCAGCTTCCACATAAACTTTACGTTAAATGAGTGAACTACGTTACCATCGACGGTAAAAATAGACATCCCCCGTCCCAAGCAAGTGCAGTAAAAATTATACAAGTGAAGTGATCTGGGGGCTCAACAGACTGAGACACCAGAAGCGCTGATAAAGACTTCATCGAGGAAGTCGAAAGTTCGGTTAATATTATTATAAAAATTCGGCCAGAATACATACCTATTTGATTTTTTTTCGATGGTAATTTCTGTTAATGCGCTGATATACGTTAAAATCGTTAATTTTGATTATACTAGAAAATATGAAATAAAATAATAATTTTTTTAGTTTGTTTTATTTTAAGAAAAAAATTCAATATTTTTCCAAAGAAAACTTGTTGAGCAAAACTTTAAATAATAGAAGGTATTTATATAGAAAAAACAAAACGTCTCGCAAAAACACTTGACTGTTGAAATAAAAAAAGAATAACCCACAATTTAGGAGCTGTTGAGCGACGTAAATACCTGCTTTGTGGCAAAAAACAACCGACAAGGACTTGTATAGAGCTCTCATAAATAAAGAATAATTTTATTACGTCTTTTCTTTTAATGGGCGAGGAGGAAAATAAAATCTTAACAAAAATTAATAAGTTAAGCGATCATCCTGTCGGATGCCGACGTAAAATTTGGATAATGGAGATTTTGAAAGATTGTTTGGTAATCGTTTTTAATAATTCAATTTTTTTCCCTTAGAATTTGCTTTGAGTGCTATTCATTTAGTTAAATAAAATCAAATACGCAAAACTGAATTATATATTTAAATTGAAAAATATACAGAGTGGCCCAAAAGCCTGGAAACGGCTTATTATCTCGTAAATTACTAGACATAATTATACAAAATTTAAGATACGCCTATTCTGGGATACGGAGATTCCATATTTGGTATTTGCAATGTTGCCAAATTTTCAGTTTCTCTTATATTACTAGTAACTTTGGTTTTTCAAAAGCATCACCCTGTATATTCAGTCATTATTGGAAACTCCTATTAAGTACGAGTTCAACCATTTGTAACACTTATGATTTAATGTAGTCTGGAAGGTCTTAAATACATAAAACAGAAGTCTGGCAACGCCTAAATTGTTTCAATACATTTTTTAATACTAACTATTTTCAAATACATTAAAACATAACAATTGATAGTTTAGAATATTTTTTAACATATTAGTTACGTTATTAATTGTTCAAAATGTGCTCCATTTGTGAGTTGACAGTACTCTAATCGATGGTAGAATGCGTCTACCACATTTCTCCATGATTGTCTAGAAATTATTCGAGATTCATCGATAATTCATTGCCTTAGCTATGCAAGACTTGCTGGTTAAGTTTTGTAAACTGAATTTTTCAAGTATCTCTAATAAAAATAATCTTTCGGATTAAGATCGGGTGAACGTGGAGGCCATTCAATTCTACCTTGTCTACCAATTTATGGCCGGGAAATATCTCATCTAAATAACGCCGAACATTTACACCAACTATCTGAAGTTAAATTTCTTTCGATAAAAAATGGCCCAATTAAATAAGTACCTACTATAACTGACCATACATTTAATTTTTGTGGTCTTTGAGTATGGTTTTCACGCATTCAGTGGGAATTTCACACGAGTTCAGCTATTCAATATGAGTTCAACCATATGTTCACTTGATTTTATGTAGTCTGAAAGATCTTAAATACATAAAACAGTGCAAAATATATAGATTTTAATAAATTTAAATATTTAAATGGAGAATGCTGTGATTTTGACATTTGTTCACCATTTAAATTATGAACTAAAATTGACAGTAGTTGTGGTTCAAAAAATTATGCAATTTAAATTGCTTCTCTAAAATGCCGTTCTCTAAACCGTTGTCCTATTCATAAGACGTCGCTACAAAAAACTGTAAGGCGATTTGAGGAATTTGGAGAAGTAAAAGATAGATACTGATTAGGTTGACCGAAACGAGTTATCAATGACAACAAAACTTCAGATATAAGCAAAGTTTTGTTGAAGATCCACATACATCCCCAGGCAGGGTTGCACAAGTACATGATGTAGGTCATTCTTCAGTCTTACGTTTATTACGTAAAAATAAATTTAAATCATACAAAATTAACTTATTGCAAGAATTAGACGAAGATGACTTTGGTCGTAGATTAGAGTTTACTGAGGTAAGGATGGATAAAATTTAAAATTATTAAAATTTCGTAACAGAATATGTTTTTCCGATGAAGCAACTTTTACACTGTGTGGAAGTGTAAATCGACACAATTTAAGGTACTGGTATGACGTAAATTCACACTGAAGACTGAATGCGTGAAAACCATACTCAAAGACCACAAAAATTAAATGTATGGTCAGTTATAGTAGGTACTTATTTAATTGGGTCATTTTTTGTCGAAAGAAATTTAACGTCAGATAGTTGGTGTAAATGTTCGGCAATATTTAGATGAGATATTTCCTGGACGATAAATTGGTAGACAAGGTAGAATTGAATGGCCTCCACGTTCACCCGATTTCAATCCTAAAGATTATTTTTATTAGGGATACTTGAAAAATTCAGTTTACTAAACTTAACCAGCAAGTCTTGCAGAGCTAAGGCAACGAATTATAAATGAATCTCGAATAATTTCTAGACAATCATAGAGAAATGTGGTAGACGCCTTCTACCATCGATTAGGGTGCAGTCAACTCACAAATAAATTGAGCACATTTTGAACACTTATTAACGTAACTACTATGTTAAAAAATGTTCTAAACTATTAATTATTACGTTTTAATGTATTTGAAAATAGTTAGTATTAAAAATTTTATTGAAACAATTTAGGCGTTGCCAGACTTCAGTTTTATGTATTTATGACCTTCCAGATTAAATAAAATCAAAAGTGTTACATATGGTTAAACTAGTATTGTATAGGAGATTCCAATAATGACTGAATATACAGGGTGATGTATTTGAAAAACCAAAGTTACTTATAATATAAGAAAAACTGCAAATCTGGCAACATTGTAAATATCAAATATGGAATATATCCCAAGATACGGATCCCTTAAATTTTGTACAATTATGATTAGCATTTTACGAGATAATTAGCCGTTTCCAGACTTTTGGGCCACTCTGTATATATATAATTAAGTTAAAAATGAATAAATTTAGAATTGAATGAAGAAATGAAATAAGTGGTTTAAGTTTCGGAAAAGATCAAAAGGAGAGAAGAAAAAGTATCTTTATAGAGAAGATTAAAAAAATATATTGACTGACTGCTGTGCATATTTTAAATTACTACTAACTATTAACTGCTCACTTCTTTTTCGTCTTTTTTAAAAGTATGTGGCCAAAATGATCGAAACATACCTTGGTCCTAGAAAGTGAGCAGAATCGAGTTCCAGCCTCGGTATGCAGAATTCCTCCAGCGTGGCTACGATGATATCCGAGACGGCACTCGGGGGTTGTTCGAACACCATCGTCTCTATACTCTTCGTATATGTCTGAAATGTTCTCGACCGACCTGACGACCTAAGCATTTCCTCCACCAGGTTGGTGACTGATTGCACCCTACTCCCTAGCTCTCCCTCAAGCAAGCTCATCACGTCTATTCATCTATCGCCTACCAATAGTATGAGAAAGTGTCCAATAATTGACAGTACAAGCATTTGTCATTTTCTGCCTTTCCAAATCTGTATGGGTATGCCTTGAAACAACCATGTCCTGTAAGCATCTGCGTCAAAAAGTAATCCAAATACCGACACTTGCAGTCCATCTACATTCTTATTATGCCCAATTCCTCTTTCTACATCATAATGGACCTCCCTCTTTCTTCTTTTATTAAACATCCTCTTGCTATGCCTTCATTTCTTCTCTCGTATCTTCTTCTTATTTCGTTAACTAAAACTAACACGTGCATCGGAATATACCTGGTGATAACTCCCAGTGCCTTGGTAAATACCAAGTATATCTGTATGCATATGTCACCCTTAACAGACTCTTCCTATCCATTTGGGTAAGGTGCCTTCTGTACATCTTTGTTAAAACTGTAGTACCCCAGCCAGGTATCTGAATCATTTACGATATGCTGATGATATTGTATTAATAACAGAAAAAAGTGAAGAATTACAAAGAATGATGGAAGAACTAGATAGAGAATCGACAAAAATTGGACTCAAGATGAATTATAGTAAAACAAAAACCATGACTAATCAACCAGAAGAACTTATGATTACAGTGGCACAAACAAAAATAGAACAAGTAAAAGAGTATATATATCTAGGCCAAATCACTAAATTAAATAAAGAAAATCAGACCGAAGAAATAAAGAGAAGAATAAGATTGGCCTGGGCATCATTCGGACAACTGTCTTATATTCTAAAGAATTCAAAATACCCCCAATACTTAAAAACGAGAGTCTTCAATCAATGTATACTCCCTGTCCTCACATATGGCTCTCAGACATGGACGTTTACAAAGGAAAATATGGAAAAAATAGCAAAGACAGAAAGATCCATGGAAAGACAAATGCTGAACATTAAACTATCAGACAAAAAAAGAAACGAATGGATCCGTAATAAAACAAAAGTGAAAGATGTCTCAACCCAAGTAGCAAAGCTTAAATGGAAGTTCGCCGGACACACCCTAAGGCAGAAAGATGAAAGATGGACTAAAACAATTATACATTGGAGATCATGGAATCACAAACGTAAAAGGGGAAGGCCACAAATGCGATGGTCAGATGACCTGAAGAAACACGCTGGTCAAAATGGATGCAAATTGCCCAAGATAGAGAGGCATGGAAGAAGGAGGAGGAGGCCTATATCCAAGGATGGATTTTAAGGGCTGTATAGATAGATAGATAGACCCCAGCCAGGCGTCGCGTAAATCGTCGCGTATCCCATCAAATCCTGAACCTTTGGTGTCTTTACTAAGGTTATAACAAGCCTTAAGAAGAGAAAGCTTGAGTACTTCGAATATACAATGACAGGTTCCAAATATAGATTTCTACAAAATAATATGCAAGGGAAAATAGCAGGCAAACACAGTCCAAAACGAAAAAAGCCTTCATGGTTGAAGAACTTGCGAGATTAATATGGTATTCATACAAGAATACTATTTTTTAGGGTGTTAGTGAATAAACTTACAATAAAGTAAGTTATTTTTGAAAAATGGTATAATTTTTGGTATCAAAATTTTTCAAAATTATCGAAAATGGATTTATAAATTTTTATGAGGTTTTTAGAACATTGTAATTAATAAGACACTAGATTAGTTAGCTAGAGAGATCATCACCAACGATAAAAGTACAAAGAGACGAGGCAGACCTAAAATTATTTTTTAAAATCATGTTGGTGGCAGTTCCAGTTACGTACAGAAGATCACATATCATCTTTCATCAGCCCTTTAGGTGGGCCAATGTATTAAATCTCCTTAACGTATCTTAAAAATTAAAAGAATGCATAGAAAAGTTGAAAAAAATAGTACAATTGAGTATGTTGCAAAACGAACTGTTATTGTAGCTTTTGAAGGTAAAATACTACCTCAGTATGTTATTATAAATCAAGTTTTTTGTCCAGTCGATCACTTTGTAGGTAGGGTTGCTCAGTGTTATAGATGACACAACACGAGATAAAAACCCGAATACAAATGGCAAGACAAGCTTTTGTGAAATTCAGACCGCTCCTATGTAATCAACACTTAAACTTTGAAATACGCTACAGAATGGTCAAGTGCTACATATGGTCCATCTTGCTTTATGGCATGGAAACGTGGACTTTGAAAAAAACATCTATCAACAAACTTGAAGCATTTGAAATGTGGTCATTGAGAAGAATGATGCGCATACCTTGGGTGGATAGAGTTCGAAACGATGACGTCCTTAATAGAGCCGGCGTGGAAAGAGAACTCTTTGAATTAATTAAAAAACGCAAGATTGGTTACCTTGGGCACATATTGAGAGGAGCAAAATATGAAATACCACAGTTAATCCTACAAGGGAAGATCGAAGGTAGGAGAGGAGCCGGCCGCAAACAATTGTCCTGGTTAAGGAATATTAAAGAATGGACAGGAATACACAATACGGTGAGCTGTGTCACGCCGCCAAGAACAGAATTCTAGTAATGAGATAGTCGCCTACGCACTTTGGTGTATGGCATGTTAAGAAGAAGAAGATAGATGTTTAAGGCAAAAGTTCTCAAAATCTAATTATTCGATGTGGAGAGAATAAAGATGAAATTCACTCTTGCGAAAATTTAGACATTAGTTGCATTCATTGTAAAAGTACTGAACACGTTTCGGTTTTAAAAAAATTGTCCTTAGCAAAAACAACAAAAAATAAAAATATTATATTCAAAATAAAATTTCTTTTATAGAGGCAAGGGAATTAATGAAAACTCGTATTTAGAGGCTCTAGGCGAAAATAAGTTTTCAATTTTATCCAACTACGATAAAAATTTTCCGAACAAAATAAAATGTCTCTAACATCTGCCCAATCTACTTCTAATGCAGCTACGAGTACTAAAGTATTAATTTTAATCCAACTATTCACCAAAACTAAAACTCAGTTACTTAGTTACTCAGTAAACTAAATTACTCAGTTTCTAACAAAAGAGAAAATCCAATTCTTTTCCTGCTGTATCCTCTAACTCTGTTCAGCTATCTTCCATGTTTAAGTTCAGATTTAGACCATCTTACCCTCTACCAGCTAATCCTCCTCGTTCTTCTTCTTACAGTGGAGAAAGAGAGAACCAAGATATTGCTAGAGCTATGACCAACTTTGTAATTAGTTTGTTTTAAATATACGTACATTGGACGATTTGAATTCTTTAGACAATGAAATAATAATTCATGAAATTACTTCTGTATTAGAAGGTACAAAAAAGGTTGTATAATTTTCTCTGTCTTAAATAGATTTAAGATCATGCAATGGAATTGTAGATCTTCTGTTGCCAACAAAACAGTTTAACACATTTTTTAAATAAAAATGATATTGATGTTGCCTTGTTGAGTAAAACATGGTTTAAACCTGATAAACAATATAATTTTAAGGGTGAAAAGATTTTTCGTCGCGACCGATATGACAGTTACGCGGGAGTGATTATATTGATAAAATCTATTCATCGTTTTGAAGAAATTTGTATAACACAAAATTTTAATGACGATATTCTTGTTTGTGGAATCACTTTAAAATATAATTACTCTGATATTAGTTTTGCTTCAATTTATAGATCTTTAAATATTTGGTCGACTTTCACAGATTGGTGTAAAATATCGAAACAATTTAATTCTGCCTGCATTATAGGTGGTTATATCAATACTCACAACAGCTTGCGGGGTTCACTTAAAATGATGAAAAAGTTGCAAACCAACCTGTCTGACCCACCCGGATTTGACACAACCTAGTGTTGATATTACGTTGTGCTCTCCTGAATTAGCAAAAGAAATTACTTGAGGCATCTTAGATGGCACATTGGGATCGAATCATTGTGTAGTTCAAACGAATCTTTCTTCTGTTAGTTTCCGTAATGAATACATTATTCCAAAGTCCAAATGGAATGTTAATAAATCTAATTGGACCTAATATTCTGACCTGATTGAACCATTTTTTTTTAAATATTTGGACAGCTTGTCTACCTCAGAGAAATATTACTTCCTAATGGAAAGAATTAATAATATATCTTCTCTATCCATTCCGACATATAAAACCTTTAAAATTAGTAAACGACCTCTTTCTCCGTGGTGGAATTTTCCCACCTATTTTCTATTCATGCTGAAATGCCAAACCAAACTTAACATAAATTACTTGACAGCTGAAAATGGCCGACAATTACCAACTTACATTTCTAGACCACTAAAAAACACCCTTTATATGAGCAATATCGGTATAAAAACGTTAAATTTGTTATGTATCCAATGTGTTTAGCATATTTTGTATTAGAATTCTATTGTTACTGTCTGAAAATTAAAAAAAGTGCAGTAAAAACGTATTTCGTTATTTATTTTTTGTTTAAATAACTGAAACTTCCTCCGTTATATAATTTTTGATTTTATCCAATTTATCATACCGAAGTTAGTAAAGCCAATGGTGGCATTGTGGTAATTCTATTAGACTACTCCATTTAATTTTAATTGGTGGTTGGCAGAGTTCCGTACTTATTTAGGTCAAATAGTATTTGAGTGATTTATTTGTTTCGCCAACAAAGTGCCTCCCTAAAGTTTGCAAATATTAATTGGATAGTTTAGTATATCATCAATCGATACTAAACGAGTTATGGTAGTCATAATGTATTTATTGCTTAAGTTAGAGATTTGTTCATCTTTAATTGTATATAAGATGTAAAATATATAGGAATATAATTGAGTAAATAGCAAAATAGTTAACTTTTTTATGCCTCTTGTCCATTACAATGGACATAAACTTTAGTTACTTTGTACAAGTCACTAGTTACGTTTGTAGGTTAGTAACGTTGGTTCAAATTAGTTTGAAAGAGAAAACTATGCGTGCCTCAGTATTTCTCGATATTTAGCAGGCTTTTGATAAAGTCTGGCACAACGGACTGCCATATAAATTAAAATTACTACTGCCTAGCGATATGCACCTTATTCTTAAGTCCTATTTTAACGAATGTTCATTCCAAGTAAAAATCAAAAATGATTTCTTAATATATTTTCTTATGGAATATGGAATATGGAATTATATCTCTTAATATGGAATAATTGTTCCTCAACCAAAAAAACCGTTTCCTTCCTACACCTCTACGACCCTCTATTTTGCCTTTAAGAATCAGTTGTAATAATCTATATCGACTTCCCTTTGTATATGTTCCAGATAAAACATTTTTCGATGTTTAGCAGTCTTAAGAAGTTCTCTATCTTTGTTGACGCTCCTTAGTACTTCTTCATTAGTTTTCCTTGCTGTCCAAGGTATCTTTAGCATTCTTCTATGAACTGACATTTCCAATACTTCAATTTTGTTCATGATCGATACTTTTAGCGTCCACACTTTTGCACTATATAAAAGTACGGACCAAATATGGCACTAAATCATTCTTTGTCTTAGTTCTATATATCTAATCTAATATGATATTAGATCAAAAAAACTTAAATATACAAGTGTCTACACACTTAGAAGAAAAATGCACAGAGACGGTAAGGTAATGAGCGTCTTTCCTCAAAGAAAGCCCGACCACAAGTAATTTGGTTCCTCTAAAATTTTACCAAACTACCCAAGAAAGGTGAGACATCTCCCCCTTAAAAATCACAGATCAGCCTCTAGTATTTCTAAAAAGATAAAAAGGTTTCCAACGAAATCGAACATAACGGTACCCTTCTAGCTAGAAACGTGATGAAATTCAAACCCTTTTGGATTAGGATTTTACAGAAAATTACTATAAACGTGCGTTCGACGATAATTAACAAATCTATAAAAAGAACCCGCTTGAAAACCGGAAAAGGATTACAGTCGGTTCGCTATATTTACGCGGGTTTCGGATTAAAAATTTTATTGTAAGTACCCAGTTTTAATTACCTGCTCTTTGGGGAAATATCAACTGGTCAAATGAAATGAAAAATAATCCATAACTTTTTTTAATTAAATAATAATGGAAAATCTTTTATATAATTGACAGTATAATAAGGAGAATTGCTTCATTAATGGAGTCTAATGTGGCTAATATAAACCTAATATTAATTTTATATTACACTTCACACAGAAAATATGGTCTTTGTATATTTGTTCCATGGAGAGAATTTCTAATGAAAAATAAAAAAAATTAACTTGTAACAAAAATGAAAATCAGTCATTATCATCAAAAATATCATAATGTCATCATCATCACTGTCATCACCATTAATTGTTATTATGATTGGAGTTATTTCGTTTATTTTATTTTCACGAATCCACCAATCTTCTATTAGTTTCCCGCACTTGAATATACAGTTGCACCACACTTCTGGAGTTACAATTGAAAGTGCCTTTGGCCAAGTTTCCCGAACTGTGTCGTCGCTATAACCGTTAGGCCCAATATGGTTGTCATAATATTGTTTTGCTATTCCCCATATATATTCGATACGGTGGCAGACGTAAAACTTGATGACCGTAACTTTCAATAATCTGATCCACAACAAAAGTTTTTGGCTTTGCGTGGATATTTGCCAAGCGTAATAATTCTGATTTTAAAATATGTTGTGTAAATGGTATATGTTCCTTTGTCAACCATTCTTTAATTTTATTAACAGTCCAAGAATTCGTTGGACTTTTGTTTAATACTTCAGAATGGTAAGGTGCATTGTCTAAAATAATTACACTGGGCTCACTTAAACCTGGGAGAAGTTTTTCATGTAACCATTTTACAAACATTTCTGTGTTCATATTATCGTGATAGTCACTTGATTTTGATTTAGATGAAAATATTAAATCAGCACCTTCTATAAAACCAAATTTCCCTCCTGCATGTAAAATTATGTGTCGCTTCCCTTCTCCATCAGTATGTTTGATAGACTTTACGTTATCATCTTGCCATATTCTCTTGGTTGCACACCTAGAAAATATCCATGTTTCGTCTAAATATATAAAATTTGCCCTTTCTTCTTTAATTTAGAATATTTTCTTAGAAAATTAATTCTTTTATGCACAACAGAACTTCTTTCACAAAGGGCTTTTCTGTTACCCTCCTTTTGAAATTTGAAACCCAAATTATGTATCATTTGCCATAAACTTGTTCTGCCAATTTCGTCAAATTTTCTGGCATCACGAATTTCAAATTTTTTTCCATCTGGAATATCTTTTGTTTTCAATGATAGGTGAGTTTTTCGGTGATCTTCTTTCGGCCGTTCATTATTGCGATTTTGTAATACTCCTCTTAGTTTGGTTTCACTAATTCCTAGAGCATCACATACGCGTTGTTGAACAGACATTACCGATTTTAAAGGACCGCCATTTTCTTTTTCATCCGTAAAATACTTATGTACACTACAAATTAGACTATCTACATCTAACACACGTCTAGGCATTTTTAAATATTTCCACCAAACATACAATGTCAACACTGGCAAAGAATCAATTCAACTGCAATAGTAACAAATTTATACCTACCCTAATGTTATTTTAATGTATTTTAAAAATATGACCATTAATGCAGTTTTTACCTAATTTTCTGGGAAGTCGTTTACTGCAACTGTTTATCAATGAGTCATTAGCATAATTTTGTTAATCCGAAACCCGCGTAAATATAGCGAACCGACTATAACTAAGAATTAAACAAACCGGCGTGTTTAATAAGTCAGTTTTTCAATATTTTGAGGTAGTCGGTAGATTGCAATAAAATTTTGCCGATGGTAAACCGCCCATGAGCGTATCAGCCACTGGGGTAAAGGGATTAGAAATAATTTAATATATCAACCTTAAAAAAGATGTTACACTGTTTTTTTTTTAATTCTAAAAGGTATATAAGGGATCGCTGATGACAAATCCTCGATGACGTATTTTGTTTTTCTTTGGTTTTTTTATTATCATAAAAAGTAAAAAAATAATTTTTTGCCTATAGAACGTTTCTTATATATTTTAGATCTTAAAAAGTTCTTTAAATTGCGAGTTTCTAAATTAACATACATAAACAAACGACTGAGATTTTTCTGATCTCTTAGATCTTAGATCTTAGATCTCTTCTGTAATATAACTACTGGAGATTATTGCAATTAATGAGTTATTGAAGGATGCTTGTTTATCTCGGAGAGCGATTATTGTATTTATTTCGTTTATATACACCAAAAATAGTATTTTAACAGAATTTGTTTTGTATCGAGCTCAGAATATAAAGAACCAATATTCAAAAACAAGTATTTTACAACCAAAGCGACCTAATGTTATGTATTCTGAACGAACCAAAAGCATGCTGCATTTGCAATCATTTATGCCCATAAAACTAAATGATACAAAACCGAACAGAATTCTAAAACTCATTTCATGAATTTATCAACGACTGACCATCTGTTTTGTGGTACAAGAGTTGCATGTGTTTTTGATCGGACACAAAGTTGGTAATATATGAAACTTTTGTGAAATTTAAATTTATTTGTTGGGTGGTTTATTTTAAACGAAAATTTATAATATTTGGTGTTTTTATAAAAATAATTATTCCTGCTATATTATTAGTAATTGATACAGTTCGTCAAAAAACTGTACACATAATTTTTTGTAAATATGTATTTTGATATTTTCAAAGTATGTTCAAAAATTACAGAGAAGCATAAAAACATAATTTTTATATAGAATAGGCATAGAAAAACTAAATAAAAAAACTAAATAAAAAAACAACAAAAAATACTTTCATAAGTTACTTAGCAACAGTTTTTTTTTTCATTTATTGCATAAAAGCGAAGACCTATGAGAGACCTGACAAATTATTTATCTAAGATGCCGAAAAAATACGATTTTTATTATTGTACTAAGGCGGCGCAATTAAACAATTCCCTCTGGATCATACCGAATAAACAATCTGTCACTGGCCATCTTCAATGATATCCTATTTTTTCCATAGTTTTGATTTTAAATTTATCTTGTTATTTCTTCTACTACCTCTGAAAAATGTTTATCCTCGTAAATGATAATGATGTAGTCATGTTGTTCGTAGTGGTCCACCTTTAACTCCATACAATTCTTAACTTTCGGCTTTCCAGTTCTTTCACCTGCTTTTCTGACAGAATCAACATTTTTGAAAATTTAAAAAGTTTAATTTTATTTTTTATCTGTTTCATCTGTGTCCTCTTTGTTTTGTTTTCACTTTTAATGTTTAGGTTTAATTTGACAACTTAAATTTTAATTTTTTCTGTTTTGAATAGGTAAAGAAATAATGTTTTCTTATTTATGATACAACTAGTCCAACTGTTTACATTTCTTTATATCTCTATACAAATATATAAATATTTGCTTCTCTAATTAATCTTTCTTTTATAATACCAATAATATCTTTTTGTGAATGTAATATACATTCTAAGCTTAACTTTTCTTGCACTCTTATTAAAACTCTATTTAATTTCCTCCGCATAAGATAAACATTTAAATCAAAACTTTGGGAAAACTAAAACCATTTTAACGATATATTTCTTAACATTGTAACAACTCCTATATACAGAACTTTAAAGTGATGATGTGCACTCGACGACTAAAAGTTTTATGCTAATGTACTAGTTGTGTTCTTCGCAATTGTATAAACGTAGTTTAACTTCAGAATGCACGGTGCCAGTCATAATAGCAAATGTAAAAATAGTGAAAAGTATATTTGCTAAAAAATTAAGAAAATAATTGGGTATTTATAACTTTTTGATTGGAAACGATATACACTTAAGATATCTAAACTCTGAAAGCTTTGACAGTAAATCAATCAACGTAAAAAGCAACAGTCAGTTTCAACATGTTATCATTTTTTGTAATATAAAAGTTAAATTCAGCGTTTTTTTAGACATATATTCAAATGCCTTGTATTTTTTGCCAAAAGTTACAATCCAAATTTCATGTTATAGGTTTTAAACACTAGGCTAAAGAAATAAAAAATGCATAGTGACCATTCAATGGAAGTGCGAAATGGCATAGTGACCAATCAGTGACGATTGCTACTTCTGCTCCTGCGATATAAAGGGTTTCAATTCAAAAAATAAACATAAAATTTAATAACCTGATTCACCTTATGTTAAACGACCTGTATCTCATGGACCAGGAATTTCTATTCCTACACATTTTCTTCACACCATCCAACACCAATCGTCAGATGAAAGTTCAGACAAAAAAATCCGATGAAGACGAATTTAATCCTGAGATAGACAAATCTCCAAAGTTTATCCAAGCTGAACTAAATCACTTACAGTAAGAGACTTGGGCCTATCGAAGGATGCTGCACAAATCTCAGGATTTGTGACTGAAAGATAAAAATCTATTAGCTCCAGGTAACATATTTTCGTGGTATAGGCATCGTGAAAAAGAGTTCGCGGAATACTTTTCTCAAGAGGGTTCGAAAATCTTGAAGCTGTACAGCAAGACATACAGGTTTTTTGTAAATCGATTGTAGTAGCTAATGTAACTCCGCCCCAATGAACCGTAATTTTTTTCAATTAAACTGTTTGTTCTTTGATATAAAAATTTATTGAAAAACATAAATATATTCTTTTAACAACATAATAACAAAACTTCCGTCCTATCCTTTTTTTTCCTATAAAAGCAAAAAAGGCAGTTTACCACTATGAAAGTCAGGTAGTTATTTCCAATGGTAGAAAATGGAAAACAATCTCGAATTTGTTCCCAAAAAAATAACTTTTTTTTTGCAACTTACTTTTGAAGTCTAGTCTGACAATTAATTACATACAAAAAAACATTAAACTAATTTTATTTTATTCTTTGCGGAATTCGATTTTATTTCGCATGTACTCTAATTTCGGCCTAACCGAAATTTAGCCTAACATGGTATCTACAAAAAGACTCAATTATTCACATTGGATTTTTTTTCTTAAATAATGATCAGAACTAAAAAACATAAGCCAATTCAAAAAAAACACAAGAGCAACTGGATCGGACCCCAAATGACATGAAAACTGACATGTCTGCCTATAAAGCATTTAAGATGTATGGTATACTAAAAAGTACATTGAAAGATAAAAGAATGCAAAAGTATGCAAACGAAAATATTGAAAGAAAACCAGTTTTAACTAGTGATGAGAAAAAACTAATCATAAAATACATATTGTTTTTGCTGTCGTGGCTTTTCCCGTGACATGCGATCAGCTTTTTAACATAGTAGCAGTGCTCATTCAAAATCTAAAGTGATCTAGTCCATTTAAGAATGGAATTTTTGAAAATAGATGGTACTAACATTTCCTAACTCGACATCTGGAAGTAGGACCTCTTGTATCGCAAAATCTATCGCAACCAGATAATATTGCTAGGGAACTATAGATAGCTTTAGTAGATATAGGAAAAATCTGGAAATTCTGAAATTCCAGATGAATGGAGAAGCAGTATATTCGTATCAGTGTAAAAAAACAACAAAGATATACAGCTATACTGCATAAAATACCAATAAGGTAGGTGTTCAAAAAATACAGGAATAAATAAACCCACTCATAACCTGCGCTTCGGTAGTTTGTAATTATCAAAAAATTGCGAAAAGCTCGGGTTCATTCAGAAAAATATTCCCATGAGATTTTTTTACATAATCACTTTCATAAGATAACCTACTTTCTAAAGCTCTGGAGAGATGAGGAAATGCCGAAATGTCTTAATCTCGATGAAGGAAAAATCCGAATCTGCACCTCCACTTCGGGCGGATGAGTCGGTAGGTAGTAGGACACTCTTTTGTCCTGGAGCTGTGAAATCGACTCCAAAGGCGGATAAAAAAATAAATTGGTCAACGGCAGAAGAATGCAGAAGGCAACGGGAAACAACTGCATTAAAGGTTCAACAGAACATCCCTAGTCATTCATCATGGCAAATAAGCAAATGTAGATAATAAAAAGAAGTTTGAATGATTTGAGATGTAGTGCTATAGAAGGATTTTGAAAATACCATGGACCCAACAACTTACAAATGCAGGAGTGTTAAGAAGGCTACAAAAGGACTGCGAGGTCATAAAGTACATCAAAACAAGAAAGCTGGAATATTTAGGCCACATTACCAGAGGTGCAAAATATGAGATATTAAGGCTCATAATGCAAGGTAAAATCAAGTATAAAAGATCCATAGGAAGACGAAGAATTTCCTGGCTGAGAAACCTAAGAGAGTGGTATAGTTGCAGCTCAGTAGATCTTTTTAGAGCAGCCGCCAATAAGGTACGGATAGCTGTGATGATAGCCAACCTCCGATAGGAGAAGGAACTACAATAAGAAGAAGACAACCTAAAATAAAGTCTAAGAGATGGCCCAGGCGAAAATTTGTTCAAATTTAACAATAAATTTTTTCGACTCGAATATATTTTTTTATTTTTGAAAAATGAGTAAAAACCATTAAAAAAGACTTAGAAATTAATGTTTTTTTTCAAAAATATTTTTCCTTTATTTAAAAGCCACATAAAAACTTTAAAATTTACGGAGATAGTCTTTTTTATATAAAATCCACTACACAAAATAAGCACAAACGATCAAAAGTAGTTGTCGCAAAATAATTTTGCAATCTAACTTTTTGAAAGAAGTTTAAGAATTAATTTTTAACAGGTTGACTGCGTTCACAAAATATGTAAACCTCTAAACTGTGCATTACCGGTCCCCCGGGACCGGTGGCTTGGCGCAAACACGGTGCGTTACCGACCGTCGGGACCGGTAATGACGTAATTATTTTTTTTATTTCTACAGTTTTACAATATAAATTATAAGAGTTTTAAGATCAATTATTAAAAGTAAAAAACATTTAAAAACTTACCATTGTCATTCGTTTTTTGATCAGGTTTCCTGTTAAGAATATTTTTGAAGTGTCAAGACAGCTACTATTTTTTTACAGATTTAGATTAAAAGAGTAAATGATACAAAACTTCTTAATATTTTATTAGTGTAAATGATATTTGAAAACAAAAAATATGTCCTAAACTAAATAATATGTTATTAGTTATTAAACAAAAAACAATAAAGTTTCAGGAAATTAAACAATTTTTTCTTAATTATTAAACAAAAAACAATACAGTTTCAGAAAAATAAACTATTTTTTATGAATGCTATTAAAGCAAGATAAACACATTCCTGGTTGACCAGGACATTCATTGCAATAACTTGTTACTTTTGTCACCATATTACTTGCCTGTTTGCTTGAATGTGTTTCTCTTAATTTATGATAGCATCCTTGGCATTGTCTTCTCCTTTTCTTTCCAGGTCCTGATGGTTTAACAAAAGTATGGATAACTCTTTTGGGAGTAGTGGTGTTTTCGTATGCAACTGGAGTAACAAGTAACTCTTGTGCCAATCTTTTTCTAAATTCCATTATAGATAACTTTGTGGAACAAGTAATATTGTTATAAACAATCCAGGCATTTACAATAGATGTTCCGAGCAAAAATTCAAAAGCTAGTTTACGGTACCATTTTAAACTTTTTCTTAAAACGGAATGATACGAACTCATCTGATCACTAAAGTCTACTCCTTTTTTTGCTTGATTGTAATCAATAATTGCCTTTGGTTTCATCACAAGCTCACGTTGCCAGTTCCGCTTTCCTGTTGGTTTTAAGGTAGTTGTATGGGTTGGATCAGTACTTAACATCAGAACTGGCCGTTTGTCCATCCATCTTATAATACGTAACGAGTTGTTCTGAGCACCCCAAATTTCTCCTTTTTTCATTTTTTTAGGTATCGTTTTGGGAATACCTCTTCTGTTAGACCTCAGGGTTCCACAATAAATTATTTTTTTTTTTGAATAACGATTTGGCTAAAGGTAAACTGGAGTAATAATTATCAGCATACAAGTAGCGGTAGTAACCATCTTTGAATTCAACATTTTGGAGAAGGTCATATACTATCTGCTCACTTTGACAAGTATTTGCATTAGTAGTCGTATTTTTACCACGATAAACGATTATGTTGTTAGTATATCCATCCACTGTACATAATTTATATAATTTAATTCCATACGGGTGTGTTTTATTTGGGAGATATTGCTTTATTTGTAGTCTTCCTTGATAAGGTACTATACTTTCATCGACAACCAAAATCCGTCCTGGTGTTAATGCAGCTTGAAAATTTTTATTCAATACTTTTAAAACTTCACCTAACTTATAGAGCCGATCATCTTTATTACACTGCTCATTATTACAAAAATGAATGCAACGCATCAATAAAAGGAACCTGTCTCGTCTCATGGTATTAGTAATAAACTCATTCCTGAACATGGGATCTTTTGACCAATCAAATTTATTGCGGGACCATCAACTAATCTCATAACTATACATATTGAAAAAAAAACGTTTAAGTTCGGCTACATCGCAGTCAACCCAGGAACGTATACGTGATTTTGATCGATGTATATTTAACAACATTTGCCGAGCAAATCTATTTGTTTCAGTAACAATATTCTGTAAAAGATCATCAGTTACAAATAACTTGTAAGCGTCTATAGGATTTTTTATTTCATTAACGTTAAAATTTAATATAGGCAACTCTTGATATTGTTGCAACTCACCAGCTTCATTGTCACTCTCATCTATATCATGCCACTCGTTTTCATCATCATTTTCAGGTTCTGACATTTTTTCACTTTCAATTTCTGTCTCATTATTATCATCAAATAAATCACTCGTACTTACATCACTGCAAGAGTCATCTGAAGAAAGAACATAGTTTTTGTCGATTACAGAATCGTCCGAATCAAAGGATCGTCCCGTTCATTTTCACTGTCACTGTTTGGCAACTCTGCAAGCACATGATCTCTTGAATCACCAGGACTTTGGCGCGCATTTACAACACTTGGGTTATCTTCGTTATATTTTTTATTTTCAAATGAAGTACTCGGTTCGTTACACTCTACAGTTTTTGTTTTGTTTGTATCAGCTGTTTTAGCTAAAAACAAAATCTTTTTAACGCGAGATGACATTTTTAGACTAGTAAAACACAGACATAAACACACCTGCTATTGAAATACAAACGATACTAAACGTGGATTGACTGCGCAAGCAAGCATATATAAATATGCAGCGGTCCCACAGGACCGGTCTCGCACCCGAGTAACAAATTGTAATGTCTGTGCGTTACCGGCCCCCAAAGCCCGGTACATTTTTTTCTTTTAAAAATGTTTGGAATCTTGAAACAACTATAATGCTGTTTTTAGCATTTAAAACAAACGAATATTAACGAAGATATGCTTTTCGCAATTTTTAAAAGTTTGCAGTTTTCACATACCGCACTTTAATAATAACGAACACCGGTCCCACGGGACCGGTAACGCAGTCAACCTGTTAAATGATGCAGAGCCAACAAAAAAAAGTCTTAAATAATTATTTTTTTTTTAAATACAGAAGGACAATCAAACTTCTAAATAAAATCATCCAATCTTATCAATAAACTTCTTGGAAGAGGAGAGAGAATTTCCTAGAAAATTTTTCAACAACTGAACAATTTTTTAACTGTAACAATAAAACACTGAAAACTTTGTTTTCAAACTTCCACAAAATTTATTTTAAATCTTATCACTACAGCTGTTTCGGCTGATTGCCTTTCTCAAGTGATCTATTTTTGGCTGGGTTTACAAATTTATAGTCTCTAATGAAATAGGTTGAGGAGGGGAGAACTGTTTGTCTCAAGTTGGTCATTCAGAATTATATCTGTGTTTTTTAATTTATTTCCATAGATTCTAACAAAGATAGCTTAAAGCCTTTATTTTGAATGTGAAGAATTTTAAATTTGTCATTAAAAGAATGATTATGATCTAGAAGGTGAAGTGCGTATGTCGAATCTGTTTTTCTATTCTTGAAAGCACTTTTATGTTCTGCTATTCGTTTATCAAAGTTTCTACCAGTTTGACCGATGTAAGTTTTTGGGCAGTCGCCACATTGAAGTTTGTACACACCACTATTTAAGTGTTTTTTATTTTGGCTCTTGTTATTTTTAATATATTTGCTTAGGTTGTTGTTTGTTCGGAAAGCTGGTGTTATAACAGGAACAAAAACCCAAAAAAGAACCCAAAAAAGGAACAAAAATAAGTTTGCTTTTGGCAAAGAATGTTTACTTACCTCCTACTTACCAAAGAAAAATAAAAATGTTATGTAGTTCTGTCGACTTTGCACGATCAAGATATTATCGACCATAAAACAGGTAATACTAAAAAGCCTGAGGTGTTAACATTGTACAACCAAACCAAATCTGGTGTAGATATGGTCGACAAATTAAAATCTTTATATTCAGTTTCAAGAATAAGTTGTAGATGGCCGCTTACAATTTTCTTCAGCCTTTTAAATATTGGTGGCATAAACTGTCATATTATTTACTATAAAAATACTAGTGTTCAATTACCACGACGTAAATTTTTAAAAAATCTGGCTTTAGAACTGATTAGACCACATCAAATGTTACGAATGAACATAAGAACTCTCCCTGTATTGTTACGAATGCAAATAAGGGACCATTTAGGAATTCGAGATGAAGTAGATCCTGTAGAAATGTAACAAGTATCTAATAAATGTGCATACTGTCCTAAAAAGAAGAACCGAAAAACTCAGACAAAATGCTGCAAGCCAAATTGTAGAAGACCTATTTGTAAGGAACAAACAAAAACTTTGTGTAATTCCTGTTGGGAAATTGAAGAGGAAGAATCTAAGTAGATGCATTTATTATTTTTAGATGTGTGTAATATTTTTAAAACTTTTCATTTGTGTATTGATTATCTCTTTTGTCTATTAACATATTATTTTTGCTTTATGTATTTGACATTTTTATACTTTGATCTATATTATTTTATCACATTTGGTTTGTTAAATTAATAAAAAAAATGATTTATGGAACTTTCTATAATATGTGAGTATAAACCATTTTATTTTTATACATGTTGAAATTCATTTTTCCTCGAAATAAGTCGAATTGATGTAGGTGAGGGCGACGCTCATACGCGTGCAACCATGTCACAATCGAAGACGCGTGTAACGGCGGGTTAACATTTGAACTTTTGATTATTGCTACAATCTGATGGCAAATCAAACAAACAGGTACAGCTCCAACTTGTTTTAGCAAAATGAAACAATATAAAGTTGTCCATTCAGGTTGAAACTGCCTATTTTCTGATTTAATTTTTCTTTTCTTCTTATCCATGTTGATATGAATGTAACGTATAAACAACGCCAGCACTATATAAAAAACAACACTTGAAAGTTTTAACTAGAAGCACGATAAAAAAAAATAAAAATTATTTTAAGTTCTAAGTTTTCAACTCTTCACTTGTAACTTTGCGTCAATTCTTATACGATTTTACTAATCTTGAGTAATTTGAGGAGTTGTATTCACGAACAGAAAGATTTATACAGAGACAGAAAAAGATAGTTCAAGGTTTTCACCATTTTTTTTTAAATAATATTAGTGAAAACAACAATTAAACATTTAACAGAGTAAATAGTGACATACTCAGGAAGTTATCCTTAGCAGTAATTTTAGAGCTTATTTCTCTTTGGAAAGCGATCCTTTGCTTATCTTAACATTTAATGTTCTAACTTTAGTAGACAAAATTTGGCAATGTACCTAATTTGAACACCTTGAAACAATTCTCACGAATTATATTTGAAAAGATAAATGTATCTGCAAGGCTGTTTAGAATTTTCATTGTACGAAAATTGGTAGAACGCGAAACTTTAAGAAAATAAGGACATAAATTAGGATTTATGTTAAGCTTACAAGAAATGTTGGCTCTGTTACAGGTTTGTCTGCAGATCTTTGTCTTAATCTCTTTTTTATGTAATGACTTGTAAAAGGAGGCTTAATGTTGTTTACTATATTATATTAAATGCTTCTTTACGTCGCTGCCCTATAAAGAAATGTGTCGCGGATTTTATGAATAATTCTATTTAATTATGAGTTGGGTGATATAAGGAGGGTTTATTTTCTTGTGAGGTATCAGACGGTAGGTATTTAAGATGTAAATGTACTTTAATATTTATTAATATACCACTAGTATTAAGTAGACGTTTATGCCCTAAGGGTGACGATCGTACAAACGCGGAGGCGTCTCGCCTGACAGTTGTATGTCTTGCGAGAGCGTATACATCTATAAATCCCAGCGACATATAAAACTTCTATGCTGTGATGTATATTATAAGAGACAGGTAACATAATAATAAACAAACTTTTCTGTAACCTCAAATTCAGACGTTGAGCGCAAAATTAGACAAATTGAGGTAAAAACCTAAAAAAAGATATCAATATAGCCATTTTTGCTTTGTTAGTTGTCACTTCTGGTATATAAAAAATTACCCAAATCTTGTTTGATATATTTGTACTATTAGTTGTATGTAAACATACCTACTTAATAAGATTACATAGCTGACTGGCGAATTGACTAAATTTATCGGCGAAATATGTAATTTTGTCACGGTTATTGCTACAAAATTAACACGTTAATCGTTCTTAAGAACGAGAAATTATTGAAATTCAAGATTGCACATTGACTGAAACGACTTGTTCAAGTAAACAAATTGCCGTTGAAGTTAATTTGAATATAAAAACAGTGAAGAATATTTTGAAAAGAAACAACTACCATTGTTATAAAGTGAAGACAACTCAAGAAATATTTTCTGAGGATCAATTTAAACCGATGCAATTTTGTGAAATCGATCTCGTTTGAAGACGACAAACGAGATCGATTACTTTATTACTGATTAAAAATACATATTTACAGATGTGACAGTGCTAAATAAATTTGCGAAATCAAGCGACCATCGTATGGTGAGAGCCACAATTGTGTTAAACACCAACTATGAACGACACAATATGATAAAAAAGAAGCAAATAAACATATGGACACATCCAAACAACGAAGAAAATTTTAAAGATCAAATGGTAAATTCCTTCAAGAAAAATCATCAACAAATGATATTGACATCCTAAATGACATAATAGTAGAAGCAATAACAGAAGCTCAAAAGAAATGCTGCCCAAAAAGCGTGAAGGAAGACAAAATTAGTCTGGAAACACAGAAGAAAATGGAACAAAGAAGAATACTAAGAAGCGACAAAAACTATAGTAACGACGATATAAATAGAATGAACAAGGAAGTATCAAGAGAAATCAGAAAAGACCTAAGAAAATACAAAGATGAGAAAATCCTCAAAACCATTGAGGAAAATAAGAGTATGAAAATAATGAGACGCAAACTCACAAATAAAAATAAACAAATAGTCAAACTCAAGGATAGAAATGGCAACATCACATCAAACAGAGAACATTTGTTACAAATTGTGGAATCATTCTATGAGACATTATATAGCAACCAATCGACTCTAGATATAGTTGAATATCAACAAAGGAAGGTTCAAAATCAGGGTTCCGAAGATATCCCAGAAATCTCCTTGGACGAAATTTACAAGGCTCTAAAAAAGATGAAGAATAACAAAGCTCCGGGGGAGGACGGTGTCGTCACGGAAGCGATAAAGATAGTAGGCTCAGTACTGATAGCCAAAATTCAAAAGCTCTTTAATCTGTGCCTATGGAATCCAAATACCCTAACAAAGTGGAATAATTCAATAACTGTACTCTTACACAAGAAGGGAGATATAGCAGACCTGGAAAGATACAGACCAATCAGTCTCCTTAACCATCTTTATAAATTATACACCCGAATAATAACGAACAGATTAGAGACAAAGCTGGATTTTTACCAACCTCGGGAACAAGCTGGTTTTCGCCCTAATTACGGCACAAACGATCACCTGCAATGCCTAAAAACCCTGATAGAAAAAACTAACGAATATAACCGTCCCTTGGCATTGATATTTGTAGACTTTACAAAGGCGTTTAATACAGTGGAACTACCGTCCATCTTAAGAGCACTACAAGATTGCAGGGTCGACCACAGATATTGTAATATAGTCAAAAATATATATGAAAATGCCACAACAACCATAAGTCTACATTCTGCAACTAATAAAATAAAGATAAAAAGGGGAGTCAGGCAAGCTGATACCATGTCACCAAAGCTGTTCATTACCATTCTTGAGTATGCATTTAAAAAACTAACATGGCAAGAGAAAGGAATATCCATCGATGGAGAAAGATTAAACCATCTACGTTTTGCGGACGATATCGTGCTTCTGTCAGATAATCTGGGAGAGATCAAAGACATGCTCCAAGAACTGAATGACATACTACAAGAAACTGAGCTGGAGATTAATTTCGAGAAAAGCAAAATGATGACCAATATGGTTCCCAGCGAAGAGATACAGATTAATAACAACAAGGTCGAATTAATCGATAAATACACATACTTGGGTCATGAAATTAGAATAACCAGAGACAACCAAACCTGCGAGCTAAATAGACGAATCACGTTGAGATGGGCGGCATATGGAAGGATGAGAGACATTTTTAAAACAAATATCCCAATTCACCTGAAAAGGAAGGCATTTAACCAATGCATCTTACCAGTCTTGACCTATGAGCAGAGACCCTAACTTAACGAAAGCTACTGCCGAAAAACTGAGGGTAACACAAAGGCGAATGGAGAGATCAATGCTGGGCCTGACCTTGAAAGATCGCGTGAGAAATGAGGAGATACGCCGACGAACTGGCGTAGACGATATTATACTGCGAATCAATAAACAAAAGTGGAGGTGGGCTGGACATGTTGCTAGAATGGAAGACGTAAAATGGACGAAGAGATTATTGGAGTGGAGACCAAGAGCTACAAGCGAAGTCGAGGCAGACACCACCCGATGGACCGACGACCTAAGGAGAATAGAAGCAAACTGGATTGTAGCAGCTAAAGATAGAGAGAACTGGAGACGTTTGGAGGAGGCCTATATCCAACAATGGATGTGAAAATGGGGCTGGATGATGATGATGAATTTTGTGAAATTATGATGGAGAGATGCCATGCAAATAATTATTTCTAACTTAGTTTAAATTAAATTATAAAATTTGGTTTTAACAGACTGGGTCCTACACATATGCAAAGCTTAAACTATTTGCGTTATTTTCTAACGTGTCATTAGTACAGATGGTACAATAAAATGGCCCCCTCGGTCACATGACTTAGCTCCTCTGGCTTTTTATTTTTGGGGAATGCTAAAAACGAAATTGTAGAGGCATGAATTCGAGCGAGCTACCAACTTGGAGGAACTTAAGGACAATATAATCCAACTTAGCCGCAACATATTGGCAGATGAACTCAACGCCATGAGAAATGCGTTGTATAATATTGATTTGGTTACTGTTCGTTACAATTTGGTGGTGGACATTTAATTACTTAAGAATTTGGTTTAAAATTTCTAATTGTTTGGAATTATTTTTAATTTAAACAGTAGTGTTGGAATTATGTTTTATTTGATTTTATTTTTATAGAACTAATTTTTATTTTCACACCTACTATCTCCAAAAAATCTAAACGAAAATAGGGTTTCAAGAATATTATTTGGAAAATACCAAATAATATCTTATTTTGAATTAAAAGACGTAATTTTATGTTTATTTTAAATTTAATATAATAAAATCTATTCCTTCCTAATGCTTTACTATTACTGTCTTTATTTTATGCCATGCAATATGCATGGCATATCATGCCATGAAATATCAATGGTGTTACTTTGACAGCGCGACGTCGCCAAATAATTTTGTATGAAGCTTTTTTATTGTGGCACATAATGCAGTATATTATGTTTATTGGGAATACGTCACAATGTGACTTTGGAATATGCTTATTTTGATGTTTATATTTCCAATTCGGAAGTCTTTAATTTGAATACTTAAAGTACGAAACGTTAATAAATTTATTTATATAAAACGATTTCGGAAGTGGAAATCAAAACATTAAATTAAACTTATTGTAAAGTAAAATTGCGGCATATTCCTAATAAAAAACAGTAAGCTGCCATTTAAGTCAATTCGCCAAAATGTTTCTGCGACTGAACTCTTGCAGTCTGTGTAACTGCAAATCTCTAAATTTTTACACTAAATTATGTATTTTATTTATAAAAAAAGCTATGACTGTCTTCTGAAAGAGAAACATACAAAGTTCAAATAATTATTCCAGCACACGGTATATACATCATATATATTTTTAAGAAATATTATTTCAAGTTAATAGTAAGAATCTAATTAAAAATAATTTTAATGAACTTCTGGTGCATCGACTAAGTCACAATCCCCAATATTATCACCAAGCTTCTTGATTTGATACTTCTTATAAATTCACTAACTAAATATTTATTTAAAAAAAGCAAGACGATGTTGAAGTTTCTGTCTAATAAAGCCTTTTAACTTTTAATGAGAAAAACAAACTTACTAACTACATTTTTTAACATAATTAAATAAATTGACGTTAACAAGAATACAAATATATGACGTCTTCAACGCCAAATTTGAACGTTTTCAGCGGACGTCGTCAGTATATCTGCATGATAATCAAGTCCTCGATTAAATAGCGCCCTCAGTGAACCAATTAGGGAAACAATTCAATCTCGGTTAATGCCCCTTGCCCTGCTCAACAATTGGGGGTAGTTTAGTGTTCTTAACGTTTTCATTAGATGTACGACAGTGGCAGGGACTTGATGATAGGACTTCCTAGGGAAGGAGACTTGTAGATAATTTCTTACGGGATAAATAGACTTGTTAGATAAATTTTAGTAATTTGCTCCAAGTTCTAATGGAGTAAAGCAGCTTAATTCTGAAACGTTTCACAAATTCCTCGTACTAAGGAACTTACAAAAATTAAAAACCATTATTTAATAAAGTTATGACTTATGAGTTGAGCAAATTAGTCAGTAATATAATGTTATGTTTTAAACGGTATTTAAAATGTATATTATCCCATAGTAAACGGCATTTTTTAATTATGTTAACAATATTTAAAAAAAATTATGTATGCATCGATAAAAATTCAATCCTGAGCAGATATTTATACCGACTATAAAGAAGCTTTTACTTCATTGTAAGCTTCTTTATTAAAAGATGTACATCAGTGAAAAAATGATGATGATAATTATTATTAAATGCAAAATGTAGCTAATATTCTTACTAAGATATTTAGCTTTTGAATATCCGGTCGAACGGAAACTTTTTTCTATACATTGGTATAATGGTAACTCCATAATATCCCTCTTAAAGTTATAAGAAAGCGCCACTGTTTCGCAGTAAAATTCTTTGAAATGGAACTGAAATTAGGAGATCAAGTTACGTGTTTTTACTACAAAATGAGAATTACTCATTTTGTCGTCGGATCTTCTTTTGTATTCCTTCAGGAATGAAACAAATTTCTGATGGAAATAACTTTGATGCCCACCATGGGCGCGAAATTAATTTTTAGATTTTATTTGGAAATTCGAAAGTTCCGTCATCTCGGAATAAAACCGGAAATTGTATTAACAAAGGGAGGAAATTTTTGAGCGTTAATAATATGTTTTTCTTACAATAATATCCTGCGAAATTGCTAACGCTTCAGGCCATTTTTTTGTTACACGTAGCCAGAAATTTCTTAATTATCATTTTTTGTTCTCGGGAGAAAAATAGGTTTTCACTTAATTGCTTTTTAAGTTGCCTAATCAGAAAATTTGGTTTATCTGAAGCTTAACGAAGATCAAGTTTACTGTTTAAATTAGGGACTTATAAACGAAGAGCACACAAATATTTTTATTCTAATTAAGATTTTAAAAGTATACAAGTGAGTTTTTTTTTATATTTTTAATTTATTTTTTGCAATACAGATCTATTCAACAAAGGCATTGAATAATTTAATTACGATGTAGAAAAAGGAGCTTAATTTAGATACCATCCATTATTTGTTCATTGTAAATCTCTTAAGTCTTCTGATAGCTGCTATTTTTATGTATTAGTCAGATCATGCTTTCAATTTTAAGCCCAAGTGGCCGTGTTTTATTATTTATATGTAATTTACACGTAAAGTTAATTAATAATATAATTAAGTAAGAAAAATCCACAACAAAATGTCATGGTTCTATAAGTAGATACCTTCTGTGAGTGGGTTGTATGAGAATAAAAAGGATCGAGGAATAGCTGCGAACTTTAAAATAACGGCCATAAACTGTTTATTTAATGTGGAGTATGTATAATTTGGATTAAAATTAAAAGTTTAAAGTTAGGCAAATTATATGAAAGAGTTACAACTTACATATCAGACACAAGATGGCTCTTCTAGGATGTATAATACTGTAGTTCACTTCTACCTGGAAGGAATCAATGTATTCTCAATTGGATAATGTAATATTTTGTATATTGTACATGACTAAACCGTGTCGGTCTCAGCGTGTGTAGAGGAGGGACGCCAAACTGAGTAGGGGTCCTTCAGTACTTTGTGCAAAACAGACTGGGTGGAGAAGTCCTCAACCCTGACAGGCGCGTGCCAATGGTAGATAGGGAACGTTCCTGTAGATAGGCAGGACATGTATGAATAAGGCTTCGCCAAAAGAGTACCGGCGGATTTACTGAGGAGATGACACAGGTCAGCAGCTTTGTCATTAGTGACCCGTGGCTGAGGAATACAATTTCTGACAGGTGCGGTTCCAAAAAGTCGCAGGCGAAAATCAAATATTGATTTAACTGGCTGTGACACTGCGAACACTCACCAACCCGTCCGGCAAGGGTGGTGTTTTAATACCAATATACCCCTCAAATATAACATGTTAAACTTGAAACAAAATGGGACGATACCACAGGTGGGTAACAGCTAGCAGCTCAGAACCCCACACCAAAAAACCGGTCAGCCTCACGGATTCTGGGGGAGGCACAAGCTCAACGAAACACGCCAAAATAGATATGAACAAACAAAAACAGTTACTACTAGCCACATACAACATCCACTCGATAGCTAAAGATGTAAAGGTCTACGAATTAAAAGAAAAACTATCGAAGATAAAGTAAGATACTGAAGGAAAACATATGGTGGAGTAAGACTTCTTGTCAAAAAGTATCTCACACCATACATTTGGACAAATGGATGTTTTTTAAATAATACATTTAGTATACAATTAACCATCGATTGATCAAGCTTTGACCTTTATTAAAAAAAAAATTTTAAATTTCTTGAATTTTCTTTCATTGATTTCATCTAAGTAGAAAATGTTTGATATTTTTCTTCTTCTTTATTTATTTTATTAATAATATTGATAATCAATAATAGCTATTGAACTCTTAACTTAGCAAATGATATTTCTCCTTGGTTCGTTTTCATCTACTTTCTTCTACTTGGTCAAACTTTAAAAGTTTTGTTTTTTGATATTTTTGATAAATGTATATTTTAAATTTTCACGTTGACATCAATTTAAATTATTTAAATTTAAATTCTATAGTAACTAAAAGTAATAATCAATAACCTTCAGACGTCAGTTTAGACATTTTCAATTTTCAATTAATAATTTTAAATACAGAGGTCGCTCTCGGATTTATTTCCGTATATTCGAGCTTCCTTCTTCATCTTACTTCAAAAACGTAAGTCAAAAACAGCTGTTGTCGTCGCTGTAGTGGTAACCATGTTTTCTATTTTAAGTATTTGATGTGAATTATACATATGTATAAGGGTTAGACCCAAGATCTGTGGCCTAGAGAGCCCGATCTTTGTTTTTTAATATATTGTTTATCCACAATTTTCCTTCTATGAAGCATTTATTGCCTAATTGACGTAAGTTTTTTCTGTTATTGTATTTTATAAAAAATTTACTTAACTGAACGTTATTTTAGGATAGCTCTGATGATGACATTTATTATGTCGAAAGTATACTCAGCTTAATTAATAAATTATTTTACACACTATCAATTTTATTGAAAAAATATAAAACCTGCTTACCAGTTGGACCTATTTAGAAGTGTATACAAGTATTACAGTCTTTTTTTAATAAATAGTGGTTTGAAATACATGGTGATTCCATATTATAAGTTTGGTTGTGTGTATACTGGTAAATTATTGGGACAAACACTTGTAGTTTTCTATTTTATTTACCACTTAAATTTCTGATTTAATACAGTTTATTTATGTAAACTACCAAATAAAAAGTTTACACTTCTTTAGTGTACCCCTTATCAACTCAAAATACGCTAGAAGCACTGTCGATAAAGCTAAATGGAAACGTTTCGTTGCTACTTGAATATACATCTTGATTCTGATTCAGGATATTAAAGTAGTTTCGAACAGCGTTTGCATTTTAACTGTTTTGTCAGTGGACTGTTCTCAAAGGAATTCTAGAAGACTAAACTGGGACGGACATGAGAGCAAAACAAAGACTCAAATATCTTGGGGCTTAAGCGAGTGTATTTTGATGTCGAAACTAAAGGGCCGTCGCGTCGGTCTGATTTTTATATCAACTTAATACTACTATATTATTTTACTGGATAATATAAACAAATATAATATAACTTGTTAAACACAAGAATTGTATTCCACGTAGGGTCATTAGCGGATTTATATTAATGTGAAAGTTAATATAAATAATGCATATACATAAGTTTATAATATGTGTTGTAGATCATTTGAAGTAATTGACAGACTTCTAAAATAAGAGAATCTAATCTTCTTCTCTGAGATATGAAAATATGTTTTAAGTATCTATCTTTGCTTCATTTGAAGATCGAAATAATAATATTCCAGAACAAAGTGGTTTCCGAAAAAACATACCAACTTTCTTCTTCTTCATGTACCTTGTCCGTTCCGAACGTTGGCAATCAGCATGGCTATTCTGACTTTGTTTACGGCAGATCTGAATAGTTCAGCAGATGACAATCCGAACCATTGCCGCAAGTTTTGGAGCCACGAGTGTCTTCTCCTCCCTGGACCCCTTCTGCTGTCTATTTTCCCTTGAACGATCAGCTGTAGTACTTACTCTATATTTATTATATCTCATGACGTAACCCAAGTATTCCAACTTTCTTTTCTTTATACTTATTCCTACCTCTCTCTCTTTACCTATTCGGCGTAGTACCTCTTCGTTGGTCACGTGCTCCGTTCAGGATATATGTAATATACGTCGGTGCGCCCACATTTCGAAGGCCTCTACTTTTTTCATCAATGTTGCGGTCATTGTCTACGCCTCCATTCCATATAACAAAACCGGGAATACATAACATTTAAGAAGTCGAATTTTGAGAGGTAGGGTGAGGCTTTTAGAGGTGAAAATTTGCTTCATGCTAGTGAACGATGCTCTTGCCTTTTCTACTCTTAATACGTGTTTCCTTCGCTTGATCTCAATTTGAGTTAACTGTTGTTCCCAAGTATGATGGAGAATCCACGTGTTCAATTCTTTCATTGTCTAATATCAGTTGCTGTGGTGGTTGTTGGCTTTTCCTTACTAACATCCATTTGGTTTTTGTGATATTTAGTCTGAGTCCGTATTGTGCACTTGTTTTTTGTATCCTACTCATTAGGCAACTCAGTTCCTCCATGCTACTAACTAGAATCACAGTGCCATCGGTATACCTTATGTTATTAATTATTTCTCCATTTATCTTTATGCCTTCTGTGCTTTCCTCCAGCATATACATAAATACTTCTTCTGAGTATATATTAAAGAGAATAGGAGACAAGATACAGCCCTGTCGTACCCCTTTCTTGATCTCAATTTTATTGGTCAATGTAGATCCTACTTTCACTTTAGCTGTTTGACCCCAATAGAGACTCGCTATTGTTCGAATGTCTCTGTAGTCGACTCCGATCTTATAGAGAACTTCAATTATCTTTTCGTGCTTTACGTTATCGAATGCTTTTGCGTAGTCTATAAAGCATATATACACACCTTTGTTCATATTTTTGCAGAGCTGGATGAGTACCTGTAGACTAAAAAGTGCTTCTCCTTGTCCCAAGAGAATTCCGAAAACCCAAACTGCGAATCTCCAATGTTATCTTCGCATTTTTTGCTTATTCTGTTGTAAATAAACTTAGTGTATGCCTTCGAAATGTGGTTAATTAGACTTATCATCCGATTTTGATCACAAGACTTTGCTTTTGGTTTTTTCGGTATGGTACATATGTATGTACTACTCTTGTTTACTGTACTTACTTATTGTTATCTAGTATACCTATATATTCCAAATACTTTCCCCCTAGTTCCTTACCGCTCTTAGGTAATACCATCGGCAAGGCCATGTCTCTATTTTAAATACATTTTCTTCTGATTCCTTACCGTACCTAGTTAAAACCGGCGAGGAATCTTTATTATCAATTTAGGAAGCGCAAGTCAAAGCCTTGTCTTGTCTTGACAAAGAATGGTTAGTTTTAGTTGGCAGGCAGGAAAAACGGCAGGCATCCGTTTGAAGGACCTCCTCTACACAGGGGGAAATGGGCTCGGATATTTTCCTCTGGATCGAACTCATGGGGTTTAGAACATTTTTTACCCTTATACACAAAAAGGTGACTACAGTCTTAAAAAAGATCAAAGAACAAAGAATACAATAGTTTAGTCACTCCAGACGTAGAAATGAGGACTATGTGGGAGGTAGAATAGAGTTGTTTAAAGTTGAGGAAAAGACTGTTAGAAGAAAACCGAGAAGAAGAAGAAAGAACTGTGTGGCAGAGGCCTTGAGAAAAAAAGGTTTAAATGTCGAAGAAGTGTCGAAGACTAGTAAGGTTCACTAAAAAGGAAACAGCTGAGGAAGAAGAAGAAGACCTAGAAAAATTTTTCTTGTAAAAAATTGTAAAAATTGCACATTTGCGTGGTAAAATCAGAAAATTATAAAATCATTTGTGGTATTTTTTAACCAATTTCTTATAATATTTGCTATATGTCTATAAAAACGTAGCGTCTGCTTTATATACACAATATTCGTAAAGCCAAACTTTCTACCATCCTCTACAGATACCGATATTTAAAGTAAAACATAAATCAGCAAGTCGTGGTTCATTAAACTGCTATTTTGGTGGTGTTTTCGTTAAAGCTCAAAGCTTCAGGCTTGCTATTTACTTTGTAATTAATTATAGTGTGCACTTAACACAGGGTTTGGTATTGGAACATAAATTATATCGTTTAAATATATGAGGGCTTTGTTTTTATTAGCGTGAGGTAATAGTGTCAAAAGATTATAATATGCTGTGAATAATGAACATAAGTTATTTACTGATTTTCGAGTGAATCGTATATGAGCGAGTTGCATGTATTAATGATAATAAGAGTTTTAAATAAAAATGAAAGGCAATCAAGTATATTTATTAAGGATCTTTAATTTTAAGAATAATGTAATTAAACTGATATAAGGTTGAATGCTCGAATAAATGAACTTGACTTTTGAAATTAAACTGAAAAATTAAAGGCAAATATCGAGCACAATTTTAATAATCAAATCTTGCCCAAGTACTTTCGCTTTCTACAGCATCATCAGGGGCATTTCGTCAAATTTGGGCTATTCAGAATGCGCAGAATGTAATTAACATGAAATTAAACTTAAATTGTACATAACACTACACTAAAACAAGGGCAAATAGTTTAAAATTATTTAAAAATTATTTTTCGCTACATTCTTGTCAGCAACAGGAGAGGAGAATGACGTTCTCATTCTCAAAGAGGAACTTTGGTAACCATGTACAATGCAATAAACGTTATAGGTAATGTTATTAAGCCGTTTTTAGAGTCCTAGGAATTTTTTTAAAGATTATAATTATGGTTAACAACGCACCTCCAGGCTCCTAGATTAGCCCAGGGAAATAAGCATTTTTTCATGACACTCGTCCGGCCAGGCAAACGACAGTTGTTTTGAGTAGTAGTGACCTCTGTAACAAAAACCTATATGTTTCCTGCAGTCGATTTTTTGGACTTAATTAGTTATTAACAAATTAAGGTCAAAAAACGGAAAAAATTTTTGCTTTTTTCGTCTTTCAGCAAAAAGTGAAACAATTTAAACAAAATTTTAGAAGAGAGGAAATTAATAAGTTATATAAAAACCTTCAAAATGGCGTTTTCTAAATGTTTCTATCCTTATTTGTTGCTTAGAAAGTTGCAAAATAAGTCAAAAATTTCGGTTTTTTATAACTGTTAATACCTTTTTTGAAAATAAACTTATAATATTTATATTTCATGGAATAATGTGTCTTGTAGTGATTAAAATAGGGCCAAAATTTCAAGGTGATCGGTCCAATAGTTTAAAAGTTATTTTATTTGTTTATCCCAAATTTTCTACCAAGTATCCAAAAACAAAATTTGATTAATTTATTAATGTTCTGTATTCTGAGAAAGATTTCCGAAGTAGAAATCGAAACGTCAAAAATAAACTTATTATAAACTTAAATTGTGGCTTATTCCCCAAAATATAGGCAATGACAAATACTTCTGTTTTACATTGAAACTTAACTTAAACACTACTAAAAAAATTTAAAAAAATTGTTTTAAACAAATTAGGTGGTTTATTTGACAATTTATTTATTGAAATAATGCATATTCGTAATGTACGCAAAAAAAAACATACAAGTTCAAAAATAAACGTTGAAATACATAAAAAAGAAACAGAGATACTGTTAACAGCGTCTTCCCCTCCTTTCAGCTCCCGAGGGTTTCAAAGCCGGCTGATTTTACATACATTTTGAAGCTTTGTGGAGGATTCCATTAAAGGGCAATAATTTTAAAATTAAGTACTTTAAAACTATAATGTACATTCTTTCAAATAGCGCTAATTAGATTTCTTAATTGTTATAAATAAAGGTGCTATGAATTAAATAAAAAAAAGCTAACTTTGTACCAAATTATTTTAGGACAAACTTTTTTTTATTTAAATTTGTGAAAAAATTCAAGCTTTTTAAAGATGTAAAAATAATATTTTTACAGTCAATGGTTAAAAAGTTATTCTAATTGTTTATAAGCAAAAAATCGACATGTTTTTGCAAAATTATTTTGCAATATTTAAAATTAATTTTCTTAATTTTTTTTTTAAATAATAAAGCAAGTCTTCTTCTACCAGAAACAATCCTTACAATTACTAAAACTGTATAAATTTCTGAATTATATTGTTGCAAAAATGTTAATTTGGGATAAACAAATAAAATAACTTTTAAACTATTGGACCGATCACCTTGAAATTTTGGCCCTATTTTAATCACTACAAGACACATTATTCCATGAAATATAAATATTATAAGTTTATTTTCAAAAAAGGTATTAACAGTTATAAAAAAACCGAAATTTTTGACTTATTTTGCAACTTTCTAAGCAGTAGAAACATTTAGACAACGCCATTTTGAAGGTTTTTATATAACTTATAAGTTTCCTCTCTTCTAAAATTTGTTTAAATTGCTTCACTTTTTGTTGATAGATGAAAAAAGCAAAAAGTTTCCTGTTTTTGACCTTAATTTGTTAATAACTATTTAAGTCCAAAAAATCGACTGCAGGAAACATATAGGTTTTTGTTACAGAGGTCCATATACTACTCAAAACAACTGTCGTTTGCCTGGCCGGACGAGTGTCAAAAACAGGGTACTTTTTTTACTTATTTCCCTGGCCTAGATGTGTGCTGCACCATCTGGATGGATGACAGCAGAATTATTTTAACAGTGGATTATAGATTTTGTCAAACATACTAATTGTACAAAGAAATCTTCCATGTTATTAATCATGGACAACCATGAGAGCAATGTTTCTTTGTCGCCACATACTAGTCATCATCTTCAGCCACTATATAAAGCTGTATTTGCTCCTCTGAAGAAATATTACTCACATGGTTGTCAAAATTGGTTATTGAAAAATCCTGGAAAGAGGATAACAATTTACGACATAGCAGATATTTTGAGCTACATTTATCCATTTACTTTCTGTCCCAAAAATGTGGTATCACCGTTTAAAGCTACTGAGGTATTTTCATTCAATGATAATATTTATAATGACGATGATTTTATGGCTTCAACCGTAACAGACATGCCAAACATACATCAAGAAGAACAACAACCAATAATTCAAATGTTAGCGATATACCACAAATGGACATTCAGTTCCCTTCTATATTAACTTGTCCAGATAAAATACGAGAAACAAATCAGAAACATTCATCGGAAATAAACCCTGAAAAGAAAACTTTTTCTTATGAAGCGAAGGCAACTTTCAAGGACACACCCGAAAATCGATTTATTTATCCTGTATTACTGCAACCATACCCTAAAGCTACCTTATTTCCATTAAAAAAAACAAAGGACAAAGAAGACTACAGCAATTTAACTAATACACCAGTTTATAAAAGAATAGAAGCGGAAACAGCAGATAGAATATCTAGGCAAAGTAGAGTGAAGACAACAGTTAAAACGAAAATTTGATAGTTTAAACAAGTCGAATAAAAGTAAAGCAAAAAAAATAAAAGCATACCCAGTGATGACAGTAACAGTGACATTGAATTGTCTGATGTTGTCGATTCCTACGATATTACTCTAGTTTCAGAAGTAGATAAAATTTCTGACGAAGACATATCCACACGAATGGTGGAAGTGAATTCATTTGTTCTGGTGAGGTTTTAACAAAGAAAACTTTATAAAGAAATTTGATGTTGCACAAGTTACAGAAGTTTTTTGCTTCTGATTAAGAATACAATTTAAATTTTCTAAGGCGTCACGAAATACAGTTTTCATTTCTTACAGGTACAGATTCTACCACAATTACAAAAGAAGATGTTGTAAACTCATTTTAACCCAACCAAAAAGTGCTCGAGCAACACAAGGAACAGCAAATTGGTTTACTTTTAAAGCGGATTTATCATCTTATAATATTTGTTAAAGTTAATATTACTTTTCTTTTTTTATGAATATTATAATAAAAAATATAAGAATTGCAAGTAGTGACCACTGTACCTTACTTTTGTGGCCACTGTACCATCTAGTTTGGTACAGTGGCCACATTTTTTTAAAAAACAAAATTAGTTACTCTTGCATAACCTGTATTTTTTATTACAGAGTAAATTTTGTATTTACCAAGTGCTTTTACGTTGTTTGAGTTGGTGCTCATTAATATATTATGATTTATATTAAAGTTATCTTGAATTTACGAGAAAGGTGGCCACTGTACCAACCTCTCCCTTATATTAAATCCTATCAATAGTTTATTCTCTCTTCTTCTTTGTCAACCATTTTCCATCTACTCCTGAATGTAGGTCTCTCCCATTGCTTCCACCTTTCTCTATCTTGCGCCAATCTAATCCACTGTTTGCCTGCCACTGCTCTTATGTCATCTACCCATCTATTTTGAGGTCTTCCCATGCTTCTTGTTGTCGTCCTTGGTCTCCATTCTAGAATTCTCCGTGTCCACCTGTTGTCATTATATCGGGCTACGTGACCTGCCCAGCGCCATTTCATTTTTGTAATTTCTTCCACAATATCCCTAATCTTCGTTCTACGTCTTATCTCGGTGTTTCTAATCTTGTCTCTTAGTGATATTCCAAGCATGATTCGTTCCATTGCTCTTTGCGTTGTTTCTATTTTTTTGGCAGATTTTTTTGGAAGTGCTACTGTCTCCAAGCCGTAGGTACAAACTGGTAGTATGCATGTGTTATACACCTTTTTCTTTAAGTTTATAGGAATGGAGGTGTTTTTCAAGATATGTGCTAGTTTACCGAAAGCGACCCACGCCAGTTGTGTTCTTCTTTCAATTTCAGCATCTTGATTTGGTTTTCCTAGTTTGATAACATGACCTAGATATACATAATGTTCACATTTTCTATGGAATGATTTTGTGTTGTTATATTTGTCTGGTCTCGGCTCAGTTTTTGTTTTGCTGTAATTCATTTTTAAGCCTACCGCACATGAAACTGCATTTAATTGTTGTAACATATCATTTAGTTCTTGGATATTATCGGCTATTAAAACTATGTCATCTGCGAATCTCAAGTGGTTTAAGTATGATCCGTCGACGTTGATACCCTTATTGTTCCATTCCAGTTTCTTAAAAATATCTTCTAGAGCAAGCGTAAATAGTTTGGGAGAGATGGTGTCTCCTTGTCTTACTCCCGTTGTAGTCTTATGGGATTAGTTTTTGTACTTTCGTCCAGCTTTATATGCATGGTGGCATTTTCATATATGTTTTTAATTATGTTAATGTATCTTGAATCTATGCGTGCATTTTCTAGAGATTCAAGCACTGCCCATAATTCGATAGAATCGAATGCTTTATGGAAATCGACGAACACCATATGAATTGGAACATTATACTCGGTGCATTTTTCTATCAGTGTTCTTACGGTGTGCAAGTGGTCTATGGTATTAAAATGTTTTCTGAATCCAGCCTGCTCGATAGGTTGATAGAAATCGAGCTTATGTGTTAGGCGGTTGGTTATGATTTTAGTTAGTAATTTATACATATGTGGTAGCAAGGATATTGTTCGGCAATTATCGATGTTTGCTCTGTTTCCTTTCTTGAATAGTAAAATGACCTCGGAGTTGTACCATTCTTGAGGAATCTTTCCTTCATCAATTACTTTATTAAATAAAACATTTAATACCTGTTCCATTTTTCTGCCACCAATTTTCAACATTTCAACTGTAATCTTATCCTCTCCCGGACATTTATTCGTTTTAAGTTAATTTAGGGCCATTCTTATTTCATAGTCGGTTATGTCCGGTATTTCTTCTGAGCCGGTGTTAATTATTGTTCGTTGAGTACGTCGTTGTTGTGGTTGGGTATTTACCGAGTATAGTTTAGTGTAGAATTTTTCAATGGCCTCGCTTATTTCCTTTCTGTCTCTGACGGTGACGTTTTTGTCATTTTTTATTTCTATGATTTTTGTTGTGCCGCTTGAGTTTTTTGCTTTGAGTACTTTCATGTTGCAATTATCTTGTATTATACTTTTTATTAGATTGTTATTATAGTTTCTATGATCGTTCCTGATTTCTTTCTTCACATTTTTGTTTAAACTTTTAAAACTGTCCGAAGTTCGATCTGTTCTGTTTCGTCTTTCTTGGAGTAGTTTAATTGTATTAGGTTGGAGTTTAGATGTTTTGGCTATTTTCGTGTTTGAGCATATTTTCTTAACCGATGTTGTTACAGTTACTTTTATTTTAGTGGCTAGTCCGTTTATATCCATTTGTTTCAGTGTCTCTATTGATTTTAGTCTTGTGCTTAGCTCTTTTTGGTATTCCGTTTGTTTTTGAAACAGGACATCGGTGGTCGGGTATCGTTCTCGTTTAATAAGTTTGCTTCGTTCTACTCTCGTCTGTATGTTAATGTTCGCTCTAACCAATCTATGGTCACTCCCGGTATAGAATTTGTTTAGTACTGTTAGGTCGGTGTATATGTTTTTGGTATTGGAGAGTATGTAGTCTATTTCGTTCTTAGTTTTCTTGTCTGGGCTGATCCATGTCCATGTACGTTGTTTAGATTTTTTAAAGAAAGTGTTGAGACAAAATAAATTTTCGTTGTTTAAGTAGTTGAACAACATCTCACCCCTTTCGTTCCTGTTTTCCAGCCCAAAGCGACCGATATATTATGTGTCGCCGTCTTCTTTTGTACCAATTTTTGCATTAAAATCTCCTGTGATTATTACGAGTTAACTATTATATAGTGTAAACTATTATATAGTTTATTCTAGTTTTTAAAAAATCCTCAAAAACTCAATGTTTTTAACAAAAAGGCAATAGACATGATAAATTTTCCTATTATCGTGACTGGCTCGTTTTCCGTACTTTATATGCACAGAAAAATATTTACCCTCATATTTCAAACTGCTAGTCTAGTCCCAGATCACGTCCGACCACTCATGTACCTTTTTCTACAAAAATGAAATATCCTTCTGATAAAAGTTTTATGTTGTAGGACGCTCACGAAATCATGACGAGGATGGATTTGTGTTTGCTGAGCAATAAAAATTATTGTAGGTTTAAGCGGAGTTGGAAAACATCAGAGTGAGCGGCGTATGATTTTTGTTGCGAGTAGGATGTGTCCGATGACTTCTGCGGAAAAGGCTTGCTTTACATACGTTTTATATAAAAACCCATTAAAAAAAAACAGTCGACTTCGATGGATTTTGACGTACTTAATTTTGTTAATAAGTTGAGCCACCAAAAACTGCCTATCCACATTTTGTTCCTATTGATAGCAAATCAAGAAAACGCTTGTACTCAATTTTCTTAAATTTTAATTTTCAAAGTGGTCTCCTTCATCTCTTAAATCTTAAATAGTAAGTGATGTCACGTGACAAAACATTTTAAAAGTTGTGATTATTGTCCGGAATGTGACGAGGTGCGTAAAATAATTGAGGGCTTGAGTGATGCAGGAGTTGGCTTGTGTAAGATCAAATGGGAGGTTAAGAAGAGTACAAGTAGGGAATTTAAAAGAGAGAATACATATATTAAAGCGAATGCAACATCAATACAGGAATGAGATAAGAAGATCTAAGAAAGAAAGGTGGACTGACCTGCTTTAAGATCTTGCAAGGAATATCTGGGGACAAGGCTTCAAGATTGTCTGTACCGAATTGAAGGGGAAAAAGACATTCTACCCCTTTCTGAGAAAGATAAACTCCGTTTATTCTTCTTCACGTGCCATCTTCGCTACGAAGGTTGGCTATCACCATGGCAATTTTGACCCTGGAGGCTGCCGCTCGGAACAATTGTATGAAAGTGCAAGCAAACCACTCCCTGAGGTTTCTCAACCATGACATTCTTCTCCTACCTATGCTGCGCCTACCTTCAATCTTTCCTTGCATAATTAGTTGTAACAGTTGATATTTATTCTCACGTGTAATATGTCCCAGGTATTGTAGTTTCCTCATTTTAACACTCAATACGACCTCCTTTTGTTTGTTCATCCTGTCTAATACAACTTGGTTAGTTATCTTATCCTTCCAGGAGATTTTTAACATTCTTCGGTACGTCCACATCTCAAATGTTTACTCCGGGAAGATTATTACGGGAAGTATTATATTAGGTTTATTACGGGAACTCTTTCCTCAGGTGGAGAATAGGCTTGAAAGGGTTATTGGTTTCGTAGATGCGGAACCTTTTACTGAGTTGGAACTTGGCGAGGCTGTTGGATGGATTGAAGATCCAAAAAGCACCTGGCATAGATGGAGTCATGCCAGAGACAGTAAGACTAGCCGTATTGAGGTACCTGCAGGTATTGCTGAGATTGCTTAACAAACTGCTTGAACAACAGCAGTTTCCAACAATGCTGAAAGAAGCTAAGGTTATCTTTATTCCGAAAGATAGAGGTGAAAAAGAAGAGGTGCGATTTTGGCCAATTTTCCTGCTTAGTTAGAAAGAATGCGCTGAGCGACCGCCAATATAGTTTTAGGGCCAAAAGGTCTACCATAGATTCGGTCACAGAACTAACCTCTTTAGTTATGCAGGATACAAAGAGATGGGCGGCTCTTATCCTACTTGACGTCAAGAATGCCTTTAATACGGCATCATGGGAAAAAATCATGTCTAGGTTAAGAGAATTGGGCGTTAGAGAGTACCTGATTAACGTAATTGAAAGATACTTTACTGACAGTTCCATAAGATAAAAAGATACCAACATCAGTTTGTCGCAAAGTTTTCCGCAGGGTTCAGTACTAGGCCCCATCCTATGAAATTGGGAGCCGGAAAAAATCCTCTCTTCGCTTTATAAGGACTAAGGTTCGGAGTACACATCCAAAAGACGGTAGAGAAGGCAAACCGAAATCTAGATGCGTTGATACAGCTGATGCCAAACATTAGAGGCCCAGGTAGCAACAAAAGAAAAGTGCTAAATGAAGTTTTTCATTCGGTGGTAACCCTACGCTGCCTTTGTGTGGTGTAGCGTACTAAACACTGAGAAATACGCGAAGCTGATGGAGACTTCGCAATGGCAAATTCTTTTGAATTTGTATGCATATAGGACAGTTTCAAATGAGGCTCTATATGTCATTGGAGAGATGATACCGGTCGTTTTGTTATGCAAAGAGTGAGCGAGGGTATATGCGAGAAGGATAGGTGTAAATATACTAAGAATGAGAGAAAAAGAACAATAGTAGGGTGGCAAAGAGAATAAGAGAATAATAGCGGAAAGGCAAGGCAAGGAGCTTATTCTTAATCTGAGACCGTGGTGGAAAGGTAAGTTCAGGAAACTAGACTAGTTCCTGGCGCAGTTTCTTACAGGACATGGTAGTTGTGACATCTTCACAAATAGAATAGGCAAATCTGCCTCTTCAGACTATTCTATTTGTAAGATACGGGACACTCCCTCCCACATTTTTAACTGCCAGAGATGGGCAAATGAGAAGGGGGATTTCAAGAGGCGAATGGGTTTCGGGCTGGATGAATGAAACATTTTAAACATAATGCTGAGATAAGAGAAAGAATAAAGAGAAGTACACTGTCTGATTTCTAGGGTGATGAAGAAAAAGGAGCAGGAGGACTGAGGAGGAGCTAGAGATCTGAAATTTATGGGTAGTATTATTTATTAGTTTATGGCCTAACATCTGAAACATTTTTTGATTAACAGTAATACGAGTATGTATGGTTATTTACAAATTTTTAGTTTTTTATTTTAATTGTTCATTGTGTGGCAAGATCATCTCTCTGGAACGAAGGAAGATTCCAGAGTTCTCGAAGGTTTTAGCCGGAACACGGTTAATCAGGCACTACCTTGGGATCTTCTGGCCTAGTATCCTACTCGGGCCGAAAGATGCGAAGGTGTTTTGTTCCGTGACGTAGATGTCCAAAAAAGATTTCCCCCACCGTTGCCTGTCAGAATTCAATGGATTTAATGGAAGTAAGAGCCTTCTTAGGCTCTTACTGGAATCTGGCAATACGTCAATTAAAAAAAAAGTAGTGTCCTTTATCTCTTAAATCCTAAATAGTAAGTGATGTCACGTGATAAAACATTTTAAAGGTAATATTATACGAGCCCTAACAACTAAGTATTCGGACAAACGAAAACTTATTAAAAACGTTAATCTTCAAAACTTTGCTTATTAAATCAAAGAACAAGACCAACAATACCTTAAACTTTAATAGTAATAACAAAATATTAAAATAATTAGAATAAACTAACTATCCCTAACCAAAAATTCGGAGCACTTAATTAATATTAATCACTTTTCGCATATACTGTATATATTAACAACTTTTTGGGTTAATGAGGCAACATAATTAAATAAATTAAAAAACAGTAGAACTTCTTCAGGGCCACCAGAAAATTACACTACAAAACTGTCCAATAAAACTAAAACTTCCTCGAACTTTCAAACTATTTACGACTACTTATGAATACTGTTGTGTAAAGGTCACTAAAAAGTCGCCTGGAACTTAAAGTTGATGCATTTTGAGAGTTAAATTTTACGAGAAAATTAAATAACAACTTCAGTTTAAGTACATTTTCTTGTTCCAGTTTAAAAGTTTTAAATTTGCCGTAAAATAATGAAAGTTTCTAGTGTCAAAAATGTTTTAAAACGTATTAAAACTGATATTATTGGTTCTACTACTGGTTTGAAATACATTTTTAATATATAACTCAATATTTTTTATTGAGAATAACCCGCATCAACCATAGAAGATTATTAGCGGTGGTACAATAGACTATAATATACAGAGTGGCATAAAAGTCTGAAAACGGCTAATAATCTCGTAAAATGCTAATCATAATTGTACAAAATTTGAAGTACACCTATTTTGGGAGACGGAGATTCCATATTTGATATTTACAATGTTGCCATATTTGCCATTTTTCTTATATTATTAGTAACTTTGGTTTTTCAAATACATTATCCTGTATATTCAGTCATTATTGGAATCTCCTATTCAGTACGAGTTCAACCATATGTAACATGTATGATTTTATGTAATCTGGAAGGTCATAAATACATAAAACCGAAGTCTGGCAACGCCTAAATTGTTTCAATAAATTTTTTAATAATAACTATTTTCAAATACATTAAAACGTAACAATTGATAGTTTAAAACATTTTTTAACATAGTAGTTACGTTATTAAGTGTTCAAAATGTTCTCAATTTGTGAGTTGACACCACCCTAATCGATGGTAGAAGGCGTCTACCACATTTCTCCATGATTGTCTAGAAATTATTCGAGAGTCATTGAAATAATTCATTGCCTTAGCTCTGCAAGACTTGCTGGTTAAGTTTTGTAAACTGAATTTTTCAAGTATCCCTAATAAAAATAATCTTTAGGATTGAAATCGGGTGAACGTGGAGGCCATTCAATTCTACCTTGTCTACCAATTTATCGTCCAGGAAATATCTCATCTAAATATCGCCGAACATTTACACCAACTATCTGACGTTAAATTTCTTTCGACAAAAAATGACCCAATTGAATAGGTAAGTACTATATCTGACCATACACTTAATTTTTGTGGTGTTTGAGTATAGTTTTCACGCATTCAGTCTTCAGTGTGAATTTACGTCACAACAGTACCTTAAATTGTGTCGATTTACACTTCCACATAGTGTAAAAGTTGCTTCATCAGAAAAACATATTCTTGTTAACGAAATTTTAATAATTTTCAATTTTATTTATTATTACCTCAGTAAACTCTAATCTACGACCAAAGTCATCTTCACTTATTCTTGCAATAAGTTAATTTTGTATGATTTAAATTTATTTTTACGTAATAAACGTAAGACTGAAGAATGACTTACATCATGTACTTGTGCAACCCTGCCTGGGGATGTATGTGGATCTTCAACAAAACGTTGCTTATACCTGAAGTTTTGTTGTCATACTTCTCCAGATTCCTCAAATCGCCTTACAGTTTTTTGTACCGTCGTCTTATGAATAGGAGAACGGTTTATAGAACGGCATTTTAGAGAAGCAATTTTAAATCGCAGAACTTTTTGAACCACAACTACTGTCAATTCTAGTTCATAATTTAAATGGTGAACAAATGTCAAAATCACAGCATTCTCCATTTAAATATTTAAATTTATTAAAATCTACATATTTTGCACTGTTTTATGTATTTAAGATCTTTCGGACTACATAAAATCAAGTGAACATATGGTTGAACTCGTATTGAATAGCTGAACTAGTGTGAAATTCACACTGAATGCGTACAAACCATACTCAAAGACCACAAAAATTTAAATGTATGGTCAGTTATAGTAGGTACTTATTTAATTGGGCCATTTTTTATCGAAAGAAATTTAACGTCAGATAGTTGGTGTAAATGTTCGGCGTTATTTAAATGAGATATTTTCCCGGACGATAAATTGGTAGACAAGGTAGAATTGAATGGCCTCCACGTTCACCCGATCTCAATCCTAAAGATTATTTTTATTAGAGATACTTGAAAAATTCAGTTTACAAAACTTAACCAGCAAGTCTTGCATAGCTAAGGCAATGAATTATCGATAAATCTCGAATAATTTCTAGACAATCATGGAGAAATGTGGTAGACGCATTCTACCATCGATTAGAGTGCTGTCAACTTACAAATGGAGCACATTTTAAACAGTTAATAACGTAACTATTATGTTAAAAAATATTCTAAACTACCAATTGTTACGTTTTAATGTATTTGAAAATAGTTAGTATTAAAAAATGTATTGAAACAATTTAGGCGTTGCCAGACTTCTGTTTTATAGTATTTAAGACCTTCCAGACTACATAAAATCATAAGTATTACATATGGTTGAACTCGTATTTAATAGGAGATTCCAATAACGACTGAATATACAGGGTGATGCATTTGAAAAACCAAAGTTACTAGTAATATAAACTGAAACTTCAGAAACTGAAAATCTGGAAACATTGCAAATACCAAATATGGAATCTCCGTATCCCAAAATAGACGTATCTCAAATTTTGTATAATTATGTCTAGTAATATACGAGATAATTAGCCGTTTCCAGACTTTTGGGCCACTCTGTATATTATAATGATTAATATAAAATATAAACTATAAAATTTTTACAAAATGGATTATAATTTAGAATTTTTCTTGAAATATCACTTATATTTGATTATATAATTTCGTTTTCTTTAAAACCCAATGATTTTGTCACAATCCGCACTGTCTAAAGCGCACTTTATATCATTTGGTAGTCCAGTAGCTTGTCTTTCCATTTGATATAATGGACTGTCTATAACAACGTGGCCTACAGTTATATTGGTGTCACAGGCGTAGCATATTCTATGAGGTTTCTTCCTTAATAGTCAGTCTGGTATGTCCTATTCGGATACTATGTAGTACAACCTGGTCCCTTCGCTTTACTAAAATTGGTATGTTCGCTGATAGATCTGGGTTTGCTTGCCGCAATTTATTATTTGGTAAGAGTTGCCGTCTTTGTAACCATAAGTTTTTTATGTACTCATTGATGCATTTTTTTATATCTGAGTGAGAAATTTGGTTAGTTCTATCATTGGATCTCCCCATTTTACAAGCTTCTTGGGCCATTTGATCAACTATCTCATTTCCTGGTATCCCCATATCTTAGATACTAAAACGCTAAGCTCTTTTTTTCGTCCACCACTTTACTCAAAAACCATATTAGATAATTAAAATATTTTTTCGGAATATTATTAGTGTTACGTATGAGATTGTCAAGATATACTTTTGGTACAAAAATTCACTTTCGGTTTTGAGATGACCGTAAGGTAAAATTTACTTTAAGTTTTAGACCCCACAATGTACTATCCCCCTATATATGGATCGAAAGGTCTCATCGAGATGAATCTAAATATGTACTTCGGTTGCGATCCGACACCGGAAGTGACCCGAAACGCGCATAAAACGTCAAGATAGAGCAAATCTGACAGCGGATTCGTGATCAGCATGCAAAATTACCTGCTAATATAATAAATTATTTGCGATGGCATCAACAGAGTACAAGGACAAAGTCTGAAGAAGGTTGGGAATGTGGCAATGGGTGGAATGCATAAAACGTAGTATCTGCTAATGCTTCAAGTAATTCTACATTTTTGTAGTACTTGCTACACTTACAAAGCATTTTGCTTTCCTCCGTAGTATTTACTACTATTTACAAGATACATAGAAGGATGTACTACGCTTTTGAAGTATTTGCTAGTTTAGTAGAATTTGCTTCAGTTTAGGTGAAGTTGGTAGATAACTTCGGCTTAGGTGTTTTTTTATTATGTTTGTTAAATGGCAGCATTTATGAATGTTCGTCGTAGAAAAATCTACAAAACAGGAAGAATATACAATGACGATATTTATCATAAAATATTCAGGTAATTATCATGAATCGTGCAGTTTTATTCATACAGTGCGTTGAAATAAGTGTAACCCCCATATTAACTCATTTATTTTTAGTATATAAGCAAAACACTCGAAGAGGTCGATTTTTAAAATAATCATAGTATATTATAGCATCAATGTTTTGAACTTTAAGCAATCTTTCTTCAGGTGACAGTCATAACTTTGATTTTTTAAATGGGAAAGTAGGAGAGTAGGGGGCGTTAAGACTTATTTTAGCTTACTGCATATGTATATATATATATATATATATATATATATATATATATATATATATTTAGGTATTAATATAAAATCTTTATAAAAAGTTTAAAAATCACATGAAAAACTAGTTCTTAATACGATTGGTGTGATGCGCACAAGGGCACTACGGCTGGCGTTACGTTTAGTAGTAGAACCCCCAGGTTAGTAGCAAGTACTTCGGTTGTGTAGTACGGTCTTTTCAACAAAGCACCTCCTTTTATGTAAAAGTAAATGCTACAAACCAGATACTATTTGCTGAAGCAATAGCATCTACTACTTTTTATGCATTCCACCCAATGTCTCGATCCCGCTCATTTGATGGTGTAAAAGTTTACATAACTCCCAGTGCCAAGCAAAAGTTTTCAAAAAATGGAGACATTGTAAACAGAAAACATTGTTTTTGACGAAATATTTAATATACTTTTTACTTGCATTATTATTGATGAATGTTATGTATATTCTTGCTTATATTGTTTGTATTGATCTCTTAATTTTTCTCGCGAAATAAAAATTTCATTTAAAAAACTCGATGTCGAGTTGGTCCGCTAGTGAGATTGTATTCACACAATATGTAGTTGTTTATGATTATTTAAGGTCTTTTTTAATCTGTTAGAAAATCTGATGATTTGGATATATTTTCTGAATTACCTGGATTGCACTTAAGGAATCTGTGAATATTTCTATCATGTCTTCAGGTCGATTAAGAGTTTATTGTACTGCCTTGGATATCGCAAAAAGTTCAGCAGAATATATTAAGTAGTCTTTAGGTAGTAAAAACTTGAGCACAGAATCCTCTATGACAATGGCGGATCCTACTATTTTCAATTCAGGGGTTGTTGGTGTGTCGGTATAAACTAGTTGGCAGGACGAATATTTATTTTTAATATTGTAGAAGTATTGGAAAAAAGATATGAAGGGTATTGTCCTTAGTACAAGTTGACAGATCTGTGTTACAATTTGGAATTTGTATAGTCCAAAGAGAGCTTAATTAAATTGGTATGCATAATACCCGAAAATATGAAGTTGCTAATTCTTTTGCTAAATGATGGTCGAAGATTAGGATTTTGATTATAATTAGAATGATAATGTGTGGAGAAAGCATAGAGGTAGGCTGGGTTGTTTGGATTAATTGATAGCTTGCTTGCGTATTGTAAACTAAGACGTAATCTTCTAATAGAAAGTGGATATTCATTTGCTTTGACATAAAGAATTTCAATTTAACTGGTTTTGTAGGTTCCTAGAGCTAGTCTTAGTACGGTACTTTGTACAATATCTAATTTTTTTAATGTTAAGTTCTTAGCTGAATTATACACAACTGATCCATAATCTAATTGACTGAGGATTAAGGATTTGTAAATATTTAGTGGCTGTGTAGTGTCTGCGCCCCAGTTATGATTTTCTAATACTTTAAGAATATATTTTTGTTCTATAAACATAATTTTTAAGTAATTTGATGTGTTTGTTCCAAGTAAATTTTGAATCAAAAATCATACCTAGAAATTTCAAAGTTCCTCAACGTTTTCTAAAACTTGATCATACAGTGTTAATTTTGGAGGATTTGCAACCCTTTATTGTTTTCGAGAAAAGCACATTACTTTGGTTTTAACTGTAGAAAATTTCAGTCCTGTTGTTTTTAGACCATTATTGTAGGGATTAATAAAGAGTTGAATAATGTTTGATGCCATATTAAGATTCTTATGAGAAATATAGATTACAAGGTCATCTAGATCCTTGGGGTATGTCATTTTCTTGTGTATAGTATTCTGAAAGTTCCTGATTTGATTTTACTCGGAAATTTCTGTTATTTAGAAAATTTTTACCGAATGCTAGAAAATTTGCCCCAATGCTGTAATTTAACAATAACCTTATATTTCCATATAGTATCATAAGCTTTAGTTATATCAAAGAAAACAGCCCCGAAATACATTGATGATAGCTATTCATGCAAAGTGGTCCAATTATCCAATTAATGAGACATTTACTTTAGTTTCTTCTCGTTAACTGTGAGCCAGAAATATGAAGTTTATATTGTTTTAATTCATTTTTATACCAGCTTACCTCTATTTGAATGTATTTAATTTTTTATAACTTCACTGTGCTGTATTTTAATTTTTAATGTAATTCTTAAAGAAAATAAAATAAAATTATACACACTTTCTTTACATAGAAATTGTTTTGTCAATATCTCTGATTTGTTTAATATTTTAAGTTGATTAAAATCTACATTTAAAAAAAAATAAATTTTGTGAGCACATCGCAAGCCATTTCGTGTAAAAAGTTCGTCATCGGTAAATTTTACGTAGCAACTAGTAGACCTAATTTAATTATGCCACTCTGTGTCCAACTTATCAAAACTAGAACCAAATTATTACAAAGTTTTGTCGAAAAAGTAATTTATCACTCAATCTGAGCGCCAACACTATTCCCCTAAAACTAAGAGAATGGCAGTGTTACACGAAACTTTTCCCATTTCGTTGCCATCTCACGACAGCCGTCATTCCAAATTAAAAAAAGGTGTTTGCAACATTTGGGGCCGAACCAGTGTGTTTCATATCTGACAAGATGTTTCGTGTAAATTCGAAACTTTTGATTCGGATGCGAAAATTGAAGAATAATGCCTCAGCATATAAATTAATGCAGTATACAGGGTACGGCACATAAACAGACAATTACTAAGCATAGAATTATAGAGTTCCGAAAATTTACGAACAGTGTATCTCATGTCCCAGTGGAAACCCAAGGCGGAAACCACAAGGAAGTCAAGTTTCATCTGTAGTTTCGAAGCTATTGAATCGCATTATTCATGACATCACTCATCACGTGTCTACCTACCATCAGACCTAAATATCGCCAAAATGTGGAAAATGTTTAATTATGCTAAAGAAAAATCTGAGAAGGTTACTCAGGAATTTTTCAAAAAAATATTTTGTTCAGATTTCAACATTGGATTCTCTTACCCTATCATGGATAAATGTAGTACTTGCCTAGAATTACACAACCTTATTCAAGTGGAAAAGACGGAGGAAGAAAAAAGGTGTATAAAAATGAAAATGAATTTACACAAAAACAGAACCTGCGAGAAATGCCACAAGGATGTTTTATTCTGAGTTTTGATTGTCAGAAGAACCTTGCTCTGCCAAAACTAACTAACGAGTAAGAGTAAGAAGACAAAGCAAAAAAATCATCCAACGAGGTTGTTTCCATTGTATTCAATGAGTTCAGATCAGCTGATCTCTCGCCATATGACTTCATTCGTTTGGTGTGTGATAGTTGTGCTGGACAAAATAAGAATATCAATATTTTAATTATGTGCTGAAAGTTTCTGGATATCTCTGCTTGAATTGGGTACCGTTAAACTGAAAACAAGAAGCAAAAAATTTTATGAAAACAGTGGCTCAACTTCATTTCAAAATTTTTACCTGCAGATGAATAGTTTTTCGAAAAACTAAATTGGGAGACATCGTTGTGAAAGGAGAAATGACTTACAATCTTGACACTGGTGCAGAGAGGAAAATTTCTAAGACCAACTGCACTATTGGACAGATCAATCCAATAATATATATAATACAGTGTCCACATTTAACCGATGACTCTTAACAATAAGTTTCAAAGACAAAATGGTCTATTCAATTGTAATACAAATAAATAGACCACTAGGTGTAAAAGGTATCGAAAATACATTTATTGTTTATTGTTAAATTAATCAAAAGCCTGAAAAATGAATAGAAAAGAAATATTAGTATATAACTTCTTACACCCCTTTTGTAGTTAATATTATTCTTAATTTTTAAATTTGGCTTGTAAACAACGTATCGTCAAGTGGTTTATTTAAAAAAAAACTCTAAATAACGATAGAAGCCCATCAAAATCTAGATAATAAAAATGACCAGGTGATTCTAAAAAAAATTAAGTTAAGGTTGGTAACTAAGGGATGAATATTTAGAAGGATGATTTTTTCTTCGCTATATTAAATGTATTACAAATGGAATAGACCAAGTTTTCTACCCTTTAAAAATAACTCTATTTTGTTAATAAATTATAGCCTGGATAATATTTAGTCTGGACATTAATTAACAAAAAAAAAAAATTAATTGATTTCTTATTATTTACAAACCGATTTTATTTGTTAATAATCTGGTTGAATAGACGATAGAAGACCATATCCAAAACTATAAAAAAATATACAGGTGCTTATTAAAAAAATTAAAGTTAGGGGGTTGTAACTAAGGGATGAATATTTAGGGGATGATTTTTACTTCGCTATATATAAGGGTATTACAAATGGATAGACCAGTTTTTCGACCCTTTAAAATATCTCTATTTGGTTAATAAATATACCTGGATAAATTAGTCTGGGACACTTAATTAACAAAAATAAAAATAAATTGATTTCTTGATTCATTTACGAACCGATGTTATTATTATCAATCGTTAATAGACATAGAACCATACCATAACTAAAAAAATTACAGGTCTAAAAAAATTAATTAGTTGTACAAAGAGAATATGTAGTATCATTTTTTTACACTAAAAAGTTTTTACAAGTAGAATCATCACTTGCCATTTAATCTCATTCGTTAAAAAAATCGGGAAATTATCTGACACCCTTATAATATATAATATAATAAATAGATATATATATTAGATATATATATTAACCGTTTATAGCTAGCCCCGGGTTCCCGTTCGCCAACATGCTAATCGCCACGTCTTCTTCATAGTTTTTGCTGACATGGCTTTTGAAATTATAATATATATAATATAGTATATATTTATATATATATATATATATATTATATATATATATATAGTTAATTAATTAAATCTAAATAAAGACAATCTGAGCAACAGGCATAAACCTATATTTAACTTTATTCCTTTGTGATCTTTTCTCTCAAGGGACTTCTTTTTTAATTAAAAATAGCGGATACGAAATTCACATAAAACGGTAGAATAAAGTTACAAAAGAGAAAACCTTGTATTTTTAAATCTCTTGGCCACTTTTTAAAACTGCATAGTGTTTTCATAATTACCTTTATCGTACAGTCACAAAACGGGAGTGTCCTTCCATAGCGATTTTTTTTTGTTCTACCTCGGAACAAAAGCACCAAATAGCTCCATCACTCTCTGCTCCCTTTCAGGGCCGTTATCAATGATTCCAACCGGATGAAATAAAAAGAACTTTTTTGTCCCGGGAAACAAACAATTTTTCGTTAAAAGCAAGTTGACAATATCACATGGGCGTAGATAGGTCGCATGCATTATATTCTCAATAACAATGAAAAGAATTTTTTGTGTTTTATTCATTGCAATTGTTTATATTTATGTTTTTTTGACACATCATTACTGATTCTGAATTGACACTTTTATTCAGTTATAGTCTACTTACCCAAAAAATCTTACAATGAAGTAGTTAACAAGGAAGAAATAAAAACAGATAAAACAGAAAAAATAATAAATAAACTAAAAGAGAAAGGCAGCTCGCTACGACAAAATAACAGAGAAAATGTTAGAAAATACGGGTGAAAAATGTAATGAAATCCTTAGAAAAGTGTGGAATAAAACTGGAAAATATAAACACCATTTTTAAAAAAGATGACAGAAGGGAATGCAGCAATTATAGAGGTATAATCCTTCTAGCATCCCTTCCGAAGTATATTAAAAGAATATTGAAAAAAGACTACAAAAAAAAGTAGATGAAGAACTGGTGCAGTCTTAGAGCGATATGCACAAGTGAAAAAACAGAAATACTGTCATAGGCGTAATCAGATTGGATATAACTTAGAACGCATAATAAGAGAACAGTTAAACGTACAACAAATCGATAAGGAAATTGAAGAGCCCAGTTATGACGCGTGTGGGCCACAGTCGGGTGGCAGCCGTATCCGACCCCAGTACACGGTAGGGTGCGGACCTCACATTGTTTAAAAAGCTTCGCTGCCTTTTGCAACGTGGAATAATTCGTCTACAGTCATGTTTGTCCCAGTCTCGAATATTTCGCAGCCATGACTTCCTCTTTCTACCTATTCCCTTTTTGCCATCGACTCTACCCTGCATGATGACCTGCAGAAGACTATATTTATTATTTCTTAGTATGTGTCCAAGGTATGCAGTCTATGCGTACTTTTATCGTTCTCAACAATTTTTTGACTCGACCCATTCTTCTCACACTTCCTCATTGGTGACCCTGGCAGTCCATGGGATTCTCAACATTCTCCGGTATATCCAAAGTTCAAAGGCTTCAATCTTTTTTAACTATTTGCGCTTTTAGTGTCCATGTTTCTACCCCGTACAATAATTGCGACCAGACGTAACATTCAACAAACCTCAGTCTCAGCGCAATATTCAGATTTTTTGTCACAGAACAATTGTTTGAATTTTAAGAACGCTGCCCTTGCCATTTCTATCGTACCCGATCTCTTGGTCTGGATCTAATTCTGTGTTGATGTAAGCTCCCAGATATTTATATTTTGTCACTCTCTCTATTTGCTGTCCCACCAAGAGTTAGTTGTTCATTAGTTATTGGACCCCTTGATACTATCCATAAAAGGTGGTCTTATCTGTGTATGATGTCAAGTCCCAATTTGGAAGGCATGCACGATTATGTAACAATAAAAACATCTGAAAACGTTTGGATTTCAAAACCTGCCAACAACATTATAGTTTAAATGTTATCGACGACAGCTGTTTCGGCTGATTGCCTTTCTCAAGTGATCTATTTTGGCTTGGGTTTACAAATTTATAGTCTCTAATGAAATAGGTTGAGGAGGGGAGAATGTTTGTCTCAAGTTGGTCATTCAGAATTATATCTGTGTTTTTTAATTTGTTGATTTCCATAGATTCTAACAAAGATAGCTTAAGGCCTTTATTTTGAATGTGAAGAATTTTAAATTTGTCATTAAAAGAATGATTATGATCTAGAAGGTGAAGTGCGTATGTCGAATCTGTTTTTCTATTCTTGAAAGCCTTTTATGTTCTGCTATTCGTTTATCAAAGTTTCTACCAGTTTGACCGATGTAAGTTTTTGGGCAGTCGCACATTGAAGTTTGTACACACCACTATTTAAGTGTTTTTTATTTTGGCTCTTGTTATTTTTAATATATTTGCCTAGGTTGTTATTTGTTCGGAAAGCTGGTGTTATTCCTTTCTTTTTTATGTGTTTGGCAATTTTTGTTGTTATTTTGCCTGTATATGTAATCGAGCAGAAGGTACTGGGTTTTTTCTCTGGTGGTGGAAATACTAATTTCAGGGCTTTCTTGTGTAGTTTTTGATTTAACATTTTATTAATTGTTTGTTCGTTGTATCCGTTGTTTACTGCTATTTGTTTAATTATATTTAATTCTGTCTCAAAGTTGTATTTTGACATCGGAATTTCTGTTAATCTATGTAACATACTATGATAAGCTGCCAGTTTATGTTGTGTTGGATGGGATGACGAATTGTGTATAGTCGTGTCAGTATGGGTAGGTTTATGAAATATGGAGAAGTCATGTTTGTTTTGAAGTCTGCTAATTTTTAAATCTAAAAAATTTATGGATTGATTTTGTTCTGTTTCTATTGTAAATTCAATATGACTATGAAGTGAATTAATATATGATAAAAATTGGTCGAGTTGCCTGTTAGTTCCTGTGAAACATACCAGTACGTCGTCTACGTATCTCCACCAATATAAAAACTGTTGAATACGGGATGTTTTGAAATCTTTGTCTCTAGATGATCCATAAAAATATCTGATAACAATGGGCTTAGAGGATTACCCATTATAAGTCCTGCACTGTTATTTGTATATATTTTATTATTAAATTCAAAGTAGTCCTGGTTTATGCAAACTTCAAGAAGATGTAAAATTTCAGATGTAATTATTGGATTTGTACTATTTTGGTCTAAAAGGTTTTTTACTAGAATAAAAGTTTCTGTAGGAGGGATACTAGAAAAAGATTTTTTACGTCTAAATGAAATTAATCTGGAAGTTGTTAGGTAATTGAAAATGTTGTATTTTATTAACTAGTTCTATTGTATTTTTTATGGTAAATTTAGGTGAAAATTTAGTGTGGTCTAATAATAATCCCTACAGTTTTTTTGAAATTTTATATGACGGAGCTGTATAAAAGAAACTACAGGTCTTATTAAAAATACAATAGAAACTAGTTTAATAAATACAACATTTTCAATTACCTAACAATTCCAGATTAATTTCATTGTGACGTAAAAAATCTTTTTCCTAGTATCCCTCCTACAGAAACTTTATTCTAGTAAAAAACCTTTTAGACCAAAATAGTACAAATCCAATAATTACATCTGAAATGTTACATCTTCTTGAAGTTTGCATAAACCAGGACTACTTTGAATTTAATAATAAAATATATACAAATAACAGTGCAGGACTTATAATGGTAATCCTCTAAGCCATTGTTATCAGATATTTTTATGGATCATCTAGAGACAAAGATTTCAAAACATCCCGTATTCAAACAGTTTTTATATTGGTGGAGTACGTAGACGACGTACTGGTATGTTTCACAGGAACTAACAGGCAACTCGACCAATTTTTATCATATATTAATTCAGTTCATAGTCATATTGAATTTACAATAGAAACAGAACAAAATCAATCCATAAATTTTTTAGATTTAAAATTAGCAGACTTCAAAACAAACATGACTTCTCCATATTTCATAAACCTACCCATACTGACACGACTATACACAATTCGTCATCCCATCCAACACAACATAAACTGGCAGCTTATCATAGTATGTTACATAGATTAACAGAAATTCCGATGTCAAAAGACAACTTTGAGACAGAATTAAATATAATTAAACAAATAGCAGTAAACAACGGATACAACGAACAAACAATTAATAAAATGTTAAATCAAAAACTACACAAGAAAGCCCTGAAATTAGTATTTCCACCACCAAGAAAAAACCCAGTACCTTCTGCTCGATTACATATACAGGCAAAATAACAACAAAAATTGCCAAACACATAAAAAGAAAGGAATAACACCAGCTTTCCGAACAAATAACAACCTAGCAAATATATAAAAATAACAAGAGCCAAAATAAAAAACACTTAAATAGTGGTGTATACAAACTCCAATGTGGCGACTGCCCAAAAACTTACATCGGTCAAACTGGTAGAAACTTTGATAAACGAATAGCAGAACATAAAAGGGCTTTCAAGAATAGAAAAAACAGATTCGACATACGCACTTCACCTTCTAGATCATAATCATTCTTTTAATGACAAATTTAAAATTCTTCACATTCAAAATAAAGGCCTTAAGCTATCTTTGTTAGAATCTATGGAAATCAACAAATTAAAAACACAGATATAATTCTGAATGACCAACTTGAGACAAACAGATTCTCCCCTCCTCAACCTATTTCATTAGATACTATAAATTTGTAAACCCAAGCCAAAATAGATCACTTGAAAGGCAATCAGCCGAAACAGCTGTAGTGATAATATTTAAAATAAATTTTGTGGAAGTTTGAAAACAAAGTTTTCAGTGTTTTATTGTTACATAAAAGAATTTTCCATCAAGTAACGGTCGAATCCATCAATTTTCAAGCATTCACTATTTATTGCATCTAGTAAAGTTTGTAGATCTTCTATACTGTCAGCCATAATTACCGTGTCATCTGCATAATCTCATGGTGTTTACGATTTCTGCACCAATTCTTATTCCCTCTTTTCTTCCATAAGGCTTTTCTGAATATGACCTGTGAGTACACGTTGAAAAGCGTCGGAGACAAGACGCATCCGCCTAACAGTACAATGAAGACGTGAGGCGATTACCGACATCCTGGATAAAAGGAGAATTACCAAAGAGTAAGTCAACAACAAAGCAAAGGACAAGAAATAAAGGAGGTTTATCTACGGAAACTGTAAAGAGAAAAAAGTTTACACCAAACACCTTAAATAAGATAGATAGGAAGATTTAATGCTTTAGATTAGGGATTCTTAAAGTCATCTGTATCGGCCCCAGGGGTCGATGAAAACCTGCAAATGATCTACGTAGGCGAAAACAATTAGGGGTCTATAAAAGGAATAGGAGGTTAACAGCAAGAAATTTCAGTCATCAATCATTGTCGTACAAGCAAATGCCCTTGTGGCTTTTATGCAATGAAGTTTTTAGTAACGACGCTATGAAGCCATCTAAGCTAGAAGCTCATCTGAGAATATGTAAGACAGATAAGACAGATTTAAAATATTTTAAAAACTGAGGCTCACGCTGGACAAATTCTTCACTTTGACGTTACAAAGAAACTATGATGGTTTGCGAGTGGAAAACCGCATATTATGGGAAAATAGTTTTTCCAGTCATTGAAATGGATTTAAAAACTTTTCTACACAAACCTGCATCTGATAGTAGGAAGCAAATATCCCACCTCCTTATACTAAATAGTAACCAAATCTGTCATACAGATTTCTCCTTATATTTTGAAGTAGGGCTGGTGTAATGCTTGCAGAGAAATGAAGTATGTTTGCCCTTAATTCGACTAGGTTTGTGGCCACTGAAAACATTAGATCTACATACTATCAGGAAATGAAAAATGTGAAACAATTAATGGGCACTGGAGTTAGCGCAGATGCTGTTTACAAACTTAAGATTAAGTGGTACAACACTTTACATGCGGTTGTATGTGCCCCTGTTCAAGGTGATGACGAATTTGATTGTTTTGGAAAAAATATAGCTTCATAATTGCGACAGATGCTGCTGATAAATTCTCTTAGAGTACAAACAAAGATACAGGCTTTATTAGCAGAAGAACGTATTTCGTTGATGCAAGAAACCAATATGTAAGAAGATTTATGAAATTTCCTGCGACCTTCCATACTTCCAGTAAAGTATCAGTCAATACCTATAATTACAATAGTAATCGCTTAAGAGCCTCAAATTCGAATGAGACAAATAGTAGATTTACTAGAGATACACTCTTAAAAGCTGTTCGTTCCATAGATTCAGTTGAGGAATTTGACGTTTAGGAGTTTTATAATTTGTAATGTAATGAATTGTATTTCAAACCCAAACTAAATACATACATAAGTACAACATGTTTAGAAGTTATTTAAGACCTACCAGATTATAACTTTTAAGAGCAACTTTTATTTCCTTACAAACTTCTGGAATAAACTCACACATTGCTGGAACGTGGAATTCTATACAGAAATTCCAACGATCCATAACTGTCTCCAGTAGCAATAAATCTTAATGTAACTTACAGCTTTGTCCTGGCAGGAATTGCATTTCTCATGTGGGTATTTGTTCGTTGAATGTCATTTGAAACTTTTAAAAGTAACTTTATTAAATTTATCTACTCCCATTCGAAGATGATTCCTATAAGCATAAACATTTTCAGTACTCAGTTCCTGCAGAAAGGTGCACCCATATATGGACGACGTGCGATCCGATTTCTGACATACACTTTATTCTTTTACCATTTCACTTCTGTTTCACGCAATGTACCTTCCAATATGTCCACTGTTTCGTTAATTAAAATCGTTGTCAGGTTGTTTATAGAACGAATTTGTAGCCTGACTACTCAGTTCTTGCTAGTAGAACGCATGCTTTTCAGTCAGCAAAATACACTGGTATGTGCAAATGAGTTTATCTTGTGCAACGGAAGATGGGGCATGTTTAATGTTTGTGTTTTTATTGTTCAATTTGTTCACTAGCTTCCATATTTGAGTTGATCGGCATATGAAGTTAAGTATGGCTATATGCCTCGAAATCGTGTTAAAATGATCTCAAAACCAATCTATTTTACCACTCTAGACATCTAGACAGATATATTACATCCTAATTCAAATAAATGAAGCACTACACGTTCTCTTCTTGTAGTCATTTAAAGTATTATATAGATTTATAGTACGTACCCACGTCACTGCAATATTTCAAAAATTATATTGTGGAAATTTCGCCACATAAAGATTATACATAGTACATAAAAAGGTTGACTTATATTCAGAAATCTCCAAAGAGCGAACAGAATAATAAAGAAAGAATATCAGATAGAAGCTAATTTGAAATTCAAATTTGAAAGTGGCTTAAATACCATGTCTCTGAATTCGAAATTAAAAATAGAGCCATTAGTCCTTTTTGCCTATAAATAAGGGAGCTTGTTGGGAAATCGAGCTATTTAAATAATGAACATTTGGATTGAGCGCTTCATGTTAGCCATTTGTTATTACACGGAAATATGAGAATTAAAATAATAAAACAATTAATATAAAAAGAAGCTGTTAACTGTACAATAAAAATACTGTCCCATTAAGCGAAAAGGGGTGACTTAGTAATTGTACTTGATAAACTGTGAGCACATTTATCTATCGTATCTAGTAGTATACTCAGAAAACAGTATTCTTTTTGTTTATTTCTTTATTAGGTGTAAAATAAACATATTGTGTGATTTACTAAAGATTTGGAGCTTAGTTGGTTATTTTCAGAGACATGTAAGAGAGAGTCACCTAGAAAGTATGCCAGATAATCGAGCTGTAAAAGTAGTCCAGAGATGGAAGCCCCAAGGAAACATAACAAGAGAATGCCCCGTAAAAGATGGTTAGACGACGTAGAGAGGGATCTTAAAACCATGAACATCAGGCAGTGGCCAAGGAACGTATCCGATAGGGCAGAACGGAAGAACATTGTTAAGCAGGTCAAGATTTACAAAGGGTTGTAGCGCCATTAGAAGAAGAAGATGTAAGAGACGGAATATGACATGCGGGGAAGTAGATGTGTTCACTTTCGCCATATTGGATATTACTTGTTGTGAAAGTGTTAATTTAAAGTAGTGGTGAATTCTTCTTCTTTATGTGCCGTCTTCTACCGAAGGTTGGCGACCATCATACGATAGGTTTCTCTGTTTTGTGCCGCATGAATTATGTTCGCAGCTTCTGGTATTTGAAACCATTCTCTCAAGTTTCTCAGCCAGGACTTCTTCTTTCTGCCCAAACCTCTTCTACCTTCAATCTTGCCTTCCACGATAAGCTGTAGCAGACTGTACTTATCATCACGGAACACATGGCCCAGGTATGACGCTTTCCTCCTTTTAACAGTTGTTAACAATTCCACCTCTTTACCCATTCGTCTTAATACCTCTGTGTTGGTCACTCTGTCTGTCCAAGGTATTCTCAGTATGCGTCGATACAGCCACATTTCTAGAGCAGCTAACTTCTTTATAGTTGCTGCTGTTAACGTCCACCCTTCTACGCCGTAAAGTAGTGTAGAGAGTACGTAGCATTTCGTGGCGCGCCTTCTTCTTCTTCGGGTTCCTTCTCCTAGCGGAGGTTGAAATCATCATCGCTATTTTAACTTTGTTGGCCGCATTTCTGAATAATTCTAATGAGCTGCAGCCGAACCACTCTCTCAAATTTCTTAGCCAGGACATTTTGCGTCGTCCAGGGTTTCTCTTCCCTTGTATCTTCCCTTGCATAATCAACCTCAGTAATACGTACTTTCACCCCTCATTAAATGTCCCAGATATTGAATCTTTCTAATTTTAACAGTTTTTATGACTTCACATTCTTTATTCATTCTTTGTAACACCTCTATATTAGTTACTTTTTCAATCCACGATATTTTATGCATTCTCCTGTAGCACCACATCTCAAAGGAGTTTAATTTTTTGATTTCAGACTGCTTTATTGTCCACGCTTCCATGCCATATAGTAAAGTAGAGAAGACGTAACAACGTAGCATTCTTGTGCGAATCTCTAGATTAAGGTTACGGTTGCAAAGTAATTTCTTCAATTTTATGAACGTGTTTCTTGCCATTTCTATTCTAGATCTGATCTCCTTTACTTGATCTCCATCTTCGGTTAGCCACGTTCCTAGATATTTATATGTTTTTACTCTTTCTATCGTTGTATTATTGATGATCAGGTTATTTACATTTTGTGGTTTTTTTGAGAATATCATTGATTTCGTTTTCTTGAGATTCATTTGCAGTCCGTAACTTTCACATGCATTGTATACATGTTGTATTATGTACTGTAGATCTTCCATGTCACTTGCAAATATGACAGTATCGTCGGCATATCTAATATTATTAATGCTATTTCCGTTGACATAAATACCTTCCACGATATCCAATAAAGCCTCTTGAAAAATCACTTCACTGTAGACGTTGAATAAGAGTGGTGAAAGGATACACCCTTGTCGAACTCCTCTAAGTATACTTACTTCCTCTGTCAGTTCTCCTTCGACTCTTACTCTTGCTTTCTGGTTTTGATACAGATTCGATATAATTTGTAGATCTCTACTATCAATGTTTTTAGTCTTAAGAATACTTAAAAGCTTCTCATGTTGAACTCTATCAAAAGCTTTCTTGAAATCTATAAAGCAAGCATATATGTCCTGATTCATATCCAGGCATCGTTGTGTCAGAACATGGACTCCAAATAATGCTTCTCTAGTTCCTAGACCCTTCGGATGTGGCGCGTCATCGGAGGTTAATGCTTAGGTTGCGGTTGCTTCAGAGCTTTCTCATTTTGATGAATTTGGATCTTGCTATTTCAATTCGGATCTTAATCTCTACTTCTGGGTCCCACTTGTCATTTACTGTATATCCCAGATATTTAAATCGGTGTACTCTTTCAATACGTTCGTCTTCAATATGCAGGTCGATATGTTGAAATTTTTTTTTTACTGATCGCCATAAATTTAGTTTTCTTTCTATTGATCTTCAGTCCAAATCGGCTGCCAGTTGTATTAACTCTATGTAGCATCATCTGTAAATCTTCGATGTTATCGGCCAGTATAATAGTATCATCTGCATATCGAAAATTACTTATTGGTAGCGCCATTAATCTTGATGCCCTCATTGTACTCTTCTAGTGCCTCTAGAAATATTTGTTCCGTGTATAGGTTGAAAAGCAGTGGCGAAAGAATACAGCCCTGTCTTACCCCTCTAGAAATGGTTATGTTTTCACTCACCATATGTCCATTCTTCATGTGGGCTGTTTGATTCCAATATAGATTTTTTATAATCTGGATGTCCTTAGTGTCAAGTCCTGAAAGACGTAGTAGTTCTATGAGTTTGTCATGTTTGATAGTATCAAATGCTTTCTCATAGTCGATAAAACAGACGTAAACATCTTTCTGTAAATGGAAAATTTTAATTTATATATATTTTAAAATTTTTTGTGTGATTTTTTTTATATTAGTTCAAAGTGACTTTACCATGGCTTCGTTGGTATTAAGATTTTGTGCAAGTATTTTGTGAGATTTTTGCAAGGTTACTATGCACCTGTAAGTAGGGCGGTAATGCTTCTGTTTTAGTGATGCTGCGTGTGTAAAAAGAATAGGTAATTTTTAACTTAGTTTATGTGGTTGTAGATTTCCTAAATATGTTAAAAAACCTGGATATATATAGTTCAGCTCAACAGGCCTCAAAGGTCCAAGGCTTCAACGGTTTTCTTCCATTTGTTCCTATCTTGTGCTAAGTTTTTTCAATCTTGTACCTGCAGCGATTTCAGATCTTCTTTTGCCGACTCCAGCCATTTTCTTCGAGGGCGGCCTCTTTTTCTTTTTGTACCAGCCTCCGTGTTTATTAATTCATTTGGAACTCTTCCTTCCTTCATTCTTGCTATATGTCCGAGCCATCTTAATCTTTGAATTTTAGCGAGTCTTGTTATTTTTGGTTGCCCATATATTTGCATTATTTCTTCATTCGTTCTTCTTCGCCAAATGTTCCCCTCTTTTACACCTCCGTACAAAACCAAGAGGTTGATAAGAACATAAAGCAAAGAATAAGAAATGCCAAAGAATCATGCATTACAGAACAATGTGTAGAAATGGAAAACTATGAAAGAAAGTATGACACGTTCAATATACATAAAAAAGTAAGAGAAATTACAGGAACCCAAAGAAGACGTCAAATAAGTTTGCTTAAGAACAAAGATGAAAAGATTATTATAGATTTAACAAAGAAAATTAATAGATGGAGTGAATACATAAGAGAATTATTTGAGGACAACAGAAATAACATTGTTCTGATATATGGCGAAACGGGACTTGAAATTCTAAAATGTGAAGTAGAAATGGCACTTAAAAATTCCAAAACTGGGAAGGCAAATGGACCGGATGAGGTTCATACCGAATTGCTAAAGCTCTTGAATGATGAATCAATAGGTATAATATTGCATTTAATACAATATACAATACTGGTATTATACCTCAAGAGTGGCTGTTGTCTACATTCGTTACACTGCCAAAGAAATCTAATGCTAAAGAATGTTCAGAACATCGAATAATATCTTTAATGAGACACCTACTAAAGATATTTCTAAAAATCATCCACAACCGAGTTTATCAAAAGTTGGAGTCAGATATTAGTAATACACACATGGGGTTCAGAAAAGGCTTGGTGCTCGAGAAGCTCTCTTCGGTTTGAATGTTCTCACACAAAGATGCCTAGACGTTAATCAGGAGGTACATACGTGTTTTATCGATTTTGAAAAAGCGTTTGACAGAGTACGCCATGATTAGCTTAGAGAGATTCTTGAAAGGAAGGACATAGATAATAAAGATCTGCGAATAATTCTCAATCTATATTGGAATCAGAAAGCTAACATCAAAATAGAAACTGAAACATCACAAGTAATAGAAATACGTAGAGAAGTACGACAGGGTTGCATTTTGTCACCTCTGTTATTTAATGTATATAGTGAAAGCATCTGTCAGGAAGACCTTTTACAAGCAAACGGAGGAATCGTAATTAATGGAGAGATTGTAAATAATATTCGATACGCGGACGACACTGTACTAGTTGCAAGAACAGTAGAAGAATTACAAAGATTACTTACAGACATAAATATTGCTTGCAACAATTATAGTATAAATATCAATATTAAAAAAACCAAGTATATGGTCTTCAGTAAAAACATGACACAACCAGCGTATATTAGTATAAACGGCACTCAAGTTGAAAAAGTATCAAGTTACAAATACTTGGGAACTTTAATAAACGAAACTGGAGACCAAAACAGTGAAATAAAAAGACGTATCGAAATTGCCAGGGCCACCTTCATAAAGATGAGAAAATTCTTCTGCAACAGAAATATAAGCATCCCTCTACAATTACGAATGCTGAGAGGCTATGTATTTAACACGCTATTATACGGTGTAGAGGCCTGGACTCTCAAACAGAACAACATGAAAAATATTGAAAGTTTCGAGATGTGGTGCTACCGTCGAATGCTGCAGATTAGTTGGGTTGAAAGAATAACAAACTGTGAAGTAATACGAAGAAATAGGAAAAGACCCAGAGATTTTGTTAACGCTAAAGCGAAGAAAACTCGAATATTTTGGTCACCTGATGAGAGGACATAAATAACGTATTACTTCAAAATATAATGCAGGGAAAAATAGAAGGAAAACGGAATCCAGGCCGTAGAAGAATGTCATGGTTGCGGAATTTGAGAGAGTGGTTTGGCTGCACCACTAATGAACTCTTTAGGTCAGCCGTAAACAAGGTCAGAATAGCCTTGATGATTTCCAATCTCCGATAGGAGTGGCACAAAAAGAAGAAGAAGACACCTCCGTATATCCTTCTAAGAATTTTTCGTTCCCATCTATCTAATTTTACTTCCATATCTTTATTTATTGTCCAGATCTCGCTAGCATAGAGTACTGTAAGTCGGATAACTGTTTTGTATATATTTCCTATCGGATATGCTAAAACACCGAAAAAGTATTTTCAATCCTTTCGCATCGCTGGAGTTGATAATAAACACATTTTAAAGTTGGTTTATATATCACAGATGCATATATCCTTGGTATTTCTTTGATCAAGAACCGCTTTAGGATATTTTGTGCGTCAAATAAACAGAATATTTTCGTTTATGTTTTGTGTATACTAAGTGGGGCGAATGAAGTTTAAAGATAATTACATGACTGTCAGTGAGGCCGCTATCAAAGGCAGTTGTGTTCGGTGTTAGTCCGAATTTTTCTTCTGATTCGTTATGTTTTTTTTTTTTGTTTTTGGTCAATGTCATGAGAGAATGTGCTGTATAATAGCAGTGTGGAGTTTAAGTACATTTAATGAAGTAAGGTTTGAAATGTTTTTGAAGAGAGAAACGTGGCGGGGGTAGTCTGTAGGAACCGGCAAATTTGTTGTAAAAAAGTGAATTATACTCGAATGTATTGTGTCAATTTTTATAAGAGTAATCACTGTTTTGTCTTCGTTCCGTCTCTTACCTACGGGATTTGAAGATTGGCGTTTCAATTAACTTGTAAAAGATACTCACATGGTTCCATTGCGCTTGAGTGTTCCTAAAGCCAAGTTTTGAAGATAATCCAGTGCTCAGCTTCCACCCACCTTTTGTTTATCCCAGGTCATTCCAGACTATTTTCGCAATTGTTTGTGTTGCAGTGAATTTAAGACCAGTTGCAATCCCAGAACTTTTAAGGGGAAAAAATAATATCTAGTGAAATTCAGGTAATTTTTTTTTGAGCTTTTAAAGTAAAAGTAGACATTTTCCATTAATAATTGCTTTCAGAACAAGTTGAGAAATTGTAATAAGTAAAATTATAAATATTAGGGAGTGGCTGTCATATTAATTATCCTGATAAAGTGTTAAGGTTTAGAATTGACATATAATAATTAGCATTGTTTTTTTGACATTTGGTAAATATCGAACCTTAGACAGTTTCTTATCTAAGTCCTCATCATAATCATCACGTAGCGCTACAACCCTGGTGGGTCTTGGCTGACTGTACAACTTTTTTCCAATTTGTTCAGTCTTCCATCAACCTAGGGTCAAATGGAATGTTCATTTTCCGGAGATCTGCTTGGATGTTATCTCCTCCATCGCATTCTGGGACGTCCGAATGGTCTTTTGCCTGTGGGAATCTCCTTCCATTCCAATTTCACGAGTCTTTCGTTATGCAGTCTGTGCACGTGGCCTGCCATCTTAGCCCCTTGTCTAAGTACCGAACCATAAGTGTAGAATTTGTGTGTTTTGTTTTTAAAAAAAGGTTAACCTCTATATGTAGTTTCTTTTAAAAATATATTTTTTATTTGTACATAATTTCATTAACAATTGTAAGTTCTTATAGTATCTTCAACTTCTAGAGTTTGTAAAGTGATTGCAACATTGTAAGTCTGTTTTTGTTATTTTGTATTTTTTATTATTATTTATATTTGTAACTGTTTGTGGGGAGATAACAATAAATATTTAGTTTTTTTCCGAAACCAAATTATTTATTTCCTTTTTAAAAGTTTCTAACACCTTTTTGTACGTTTTTAGGAAAGAAAAGCTTACCTTTCCACCCAGTAGGAAGATTCTTGTAGGCAGCGTCCTTACTTAAAATAGCTTAAGAACCTTCTTGTATTGTCTTTGTCCAGGAGGTCCATGTAAGTACCCCTTTTGTTTCATTTTTGTAGTTTTCCTTTCAGTTTCCACGTCATTCACTTCTCAAGACCCAGCTCTCCAAAAAAACCCTGAGTAGCCGTTCGCAAACGTTTTGGTTTGTTTTGCTTACCCTATCTCTAGTTCCGTAATTTCTGTCCTCAATTTTCTACCCCTTATAGTAATATCCTATGTGGTAGTAAAAATAATCGTTACCATGTTATTTTGGCAGAAAATGTTATTAGCTGATACAAGTAATGCTGTTGAAAACTCTATTTTTAATGTAGATGATGACGATTGAATAACTTAATGTATGTGTTTTTTAACATTATCTTTTGTAACTTAGCATAAATACACCAATGCCATTAATTTAAATTTACCCGATATTAATCATAATAAATACATTTTTATTCCCAAAACATCCTAAATGCATCTCACGTCATTTTAATTTTAGCACATTCGACCTCTAGAATTTGTAAAACATTAGACCTCTTATTAAACTAAAGAAAACCTATGATTTTTAAGTTTTAGTATAAATAATTAACTTAAAAAATAACTTTATGTTCGTTATAAGAAATATAAACAAATAAATTTATTTTTAAATCAATAATTTTTTTAAAATACGATGAAATGCCAACGGCTCAAATATAAATACGAATATAAATACGAATACTACAATCTTATTAAAAGCGTCTTAACATAAAACGAAAAGAATTTCGCCTAAAACTAAAGTCGTTTCAGAACAATAATAATTTCAGCGAAAGTGTCACAGTAAAGCAATCAAATAACTTACCAAACTTTTGAAGCCCGGCAGAAACTGGCCCTGGCCTCGAGCCCATAAGACGGGGATCCCCGCGTGTTTGGCTGTTATCGAAACCGTAAAGGCCGCCGGGGAATGGCCAATAATCAAAATAGCCACGACGCGCTTCTCCTCCAACTTCTGGCACACCCCCTCAAGCAAAATAGCACTGAAACTACCATTTTCCGGTAGATCGATAACGATCGTCTCCAAACTAACGTTAAAACCAATTTTCCCGCTTCGACCCGCTAAATAATTCGAGGTTATGTTCATCAGAGTTTTGTTAAAAGCTCTGGAGAAGCCTTGTGCGCTTGGAGTAGCTGCTATAGCGAAATAAACGCGGCCGTTCAACGGGCGATGGTCCTCGCTACGGACTGAAGTTAGCAACAGGCAAAACTGTATAATTGCTATCTTTATTAGGTTATCCGGTAACAACATTTTGGGTTATTTGGGTAAGGGGGAAGGGGTTTTCATGGGTTTTTCTCGAGGAGGGTCATACTAGAAAAAGGGAGTTGCGACACAAAGAGTCGGTCATTATGGTATCTAGGTCGATGATGAGGATAAGTGATTTCGACATTTTAAAGGTTAGGAAAAGGGTTATTGCTTTGGTTACTAGAGCTAAGGCGAAAGAGTGGAAGAGAAAGGTTCACTTAAATTTTACTTTGTTGTAGATAGGCTGCTTCCTTTTGGGAACAGTCATTTTCTTTGCGAGGTACTATAGGTAGCGGACATCTGAAAAAAAACCAAGAATTATTTTTAGAATCACATACTATTTTTATTATGTTTATTGAAATATACAGTTTAATTGGTATTTACTGCCAAATATATCGAATAAATTTTAATTTCTTATTTGACATATCTAAAACTTGTAGTCGCTATACTGAGCATAAGCTTTCGGAACTGTTTTTAAACAACAGATCTCTATAAAACCGATGTGGTAGCACTTCGGACACTTAAAAAATTAAGTGGACCGGACATTAAATCATGGAGGAACAAAAACATGCGCTGTACTACAGCTATCATCTCAGGGACCACGTATTTGGAGTGGCATTTTCTTGTCAATCAGAGAATAAAACAATTCATAATAGGATTCAAAGTTAAAAGTCGTCAAATCTTGGGTAATTATTTTACTACAATACTAAAAACGCACACTTCCCACAGAAGATAAAACAGCGTTTTTGCAGCAAGATTTGTATGAAATATGAAAATAAATAAAAGAGAAATCGAGGAGGGAGTTCACTAACTTGACTAAAATTAACAATTTACTGTTTGTATTTTGAATACGATTTCCGAAGTGGAAATTGAATTAATTTAAAATGCCACATAAAAAATAGCTTCAGAACAATCGAATATTGTACTTCGATTTTTCGATATATCAAATGAAACATGTAGAGCAACAGCTTGTGCTACTTGATCTGGACTCATTTTAAATTATTTTTTGTTAATAAAAACACTTTTTTCTTGCAAAATCAGCAAACAATACTTCGAGAAGAATCACAACTAATTAAAAAAAACATTATCTTATAAGTCAATTTTCGATTTATCGAGAGCAACTTAACAAAACCGGTCTTTTCAGCTATGATAAACTTTTAAAAAACGAACGAAAAACGGCAACTTATATTCTGACAAATATATTTAATTATTGTGCAGGACAATTCAACAAAACTAAAACTAGAATGTTTTGAAATTTCAGATATTCGGTTTATTTTGCGGGCAGTGTACTTCGTGACCATTAGCTCTAGATATTCGAAGCAATTCGGTCTAATTAATTAGGTATATTAAATTATTCGACATTATTCAATATTGATATTTTAAGCGATACCTCATTAGTGTAAATGCTTGGTAGTTAATCATAATTGCATATATTTTGTGGTTATAATTATTTATACCGTCAATTTAATATATACATATACAATAAAAATCTGTATAAGTACAGTTTATTTGTAATACTAATTTTTGTAATCAATCAAAAGACTGATATGTTTTTTGTACACACTTATGACAAGTCAAAAAAGTATTTTTTGAAGTGTGTATATTTTTAATAATTCCTAGCTGAGCGCTTTCGGCTTTACAAAGTAATCATCGGAGCTATGGTCAATTTATAAATACCACTACAATGGAGAGATCTCATTTCCTTATATGTTGAAATATTGATTTTTTATTTAATTACTTAGTTGTTAAATTCTTTAAAAAAAAACATATAAAAAAATGGTACGTGTGTAAGAACCCGACCATTGTTTGCGTGAGGAGGTAGACAGAATAGAACTCTATTCTAGAACCAGTTCTATTCTGTCTACCTCCTCATAGCAAACAATGGTCGGGTTCTTACACCCGTACCATGACAAAAAAAAATTTCAATTTTTTAATGTGTCTGTGAAGTCCAGTGTCGGTTTTTTATATGTTTTTTTAAGGATTTTAACAACTAAGTAATTAAATAAAAAATCAATATTTCAACATATAAGGAAATGAGATCTCTCCATTGTAGTGGTATTTTAAATTGACCATAGCTCCGATGATGGCTTTGTATAGCCGAAAGCGCTCAGCTAGGAATTATTAAAAATATACACACTTCAAAAATACTTTTTTGCCTTTTCTTTTGACTAATTTTTGTAATACTAAAAACTAAAAATTATATTAAAGGAATTGTAGGGAAATAATATTAACCAACCTCCTAAATCTTAATTCAAAACCAACCATTGTTACTGCGATGTTATAATTTTCATATATTGTTGAACGGAATTAAGTCGTGGACTCTCACAGATGCTAACTGCAAGAAAATTGAGGCTTTTGAAATGTGGCTTTATCGTAGATTCCTAAAGATATCCTATACCAAACCATGTTACTAACCAGGACGTTTTAGTAAGAATGCAAAAAGGAAAGGAATTGTTAAACACAATAAAAACAGCCAAAATTGAATACCTCGTTCACATCATTAGGAACAGTGAAAGATATAGGTTATTACAATTAATTAGTTACTTAATTAGTTGGGGTAACATGGAAAAATGCCAATTAAAATTGAATTACTTCGACATTTAAAAAAAAACAGAAATTTTAAAAAATGGAAAATATTTAAAGGGCACGGGTATATTTATATCATCTGATTTAATAAAAAGTCATCAGGAAGATCTTAAAATCTTAAAAAAAAACACACACACTTAAAAATTGTAAGAGAAGAAGAACTAGGAAAAAGCTATTTACATTGTAACAAACTATTTATAGACCAACAAAGTTATACGCCCTAGAATTTGAAGAAAACCCAACGTTTCCGGAGGAAGAGGATATATTTGTCCTCCTCAATTGGACAGAAGACAGAAGAAAAAAGTGAAAACAAAATAAACAGAAAAATACCCAAGGCTCATGAAAAGAAGCCAACGCCAAAACAGTCATCTGTTTCTGATGTTACTGGACAATATCAATATAATAATGAAGGATCAAATCCTTCGTCTGAAGAAAAGAAAAAAATGAAACCCAGGTCAAACGAATAACATTAACAATATGTATACTATTACATCTATGTAATGTTAATCGTGCGGTAATAATTAGTGTGTGCTAGTTAAAAAAATGGATATCTATGTTAGAGACTACGAAGAAGAAAAAGCGGTAGTGATAATTGTAATAAGGGTTACTTAGTGACGATAAAAAATGACTTTAAAATAATTCATTGTAATGTTAGCAGTATAGGTAAGAATCTTGATAATCTTTGTTTATTTTTGATATTAACTCTAAATAAATAAAAACTCCTTGATATATTAGTTCTAACGGAGACATACATTCATGATGATATTGATAAAACCCCATTTTTGTTAAAAAATTACGGTTTATTATATAATTATGGTGATTTAAACAAAAAAGATGGAGTTATTAATTACAATAAATCCTCTATAAAGTATGAATATACTGTTGTATCATTGGGAAACATCAAGTTACTTGAAGTCAAGTTAAATTAAAACAAAACAAAAATCTGTTTGAGCGCTATCTATAAATCACCGACAGTAAACAGAAATGATTGCAAAGAATAATTTGCATCCATACCTCATAAGTAAAAAAAGAGTGTCTTTTTATATATTAGTTGGTGATATCAATATTAATTTGTTTGAAAATCTAGATCACACTGGAGAATACCAAAATATACTAGCTTCACAAAATTTCTTGTTTTATATAAATAAAACAACTAGACCTAGAAGTCAAACTTGTATAGACCATTTCTTTATAAATGACCTGCTAAATACACTTACATAACTTCACTGTGGATATTAACAATAAAACAAATACAAATGAAGCGGTAAAACTTTTCATCGACAACATTTTTTTTAATACACAAAAATACAAACATTTTAAAAAGAAATGATTTAAAAACCACTTTTAAAAAAATTGGATGACAGAAGGACTTTTAAAGTCTGTACATGAAAAACATAGATTGTACGATCAGTTAATCCTAGATCCCTCAGATAAGAAATTATACAAAACAACAAATTGAAAAAAATAAGACCTCTTCTTCATCACTTTGGAATGTGATTAATTCATTGTGCGGAAAAATAAAAGGAAATACAAAAATTGAATCGGTTAAAACCAAAACAGGAGAAAGAATAACTGATAGAAAAGAAATTGTAAATAAATTTAATACATAAAACAGTACATTAGGACAAAGGTATGCACAAAAAATACCCATTTGTAATGACCAGATTGAGGAAATAAATAGGATAGAAAGCAGCATGTACTTGTATCTCGTTGACCAAAAAGAAGTGGTAAATGCAATACAATTTTTGTTACACCAAAAATCTCTAGGCTGGTTTGAAATCAAGACAGAGACCATCAAACAAATTAAAGAAGAAATTATTACTCCTTTAAATTTTCTCATTAATGCATGTCTTCAGGATAGTTGTTTTCCAGAATTTCTGAAAATAGGCCAAATCAGACCTGTGTTTAAAAGAGGAAATAAAGAAGACATGAATATCGGATTGCCAATACGGTTTTAGAGAAAGAAAATCGACACAAGATGCTATGTGTAAACTATATATCTATCTAATTAGCCTTCTTCGGTCCATCTTTGGACATAGGCCTCCCCAATCCTTTTCCATTCTTCTCTGTCTGTCGCTACAGTCATCCATCTAGAGCCCACGTGCTTCTACCCAGAATGGACGGCTGATCACTCACTCACCAACCCGCCTGGCAAACGTGGTGTTTTAACTGCCATTACCCCCCCCCCACCCCTATTTCTATGATGGCGAATAATAAAATTTGTAAACTAATCAGAACATCACAAATATCAGAACATCACAAATATCAGAATCTTTTGAGTCTAATAGACGTAGTTTATGCATATTTGTCGATCTCTCTAAGGCGTATGACACGATATCTCACGAGATTTGTTGAAAAATCTTGAAGTATGGTCTGATTTAACATTATTAAAAAGTAACTTAACTGACAGGAAACAATTGGTAGAAATTGATGGTGTCAAAAGTGATCCTGAAGTAATTAATTATGGCGTACCGCAAGGGGCCGTTTTAGGCCCTCTACTTTTTACACTCTATGTTAATGACATGCTTAAACTAATAACTGTTGGAAACATAATTAGTTTTGCTGATGACACTGCAATTTTTTAAAAGGCCGATAATTGGGAAGACCTTAAAATTAGAACAACACTTCAAAATTGCAATAATAGCCTACCATTTATTTATTGTAGTTGAAGAAAAAGTTTTTAATAATTGTTAGATACGAAATCTCAAGAGATAATCAAATAAGTTAATAATTGGTGCAAACTAGAATTATAACCGCAATAAAATGTAGTACACAAATACATTTGCCAATCCGAGGCAGTAAAAGCTTGTAGTTATTGAACGAATATAGTCCAGTTAAGTCCTTAATCGGGCGATTTCTCTCGAGAAATGGGCTAGAAGGGATGAACAATCGGCAAGTTATTAACTAGTTAAGGGTTTGTTTTGACCTCAAATCTATTAAACAGGACAATTCAGTAATTTCTTACCACTTAAAATCACTTGGATAACTTTACCGTAAACTGGACGTGTCGCTTGAGAACACAGTAACTAAATAACACGATTATGGAATTGTTCACACACATACAAACCACTGCATATTCATGGCCAATTATTGTGGTGAAAAATATGTCTTGCTTTCCTTAATTTTCTTATTCGGTTAAAGAGGAAAGAAGAGACATTACTTGTGTTTTATCAATTTTGTCAAAACATTTAAGTCGGCAACTGCATCGTGTTTCTAATTCCCGGTCCAGACCAAACAGACAAAACAAAAACATTCATGTTTCGCGACAAAGTGGCGACAAATCGAAAAACATTTGTTGGGACATTTCTGAACAATTTTGTTTTATTTGCAAATTTGAAAACTTTTTTCAGGTCCCGTCTCAGGTCGGTAAAGATCAAAAAGTCTGTGTTTTGTCTGTGTATTTGACAACAAGTTGTCGGCCCAATGTGGACGCGTGTGCGTGCCAAAACAAGTTAAGCAGTAGGAGAAATAGAATGAACAATTTTTATCAAAATTAAGTGTATTTTTCTGTTACTTAGTCTCAACACAAATGTTCACTCAACTCCATCCAACTCCAACCCACAACATTTGTACTCAAATCCACCCAGCACTGACACACAACATTCATACTAAATCCTCCCAGCATTGACACACGTTCATACTCAACTCCTCCCAGCATTGACACACATTTATACTTAAATCCACCCAGCATTGAACATTTATAGTCAAATCCACCCAACACGCAACATTTATACTCAAATCCACCCAGTGCTGACCTACAAAATTATTACTTAAATCCACCAAACACCAACACACAACCTTTATTTTCACATCCACCTAGTATTAACACAGAGCTTTCTCAGTATGCAGATCAAGAAAACGAACGAAATTAATGATGAACTTTTTGAATATAAAAACAAGTAGACTCGTCATTATTTTGCATGTAGTATGTACCTATCGTCAACTTCTTTTGTATTAAACATTTAACCAATAAATATGGAGTTTATTTTAAGGGATATAAACAAAAAAATAGTAATGAAAAAAGTTTAACATACCTGTACATAACCACTAAGACTGTTAATTAAAGCTTTACATACTTCAGGTATTATTACAGATATTGATTGCTTTGATACTTTTGAAAGATACATTAGGCTGTGGTAGGAATCACCTGTTGCTAAAAATCTTAAAGTGATTGCTAACCTTTCTGTTACACTCATAGCATTTCTAAAGTTAGTATGTCTTTTTGCAACTGCAGGACCAACAAGGCATATTAGATTCTTAAAATCTTCGGTGGACATTCTTAAAAAATTTTTGAAGCTTGATCGAATTTCACCACTTAGTCCAATATCATCTGCTCGCAGCTGAACTAACAATTTGTCTATCGAACAACTTTCTCGCATTTTTAGGCTTGGTCTAATCCAAAAACGTTTGGGTTTTCTTTTAGCAACCTGGGATGATGATGAGAGCAAAAAAAAACTTGCGGCTAGCAATAAATCTTCAGCTTCATTTTTTTCTTGATTAAATCGCCACATGGTTAACCAACACTAATCACAACAACAACGTCACCAACTGAATTTGTTTTTATATTTTGTTGTTCTGGTGTGGACAGTTTGTCTCAATTTTGTTTTGTCTTTTGACGACAAATTTTGTCGCCGGTTTATCGTGTTTTTGTTTCAGAATTGTGTTTTCGTTTTGTCTGCTTGGTCTGGACCCGGCTTAACTGTTTTTTTCGGTATAACCTTTTTGACAGAATTAAGCTGCTCCTATTTACAAGCTTTTACAATTTCCTTAAGTTTCTTTGTCACCCACTTTACTTTCTTACTCGTTTTCTACCTCTCTTCTCTGTTAATGTTGTCCGATCCAAACGTCTTCGAACTCGTTTTTTTTTTTGTTTTTCCTTCTACTAGGTTGATGTAAGTAGCTCACACTTTCACCAGAATCTGGCTATCTGAATGCAGATAATTATACAGTAGGATGCAAATGTTTGAAATAAATTTATTATTTCAGAAAGAGACGACTTTTAAAAAAAATCTTAAAACACTTCAATTCCAAATTTTGAATGTCCATCAACTGCTATATAATTATTGTGTTGGACATTACGTCATCAGTGTCGGCGTAATGACGTAAACTACCATTTTTTTCAATACAAACCGAAGTAACGCGACAGCTCATTTGAAAGGTCTTCTTATCGCCTTTGGATAAAGATTCTAATATAATTATTTATTAGAATCTTTATTTCTACAGGGTTAACCCAAACTATTGTTTATTAATACAATTAAGATACAATAAATATTTATTTAAATACAATTAAATTACAATAAATGTTCAAATTAACAACTTTCGGCAATAATACAATGTGAAAGATGGGCAATAAATTTTTTCTCTCTCTGTTCTTTAAATATCTTCACATAAAAAGTCTAACGGAGTCAAATCTGGAGACCTTAGTGTCCATTTTATGGGCTCTCTTCTACATATTCAGCTACCTGGGAAAAACGTTATTAAGGTAATTTCGTACCTCAACGCCGTAGTGTGGAGGAGCCCCATCATGTTGGTAACACAAATCATTTCTATTTGGAAATAGCTAATTCAGCTGTGGCAACAGATAATTCTGAAGAAATTCTAGATAACGAGAAGCAGTTAAGTTTTTCTCAAAAAAATATTCTTTCTTTTTCTTCAGTGCCTTATCCGGTCCAGATGTTGGCGCTCATCAAGGCTATCATGATTTTGTTGACTGCCCTGCGAAACATCTCCGCTGAGGTCATCCCAAACCATTGTAGGAGATTTTTCAACCACGAGATACGACGGCGTCCCGGTCCTCTTCTGCCAAATACTTTACCCTGCATAACGAGTTGAAGAATTCGATATTTTTCTTCGTTCCACATTACGTGGCCGAGGTACTCAAGCTGACGTTGTTTAATTAAATTTAGAACTTCTTTTTCTTTTGTCATGCGCTGTAGGACCTCAACGTTGGTGACATGGTCCACATAAGATTTTTTTAGTATCCTTCTGTATATCCACATCTCGAAGGCTTCAATTCGTTTTTCAGTAGCTTGCGTCAGTGTCCAGGCTTCAACTCCATATAGTAATACTGGAAGAACGTAGCACCTCACTATCCGCATCTTGGTTCCCAAACTGAGATCACTGCAGCACAGCAAGGATCAACTTAATAAATGTAGACCGTGCCATTTCAATTCTGGATCTAATCTCTTGAGGGTAGTCCCATTGTGAGTTGAGAGTAGTTCCGAGGTAAGTGAAACTGTCGACTCTCTGGATCTCTTCGTTACCTACCATTAGTGCTCCGGGATCTAAATTTGTACGGCTGATAAACATGAATTTAGTTTTCTTAATATGAAGGTTCAGTCCGTATGTTACTCTCACAGTTCGCACTCGGTCTAGTAAGGCGTGCAGATCATTTAGGCTGGTTGCTAGTAACCACAGTGTCATCGGCGTAGCGGATATTATTAATGTATTCACCGTTCATTCGGATTCCCATCTCTAGGTTTGTGGGGGCTTCAGTAAAAATCTCCTCAGAGTATATATTGAAAAGAGTCGGCGATAGCACATATCCTAGCCCTTACTCCTCGCATCATCTTCACTTAGTCGGTCAGCTGGACTTCGACCTTGGCTTGAGCACGCTGGTTCCAGTATAAATTCATGATGATCCGAATGTCCTTCTCATCCAATCCTACTCTTTGTAGGGCGGTGACCATCTTCTGGTGCTGACAACGGTCAAATGCCTTGGCATAGTCAATAAAACAAATATAGACATCACAACTGACGTCGCGGCATCTCTGAAGTAGGACTTGTAAGGCTTGTCAAAAAAATATGGCCATACAATTTGATTTTTTATAACGCCGGCCCAAACATTTACCTTCTCGGGATATTGTGTCATATACTCTTCTATTCAATGTGTAATTTTACTTGCCCAGTATTGATATGTCTGGCGATTTACGGGACCGTTCAGCAAAAAAAGACGCCTCATCAGAAAAAAGTACTTGTAATAAAAATAAAAATAAATAATTTTTTTGGATAATATCTAAAAAATTATTTTAATCCAACATATACTTTTACATATATACCTAATTTAAAACTAATATCTTTCTATTTGCTAAAAAAAAACGTTTTTTTTTTAGCAAATAATACCCATGGATCGATTTTTTGCACCTAAGTGTATTTGAAAAATAACTTGGAATACTTACTACAATAATAAATTTCAGATTAAAATGTATTTTTTCCATAGGTAATGTTAAAGTGTTGCTATAACAACTGTTTTGAGTAGATAAAGTATCACTTTAAACCACAAGGGTAGACAAAGTGACACTTTAACAGCAAGAGTAAATAAAATGTTTTAACTTTTTTTATTCAATAAAATTTACAAATTCAAACACATTAATAATTAAAAACAACTGAAATTTTACAATTAACATTATTAGAAATATTTATTTTTGGAGCATGACATTTGTTGACAGAGTAATTCATATCCCTTCCCCATTCATATCACAAAATTGCGATTTTAGTGCTAAAAATTACAATTTTCTGTTGAAATTCTATTTTTCACCTGAACTTGAAATCTTACTATAGAAAAAAATGTTGTATTGCACACGACGATAAAATCGCATTATCTTCTCGAGCATAATTAGCTAAAAAAAGCTCTCGAAGATAAAGTACAATTTTGTCGTCTTGTACAATAAATAACTATTTTTCGATACCAGCAAAAAACACTATTTTGTTTTATTCGCAGTGGCGTTCCTTTGTGTATTTTAGTGCAGTGAATGAATATTTATTGTAATTCCATGTTACTTAACAAAGTTCGTAATTTTGGTGAACCCTGTAGAACTAAAATATTCAAGTGATTACATCGTTGCAAAGACAATAAGGAAACCTTTTAAATGAGCTGCCGGTGAGCTCGGTTTGTATTTAAAAAACGTTATTTATAAGACGTGATTAAGATTGTTTTAAAAGTGTTTTAAGATTTTTTTAAAAGTCGTCTGTTTTTAAAAGTATCTGGATTTATTCCATACATTTGCTTTATACTGTATAAGTTTAGAAATTAAAGATAAGGAGAACTAGCACTGTAAAAGTTCATTTTAAATTACTATAGAGCGATGTAAGTTATTGTGATGATCTCGTAAAACTATCTTTCGATTCCCTTATAAATTAAATAGTTTAATATAGACTTTTTATTGACATCCAATACAATTCTTTTTTAGTATAATATTTTTAAATTTAATATACCCGAACACCAGTTTAAATCCGCAAAAAGACATAACGAATAACGATCTAATTAGATTCACCTCTGGTTGACACAAACACTAGGAACTATGGACGCTTAATATCATTTCACAATATAAATTGTTAAGCAATATATCGATAATAATATTGTCTGTATAAAAGACGTTTTACACAGTTTTATTTCACAAAATACCTCTTGTTCCATCACCCTTCGCTGTTTCGCCATGCAAACTCATTCCGTCAACATTTGGCGCGAGAAAAGTGTTGCGGAAAATCTGCCAGATGGCGTTTTTGTTGCGCTCGGTGAAATTGAATTTTCTACTCTTCGCACAGAAATGTGATGTTTTAACAATTCCACCTCTACATTTTGTCGGAGTGTGTTAATAAAATTGTTCTTGCAACTGCTTGTACAATTTTGTTAAGAAAAAAACTACAATGTGTTTAGAAAATTGACTTTGGTTGTACTTTAGTTTCAGGGTTTGAAGCAAAATTTTAACGCATATTATATTATATACAGTTCGTTCGCTGTATCGTTGCACATGTATGTAATTATTCACGAAAAATTGTATATCCGAGACAAGAGTATGGTGAATGTTGACATTCACACAATCTAGCCGATTTAGAAGAAAATATAGCCTGTGTATCCTTAATGAAGTCATTTACATTACCAGTATGAAGAATAATATATATCTATCTAATTATCCTCAAACGCTCACTCTTGAGCATTAGGCCTCCCCCTGTTAATCTCCATTGGTCTCTATTTTGGGCGATCTGCATCCAGTCCTTTCCTCCCGTTCTCTTAAGATCGTCAGTCCATCTCATCTGTGGTCTTCCTCTTTTTCTTTTCTGTTCCCATGGTCTCCAGTGTAGAATTTGCTAAGAATAATATATCTACAGAAAAAATATATTTCAACACCTTCATGTTTTCAATTTGATTATGGTTGTATAATATGATGAATATAAATATATTACGGTTTTCCATCAGCTTTAATAGATTTTACACATAGGTTATTCTCATCTTGCCATAAGCGGCATATAAATCTATGGATCAAGTTTCATCTATGAAAACAAACTTGTACATTTCTTCATGTTTATAATTCTTATATAATCTTAAAGTTTCTGCTCTATTTGCAGCAATGTGAGATTGTTCCATCAGTACTCGCCTTGGATCATCTTTTGGCCATTTAAACACAATGTCTTTTAATACAATATTAAGTGACACATGGTAACCACTAAACACATCTTTTTCCTTCAATTGAATCCATAAATGGGTCAAAGTCACGTAAGTGACAAAAGGAAGAGTTGCAATTCTGACTATGCAGTCCCCAGACAAAGACGAGTATTAGTAATATTGTAGTGTTGACAATTCAATTTCTGAAAAATTTGCACTTGTGTCATTGTTTTCCCTAAGGTGCGATATATTAAAAATTTTAATTGTTTTTTATGTAATTCACCCGATAGTTTTGTATTTCTCAACAATAGGTGATATTAAATCTTCTTAACAATATTAACTTTGTTGTTGTAACTTTTTAAATGTATTTATTACCGTCATATATTTATGTTTATACTAGTAATAATCGATATGAGGTATGAATAAACACTTCCATAAAAAGAGTGTGTGTACTTGGTAACGCACGTAAGAAGTTATAGGTACTTCTATTATATGATTTCAACGAAATAAATATATTTTAAACAGTTTATTTGTATTATTTTTTAATATTAAACTAATTTTAATACTTACTATTTTTCCAAAAAAAGTCCTCAAAATAATACAAAAAAATAAAAAAATAAGTAGGACAACACGAGGTGTTCTACAGCTACGTGGTTCAATAGCGGTCACCCATCCAAATTATAACCGCGTTTGACACTTCTGCTATGTTACAGTAGAATAAAATTGATACAAATTGAATTATTTTGGCAGATTGTACAAATAATATTAAGAATACTTTTTAATCTTCTTTTCATTATATTTTTCTAATCCTATTCCCGACGAATACTAATCCAAAAACACAAAAATTATATTAAATAATATATTTACTAAATTTCACTTTATAAAATAAATAAATAAATAAAATAAATAAATAAAATAATCTAAAGAAGAACACCCCATAACTCATTAAGCAACTTAATTTCTATAGAAAAATGGGAAAATCACTATAAAAATTTACTCCAAGAGTCCAGATTGGAATATATGGGAGAAGAATACAGTATGGAGAGACAAACAAATAGTAACATTAATACTACCAGCAACGAGGTCCGTACTGCGCTAATTAAAATGAAAAACGGGCGATCTTCAGGACCTGGCAATATAGCTGTAGAGTTACTTAAAGCAGGAGGTCCACTCCTAATCGAACGAATAACTTTTCTAATGAATCAATGCTGCCAACAAATTAAAATACCATCTGAATGGAAAACAGCTCACCAAGTGTCCATCTTTAAAAAGGGTAATCGAAAAGATCCTAACTGCTACAGAGGATTGAGTGTCCTACCTACTTTCGGCAGATTGTTTGGAAAGATAATAAATAGAAAAATACAAGATGATGTAGGACATCTAATTAGCGAAGACCAAAGCGGATTTACGCCTGGTAGATCTTGCACTGATAACTTGTTTATACTCCAACAATTAATAGAAAAAAGAATAGCGGTTGGTAACGAAGTACATCTAGCCTTCATCGATCTAGAAAAAGCGTATGATACAGTACCAAGGCCTAAATTGTGGCAAGCTTTACAACAACTCGGCATTAGTCCACACCTTTTAGGAATAATCACAGAAGTATACAGGGATAACACCACTTACCTAAAAATCGGAAATAGACTATCAGAGCCGATAAAAGTAACTAAAGGACTGAGACAAGGATGCAGTATGTCACCTTTACTGTTTAATTTATATATGAGGCAGCCCTTCAAAATTGGAAAAACCACTGCCAGGGAATGGGAATCCCAATAGGAAATGACGTACTGTTCTCCCTGAACTTTGCGGATGACCAAGTCGTTCTAGCTCAAGATTCTTATGATCTAGAATTTATGATAAAGCGTCTATACAGAGAATATGTAAAATGGGGGTTAAAAGTCAGCATGAAGAAAACGGAATATCTAGTTATCAATTCAGATGCAAGGTTTGAAGTGTTGATAGACGAGGACGTGGAAATCACACAAGTGGAAAAATTTAAATATTTAGGTGCATTCATTGATAAGAACGGCTTGGGTGAAACCGAAATTAAACACCGAATTAATCAGGGACGTAAAATTGTAGGATGTTTGAACTCCTTATGGTGGGATCGCAACATTTCCAAAAGGAACAAAAAAAGAATAGGGCAAACGATGGTTGAATCAGTTTTTTGTTATGGCTCTGAAGTATGGACAATTAATGCAGACCTGAAAAGAAGATTGTTGGCAGTTGAAATGGATTATTTGAGAAGAAGTGCTAGAACATCAAGGCTGGAAAGGAAAACCAACGAATCTATAAGAAATCAGATGAATGCTACAGATACGGTCATAGACAGAATATTAAGAAGAGGTTTAAAATGGTTTGGACACCTGTTAAGAATGCCTGACGAACGTTGGCCCCAAAAACTTCAAAGATGGAAGCCCCCTGGTAGAATAAAAAGAGGTAGGAACTTTATAAAATAGCCAGGATAATAGCCATTTCGCAATTATTACATTGACAGTAGTAGGTATCAATGATAATTATCTACACATCAACGTACGTTTCATTTAGTATTGCACAGGAAAAGATAGAGTGAACATACTATGTCTAATTTCACTATAAGTTCCTATACAACATAACTGCTTGTGCTTATGGTATAGTACTTATTTACTATAAAAGTATAGCTACTACTATAATATCTGAAAAAATAACCTTTAACAACAGGTAAATATAGCTACCACTGGTACTTAAAAAGTTAATAGGTTTCTATTATTTAAAAAACAATATATTAATATACAGAAAAGGTTTTGTTTTAAATTTTAAAGTATCTGTGTAGTTGAAGACACACATTCTCTTATTTGCATTTGCTTCGCTTTGCATTAAATATAGTCCTTGAAGACAAATAATATAAATAAAACCAAGCACATCCATCTGATGTTGGAGTTTCTGACTTGTACATTCGCTAGATGTTTTTAAAATATACCTCGTCTTGTTTGTACATTTTCTATTTCCAGCATTTCTCTGATACATCAAAAACATTGTTAGTTCTTTGCGAGTAATGTTTATGCAATTTACTTATAGCTCTTCTAAATAGAACTCCTCATTTAATATTCCATCGGTTTGTATAGTCAGAATTGTGTTATATCTCAATTGCTTGATAAAATTATCTTGTGTCACTGAAACCATTATTTATTTATTTGATCATTTATATGAACGTTATTTTATAAATATTTAATTAAAATGCAAATTTCTTTGCTTTGAATCGAATAATACCATTATTGGTATTTTTAGTATTAAATACCACCTGAAATAACGTTTCATATAGGTACAAGTTAATTCGGTTTGTATAAACTTAAAGGTACATGAAGAATATTCTTGTTGTAATATATTTAAATTTATTTACATAATCACTTGTCTTTATTATTATATTATGATCGGATAGCCAAGCGGGCTGGGCGGCTGGCTTCTCATTCGCTTCAATGCGAGAGATGTCAGTTCAATTCCCAGCTCGGTGTACAGAAAACAAAAAGGCTAACGCAGCAGTTTAAAATTCTAAATGAATCTTGCGCTTAGTCTAGAATATGCTGGTATCTGATCGGCCTATGGTGGAGCAGTACGGCAAGAGATAAGGGCTTGTGGTTCGGTGATACTCCTCCATAGATCCCTACCGGAAGGGCGTGTGCCGCCTAAATACCGGATATATATATATATATATATATAATATATATATATATATATATATATATATATATATATATATATATATATATAAATATATATATATATATATATAGATATATTGTTATCATGTGTTGTTGTTGTATGAGCAATGAGTAAATTTGAATGATATAATGTAAGTATAGGGTTTTTATCGCGGTTCTCAAAGAATTAGTTTGTAAGTACTTTTTAAATTATCTTTATTATAAATATTATGAAACAAACCTATCTATCTAATATAAGCAATATCAATTTAAAACAATCTATCTAAAATTTGAAATTCTTACAATTATTAAATTATTAACAAAATTTGGTACCTTCTTTCACTGAACGCCTAGAAGTTTTTCCAAAATTAAAGTTATTATTACCACTCGATATTCTTCTTACTAAGCCTTGGTTATCCAACTATGTTAATATGTTCCTTCTTAATTCTCTCCACTCACCATATAAATATATATTTAACTCCTTGCAATTTCCATATACTTTATGTACTTTGAAATATACTGGATCTTGTGGTTGCATTATTGAATGCTTATTTCAATGAATTAACTTCAAAACTGTCACTATATTACTGTAGTAATAATTAATCTCTAACTGTATTTAACTTAATAATTCATTTAACTTAATCAATGCCTTCTTCTAGCATTGAATAATCTCTTCATAACCTCATAAATAACTGACTTAATAATCCTTAAATTGTTATAACTAACTCCTCAATAATAATCTTGTAACTGATTTAATATCTTCTAACTAACTCACTTAACTCAATTAATAATCTTCTTGTAACTAAATTCTTGAATTATAACTTTACTAACTGATACCTGATAACTGAACTGGTAACTGAACTTAAGTGAACTGAACTCATAACTGAATGACTAAACTCTAACCCATAACTAAACTGCTCTCTCTACTCTCTCTACTCTCTCTCTCTCTCTCTCTCTCGCCAAATTACATGGCTTTTTATATCCTTTCATTCTTTCCAGAATATTCTAGCAACAAATCATGTTCGAATCCTTCTATTTGTTCTATATGAACAATCTGGAATGATTTCCTGCCTGTGATATGTTATGTAAATAGTCCCATTGACATTTCTAGAGTTTTCTATCTATACTTTACTTGACTTTAGGCTCTCCAGATCAGAACTACACTATTATATGTAACTTAAACATTTATATGAACTATATTTTTACAATTTTACATCCACAATTATATTCTAAATTAACATTCCAAAAATAAATAACTTTTTGACTTTGACACTACAGTGTATGTTTGGTTGCAGAGCACATGGCTGAATTAAACATATTAAATATTAAATAAAATTAACAAAAAACTTCTTAAACTTAATTTTTATGCTAAATTCTTAAAAATACCCTCATATAATTATTTTTTTATAATATTATCCAGTATATAACTTACAAATTATGTCTCTAACCACTATTTAAATGAATCCACTAATCAACACTGTATATTTGGTTGTATATATTTCGAAGTTAATTTATTGTATTTCTGTTTTCATTATAATATATATATATATATAATATATATATATATATATATATATAATATATATATATATAATATAAAATTATATATTTCTTGGGTTTAGGTTCAATAAAGATATGTTACATGTGGAACTAGATTTTATTTTCCATTGCAATTAATCAACGTTTCGGCAGGAAACCCTTGCCTTTGTCAAGATTCTAAAATGTGTATATATATATAAGGACAAACAGATATTGTAAAATATGTATATATATATGACTTACCAAAACGTAAAACGTGACACAGACATTAACGAACTGACATATAAAAGTTGATATCTGATATCTCATTGTTTACTGTCATTAGTATATAATTATTTTTATATGGGCGTGTCGTTGATGTTTTTGAAAAAGGTAAGGTGGAGATATGTTATGACTTTAAGAGCTTTTTATGATGTTATATTGTTATTGTTTAAATCAGATTGAAATATATTTTATTTAGGTTTTGTGTATCTTTTTTGTCATTTATTGCGTTGGTGTTTCTTTTTATTTCTATTGATTCGTATATCTCCCTTTTCTTTTTGTTTTTTTCTGTTTTTAAAATTTTAATGTTTTCAAAGTCAAATTTATGCTTTTTCCCGCTTTCATGTTTTGTGGGCGCAGTGACGTTGTTCTTGTCGTATTTGTGAGAACGAATTCTGGATTGAAGCAGTTGACTGGTTTGAGCAATATAGATTTTTCAAAAACATCAACGACACGCCCATATAAAAATAATTATATACTAATGACAGTAAACAATGAGATATCAAATATCAACTTTTATATGTCAGTTCGTTAATGTCTGTGTCACTTTTTACGTTTTGGTAAGTCATATATATATATATATATATATATATATATATATATATATATATATATATATATATATACATATTTTACAATATCTGTTTGTCCTTATATATATACACATTTTAGAATCTTGACAAAGGCAAGGGTTTCCTGCCGAAACGTTGATTAATTGCAATGGAAAATAAAATCTAGTTCCACATGTAACATATCTATATTGAACCTAACCGAAGAAATATTAATTTTATATTAAATATAATACGGTTCAAGAAACTCAAAAACTACAATATAATATATATAAATATATATATATATATATATATATACATATATATATAATATATATATATTATATATATATATATATGTATATATATCCGGTATGTATAGTATGACAAATTTAGTCCCCAATTTTCCTGGAGAATGTTTGTTACCATAGTGTCATCCTAGGAATTCTAAGATATACTGTAGTTGTTACTTTTAATAGCTTATGAATCCAAAAAAGCTGAGTTTGAAATATATCGTCCACAATTACCCTCAATACATATGCAACACACAACACACAACACACAAGCTCAATACACCAACATCCATACTGATTTTTAATAGCTTATAAATCCAAAAAAGCTGACTTTGAAATATATAAAATATAAAAATATTCTTTGTTATGTCAGAAACCAGAAATAAGGTTATCGCTATAACAGTATTATCAAATAAAATAAAACCATTATGGTTTATTTTTTCTTCACTCGTTCTTTTTGACAAAAAAAACAACTTGCCATTTAAAATATTTTTATGAGTATGTGAAAACTGCCACTTTTTCACCAAATGAGCAGATATATAAAAAAAAGTTTATATTCACACTTAGGAAAGCTCCACCTGCTGAAATGTTAAAAGTGTTCAGCAAACATTTGCTCCAAAACTTCGGGAAGAAGATTAAGGCGCTTTTTAAAGGGTGATGAAATTCTACACTGTTAAAACAAAGCAAATGGTTTATATTCAAAAAATTAGGATGTACTTGTTTTTATTATATACACTTCTCCAAGAAATTAACGCACCACTTCAATAAATCAATTTTATTTGTAAACAGGCAAAGATTAAAAAATATAACTTCACCAGATTTATTCTACATTTTATTAGTAATTATAACGATTTATCTAATCATCATAAAATGTTGAAGTACAGGAGGAAAAAAAATAAAACTCTAAAAAAATAATGATCCGACAAGTAAACTAAAATATAAAAAAAATCTTAATAACGAGTGTTTCCATCTCTACTACGGATAACAGCCTCACATCGTTTGCCCATACATAAAATTAATTGCCGTATTTCACTTTGGTCTAGTTCTCTCCAAATCTGGATCAGCCTCTCTCCCACTTCCTGTAAGTTGTTTGGTTAGATTGGTGTCGCTCTTAATAGCCTCTTCGTGTTAATTTCTACCTCTTCTAGATAAGTTTCTGACCATCTGTGCAGCGTGAGGTCTGGCATTATCTTGTATTAGTAAGAAATTTTCACCGATATAAGGAGCGAATGGTACTACATGTTGCTTCAGGATTTCCAATATGTACCTTTCAGCTGTAACAGTTCCATTTTGTATGACCACTAGGTCCATACGTGCGGTCAAAGAAATACCACCCTACACCATAACGGATCCTCCACCAAAAAATGTGGTGTGTGAGAAGTTACACTGAGCATATCGTTCGTTGGGTCGTCACAACACATGAACACGTCTGTCGTTATTGTACAAACAAAATCAGGATTCATCAGTAAATAGCACTCGTTCCCAGTCAGCCTCTAACCAATTAACGTGTTCTCTGGCAAAATGTATTCTCCCCCTTCGATGTTCTGCAGTTAATAGAGGACTTCGGGCGGCAATCCTAGGTATTAAGTTGTATTCCCCAAGTCGCTGGCGAACAGTTTCAGTACTAATTTGTATAGCATGCATGTCTCAAAGCTGAATTTGTAGACTTCGATGTGTTACACAACGTTGTCAAAGAGCAGAAATTCTTAAAAATCGATCTTGAGTAGGGGTAGTTACCCGGTTTCGTCCTTGCCCTGGTCTGTGAGTATGATCCCCTGTTTCGAGGAATCTTTCAACACTCGTGAGACGGATGTATGGGACACATTAAACCGATGACCAATTCTTTGGTAACTCCAACCTTCTTCCGACAGTATCACTGCTTGGGCACATTCATCTCGGTTTAAATTACATGATTGACGCTCTATAATACACACAATTAACAATAATCAACAATTAAACAGTAGCCGAATAAAATTCGTGAACACTTGGAAATTAGTATCTATATTTATAGAATAAGTACATTTTTTTCTTCTTTTTGTTTTGTTGCAAAAAAAATATAGCGATAAAACACAGTCAATAAATATAGAGTGTACGAATACCATATACAAGGAGCTTGCAAAATATAATATTACAATGGACATTTTTATTAACGCTAATAAAATATTTTAATATTTCAAAGTGGTGCGTTAATTTCATGAAAAAGTGTATTTTACTGTCTCTGGTCATGGCATTATTCCTCTATATATTCTTTCCATCTTCCTAATTTTTGTTCTGTCTCTACTAAAATATTTCCTTGTTTGGCCAATAGTATGCTTGAAGATTTTTATTTTGCTGCCCCAGCTAATTCTTTAACTTTCTTATGGAGATTGAAGTTATCATATTTGTTGTCTAAGACTTTTATTTCTTGCCATTTTCCAGCGAAATAAGTCTCTTTAACTTCTCTTATTGTCTTTCTTATTTGATTATGCAGCTGTTGATACTGAGTTATGTTGATATTCTTTTGCCTTCTTCTGCCCTTTATCATTTTCAAGATTTCTTCTGTTATGGAATCTCCTTTCTTGCATCTGGTTGTTGTGAGTTCTTTGCGACTTGGTTCGATAATTGCATTTTTCAAGAATCGTCACTGTTGTTTTACATCACCATCATTTGATCCCGGTCTGGATTCTAGGTTTGCATTAATTTCTTGTTTCAGTTTTTTCTTTGACGTCTTCTGATTTTAATTTTTGTATGTTTAGTTTATCACTTTTGTAGCTTTTTTTGTTTCTTTTTTAAGTGAATTTGAAATTTTGCTACAAGAGGATTGTGGTCCGCCGCCACGTCTGCACCTGCGTACGCTTTCACCGATTGTATTGCGTTTCGGTATCTGTGGTTTATTAAAATATAGGCAATTTGGTTTCTAACGATTTTATCGACCTTGTCAGCTGGCGATTGCCAAGTGTAAAGGCGTCCTTTAGGCAGTTTAAAGAAAGTATTCATTAAGATTAGGTTCTAGGCAGAATTCTATAAGACGTTCTTCTCTTTATATATATATATATATATATATATATATATATATATATATATATATATATATAGAGTTTGTATAACGACGCTAAGAATACAATTCTTGTTGTTGTTTGTTTGTGTTTAAATGACTGCGGACACTAAATCCATTCGCCAATCTTACAAATTTGAGGTGTAGTGAGTGTGTGTGTGTGTGTGTGTGTGTAGAGTAATTGTCTTGATACTTAGCAAAGTCGACGTCATTGTCTTTGCTAAGAGACGCTAATTGTATCCGAACGTCTGCGGTCCCTCCGGTGTGTACCGATCACACAAGGATAGAAATTATTTTCATTTATTAATTTTTTTTTAATAAACGAAAATTTCCACCCAGGTGGGATTCGAACTCACGACCTTTAGGTTTAAAGGCAGGCGCTCTTACCACTGAGCCACAGCACAGAGGGGGTTAATACAATTCTTTGGAGGGTAACTTTCGGGAAAGCGTCAAAACAAGAATCAGCTAGCGATGGTATAAGCCAGTTTGGTGTAGAACTTTATTCTAAATGTGAAATTTTACTGAATTTCTAGGACCAACTGAACATTTTCAATGTAGGTTTTAAATGTTAATTTCCACCACTTGTACTAATATAGGTTTTCCATTTAGGTGCTGATGAAGGTGACAATATATCACCGAAAATTTCACATTTAGAATAAAGTTCTACACCAGACTGGCTTATACCATCTCTAGCTGATCCTTGTTTTGACGCTTTCCCGAAAGTTACCCTCCAAAGAATTATATATATATATATATAATATATATATATATAATATATATATATATATAATCCTAAACCCAATTACCCTAAGTTGTCGGGTGTAATGTCTTTAGTTAGTTGCATGTACAATTTTTCTCCATTGCGTCTTATTCTTTGCTTGGTTTTTTGCTTGTTCTTTGCTGATTCCTCGTGTCTCTAGGATTGAGGTTACATTATCACCCCATGTCTTCATTGGCCTACCCTTGGTCTCTTGGTTTGTCTTCTGGCTTCCAATACTTTTTTAACTGGTCTTTCTTGATTCATTATAACCATGTGTCCGTACCAAGCGTCCAACTTTCACTACCAAAAGTTAAAATCGGCACAAACACCGTCTTGTATATGGTCACTTTGACTTTTTGGGATACTTTATTTTTCGACAAAAACGTACTTTTACTTGCGTGGTACATCCGAGCAGTACTTTCTATTTTGGAACTTATTTCAGTTTCTTTAGTTCCTCTGTTCTCTATTTGTACTCCCAAGTATTTGTAAGTATCGACTTGTTCAAGTGTATTTCCGTTAAGTGTTATCTTCGTTTGTTTTCTATTTTTTCCACATACCATAACTTTCGTCTTCTCATTATTGATCCTCAAATTTCTTTAATTAGTGCACCGTTCCGTACTTGTAAAATTCGATTGAGTGCTTCTTCATTTATACAAATTATCACTAGATCGTCTGCGTATGCACACTCTGAGCTCCACACTGCATCTAGATTTCTATGTCCGGCATAAAATTTCAATGTTTCTGTTCCAGTTTCTTTAATTATGTCATCCAAGACAATGTTAAACAGTATGGGTCCTAGGACTCCTCCTTGACGTAGACCCTCATTTACTGTGAACTCTTTGGATTCCAAATTATCGGTTCTGATTCAGTTCCTTGTATGTCTATATATACTCATAATAGCTTGCCTGAGTTTAATTTTCGCACCTTTCTTTTTTAAACATATGTCAATCACCTTTCTTGGAGTACTATCAAATGCCTTTTCTAAGTTTATAAAGCCTTGGTATACCTTAGTGCTTGAGTTCCGTGCGTTTTGTATTAGTCTCTTGATAGTAAAAATGTAATCTTGGATACTTCTGCCTTTTCTAAATCCACTCTGTGATTGTTCCATTTTAGAATCGACTTCTTGTAAAACACGTTTTTCTAATATTCTCTCATATACTTTGGATGGGATGCTCAGTAGTGTTATTCCTTTGTAGTTACTACATTTCCGTCTGTTTTTCTTTTTGAAAATGGGTAGAATAACTCCCACTTTCCAATATTTTGGTATTTGGCTCTCATTCCATGCCATATTACATACTTTTGTTAGCAGTTCAATGCCCTTGTCGCCCATGTTATTAAGCATTACTCCTGTGATTTTATCAAATCTGGCCGAATTACCTTTCTTAAGCTTCTGTATGGTTTCTTTTATTTCTGCTATAGTTATTTCATCTTGAAATTGGTCTTATTGCTCTACCTCTTCTGTGATAATGTCTACATAGTTTTGGATGTTCAGTAGATCCTCGAAATATTGCTTCCATTTATCTAGGATTTGGTCATTGTCATGCAGAAAGTGTCCTCCTTTGTCATTTATTGGCTTTGGTGTTTGTGGAGCCTTTCTGGTTCTTACATTTTTTAGGGTTTTAAAGAATAACTTTTCGTTAGAGTGGTAGTCTTTTTCCATCTTGTTTCCAAATTCTTCCCAACTTTTCCGTTTTACTGCTAGTACCATATCTCTGACTTTGATTCTTTACAGTTTATATATTTGGTAGTTGTCTGCAGTTCCGTTCCTTAAATTTCTGTTCGCCTCTTAAAAATATAAATAGCGAATACAAGGTCAAAATAGGTGAAAAAAAAAGCTAAGGGACGGACCTATTATAAGAAGATCAAAATAAAGATAAAGAAGCAAAATAAGAAAAAGAAAAAGAAGAAGAAAAAGAAGGAAAAGATAACAAAAAAAAGAATCAAAATAGTAATAATTGTAGTATTTAAGGGTTGTCTAAAAAAAAAGAAAATTTCCGTCATATTTTCTAGTAATCAGTTGCTCTTTCGCACTTTTTTTTATAATCTGTTTTTTAAAGTGTAGAAGTATTATTTTCCGTTATGGTGACGATCATAAAACACATATAGGCCAAACAAAATTGTATTTAAACTTTGATAAGATGATTATTTTATAAGACGCGAGGGTGGAAATTTTGGCAAAAGTTCAGAGTTCGTGCTGAGGTGCCACAAAATAAAAACGAACGGCTCAAAAGGGTGTGAAACTGTTTGATTGAAATGGCAAACGTCAGACTATTTAAGTTTAATGCTACCGTGTATAACGGTTTAGGGCTAAGCGTATTGATTTTGGGATCAAACAGAAAGTGAGACCGTTTTAGACGTTAAGGGATGAATTGGTGTGTATAGCGGTGATAAATTCTGAAGTAAAATGTAGCTGTGCGCCCACTTCTGTATCCGATAAAATAAAGAACAACTTTGGTAAACAAGTCAAAACGTAATGGAATTTTACCATTACTTTTGTATTTAGTGGTGCAGAAAAGAGCTCTTTCTAAAATCTGGTTCAAAAGTATTTCATGATATCTCCAATTTTAAATTATTCTAAATTTTTTAATTAAATTTTCTACTTATGCCAAATAAATGAAATAAACAACTTATTGTTAAACTAATCACTTTATTGTTAATATTTTTCTTACTTATTTAAACACTTTATTTGAGAACCCCAAATATTTTTATTCTTGATCCCTTCTGTACAGTTTTCAAGTACTTGTGTAAATAACTCTTCGAAATGTATATTACATAGTAATGGTAAAAGTACATAGCCCTGTATCACTCCTTTACTATTGATATTTCCATCTAATGTTACCAAAGCCTGTTGAATACAATAGAGATTTTTCACTATGTTAATGTCATTTTCTCTTTAAACATTCCATGAGAATGTTATGTTAAATTTTGTCGAAAGCTTTTTCATAATCTATAAACGCAACAAAAATATATTTTTGTTAATCTCGACATTTTTGAGCAAGAATTGTAAAACTATATAAAGCTTCCACTGTTCCGAAGCTATTAAGAAAGCCAAACTATCTATTACTCATATCCATTTCGTACTTTCTAAATATTCTTGCATGTTTAATATTAAAAATGTTTTAACAAGTGTGACCTTAGCTGATTAATCTATAGTCATTACAGTGTTTGAGGTTCTTGGTTTTTGGTAGCGAAATAAAGGTCGACAGCAGCCATACTGTAGGTATCTCACCAGATTTGTATATGTTGTTAAGGAGTACAGTTATCGCACTTGGTATTACCCTTGACAGGAAGTTAACATGGAACTCACATCTAGATGGTAGAGCTAAAAGAGCATATATTGCCTATGAACAGTGTCGACGAACGGTTAGATGCACCTGGGGCATCACGCCCAGGGTGATCGCCTGGGTCTACACCGCTGTCATTAGGCCAATGCTAACTTACGGAGCTATTGCTTGGGTACACAAAAGTGCTACAAGCAACAGCGTTTAACAAACTAAACCATATTCAGCGGATGGCTTGTATAAATATAACAGGTGCCATGAAAACAACACCAACTGCTGCAATGGAGTTGATCATTGGCATCACGCCTCTAGATATATATGTCAAAGAGGTGGCTCTAGTGACAATGATGCGACTGCGCTCAGCTGGTGCAAACCTTGATGTAGGAATGGGACAATTGAGAACTCGTTTCTGGCGGGGAGAGCTGGATACGTTACCTGTACTACAGGCAAGCTGCGACTCAATTGAACCAAAGTTCGTCTTTAACAAACCCTACAAAATTGAAACAAGACAGTGCATGGAGACAAACGTGGCAAATGCCTATTGCACATACACCGATGGCTTCAAAATGGAAGGAGGCTCAGGATGCGGGATATATTACAGATAACCGTACCTAAGAATAAAGTGGGGTATGGGCAAAAATGCCAGTGTAGTTCAGACAGAACTGACTGGTATATCCATAGCCGCAAAAGAGATGACCCAAAAAGGTATAGCAGACAAGCGCTACTAACCTTAAATAGACCACGTGTCACATCAGGTTTAGTAATGGAGTGTCACGAGTCACTAACTCAAGTTTCGGATGGTAATACCATCATCCTGAAGTGGGTTTAAAGGACACAATAGAAATAACGGCAACCGCATTGCTGACCAATTATCTAGGAAGGCGGCAGACCTAAGACTCTTAGGACCTGGGGATCTTTTTAGTTGGTCAACTACAACAATCGCGGAAATTGTCAAATGTCACTCCCATACGCAAACCGTAAAAAGATGAGAAGAAGGGAAAGGATGTAAACTTGCCAGGGTAACACTAAGTAACCTTAAAGAGTCAACATCAAAGAAGTACTTGGGAATGACCAGGAAAAATCTACGTTTGGCAGTTGGTTTTTTAACTGGTCATTGTCAACTAAGCAAACACCTCCACACACTGGGGCTAGTAGACACACCTCTATGTAGGAAGTGTGAACGAGAAGACGAAACTGTAGAGCATGTCCTATGTGAATGCCCAGAGTTATCGTTAATACGAGAGTACGCGTTCGGCGAGTCCTGGCCCACACCTGCCCACATAAGTGAGATGTCTCCTGGTGACTTGTCCACCTTCCTAGAAATGGCAGGATAGACAATGAGTTAAGGATGACAGCTCCGTATAAGGATGCACAATGGGTCAATTGTGGCCTAAGTGATGTGAAACTTAACTCGCCCTCCCTACTTTACAGATACAGAGATCGCACTTATATTACCTTCGTCTATAAGATTAATTAGCTTGATATAAACTTCATCTGGTCCAGGGCTTCTACCAGATTTTGAGTTGTTTATAGTATGTTGGACCTCAGATTTTAATAATATTGAAGCTAATTTGTTCCTTATTAATTTATGTTTTTCTCTGTACTTCTCTGGGTTTCTGTTTCTATATTTTCTTCTTTGTTTTAAGATTTTCAGTATTTCTTGAGTCATCATTATTATGAAGCCATAAAATTTTTATTTCAAGCCATCTCTCGACAAAAATCATACTGTCGCAGTACGTTGCTTTTTTCTCTATTAAGCTAGTCGAAACCTAACTATTAGATTAATTTAAGGGGAATTTTTCAAACGTACCAAAAGAAAAATCTAAACTGCCTTTTTCAGGGTTGTGTGAATCCGAAATGGTAGGACGTATGTTGTTGTATTTCCCATTATCTTTCCTTGTATGTCATTTACCTTTAACCGTTTCCTGTATTCTTCTGCTTCTTTCTACTTTATAAATAGGCTTAATTCCTGTTTTACTTTGGTTTTTAACCTCAATTGACGTTGTCTGACCATCTTTTCCTCAGTAGCGATCCCAATGATCTTCTTTCATTTGGCGATTTGTCTCTTGCTATTCGTACTATTCTAATTTCTGTCATTCTTTCGATGTGTTGATTCCATTTTTTTTCTTTTGGTCCACGCGTTTATTTCCTCTATACCACATCTCTCTCGTATTTTCTCACTTCTTAATCTGTCTCTTAGAGTTTGATTTGTTATTTTTCGTAAGACTTTCATTTCTGTTGTTTTCAGCAGTCTATATGTTTTCGCCATATCTGCTCTTGTTTCCGCTGTGTACGTCATTATGGGTCCCATTGTTGATTTATATATCCTGGTTTTCCTTTCAGTTGTGAGGTAGTTGTTTCTCCAGATTGTGTTGTTGAGACATCCCGCTGCTCTGTTTGCCATGTTCACTTATTTGTGTACTTCTTTTTCCACTTTTCCGTAGCTTCACAGTTTTATTTCCAAGTATTCACTTTCCATCACTTGTTCTATTATTTTGTTATTTACGACTAGTCTCGGTTTCGCTGATATCACTATCGCCTTAGTTTTCTATTTTTCTATTAGTCTAGCAATGGGCTCTTGTTTATCTCCATTCTTAGCCGATATATTTATGGAAGATTTTGAAACAAATATCATTTTTAAACAAAATTTCAAACCCGCAGTATGGTGGTGGTATGTAGATGATGTATTCTCAATATAGCCTCATAGATCAAAGTTGTTGGACACATTCCTAAACGATATAAACAATAAAGAAGAGACAATAACATTTACCATGGAAAAGGAATATAAAAACACGCTACCTTTCCTTGATGTTTTAATCTCTAAGAACGATACTGGATATGAGACTCAGGTGTATAGAAAACCAACACACACCAATAGATATTTAAATTTCAAATCAAATCACAATATTAATGTAAAAAAGGGAATAATTAAATCCTTATACGATAGAGCCAAAATTACTTGTTCTAACGAAAATTTGTTCTTGGAGGAGAAACATTTGTTAACATCTGTTTTATTAAAAAATGATTATCCTTTATCGTTTAAAAATAAGGAATTTTCAACAATCGATCGAATAGAACAGAACAACTTAGAACGAGATCCCACAGCATACACAAGGAATAATATGAGGAAAATAACAATACCGTACATAAAAGGATTATCAGAAAAACTTAAAAGGATAGGAAATAAATTCAACATTTCAACAACATTCAAAACAACAAACACGTTGAGATCTATTTTTTCCAAAACCAAACCTAACAATGAACAAGAAAGGACAAAGAATTGCATTTATAAAATACCTTGTGAATGCGATCAGTTTTATTTAGGTGAATCATCAAGGCCATTAAATGTTAGAATAAGTGAACATCGATCTTGTATTAAAAATAGAGAATTTGATAGATCTCAAATATGTAAACACGCATGGGATAATGAACATAGGGTTCAATGGAATAATTCAAATATAGTCCTAAAAGAAACGGATGGCAAAAACAAAGAAACAAAGAAAAAAATAAAAATCAAAGAAGCGGCTCTAATTATGCTAAATAAGGCCAATTGTGTTGCAAATTCCTCGGCAGAATGTAGTAGGATCTAGTTAGCAATATTGAAAGAGGAAATTATTAATAAGAAAATACCAGTATTAGTAAGTCAGTAACATATAGAGGATACATCATTTATGTTTTTTAAATAACGTAACATATAAAATCAGAATTTTGATGTTTGTTGAAGGTAAACTAAATTCACGAAAAAATACTTACAATGTCAAGATAGTATTGTGAGGTTTTTTTTCCTGGTTTTTCCCTCATAATTTACTAAGGAATCACTAACAGGAGAATTTTACTGTCATCATGTCATGTGGTTGTCTTTTTAAAGACGAATTACATGCTATGATTTTTTTCTGACGGATATTCTCAAGTTAAAGTTGATTTCATGTAATCGAATGAACTATCTTATAAGTAAAGTCGTCCCAGGAGCGCAACTCAACAATATTGGCAATATCATTTTAAAGTCGTCTACTTTAAAATGCATAATGTATGTCTGAATTGTCAATATAAATAAGTCAGATAAAATTAAATTATTAGAAGAATTTTTCACTATGTAACAAAAAACAAAATCTGTTTAATTTACTATTTGTATTTTGAGAACGATTTCCGAAGTGGAAATTGAAACGTCAATAAACGTATTTTTATCTTTAATTGTGGCTTATTCCCAGTTAAATAATAATTAATTTACAATGCCACAAGAAAATAGCTTCAGAACAATATTAGTTTTCTCTGTTGAGATCACCATGTTGTATATGAGAGCCGTATCTTAGAATTCTTTAATTAATCTTTGTAGGTCATCTTTATTTTCGGCTGTTATTATGGCGTCGTCGGCGTAGCATATTATCCTTATTTTCTATTCTCCCATTCTATATCCTCTTCTTTTTTAACTTTCTTTATGATTTCATCATAAAGAAAATTAGATTAAATTATAATGGGCACAGCGAATCTCCTTGTCTAATACCAGTTTCATATTTGATAGATTGCGATAGTTTTTCCTTGCCATAGCTATCTTATTTTTATATATATTTTCAAAGGTTTTTACTAAATCCAGTGATATTCCCTTTTTATATATTAAATGTATCCCGTCCCCAATTCTCACTCTATCAAACGCTTTCTTCAAATCTATCTTTTCTTTTATTTGTCTTATTAAAAAAAAAGAGGTTAAATCTTTGTAAATGGGGTTTTTGTGATACGTGGTATACAGCCAGCTGTAGGAATTATTATCCTTGTGGATTTTATTAAAAAAACTGCATCCGTGCATGATCTTTCTGTCCGAAATTCTTGCTGTTCCTCTTGCAGAGATATTCGTTCGTTTATTTTTGTCGCTATTTTTCTTGTTGTCAATTTGAGTGTTGTATTTAAAAGATTTATTGCTCGATAATTATTGGGGTCCTGTAGTGTTTGGTAAAAAAAAGTCGCTATGAAGGGCACCTTAGCGTGAAGCGTGTGTTTCTGTTCAATCCTTTTTGTATAGTCACCCAATAGTGTCTTTAATGGGAAGGTTAGAAAATGGAGTAAATTAATGAACGGTTCGAAAATTGTCTTGAATTTAAAGGAAGTGTAGAAATTATTGTTTTTACGTATTTAACCAATTGTCTGGCTAAATAAGTCTTGAACCTAAGGAAAAAAAAAGCTGGCGAAATTAGATGTCTAAAAAGAGCGAAGGTATTAAAGACAATAGAACTAAATGTAAGAAAATAAATCAATGAGAATCGTCTAATTAACTCAATAGATACTAAATTAAAAACTAAAATGGACATAGGAGATTTGTTTTAATATCCTATTTAAGCTAAAACTACAAGTTTGTTTTGCACCTTTATCTATTTATACAACTAAAATAGAATATAATCCCCAATTTAAATCCCCCTTTCATTACATATACACACCTCCCTTTCCGCTATAATGAGCCTTAATGCACTAGTTACTTATCACCATTTCCCTCACGTTTAACTATTTAAAGGAAGGTGAATGCGCGCTGCTCGTCACAAAAGGATTTCTAATCTTTAGCAATTTGTTCATTATCCATTTGTAACTATTCTACGAGTAAACTATTTCGGTGTTCACCACTCTAATTTCGTTCTAAACTGCACAGTTACTTAACGTTAGGCCAAATTATCATCTCGAATAGCTTTATATTAGCTCAACCGAAATCAGTTTAAGGAAAATTAACGATACGACAGTTTACTCTACATTTAACAAACCCTGCGTCTTGGTACTTTTACGATGCTTAGAGTGGAGATAGAGTTCTATAAAGATAATAGTCGATTACCGGTTTATGGCTATCTGGATAAACGTATTTGAAAAAGAATTTTTAGTAAAGTTTCAAGATTATGAACTAGGAAGTTATATGTTGCCTCATAAGCGGTAAATAGATTACTAGTTTTATTGCCTTATAAAAATCAACAAAGCACAAATAGTATGTTATATGTTTTTTTTGTTACAGTGCACGTTTACAATCTTCTTTATACACAGAGTAATAAGTATATAGTCTGTAAGTAAATTAACATGAGTTAGGTGCCGTCTAGTAACGGTTCTGAGTATTACTGCGGTAGGTCGCCTGGCCATACCCTTTTTATTATTCTTCCGGCAAGTGGTTGGGTGAATAAATTATTTATCAGTTCGTTGTTGTGATGAGTGGTACAATTTTTATATTTCATTGAGTCATTCTTTGTTCTTCTTTTTCTTCTTAAAGTGCCCTCTCCTCAATGGAGGTTGGCTACTACAATTTTAAACTCTTCTCTATCTTCAGCTGTTCTTATTAGCTGTTCAAAATTTAGCCCTGTCCATTGTCGGATGTTTCTGAGCCACGATAGTCTTTTCCTTCCTAGGCCTCTCTTTCCCTCGATTTTTCCTTTCACTTTAAGTTGGGCATATTGGTACATATTATTTCTCAGTATGTGGCCTAGGTATGATGTTTTTCTAACTTTTAGATCCACATTTCAAAGGCCTCCAATTTATTTATGGTTGATGTTTTAAGGGTCCACGTTTCAACTGCATATAGAAGAGTCGACCAGACGTAGCATTTTGATAAACGTAGTCGAATTTCGAGTTTTATTCGAGAATCACAAAGCAGTTTTTTTATTTTTTCGAAAGATTTTCTGGCCTGTTCTATTCTCGATCTTATTTCTTGATAAGGATTTAGGCTGCTATCGATCCAACATCCCAGGTACTTAAATCTATTGACCTGTTCTAAGATGTACCCATTTATTTTGCAAGGTTGAGGTACGTTTTGGTTTTTTCGGATTGACATCACTTTGGTTTTTTTAATGTTTATTTTTATACCAAATTGCTCACAGGTCGAGTTGGTCTTGTCGATGAGTCGTTGTAGACCTGAGTCGGAATCCGCAATTAACACTGTATCATCGGCGTATCTGATACTGTTAATATTTACGCCATTCACCTTGACTCCATCCTTGGAATCCTCCAATGCTTTTTTACATAGAAACTCGGAGTAAAGATTAAACAGCAGAGGTGACAGAACACATCTTTGTCTAACTCCCCTCCTAATTTCTACTTCTGCGAATGTGGAACCTGCGATCCTAACTCTGGCGTTTTGGTTCCAGTACAAGTTTTTTAAGAATTTGATTTTTTTTCCATCTAATCCAACTTCTTGCAAACGTTCTAATAGTAGGTCGTGTCTTACTCTATCAAATGCTTTTTCGAAGTCTATAAAGCATATAAATATATCTTTCTGTTGGTCGTAGCATTTTTAGGCGAAGAACTAGTAAACTGAACAGGGCTTCTCTCGTTCCCATGCCGGCTCTGAATCCAAACTGATCGTCTCCGATGATTGTTTCGCACTTTCTGTAGATACGATTATGTACGATTTTTAGTAGGACTTTTACTGCATGACTCATAAGGCTTATCAGACGGAACTCATTGCAGTGTTGTGGGTTTGGCTTTTTTGGTAGTGGGATGAATATTGACTCCAGCCAATCTTGGGGTATTTTACCTGTATCATAAATGTTCGATTAAATGTAAAATAATTTGATATTTTCTTCGCTGATTAATTTGAACGTTTCTGGGTATATTCCGTCTGGACCTGGGCTTTTATTTGTTTTGAGATGGTTAATTGCATTTATGATTTCAGATTTCAGAATTATTGGCCCTTCGTTGTTATTTTCCAATCTTGGTTCTTCTCGTATGTCGTGAAAAAGAATTTTAATATAGTTTTCCCATTCTTTCAGTTTATCTTCCGTTGATTCTAGCAGTTTGTCATCCGTGTTCAGCACGGTGTGAAAAGTCGTTCTCTTGGTAGTCGATGTAAACTCTTTTACCTTTTTATGTAAATTAAAAAAATCGTGCCTTTGTTGCAGTTCTTCTATTTCAACGCATTTTGTTTCCAGCCATTTCTCTTTTGCTTCGGTTATTTTTTTTTTTCGAATTATTCTATTTAGTCTTTTGTATTCTCCGTCGTTGTCATTTTTTCCTTTAGATTCTCTTCTATTGTTCATTAATTGTAAAATCTCTTCTATCATCCATTCCTGTTTGTTATTTCTAGGTGTTACTTTTAGATGTTTTTCCGTTACATTGTTCATTTGTTCTTTAATAGTTTTCCACAGAACGTTTATGTCATCGTACTCGCTAATTCTATTGTGGTCGATATTTCCTAAATTTTTGTTTAATTCTTTATTTACTGTCTGACGTATGGTGTCGTTTTTCAATAATTGGATGTCTAATAGTTCGTGTTGAGGTTTTTGTTTCTTTATTAGTTTCCATCTTGCGCGAACTTTTGCAACAACAGGATTATGATCGAAATTGATGTCAGTTCCAGGATATGTTTTTGCACTGATGATTGCATTGTGATATCTTTTGTTGACCAATATGTAATCTATTTGGTTACGGATTACTCTGTTTTCATTGTGTTGTGGTGAAGTCCAAGTGTACAATCTGCGAGGGTGTAATTTAAACCATGTATTTGTCACTACCATGTTGTGTTGTTGGCAGAATTCGGTCATTCTCTCTCCCCTGTCGTTCCTTGCTCCAAGTTCGAAGTCTCCGATCAATCCAGAAACTTTTCCTTTACCTAACTTAGCATTAAAGTCACCTAAGATAAATGTTAGGTCTCGTTTTTTGGTCATCTTTATAAGTTTTTCTACGTCAGCATACCACGCTTCTAGCTCTTCTATGGGTTTATCGGCCGTAGGGGCATAAGTTTGAATATTGTTAATATTTACTGGCTTTCCGGATAGTTGAATAAGGAGACATCGGTCCGAAAATGGAAGTAATTATTTATTATGTCCTTAAGGATTGGGATGTCTAGATCATTATGAAGTATTTGGTTAAATACATACTATGGAGTTTTACTTATCAAACGGAGTATTTTGGATTGGAATGTTTGAAGTATCTTTGTATTTGAAGGTTAAATACAACCCCAAAGTTTTTTTCATGTGCCCAAACTGGTGGAAGGATAGCTTGGTACAGAAGCAGTATATTTTCAAGAGATAACTAAGACCTTTTGTTATATAGCCAGTTCATATTTTTTTTGTTTAAGATCTAGTTGTTTACGTTTAGTTTAATGTGCATTAGCCATGTAAGTTTTTCATTGAGATGCAGTTCCAAGTATTTGACAACTAGTTTTATACGAATGGGAGTATTATTAATATAAACTTGAGGACATGTAGATTTTCTTGTTGTAAAAGCAATTTTGTACTGATTTGGTAGCATTAACACTGATCTTCCATCGCTTAGCCAGTTTTGTTATTGATCTAAATGATTTTGTATTTGTTGTGATGCTACATTAGGATCGATATCGACTGCCAAGATTACTGTGTCATCGGCATATGTAGCTGAGAAGGTATTATTGATGGTTGGAACGTCTGCTGTAAATATCAGATGCAGAAATGGGCCCACAACGCTACGCTGAGGTACGCCAGATTGTATGATGTGCTAATCTAAGAAGCTGTCTTCAATTTTGACTTGGAAGTAACGATCAGTAAGATATGATTTTATTATGAAGTATAGTTGATCTGTTAGATTTCTCTACTGTCTATGTTTTTATTTAAAAAAATTTCTTTAAGTCGATTATGCTGTACTCTGTCAAATGCCTTCTCAAATTCAATGAAACAGGCATATACTTCCTGATTAATATCTAAGCATCTCTGAAGAAGAACACTTACTGCAAACAGTGCATCTCGTGTTCCCAGTCCTTTCCTAAATCCCATTTGTGTATTACTTATGCCTTCATCTAATTTCTTATGTATTCTATTGTGAATTACTTTTAAGAAAAATTTCAAGACATGACTCATTAAGGCTATGGTGCGATGTTCATTGCACTCCTTTGCGTTGGCTTTTTTGGAAGCAGTATGGATGTTGATTGGAGCCATTCTTTAGGTATTACACCTGTTCTATATATGGTATTGAATAGATCCAAAAGAAGATCAATAGATTCAGTATTCACAATTTTAAGTAATTCGATAGGAACTTCATCAGGCCCGGGAGATTTACCACCTTTAGCTTGTTTCATTGCATATTCAATTTCTTCTCGTATAATGTCAGGCCCAGTATCATCCTTAAATTCTTTTGGTGCTTCTGTTCTCTCTTTGTCTTCAAATAGTTGTGCTATATATTGTGTCCATCTCTGAATTTTTTGGTTTATATCTGTTATAAGTGCACCACTTTCATCTCTTAGTTGTCTAATTTGAAGTGTTTTTTCTCATTCCTGTTAATTCTCAATTTCTTCTAGTTCTTTGCACTGCTTATGTAACATTGTCTACTTAGCTTCTTTTATTCTCTTTTTTATTATTCGATCAGTTTCATTACATTTAATTGGATTTTTTGTTTTGAATGATTTTCTTTCATTCATTAATAGTAGTATTTCTTTAGTCATCCAATCCTTATGTTTCTATTCTTTGGTTTTAAGTTTTCATTTGCTGTTTTAATTATTGTTACTTTTATATTTTTCCATTTTTGATCAATGTTAAAGCTACTTTTATTCAGTTCTTGGGCATTACCTAGATTTTCAGTAAGAGTTTTTACAGTTTGTTCCTTTGTTTGTGGTTCCCTTAGTCCCTTAATATCAATTCTACTTTGCGTGGATTTTTTAACCAGTTTTAATTTTGTTCGTAATGTGGCTACTATAAGGTTATGGTCTGAACCGATGTCTGCTCCAGGGTAAGTTTTGGCAGACAGTATAGAATTACGAAATCTTTGTCTAATAAGGACAAAGTCAATTTGATTTCGGATTGTTCTATTTGTTGTATCACCGGGAGAGTTCCATGTATACAATCTTCTTTTTGGTAGCTTAAAAAGTGTATTAGCTATTACAAATTCTTCCGACTGGCAAAATTGTATCAAACGGTCACCACGTTCATTTCTATTATATTCCCCTACATATCCATCCACACTTCTCTGGCCAACTTTGGCATTGAAATTGCCCATTACTATTGTAGTGTGATATTTCTTCATTGATTTTAAGACTTGTTCCAAATCATGGTAAAACAGTTCGATATGGTCGTTATCGTTATCTGCCGTAGGAGCATAAACTTAAATAACATTTACTATACCTTTTTTAGACTGTAGATGTATTGATAAGATCCTATCAGAATAAGGAGTAAAACTTATCACAGAGTAGTTGACCTTTTTTGCAACTAAGATAGCAACACGATAGCGATGATTGACCTCGTTGGTACCTGAATAATACATGGTTCCATTATTTGTAATTTGTTTACCTGAACCTGGCCACTGTACGTCACTTATACCCAAAACATCAATCTGGAGGTTTTCCATTTCTAGCAGTAAGTTCGCTAATTTACCACTTGCATATAAACTTCTGACATTCCAGGTTGCTATTTTCAATGACTTAAGTCCACAGGTATTTCTCTGGTTTACGACCTGGGAGGCCCTGTGATCTACAGTTATTCCTCCCCTGCCGGATCTTGGATTCCGTGCTCCATAATCAGTAAGTTTGTTTACTCTACTTGTTATTTGCCATTCATGACTTTACTAAGGGTACTCTAAGAGTCTTTAATGCAGTGGTTTTCCGTTGCCTTCTGCATCCTTACGCCGTTGACATATTTTTCGATTCATCCTCCTTTAGGACCAGTTTCCCAACCCTTGGACAAAATAGTGCCCTTCCACTTATTAACTCATCCGCCCGCAGCCGTTGGTCATAAGTGGGAGATTGCTTATACCGGCAATCATTCGGTGAATTACCTGTTGGTCCACGGGAGGTATTTTATTTCCCTCCTACCCACCGGTAAACCGGGTCGGGCATTCCACTATCCGCCGCCTGGGGACGCGCTCCCTATAGGTTATAGGTTCCTCCGAGAGGAGGAACACCATTTAACAGTTAATAATAGAAAATATAAGTATCATGCAGTATCTGCTAACTCTAACAAAATCTGTGACAAAACCTGCTATCTGACATTATTTTTAATATTTCTAAAAAATTAAACTAAAAATATGTAGAATACATGTATAATAATAAAATCCTTTAAACTGTATTAATTATAAGATCAGGTGAAAACGATTTTAAAATTGGCAACGTTTTTTTTTACTTTCAGTAAAAACTAAGTTTTCACATATAGCAGGTATTGTCAGATCGCCGACGATTTATGATGTGCAATGGCTTTGTAGAAAAAATTACAAAGTCTTGGGGATCTCAATACTATTTTCCTTTAAACATGTTCTCCTAATTTTCATGCCCAATTTTTTTTGTTTCCAAAAAAATTTTAATAACTAATATTTTTACTATTCAATGATCATATTAAATTACAGAAACATAATTTATTACGCTCTGGCATAGAAATTTCTACATTTTAATGGGACATACAATCAACAATGACAAAACCAGTTATTTAAATTTTAATATTAAATTAACATTGGTGAGTATTTCATTATGTATTTTGTTTATTTTAATAATTCTACAAAATTAAATTTTAACGTATATGCTGACACTAAAATAACATGATATTGCATTATTAATTCGACAAACATGTTGACTAAATAAAGAAAAAAAATTATTTTATTTTATAATAAAATAGTTTAAAACATTTCCTATACCTATTAATGATTATATATTTTTTATTCGCTTTTATTAGTTGTATGGAGACACATACATACGAATTCACTCGATACGTCAGCTGTCTAAAAGTTTGGGATCACAAGTGACATTCGAATAAGAAAAATGGTTATTCAAAAGTTTCTCCTTAACTCTTTAAAAAATCAAAAAACAAACTCTATTAGAACAGTAGTTTATCATCCTTAAATATCTATTGTGGCCAATGAAAATATAAATCTGTGGATCAGATTAGGTAGCCAGCTTCCTGTCTTTTAAAATACCTTGACAGCTTAGTCGATACATTTAAAAAAGTTTTGATCCTGAATCCTGAATTCGGATTTTTGTCCCGGGCAAAATAAAAATAACATTAAATTGATGTAAGGTGAAATGCTCGAATAAATAAGCTATACCATTTTTGCACGTCACGATTTATACAAAGTGACGTCATTGTAGGTATTTAAAATTTCCAGAACATCAACCTTATAGTTCAAATTTTTCTAACACAGCTAATAAAACGAAACCCATACGGAACTGCTCGATCTTTCATAGGCGTCAACATGGTGTAATAATCAGAAAAATATGATTATCATTATATTGGAAATTTTAGAATTATATTGATTAAATAACCAAAAATATTTATTATTATTAATAATATAAATTTTATGAAAAAACTCTTGAAGTCTACTATTCCACAAAATAATAATTTTAATTAAATATATTAGACAATTGTACGCAACTAATACGGAAATATATCAAATATTATTGGCAATTCAGCGGGTGGCAAAAGTGTATAGAGTGTTGCCGGTTTTTTAGAGTAGAAATTTTGTGTGCGTTGATTTCTTATACAATTTGATCATAATATAATATATATTAATAAATTGTGTTTTTAAATGCATTTTAAATTTAGATTAATAGCTTTCAAAACTAATAATTTTTGTGTATAGTGATTGTGATATGCCAAAATAAATAAAAGTCTGTGAAAAGCTGATAAGCTTTCATATAAGATAGATTATTTTGAACAAGAAATAATGGCAGGACATTTTTGTTATTAAATCCCTAAAAGACGTGAGTTTAAAATTTAGAATATATAATTTTGTATTAAAATGTTTTCTTATGTATTTTAATGTGTTGCAGTAGTCTTAAAACTAAGTGTATTTACTGTTAATATAATAGTTTGACAAATAGTTAATATTTTAAAAATTCCTCAGTTACTAACTATTCTGATGTTTTGGCAACGCTGTGGGGTTCTGACGACGTAACTCTTGAATGACGTGCAAGCTTTTTTATCTGAAAAATGCTATACAATATCGTCAGCATCAGGAGAGAGAATCTTTCCTGATTATCTCTTCTGATGAGAGAATCATGAACCTGATGAAAAAGAATCAGGGAGATTCTCTCTCCTGATGCCGACCATAATGTAGCTATGCCCATTTTAAAAATTTTTAACCGTTTGTCCTTGTGTAGTGTAGTGTAATGTACAATTTAATGTTTATGATATTCTATGATTGTTGTATAGGCCAAAATTGACAAAATGCCCCTGAAGATGCTATAGAAAGCGAAAGTACTTGGGCAAGATTTAATTAATAAGACTGTGCTCGATATCTGCATTTCATTTTATCAAAAAATAACATTGTTGAAGAAGCCCTATCTTTATTTGTTTATAGATCAATAACCATAAGTTGTTGCTGGTAGTGGAAGTGGGTCGTACTAGAATGGAATGTGATGCCGACCATACGAGAATAAGGCGTGCCAAAAAATCGTTACAAGTTGAAATAAGGATACCTTATGACTGTAGTTTGTTAGAACTGTTCCTAATAGGCAGAAATACCTAGTTATCAAAATGCAGAGGAAAGATCTTCTAACGTATCCATAGCTTTTTCAAAGTCGCTGTGTAAAGCGTGATAAAAGTGAGGATAATAAAAATGTGAAATGGCATGATATAAAAGTTCTATATTTTGGTAAAAATTTTGGTGTTATAGACATAAAATATAGTTATAAGAATCCTGACGTTTCTAATATTAACATTAAATGCAGAGGACAGCAAATGGATTCTATATTAGAACCTATTTATAGTGGACCTAAACAGTGAATTAAAATATTTTTGCTAATTTTTATTACTCATTTTCAAGAGATTTATACTGCAGTTTGAATTTAGATATTCAATAAATTGGCGAATTTTAAATTATTTAAGTTTGAAAAACGCTAAAGAAAGTCAATTTTAATTGAGAAACAGAAGATAATTTCATGGATTCGTGGTTACTTACGATTCGTTCGTCGATATTGCGAAGAATGCTGCAATATCGTCTATTTAGATAAGTCATTGGTAAACGCAGGCCATAACGTATCAAACGAATGGGTAGAAATGTTCATAAAATCGCATATAGATGCGTTTTTTAGCTACTACAGCTCGTGGTCCTCGTTTTGTCCTCTTACATGCAGGATGTGAAAATGGCTTTGTTAATAAAGCAGAACTGATTTTTTTGAAAAAGAAAAACACTCAAGATTACCATGACCTAGTGGATGGTATACTCTTTGAAAAACGGTTACCTAATTAATAATTTGCCAGAAAAAACAGTTGTGATGATGGATAGGCTCCTTATCATAGCAGGAAATTGGAGAAAGTTGCCCAACACTGCTTCAAAGAAAAAAGAAATAAAAACATGGCTCCTACCGAAAAATATATTTTTTTTTAAAATTATATAAAAAGAGAATTGTTAAAATTTGCCAATAGTTTATAGGACAAATTAAGATTATTATGATATAATTAAGAAAGATATAATAAAAGTTCTATATTTTGGTAAAAATTTTGGTGTTATAGACATAAAATATAGTTATAAGAATCCTGACGTTTCTAATATTAACATTAAATGCAGAGGACAGCAAATGGATTCTATATTAGAACCTATTTATAGTGGACCTAAACAGTGAATTAAAATATTTTTGCTAATTTTTATTACTCATTTTCAAGAGATTTATACTGCAGTTTGAATTTAGATATTCAATAAATTGGCGAATTTTAAATTATTTAAGTTTGAAAAATGCTAAAGAAAGTCAATTTTAATTGAGAAACAGAAGATAATTTCATGGATTCGTGGTTACTTACGATTCGTTCGTCGATATTGCGAAGAATGCTGCAATATCGTCTATTTAGATAAGTCATTGGTAAACGCAGGCCATAACGTATCAAACGAATGGGTAGAAATGTTCATAAAATCGCATATAGATGCGTTTTTTAGCTACTACAGCTCGTGGTCCTCGTTTTGTCCTCTTACATGCAGGATGTGAAAATGGCTTTGTTAATAAAGCAGAACTGATTTTTTTGAAAAAGAAAAACACTCAAGATTACCATGACCTAATGGATGGTATACTCTTTGAAAAACGGTTACCTAATTAATAATTTGCCAGAAAAAACAGTTGTGTTGATGGATAGGCTCCTTATCATAGCAGGAAATTGGAGAAAGTGCCCAACACTGCTTCAAAGAAAAAAGAAATAAAAACATGGCTCCTACCGAAAAATATATTTTTTTTTTAAATTATATAAAAAGAGAATTGTTAAAATTTGCCAATAGTTATAGGACAAATTAAGATTATTATGATATAATTAAGAAGATCGAAATAGATGGAATATTATCAGGGCGATCTATGTCCAGCAGTGGATAAGCGAAGATTGAATGATGAATATAATTAAAGGTATTGTAAAACAACATAATTTGAAAATCTTTCGCCTTCCGCCTTATCAGTGTGAGCTCAACATGATAGAGTTGGTATGGAGCGAAGTGAAAAGACATATTGCCGCACACAACAAAACTTTTAAAAAAGAAGTTAAAAATTTAATTAAGAAAGCATACTAACAAGTTGCCCAAGAAAACTAGAAAAATTATTTAAACCATGTAATAGAAGAAGAAACAGAGAACTGGAGACACCACAATATGATGGATGATGATGTTCAACCAATTATTATAAACATTGGTGATGGGCAGGTGATGTACAGTAATGTAAGGTATTATGTTTGGATTATGATATCATATTTACAATTTACTTTTGTTTGTTAAAAATAGTTCCTATTTCCCCATAATATTATAAAATAAATGTAACAAACAACTTCCGTACAGATTTTTATATTAGCTACATATAAATAAAAAACATTTATAGTGTTGACGTTTTGGGATATTTTATTTTTTTTATTATTGAGTTAATGCCTCGACAACTAAGATCATTGGCATGGTACAGTTAGGTACCTAGTGTAGTGTGTGTGTGTGTGTAGAGTAATTGTTTTAATACTTAGCAAAGTCGACGTCATTGTCTTTGCTAAGAGACGCTAATTGTATCCGAACGTCTGCGGTCCCTCCGGTGAGTACCGATCGCACAAGGTAAAAATTATTTTCATTCATTAATTTTTAATAAACGAAAATATCTTCACCCAGATGAGATTCGAACTCACGACCTTTAGGTTTAAAGGTAGGCGCTCTTACCACTGAGCCACAGAAGGGGTTGGCTATTTTATTATTATTCAATTTTTAAAACAATAATTTAATCTCGCAACAGGTTTAATAAAAATGTTTTTGTATGGTTAAATTTGTACATCCTCAGTTATTGTTTTTAACATGGCCCAACACAATTTTTTATGCTCGGTACGTTCCACGACTATTTTGGTTGTTTCTCTAAAACTATTTATTTGTTCATTTATTAATTTATTACAATCTAATAGACTATTTTATAACAATTTGTGGATCTTACCTTGTCTGTTAAATCTTTTTATACCTTTTTGTTCATTTTGAAAAACCACAGACATGTAATATTGGCACAATTATTGTAATTTTATAACATCTACTTTGTTTATCTTTATTAGACAACTTTATTATTATTTCAGCATTTATTTAACTTTGTATCGAGACCTGAAGATGTTTTGCATATTGTCGAAAGCGAAACCGGTCGTCTGATAGTTAAATTAAATTGATTGTGAGTAAGTCTTATTTATTATTTCTTTGCCTATTTGAAATGGACTCACAATCAACACATTCATGATTTTTACACATATATTTATTTTATACGTAAAATTTAGTAAAAGTGTTAAACATTATGGAGAACACCAGTGCAGTTTACCGTTCCTTTTACTACAACGAAAGGTTTTCTGCGAATTCCGTCAATCGTTTAGAGGTGTAAGTTGGTTGAATGTACTGTAAGTCTTTTATCAGACAATAATTTTTTTAAACCTTTTTTTCACACACTGTATCATTAAAATGGTAAAATGAAGGAGGCTTTTATAAAGGTAACAGAAATTGCGATATGATACAAGAATCTACTCTAAGTTAAACTCGGTCCAATAAAGTTTCATAAATTCTCTTTAGACAATTTTCAAAACAAAACAATAATTACACCAGTGTTTATCTTAAACTTTCAAACAACCGTTCCATATAATCCCTGTCGGAATAGAGTATCTTGGGTATTTCGTCATAAAAGTTTCACATTCTCAAACAACACACAATTCCTGCTATATTGAAGTTGTTCCTACTCTTGTTAATTAAGGTGTCAACCGAAGGTTGATTCATATCCGGGCTGTGTACTTCTTAGTATTAAGATTCGTATCTTCTCAAATCTTCAGGTAAGAACATAAAGTAGATAGGGATGACAACGCGTAAAGTAACTTGTAAATGAGATTGAAAGTGAAAATTAGATGATGTTTGTTAAGCTTTACGCAAAACATAAAATGTATCCTGTTCTTTATCAATAAACTGGTTTATTTGAGAAATAAAAGTCAACATAAAACTTTTAAAACATGTGAATTAAAAATAATTTATTGTGGTTATTCTGAAAGCGTGTGATTTTAAAGTTAAAATTAAATATTAGCATGCAAAATGATAATTAAGCAGATAAATTGTGTCCACGTTTATAAACAGGGAGATGAGAGACTATTTTCGTCCCTTACTTAAAATAACCAGTACCTTGGCTCGGTTTGAGTAGTACATACGTGTGTACAAAATTTGTTAAGCACGCGTAACAAATTGTAATTTCATTTAATGATAAGTGTTAAATGTTGATGATACAGAGCTTAGCAGAAGAATCGTCTCAGTCAATACGGCATACTTTGCTATGAATCAGAAATTTAAATCACCAGACATACACCGAAGGATACAATATGAATCTAAAGGACCATAATCTGACCGATAATGAGCTGTGGATCAGAAACTTGGATAATGACTCAAAAATCTGTACGTAAACCGCATCTTTGTGGCATGTTTGCAACCGCATAAATGGGCATCTTGGAAACAAAGGTGCTGATACGAAAATTAGGTCCTATAAATGAGAACAATAGGTGGCAAAAAAAAAATCTCTTCTGCCAACTAATGACTTATTATCTATTGCTATTTTGATGACATGGGTGTTTTCCATTCTGCTTATCTGTTTATTTCATTCTTTTTTTGTGGCCACTAATCTTTGCAGACTATCTTTGTCTTGAACTATCAATATTGCGTCGTGTGCAAATGGAGCATTTTAATTCCTTTGTTTCCCATTATGTATCATCTTTCTTTGTTAACGCTTTTGATGATTATATCCGCTTTTGATATTTTTTATAATGATCAATCATCATTTTGTTGATTGATCCCTTTCCATGATCAATTTTAAGAGCATGTCTTACTCCGCTGCCCATTTCTATAGTTTCTGTTAGTTCTTCATCTATTTTGACTTTTATTTTGTTATTTTCATAGATGTTTTTGATAGTTTTTACAATATTTAGGAAAACTGATCTGTTATAAAGAAGATGGATTATATCTTTCTGCTAATGTGTGTGCTGAATTAATCCTGAATGAACTTCATGAAACATCACTGCAAAAAGGCCTAAAAATTAACTTCAACAAAACAAAAGTAATGACAAACACAGAAGACTAAGAGGCAATAAAAATAAAAACAGAAAAAGTAGAACAGGTAAATGAGTATATCTATCTAGGACAAGCAATCAGAGCTAACAGAGAAAATCAAACAGCCGAAATATCCAGAACGAGTAAGAATGGGATGGGCAGCGTTCGGCAAACTTTCTTACGTTCTAAAAAATCAAACAATCCCTCTATACTTACAAAGCAAGGTATATAACTCCTGTATAATACCGGTGCTCACCTACGGAGCACAGACATGGACATTTACATAGGCCAATTTGGATAGGATAAGGAAGGCACAAACAGCGATGGAGAGACAAATGTTGGGTGTATCACTTAGAGATAGAAAACGTAACGAGTGGGTCAGAACCAGAACAAAGACAGTAGACGCGATAGAACAAGCAGCAAAACTGAAATGGAAATGGGCTGGACACAATGAACGTCTCCAAGACGGACGATGGAACAATGCCATCGGAAAGTGGCGTCCATACAATGCAAAGAGATCAAGAGGCAGACCACAGATGAGGTGGAAAGATGACATCAGGAAACAAGGAGGCCCCACATGGCAGAGAACAGCTCAAGATAGGGAAAGATGGAGAGAATTGGGGGAGACCTATATCCAACAATGGGAGGATAGAGAATAGGTTCCAAAAAAAAATGTGTGTGCTATTACATCCAAGATTTGAGACGGCTGTCACTCTCTATTTAAAAGAATATTGTCTATCATAGATGTTTCTCCTCTACTATTTTTAAAAGTGTATTTGTATTGTTCTTTGTAAGGGAATGCAATGATGAAATATATAATTAAAAATTGACATTTATCTTAACATTGACATAACATTTAGTATATCCACCTTTTTGAATGGTCGTGTTATATATTTAGAATAAAATAAAACAGGCTTCCAAAAAAACTTTGGGAATGCAAGAATGCAGAAAAGGAGACCCATTGAAAGAACGAGAAAACGATAGGAATATGACGTGGATTAGAATGCAAGAAATGTTTTTGGTAGTTGATCATGGAGGAGAATGGCAATGTACAAACCAAAACGAATGAAGAGATTTACTAAAGAAGGTCAAGACTAGAATTCGACTGTAAAGCCTTAGAAGGGATTATAAATCTTTAAATTTTGTTATTACTTTATACAAAGTTTCCAGGTCTCAGATGTTAGTTATAGTTTTTGAATGTCCCATTCTGCTAAAGCTAAACCGTAGAATTTAATATGTACCTATTCACACAATATCTTCGTCTTCCTTTTTGTATGTAGGCTTTAAAGTCTGTTTCTTCTTCAATATTAGCCTCCTAAATTGTTTAAAATTATCGAACAATTTTTTTCTTGGTCTGCCAATACTTCTTTGTCCATTTAGTGACTTATCTCATGCTATTCGTGCTATACTATCCTCTGCCACTCTACTAATGTCTTCGTTCCCCTCCTGTTCCCGTTTTGTCACCTCTCTATTTATGTCTTCTATATTGCATGCTTTTTTATGTTTTCGCTTCTTTCCCTATCCAACAGACTTTTTCGTGATATTCGTCGTCTGGGTTTAGATATGTCAGGTATTGTCTCCGCCGTGTATGTTAATATAGACCAAATTGCTGTTTTATAGATTCTTGTTTTTGTATTTTGTCTTAGGTGTTTGTTCTTCCAGATTGAGTCATTAAAAGATCCCGCAGCTTTACTTTTTTTAAGCTTTGTTGTCGTACTTTTTCTTCAACATTTCCGTAACTAGTTATATCTATTCCTAGATATCTAAACCTTGCTTCTTGCTTCATTCTTCTTCTTCTTCAAGTGCCGTCTTCGTTCCGAAGTTTGGCTATCATCAAAGCTATGCGTATTTTTGATGCTGCAGATCTAAACAGTTGGTAATTGGTGCAATTGTACCATTCTCTCAAGTTTTTCAACCATGAATGCCTTCTTCTTCCTATAGATCTCTTTTCCATTATGTTTCCCTGTATAATCAATTGCAGCAACTGGTATTTATCTCCCCTCATAACATCTCCCAAATATTGTAGTTTGCGCTTTTTAACAGTAAGTATCAGCTCTTTCTCTTTCCGCACTCTCCGCAAAACCTCCACATTTGTTACTTTCTCTGTCCAGGGTATTCTTAATATTCTACGATACATCCACAACTCAAATGCTTCTATCTTTTTGGTATCGATCTTTTTCAATGTCCATGTTTCCATCCCGTAGAGGAGAACTGACATAACGTAACATCTCAAAAGGCGAATTTTAAGTTTTAGACTTAGATCTCTTCCGCAGAACACCTTTTTCAATTTAGTAAATGTGGCTCTAGCTTTCTCTATTCTGGTTCTGATTTCTTCAGAGCAATCATTATTTTCGTTGATAACAGTTCCCAGGTAATTATATCTTCTTACACGTTCGATTCTTTGATCATGCACGGTTATGTCAGGGAAGTTTTGTGGTGATTTAGATATTAGCATTATTTTTGTTTTGCTTATGTTAAGTGATAATCCGTGTTCTTCACTGCATTTTACTATTTTTTTAATTAGTATTTGAAGATCTTCCCAAGTTTCTGCGATTAGTACCGTGTCATCGGCATATCTCAAGTTGTTTATTCGGATGCCATTTATCTTAATACCTATATTTTGATCCGAAAGTGCTGTGTTTATAATGTCTTCGGAGTATAGATTGAATAAGGTCGGTGAGGGTATACAACCCTGTCTTACGCCTTTCTTGATCTCGATTTCCTCCGTTGTCTCTTGCTCTATTCGGATATTTGCTTTCTGGTTATAGTTAATCTTAGAGATAATACTAATGTCCCTTTTATCCAAGTTTTTTTCTACTAGCAGTTTCATTAAGTGATCGTGACGAACTTTATCAAACGCTTTGTTGTAATCAATAAAGCACATATATATATATATATATATATATATATATATATATATATATATATATATATATATATATATATTATATCTTGGTTTATATCTAGACATCTTTGGCATATGACGTTAAGTGCAAATAGTGCTTCTCTTGTTCCAAGCCGTTCCGAAATCCGAATTGAGTATTACTAATATCTGCATCTAGTTTTCTGTTAATTCTTGAGTGGATTACTTTGATGAATACTTGCTTCATTAGTTTTCCATAAATTTCGATTTCACGTCGCAGTGGGTATTTAGATGTCGTATATTTGGTTTTTTTGCTAATATTATCATATTGTATTTATTGGCTGTTGTATTGTTGTACTTAAGATGTGTGTTAATCTTTTTAGCTTATCTTCTGTCTTGGCTATTAATGCGGAGTCGTCTGCATAACAAAATATTTGACTTTCTTTGTTCTTTATTTTTTAACCATGACCTTGACGTACTGCTTTTATTATTTCGTCCATAATTTTATTAAAGAGAAGTAGGGTTAACGAGTCACCCTGTCTGACTCCGCTTTGTACTGGTATACACTGTGTTAATTTCTCATTTATCTTTGCCTGTATTCTATTATGAAAGTAGATGTTTTCGATGGTTTGTATAATATTGATTGATATGTTTCTTTTATACAGTAGGTACAAGACGTCTAAGACTTGGATGCGATCCAAAATCTTTGACAGCAAACATAGATATGCTGGTTTATTGTGCTCGATGACCTTTTCTGCGATTTGTCTTAGTACAAATACGGCGTCTACGCAGGATCTCCTGATGTTAAACCTTATTGATCATCTGATAAAGTTCTTAGTTTATTGATTTTGTTTGTTGGGACATTTGTGGTAGCTTAAGTGCGGTGTTCAGTAGATTTATACCTCTACTGGGGTCTTTTTATCTTTTTTCTTGAACATTGGTATCATTATGCTGTTTCTCCATGTATCTCAAGATACTTGCATTACAGATCATAAAGCAACTTTAATCAGCATACCTGTAAACAGTATCAAATATTTAAAACAGAAAACTAGAGAAATAATTAATTATAAGACCCTAAAAATGGATATCAAAAATTTTGATTGGACTGAGTATTATAGTATAAAAAATACGAATGACATAACAGAATATCTAATAAAGACATTAAATGACTATATAATTAAACATACTAAAACCATCAAAATAAAACACGCAAATGAAAAGCGAAAAAAATGGATTACAGCAGGACTAGTCAAATCAATTAATAAAAAAATAATCTGTATAAAGATCACATAAATAATAATAATAATAATAATAATAGAGTTTATTTATAACAAAGTAATGTGTTACAGTGAATAAATGTTACAGAGTATAAATGAAGAAAAAAGGAAAGCTTACCTAGAGTACCGTAAACAATTGAACACACTTATTAAGATGACAAAGAAAAATTACTTTATAAAAGAAATTATGAAAAAATAATAAGTCTTCAAAAAATATGTGGAAAATAGTAAATAACTATAATAGTGAAAATGTTAATACTCAAAATATCAAAGAAATACTTACTGCAAATAACCAAAGTATTACCGACACAAATGAGATCGCCCAGGAATTTAACAAATATTTTTCAAAAGTTGGAGAAACATATGCTCAGACGATAATAAAACCTTCTTCTTGACCACCAAAGAGAAACGTTACAATAAATTCCTTCTTTTTATTAACTGTGGATGAAAATGACGTTGTTCAGATTATAGCCTCATTAAAATCGAACAAACCTCCAGGAATAGATGGTATTAAATCTGAAGTACTTAAAGAACTATCGCCAATACTAACTGGCCCCATTACTTATTTATTAAATAATGTATTTTCTAGCGGCAAATGGCCCGAACAACTTAAGCAAACAGTGGTGATTCCCATTCATAAGAAAGGCGATCAAAAATTAACAAATAATTACAGACCAATCTCACTAATCACTTCACTTTGCAAGATATTGGAAAAGGCTATAAAATATCAACTAGTACTATACTTAGAAAAATATAAGTTAATTTCAAACAAATAATATGGTTTTAGGGAGGGAGTACCCGCGGAAAATGCAATATCGTACCTATCTAATAAAATTTACAACTTAGTTGACAGCAGTACACCAACAGCTTGTGTATTCCTAGATCTGGCAAAGGCGTTCGATACGGTTAGTCACTTACAACTATTAGATACTTTAGCAGACATTGGTATAAGAGGAAACACATTTAACTTAATGGAAAGCTACTTAAAAAATCGATATCAACAAGTGCGACTAGAAGGAAATTGAGTAGTGCCAAAAGCATAAATTTTGGTATACCACAAGGGACTGTACTAGGACCCATATTATTTATACTGTACATAAACAATATTCTTACTTACCGGACTGAAGGTACATATTAAGTTTTGCAGATGATACAGCAATTTTGTACTCTGCAGACACGTGGATGGAACTAAAGCGAAAAATGGAACATGACTTAGGAAGAATTATTGATATATTTAACCACAAACTTCTTACAGTAAATATGGATAAGACTTTATGTTCCATTTACAAGCTATAAGAGACGTCTACCAGATTACAAATTTATAAAAATAAAAAATCTGAGTATTAATTCAGTGAGTAACACAAAATACCTTGGTGTTCAAATCGACTCGTATCTACGATGGGATATACACATAAACCAAACATGTAAACCATTGAGATGTCTATTGTACAAAATTCGATATTTACGTAACATACTGGATATCCATTATCTGAAGGTTATTTACTATTCTTTGGTAGAATCGCGTCTACGTTATGGAATCCTTAGTTGGGGTGGAGTTGCAAATACATACCTCCACCAATTAGACATTATCCAGAGAAAAATATTAAAAATTATTTACAATTCGAGATACCCTACTAATGATCTTTATACCGAAACTCAAATGTTAGATACAAGACAATTATATATTCTTACAATAATCACCAATTTATACAAAAATAAACACTTACTCACACCATTAGGGCATACCTATCATACGAGAAATAGAGCACAGTCTTTTGTCAAATTAAATATTGCAAAGAAAACAGTTGGTAAACGAAATATTGAGTATTTACAAGGAAGAATCTACAATTTGCTCCTGAAATTTACAAAACATACCTAATCACTATAAATTCCAAAAAATGATTAAGACATTGTTTACTAGGTATTTGAAACAAAATCATAGACAACTGTTCAGCCACCTTTTTGAGACCAATTAGGTTATAACTAACGTCAAAACAAGAATAGATTACGAAATCTTAAAAATTTATATATGCTATTATCTTGGTTGATTGTATGCATGAATTGTCTCTCTCTTGTTAATTAATTAATAAAAATTTTCTTTGTTATTTTTTTTGTTTTATCTTAATATAGGTAATAATTATAACTAATAAAGTAGTAAAACTCGCCTTACTGTAGGATCAATATAAATAAGCAATTTAAAAAATGGCACATGCTCAACTTAATTGTTTTAGTGGGCACTACTGTTTATTTACCTTGAATTAATTACAGAACTACAAAGTAAAAGTAATATTTTTTAAAATTTTATTGTCATTTAATTATTTTATTGTAATATTATTAATTGTATATTTCATGGAAATAAACGTTATTATTATTATTATTATCTGGTATCTTGCAGTTCAATATTATTTTATGTATAAGTTTTGTCAGTTTTATTAGCCATACAATATCCTGTTATATAATTATCAAGTTTTATTCGTCCGTCCATCGAAAAAAATTGTTTTCTTAAGTATTATGTTTATATAATATTTTTTTCTAAATAAAGGTGACACTAGTAATATTATAACATTTTTGTTTGTTTGTTTAGTTTAAGAAAAATAATATATTATAAATTTATAACATACTAATTTTATTACCTAATGTAGGTAACACGTGATCCTGTCTATGATAAAAAATTAGTAGTTCTTGAGCGTGAAATTCGGTTGTCATAAAATTCACTATACTATCAATGTTTTATAATATTTACCAATATTAAATCTAATGAGCACATTATAAACACATTTACATATTGGCGCCTGGTGTTAAACTGAAACTCTGGTCTTCGGATTACGCTTTCAAGATATTAAAAGCCAACTTTAGAGCTAGTAGATAGCACACATTCGCCAGATTATCTAAATATTTGCTCTAAGTGCCTCATAAACCATGTAAATAATTTTGGAGATTAATATGTAAACCGCAAGTAGCGCAGAAAGGATAACACTACACGTTTTACGTTCCAATATGTCGTTTATCTTGACATACTGGCTGTATATATCATGCCTCAACCTTGATTGTGGGGTTTTACTGCGTATGCACAAAGCTTTAGCTATGCGAACGGTAGTGACTACTGTACCGTCGTTACGGCTTTGTATTATATATTGTACGATAAGAAAACTTTTTGTTTATGATATTTCCGTTTTCTAAATATCTTGTAACAAGAAGAATATATGTAAACACGCCTTTAATTACTGAGTGACAGTTCGACAGTTAATAAAAAGAATATGACAACAGTCTGGGCATGACAATGAAATGAAATATATTTGATTTTACTCAAAATGAAAACTTTTCAAATTGTTCTTCCAGATTTTCTGGTAATACAAATAAAGATGTCGAATCATCAATAAGTGCCATAACGATTTTTAAAGACTCTGTTAACATTTCAGATGAAAATGCAATAAAAGGTTTGCCGATGTTATTAGATTATCATGCTGCAACTTGGTGGCAAGGTATTCAATCCACAATTCTTACTTGAAATAATGTTTTAAAGGCTTTAAGAACTCTTATTGTTTAAATATGTCCCACATAACATTTTTAAAGAACTACTTTCCCGTGAGGAAGGTGAGAGAGAACCAACAGACATTTTTGTTAATTTCTGTCGTGCTCTCATTGCTACGTTGCCAAAACTAACTAATCTCAACAAATTAATATGGTATATGCATTATCCACTCAATTGTACAATTAGAAATAGACTTCAAATTTAATCTGTTATTAATCTCATAGAAAAAGCAACAGAAATCGAAGATACTTTACCTAAAGATAAAGTTAATACATTGGTTGGACATAAGCACTTTGGAAATGACAGCAAATCTACCAGATTAAGACCAAAATGTCCGTTTTGCAGTAATTTTGGACATATGTAAGATAATTGTCGTAAATTTGGCGCAACTCAACAAAGGAGTCATTTGTTGAGTTGTTACGGCTGCATAACACCTAGTTATATAAGGTCCTAATGTTCTACTTGTCATATTTCGAGCAATAAGGCCACTTCTGTATATTTAACTACTACTACTCACACTTTCAGACTTCTTTGGGTGCCGTGTCCGTATTCAGACGTTGGCCGTCATCATGTTTACAATTTCCTGACACCTTTCTCTGTCGTATGCTGCGCGAAATAATTCTTCTACTGTGGAACCACACCATTGTCTAATATTACGCAGCCATGAAAGTTTCTTTTGACCAATCCATCTCTGTCCTTCCACTTTTCCTTGTATTATAAGGCGAAATAGATGGTATTTAGGTCCTCTAATTATATGGCCGAAGTATGCTGTTTTTCTCCTCTTTATGGTGTTTATGAGCAGACGTTCTGAATTGATCATTTGAAGAACATCTTCATTGGAATCGTGCGAAACCCACGAGATCTTTAGAGTTCGTCTATAGCATCACAATTCGAATGCTTCTAACTTGTTTAGCATTGTGGTTTTTAACGTCTATGTCTCACAACCTTACAATAGGATGTACCACACATAACATTTCTGGACCTTCTTATAAATATTCATCGACAGGTTTATGTTGTATAAAACTGGTTTCCACGTCATAAAAGCCTTACGTGATATTTCGATCCTGGTTATTATCTCTTCATCAGAGTCACAATTTACATTTAACCAGCTGCCAAGGTATTTGAAATGATTTACCCTTTCGATCTCCTATCCATTAAGAGAAATAAGACCTTGATTAATATTGATCTTTCCAACTGCCATCCACTTTGTCTTTGAAATGTTGATTTTAAGGCCTCTCCGATAACTTGCTTCACCTACTAGATTTAGAAATGTTTGGACATCTTGTAAATTTTCTGCAAGGATGGCTGTATCGTCAGCGTATCTAATATTGTTGATTACTTCTCCACCTAGTCTTACTCCCTCTTGTCTGTCATCCAAAGCCTTCCTAAAGATTTCTTCAGAGCACAGATTAAAAAGAGTGGGTGACAAAACACAACCCTGCCGTACTCCACGTTTGATGGATATTTTTTCAGTCGGAAACTTTCAGACTATAGTAAAATTCAATTAGCGATGCAGGAAAATGTAAACATTAATCGTGTCCGAACCGGAATGACCCGCCGATAACGTCGCCAGACGAAATAAAGATGGACATTTCGGTTAGTTTTTAAATATTTTTGAAGAACTGTTACTTGCATTTATGCATAAAATATTCATTAATTTTATAAATCGGATTATTTTTTCACTTACTATGTATTCAGTGAAAACATTAATTTATTTACAATAAACACGAATATTTGAGAAAAGAAAAAAAATAATAAAGTGTCATAATTATACTGTTACTTATTGGAACGAGTAGACTCATTTGGAACACCTTTAACAATTATCTGTTAAATTTATCGTTGTTTATATGCCCTGCATCCCTCATATATAGACCTTTGATCGAAGTTAACATTGTTAAAAGGCATGGATTAGTATATATCAATTCTGGTGCTAGAAATACAATAACAAAAAATATTTTATTCAAACAATTTTGTTCAATAAATTTATCACTCCAAGATCGTTGTGGGAGGTTACTGAGTTTAAGGGATGTCCATTAATAAAGTACGGTAGTTATGGATTTTTTTTGCCAATATATAAAACAACACATTTTTCAATGTTAAGCGGAAGTAACCACTCTGAGAACCATTTGAATATTGCATCAAGATCGTGTTGAAGAACATGTTGGTTAATCGTTGGATTCGCATATAATACTGTATAATTAGGGTAAATGGAAACCTTACTTGATACAAGATCACTAGTGTAGACGTAAAAAACTAGCGGTAAAAGTACTGATCCTTGTGGGACTCCACTCTTGACTCGCTTATCCAGTGAGTGATCTTCCCCAATACGAACCCTGAAGTATCTGTTAGATAGCAACTCTTGAATCCAAATATTTAACTTTCCGTGGATATAATAGTGATCCAATTTAGCTAGTAATCGACGTTTTGGAACACGGTCAAAAGCTTCGGAGAAGTCTAAATAGACAACATCGACAGAATGCCGACCATTCTGGTCGGACCAGATATAGATAATGACCAATCGTTTACACAATGAAGTAAGTTTGTGCACGTTGAACAACCCTTGATATAGCCATGCTGTTGGTGAGGGATGACATTTTCTTGAAGAAGAAACTCAGACATAGCTTCCGAAATAATCGATTCCTTGACCTTGCCGACAATTAAACCAGGCTGATTGGACGGTAATTATGGCAATTAAGTTTATTCCCTTTCTGGAATATAGAAGTAATCGAAGCCGATTTTCAGGACGAGGAAAGAGAACCTTGATTAAAAGAAGCATTCATTATGAGAGATATCTGGATAACTAATGATTCGGCACATTGGTTAATGAAAAAGAAGGTGAATCCATCTAATTAAGGTAATGAAATATTTCGTAGTTTCCATAAATGATGTTTAATTGCATCTGGTGTAAAATATGTATTATGAAAAGTTTTAGACAAACGTGGACACATAATTTGAGGAATGGTATCGTTATATTCATCTGCAATATCCTGAGAAAATAATAACAATAAACATTATGAAGCTTCGTTATTCGAAGAACATAAAGACCCGTCAGCATTTTGAAGTAATGGTATGATGACTTTAGAAGATAAAGATTTGCGAATGTACCGATAAACTTATTTACTATTACCACTAGCAATAATAGATTCTTTAAATTTTGTTCTTTACTTTAGCAAAGATTGTTTGACTCGGTGACAGGAGAGGACACTTTAAGAGTAGATACTAATTAATCCTCATTTGTGAAAAATAAGTCTAAAATTGAAAGATTATTTTTGGCTCTAAACCTGGTAATAAATTTGAGTTCATAATAAACTTTTTAAACAAATTTTAGCTATTGATAGTATTAGTTTTGGAGATAATGGGTCAGCTAATCTCTGGAAATGTAAAATCTTCAACAACAATTTTTAAGGTTTTCAAGGGATGATAATTCCTCAAGTTTGTTAATACGCATAGTGTCTTAAGTAAGTACTATATCCGAAGGTCGGTATATGCAAACTATATTAAATATGAAAGAGTTATTAGAAATAAGGACAGATGGAACGAGCTGAGGGAGACCTATGTCCAGCAGTGGATGACAGTACAGGTTGATGATGATGATAATGATGATTAGTAATAAATAGGTGGATAATTTATATACCGGATACGTCTGTTGTTTTATTATAATGGAAAAAGTGTTGGTAATTACATTTATTAAATAGATGCTCCTCTCCCTCGACGAGTACCTTTGTCTCTATGAAATATAATAAACTTATTAACGTTTAAATAGCATCGGGGATAGCGGAATTAAGCAACGTTTCTGTTAGGAAGATAATGTGAGGTTTTAAAAGTTGAACAGTACTTATAAATTTATTAAATTTGGGCATAAAAGAGTTTAGATTCGTATTATATGGAAAATAATTATGATATATGCAAAATTCCAAGACAGCTATAAAACAAGGACGTTAAATCCACTTCATCAAATCTCAACCAGCTCTTTAAATATATACAAAATAAAATAAAGCTGTAGTTAAAATGGTTGTAAATATCCTTTAAAATGATATATCACATGATACTTTTTTTTATTTAGGAATTTTTGATTGAACTTTGAGAATGATTAAATTTACAAAACACGTATATTCGATCGATCGTTTTTTTTGCATTAATAAGCAAAAACCCGGATGAAAAGGTTTTAGTAGTACACCTTATGTAATATTTTCAATGGAGATTGGTAAATGTTAGGGGACAAGTGTATAACGAATTTTTATTTTCCATTTTTTCATAAACTGACACGAAATTCACATTTTTATTTAACGATATATTTCTAACTAACAGCATCCTTTGCAAAAAAAACGATAACCAAGCAAAAAGATAAGTCAACGTTCAAGCTCGTAGTTAATATTCTTAAACGAGATTATCGATTATTGGAAAATTATTTTTATCATTTTTAGATCTAGTTATCGGATTTAAAAAGCACTCTGCTTTTTAAAGGTAATTTACATTTTTAAGATTTATTTTCTTTAGTAATAAATTTTAATTTAATATCGTTCGTAATTCAGTAAAATTGTAAATAATGATTGTAATTTAAGTTGGTAATTCTGACCAGATATAGGACAATAATTATCTACAATTAATATAATTTACCATTTAGTGGTAATTGCCAAAATTAATTTTTAACTGTAATACAGCGTTTATACATGATTTACAATTACGGAGTTAATTTAAAAATGAAAAAATTTAAATTGCGTTCTACAAAGCCTATTAAATTGCTCAAACTTTTGGACCTGTCTTTCTAATGCAAATAAAGCTACAATTAGTTATAAATACCATAAACACTTCTCAGGAATACCACATCTTCACCTTATGTGCTGCAATAGTTATCTAGTGCGAGTATCTCAATTTTGACTTAAATTATTAGTTTCAAAAAAATAACTAATCGTCAAGATTACCTATGTCTACATAACACACTCCTTGACCTACGAACATCATATGTGCCTACGCTCCACAGGTAGGGTGTGACATACAGAAACAGTAGAATTTGGGAAGGCCCTTAATTGCAAGATATTCGAGATTCCTGTAGACGAAAAGTGTTATATTGGAGGTGATTTGAATGTACATATTGGCAGAGAAAGAGCAGGCATAGAAAGATTTCGTGGAGGTTTGGGGATGGGGATACAAAATAATGTAGGAAATAATTTTATTGACATTGCAAAGACATACGATTTAGCTGAAATTAATACGTCCTTTATGAAGACTGAAGACCAGTATACAAGTTACATATGGTAGAGTGGGAAGAAAAAGTCAAATATATTTTTTGCTAAAAGAGATTATCAACTTTAAAGTTATAAAGGGTGAGTTTGTATCTAATCAACACTGGCTGGTAATAGTGCATACGGAGATAAAGGTGAGGCTGAAAGAAAAGCAAGTAGGACACCAGATAGTAAAGTGGTGAAAGTAAAAGGATAATGATTTGGTAATAGTGTTTAAGAGTAGAGTGCTGCTGAAGCTTGAGGAAGAAGATACGGTAAGTGACTGGTGGAAAGCCAACAGTAAAGTTGTGGTGCGAGTAGGAGTGAAAGTGCTAAAAAAAACATGTTAAAGGGCAACCTAGAGACAAAGAAACTTGGTGGTGCAACGATGAAGTGGAACAGAAGTTCAAAGAGAATGAGGTTAGGAAGTGGTATGAAAGGTCTAAAAGAGAGAAAAAAGGATATATACAAGGTATCAAAGAGAGAACTAAAGCGCGCAGTAGCTACTGCTAAGGAAAGATTATCTACATAGCTGTATGAAGAGTTGACAAGACCCGAGGGGATGAAAATGTTATGCAGCATTACTATAGCAAGGGTCAAGTCATTAAACTACGTGCGGCAGATTAAGAATATGAATGGAAAAGTGTTAAAAATCAATTCACAGGGAATCTAAGTTCCTGTAGTTGGCTTTATACCATGTATCACAAAAAATTTGTTAAAAATCCATTATAAAAGGTATATAATTTAAAAACCGAATCGGGCTATATCACAAAACGTTTTTGGAATCCATGTTCCATCATCAATGTCTAGGTGTACATGTATTGAGCCACTAAATATCTAGATAAACACCCGTTAAAAGATATCTGTTTAAATTTAGTTTTTATTATATGGCATTATATATTAAGATGTTTAAGTTGCCAGTGGATTTTGGTAACATGGCGACGTATGACTTCACATGAAGTTGCTGGTCCCGAGACAGAGTGTCTACGAGGACATGATGATAGCAAGTTGCTATCATCATTTATTATTTATGCTTTTTTATTTTAAAAATACCATGAGATGATAAATATTCAAGACCCTATATAGGTTAAAAATGTATAAATATAATGTTTTATTTGTAATAAGGTTTTACTGTATTTATGGTTTGACAGCAAAGAAGAAGAGTTTGACAGTTGGAATAAGTTTGAACAGAAATTTTTGAATTTTTTCTGTGGAAAAATCAACAAAATTGAATTTATAAGTCAAAAAATTTGCATATAATAGGACTTGTTTGCTTTTAGAAAGTTAATGAGAACATTGTGCAGTAAATTAAATAAATTGATTTTAAAAGGGAAATAATTAATTAATTAAGTTTTCTTTTGCTCAGAGGAATAAATAATTCAGTTAATAAAATTTTATGTTTATAGTTATATATGGTATTGAAATAAATGGTGATTTTTTGAAAAGGTTATAAATTGTGTTATAATATTACACTCTTTGTCTATCCTAAAGAAAGCCAGCATCCAGGAAATACTAGAAGCCACGATTTGAAAGTAAAATAAATTTTATTGTATAGTAAAGAACCCTGAGAAATTAAATATTATTTGATCTAGTTTAACTCAATTAGAAGTGACGAAAATTATATATCATAAAAACTGGCCCCCCAACGTCAAGGCATTTTAAAGTATTGCTAGTTGCAATTGTGATGAGGAAAACAAAAGAAAAACAGGTGATTGAAAATTTATTTATCGAATAGTCAAAGTTGATATTTGAATTTTATGACATATTATTTTTCTGTAGGTATAATTTCTTTTAATGTATTTTATTTTTGATCTGATATTTGCATTTGACAAAATTTTTTTTTGTAAAAATATTTGACAATTTATTACATTGGGTGAGAGAAAATTTTTCGTATTTCAACATTAGGGTGTTTTAAAGTTTCATATTTGGCGAAGATAATACTTCTAGAAAAAAAATGTCTGTGACAAGAAATAAAAGCAAAGGAAACAAAAAAGAAGAAAAAAATTTAGAACAAGAAGACAGGTTAGGAACAACAATTATAGAGACAGAAGGTCAGGAGAAATCGGGAATAGAACAAATTCTACAACTTATGCAGTTACAACACACAAAAAATGGATTAAACAAAACAAACAATGAAAGAAAATCAACAGGAAAAAAGACAAGGGATAGAAGAGAACAACAGTAAAATTTAAATCGTATGGAAAAGTGCTTAATGATCAGATAGTTCTGGATTAATATTAACTGTATAGCGTACATCAAGGTCTGAGAGATCTGAGACAATAAAGTCATTTATAGTAGATATTGTTTTAATAAGTCTTATAGGAGAATTCATACCATTTAAATATATTGAACAAGGCAGTTACAACTTACAAGTTACAAGTAGTACAAACAGCAGCCTAATTAATACTTAAGTTACCGCATATATTTTTTTTTATTTATTATAAACTAAGGAAAACTCAGAGAAGGCTTCACTTAACAGAAAATTATATTCTGTTACCAAAGAAAAATCATTATTCGTAGAAAGAATTAGGGGGCCACCATGAGCTGAACTTGAACGATCATACCTAGTAATCGAATCGGTGAGATTTTTTTTTTATTGAGTTTAATGCGTCGACAACTTATGGTCATTGGCATGGTACAGTGAATTTTTACAGTAAGGTAGTGTAGTGTGTGTGTGTGTGTGTAGGTGTAGAGTAATTGTCTTGATACTTAGCAAAGTCGACGTCATTGTCTTTGCTAAGAGACGCTAATTGTATCCGAACGTCTGCGGTCCCTCCGGTGTGTACCGATCACACAAGGATAGAAATTATTTTCATTTATTAATTTTTTTAATAAACGAAAATTTCCACCCAGGTGGGATTCGAACTCACGACCTTTAGATTTAAAGGCAGGCGCTTTTACCACTGAGCCACAGAGGGGGTTAATCGGTGAGATTTAAAAGGAAAACATTCCATTTTTGCCAAATTTATTTAATATAGCAGTTGTTTCACTTTACCAAGCTCTACAGACTTAGTTTAAAAACAAATAACATTCCATCACATTCAATAGCTCATATTAAGCTAGTTTTCCTGAAGTGAAATCTAAAAGGATAACATTCCTGGAATTTTATCCCTTATTACCTCAATGAAATTATTTTCATCATTGACGTATAAAAGGATAATATTCCAGTTTTACATATTCTTCATTCTTTTTTGTTTTCTATTTTCTACTCTTTTTGTTTACGTTTCACTTGACAGTTGACCATTATAACTTCTCTCCAAAAGCATATTGTGACAGAGTGTTTCTTATTATATCACCTTTTAAGGTTATGTCTTGTATGTTGTATGTTGTGTAAAGTGAGTTTAGTTTGTTCTAATAATTAGATTATTATTTAATGGTTAATGGTGTCTAATATTAATAACTCTAATAATTAGTTTTCTGTAAAAAGAAGGGGTAGTGGGGTGACAAAATTTAAAGAAGAGAAAGCAAGAAGGGATGGATCAGAATTTGTTACTTCCAAAGAGGTTTTGGAAGTAACAAAAACTGTAAACGTAAAAAATCTGTGTTATGTTTTTAGACAAATATCCTGAAATTTCGTCAAATGATGTCAACTATGAGTTCTAGACTGGTATATAAGTACACTAGAGATTAAACACATTATTCAAGAAGCTAAAAGGAAAAGCTCCAAAATTTCTAGTAGTACCATTGGAACATGCAAATTTTCTTAATTTCAAACAATGGTGGCTTTCAATATTGAAGAAAACTACAAAAAGCTAAGATAAGACACAATATTTTAGCATCAGTAAATTCAAGCAGTATACCAGTGAGAAATATGGATATGTCAACGCTCGTCCATTTATTGATTCTTTCGTGGTTGAAACTTTCAAGTTGTAGAAAAGAGGAAGAGTGGAGCTTCGCACAGATCAAATATATCACTCAATGTTGTCAGTGAAAGCTAACAAATTCGTTGATTTTAGAAAAGAACCTAAACATTTCTACGAACAGATCCTAAGTTGGGACCAATCGATTCCAATGAAGGAGAATGATGAAAGTCTTATTAGTGATTTAAGTGACGATTAATTAATGTAAATAAATAAGTTTGGGTAACAAAATAACGTTGACTTTTTACTTGACTTCTAAAAGGACAATAAGTGAAATAATAATTACTCAATAAATGTGTACATATAAAATATAATTGTTTTATAAATATTTTCTGCTTACCTCATACTACATAAAAGTAATTAAGAGTTTTATTCTGTTAAAAATAGTTAAAGAGATAAAACGTTTATTTTAAGTTTCCAAAAGTAAAATTTTTGGAAATATATGGTTATTCAATTGTAGTATTGTAGCTTGTGTTAGATTGAGAAGACAGAGAAGACAAGAAAGGATCAAGTATGCTATGCGAATAGATATTAAAGAACGAACCCGAATAGTATCAGATTTAAAACCAATAAGCATCAGACCATCACAAAATCCTTTTAAAGATGGAGATATAGCTGGCAACCACCGTCACAAATGCGACCATAGCCTTAAGATCATGCAAAGCAGACCTATATTTGAAGAAAAAAAGGTATCACAACCATGTAACAGAATAGTTAAACTGAAAAGATATACACAGTAAGATTGGTATATGATCCTATTGTCCAATTACAACTTGTAAACAACACAGGTATTAATGACTTCACCTAATACATAATACATATATGATGAAAACATACTTTATGGCTGAGGAATCTTAAAAAATATAACTGAACGAACCTCATTATAGCTATTTAGAGTAGCACATAGCAAAATCATAGCTTTGATCATATCCAATCTGTGGCAGGAGAACATATTTTAAGAAGAAGTCAAATAAAACACCGATATAAGAAATACTTCCAAGAATTGACAAAATTCTACTAAGTACCTAAATATGAAGCTGAATTTGCCAACACGCAAAAATGTACTTATCGCGTTAAGGCTAGGTGTAGCAATGATCAATATGGGCAAGAAACTTGAATAAAAAAATAATTTAAAAGCCTTTCCTATTACATAGATACGCCCACTAGAATAGAGAACTTCAAAAGTTTGGGTTATATAATCACAAATGCGCATAGACAGATATTTCGTAAATCCAAAATACAAAACTAAACAAATACAATATTGTCACTCATTTTGAAAATCTAAACTGACAGGAATATATTATAGGGCAAGGTACATCTTCATATTTAATTTTAAATATTCAGTATTTCGCGTTAAAAAATAAATATTTTTAAATATTCAAAATTTTCATTTGCACTGTTGTTTTGCTAGATAAATTAAGAGCTTTATTATTTTGTCAGGCAAAAGTTCATAAAGTTTAAAATTAAATCCTTGTAAAATAAACTTCCCATCTCACCTTATTAAAAAACTTCCCGAAACTTTTTCTCATATTTCCTATCACGATTTACCACACACAAACGCAAATCAAGAAAAAATAAAGTCTTCGTTGCTATTCTAATCCTCGTATTTCGCCCGACTCGGTTCCGTAAAGTACCGTCTACTTTCTAGTACCCGCGAACTTAATTTCAAACTACCCGACGATGCGCGATGGTTTCGTCATAGTTGGCCACGATCAGCGATACGGAATTTGATGCGTTCAGCACAAGCGTTGAAGTTCCTCTATCTAGCAGGCCCTGTAACTGGGTGGAGGCGCATGCTTCGAGAGAGAATCGATGAGACCCATCCCATCGGCGAAGATATAATTTCTCATGTTTTTTTTCTTGATTATTTTTATTTAGAAAGGGGTATTAGATGTAGAAGGTTGTTAAAGAGGTTCTTAGAGTGGTTTTTAGTAGCAGGGTTTATAATGGAGAGGTTTAAGGATGTCGGCTCGTAGGGAAATTTTGGAGGTCGCCGGTGCGAGATGTTTTCTTACGATCATATGACGTCAATGAATCGTAATGCGTACGTAGCGATAGGGCGCGAATTTAAGTAAACGATAGGAAGATGCAATAGAAAAGCGAAACGTGTTGAAATTTTAATAGTATTGAAACGGATATTTTTTAACATTCTGATGCACGACCGCCTTTAGAATTACATTAGTACACGATAGTGGTTTGTCAGGACCAAAAGTTATGTAATTTTTTCTAACCTTTGGTACATACAAATTAAAATTCATTTTTTGTAATACCTATTGATGTATTTTATACTATATTATGTCTTTTTTTTATTTATTGGCATAGACTAGGTGTCAATCAGCCAGTTACAACATGACTACTATCTTAAACATAAGAATTTTATTACCGTAAGGTCCATAAAATATCAATAACGAAGAGGTGAATAATATGCTTTAAGAGCTAAAAATAAAATAGGATAAAAGTTAAATATATAGCATATTTTCAACATCATCAGTGTGTTCAAAAAATGGTACACATAATATAATTCAAAATACTAACTTTTTTTGTATTATCTCCCTTTTATCTATATTTACAAGTAAACAAGATGATGAGGTTCTCAGAGTTCCATAGCAAACTCTTGAGCAGCTATCTACTCAACTTCGACAGCTGCTTTGCTATGGACTGTCCAAGTTGCTCACCACAATTTTGTATATACAAAATGTTACAGATGTTAGGGACATTTTATTTTGTAATATTAGGAAAATTTTTATCGTAGTTCGATAAAATTGAAAACTTATTTTGGCCTAGGGCCTCTGAATACGAGTTTTTATTAATTTCCTTGTCTTCGATAAAGGAAATTTTATTTTTAATCATAATATTTTTAATTTTCTGTTGTTTTTGATAAGAAGGACAACTTTTTGAAACCGAAACATGTGCAGCACTCTTACAATGAATGCAACTAATGTCTGAATTTTCGCAAGAATGATTTTTGTCTTTATTCTTTCCACATCGAATACATAGATTTTGAGAACTTCTACACTGTTTTGAAATGTGACCGTATCTCAAACACCTGTAACATTGAGTAACCCTACCTACAAATTGTTCGACTGGACAAAAAACTCGATTTATATTAACATACTGAGGCAGTATATTACCTTCAAAAGCTACAATAACAGTTCGTTTTGCAACATACTCAATTGTACCATTTTTTTCAACTTTTCTATTCATACGTTTAATATTTAATATACGTGAAGGAGATTCAATATTTTCCTGTAAATATACAGTATCAAATTGAGCATCAGTATCCCGAATTAAACCCTTGCTTTCTAATAAGTGACCGGGAATAAAGGCTTTTAAATTTTCTTCCTTTAGTTTACTATTATTTATAAGATTATTTGCATCATGTATAGAAGCTACTACTACCTTAATTCTGTTTCTACCAATTGCCCTTACTTGAAATATATTAGAAATTCCTATTTTTTTGTACAAAATATGACCTATTGTAGTTGGATGTAAGCGACCAAGATCGGTGTTATCTATCCTTTCAATATACACAAAAATATTTTCAAGATTATACTTATCTGAATTTACGTTAAATCCTCTATTTTTTAACGGTACCACGTTTTCTTCAAGCTCCATTACTTCAGATGACCTAACAATATTGTTAGAGGCACTTAAAACCGTCCTTGAGTAAATTCCAGTCCCCATAGGGGACGCTAACACATTTTTGAGCACTATGCGAGTATGTTTTTATTAAACACTACAATTTAAAAAACTAGCCGAAAAACATTAATTTTTTAAATTACTCAGTATTGCTTTAAATTCAATGAAATAAACTTTAAAATGTAGAGAGTATTTAAAAATACGTATCCACACTTTGACAGTTATTTGACACTTCGTACTATATGTCTTAAAAAATGTTAATTCTGCTTTTTTTGTATAGATATACGTCGTCAAATAAAAACACAAAGTAATTTTTGGTAATCGTTTTATTGTTAATTTTCAAAACTATAAAAAAAATTAAATGAACAACAAAAATTAACAAAAATGTTTTAATTAATAATATAAATATTAACCCCCTGCGCAGAAACTATAGTAACTTAAAATGTGTTTATTTAGCTATAATTTCCTGGACATTCTGAGCAAGTTGCTGTCATATACTCCATGCAGAGCCAATATTTCCAAAATTCGCAAAAATAACGAGTTTTTCGTTTTCTGCAATACACACAGTGATCTCTTTTATTTCGTGGTAGATCTAGTTGTTGTTGAATTGGCCGACCAGAATATTTACCTATTTCATTACGAATGTATGAATGTAATACTGATGTTGATGCTCGAGAAGTCATATCAACCTTGATGAACTCTAATCCCAAAGCTTTTAGAAATAATCTTCTGTTTTTGTTAAAATCCATATCTGGATTATTTTGTCTAGAAATAATGTATGAATTAAGGCTAGCTACATTGAGAATTTTATAAAAAATAACTAATGGCCAGCGCTTAGTATTTCTAGCAACATTTTATGATGAAACCATTTTATCAGCCATATCTATACCACATTTTGTATCATTGTAAAATGAAATAACTTCGTTTGTAGAGCATTCTTCATCAACATTATCAGTGTCATGTAAAGTTGATATCATTAAAACGTTTTTTCTTTTTTTTTGGTACAAACGACACTACTATAAGTATTTCTCCAAAACTAAATATAAAGGAATTAACAGGACGACCTTGTATATTTGAAATAATTGTAGGAAGTTCTCTTTTATTACTTTTTATAGTACTTTTAGGTACCTTTTAGTAGTAATGGGCGATCTGAACGCCAAGGTAGGTCAGGGTAAAGTTGGAGAAAATGTCGGTGAATATGGCTTAGGTAATAGAAATGATCGTTTAGTTCAGTTTTGTCAAAGCGAAGATTTAATAATAACTAATACATTCTTTAAACTACCCCCAAGGCGACTATATACGTGGACGTCACCTCAACGTACACAAGAAAAAGTGGTCAGAAGCCAAATAGATTACATATTGGTGACAAAAAGATACCGTAATGCCGTAAAATCTACTAAAACTTTCCCTGGAGCTGATATCGGTTCGGATCATAATCCAGTAGTATCTGTGATAGAAGCTAGACCAAAGAAAATAAGAAAAGCTATCATTCCAGCATTCGACTTAAGCCAGCTTAAAAATGAACATCTACGACAAACAGTGCGAGAAGAAATAAACACCAGCCTCAGTGTAGCAGAAAGCCAAATCCGCAGAACAGACAACATAGATGAAAAACTTAAGTATATAAATACTATAATAAGAACTACGGGAAAGAAACACCTAACCAAATCTGCAAAGAAACATAAGGTGTGGATGACACCAGACATTCTAGAACTAATGGATGAAAGACGTAAAATGAAGAATAATGCAGAAAAATACAAAGAGGTTGATAAGAACATAAAGCAAAGAATAAGAAATGCCAAAGAATCATGGATTACAGAACAATGTGTAGAAATGGAAAACTATGAAAGAAAGTATGACACGTTCAATATACATAAAAAAGTAAGAGAAATTACAGGAACCCAAAGAATACGTCAAATAAGTTTGCTTAAGAACAAAGATGGAAAGATTATTATAGATTTAACAGAGAAAATTAATAGATGAAGTGAATACATAAGAGAATTATTTGAGGACAACAGAAATAACATTGTTCTGATATATGGCGAAACGGGACCTGAAATTCTAAAATGTGAAGTAGAAATGGCACTTAAAAATTCCAAAACTGGAAAAGCAAATGGACCGGATGAGGTTCCTACCGAATTGCTAAAGCTCTTGAATGATGAATCAATAGGTATAATATTGCACTTATTTAATACAATATACAATACTGGCATTATACCTCAAGAGTGACTGTTGTCTACATTCGTTACACTGCCACAGAAATCTAATGCTAAAGAATGTTCAGAACATCGAACAATATCTTTAATGAGCCACCTACTAAAGATATTTCTAAAAATCATCCACAACCGAGTTTATCAAAAGTTGGAGTCAGATATTAGTAATACACAGATGGGGTTCAGAAAAGGGCTTGGTGCTCGAGAAGCTCTCTTCGGTTTGAATGTTCTCACACAAAGATGCCTAGACGTTAATCAGGAGGTACATACGTGTTTTATCGATTTTGAAAAAGCGTTTGACAGAGTACGCCATGATAAGCTTAGAGAGATTCTTGAAAGGAAGGACATAGATAATAAAGATCTGCGAATAATTCTCAATCTATATTGGAATCAGAAAGCTAACATCAAAATAGAAACTGAAACATCACAAGCAATAGAAATACGTAGAGGAGTACGACAGGGTTGCATTTTGTCACCTCTGTTATTTAATGTATATAGTGAAAGCATCTGTCAGGAAGCCCTTTTACAAGCAAACGGAGGAATCGTAATTAATGGAGAGATTGTAAATAATATTCGATACGCGGACGACACTGTACTAGTTGCAAGAACAGTAGAAGAATTACAAAGATTACTTACAGACATAAATATTGCTTGCAACAATTATGGTATAAATATCAATATTAAAAAAACCAAGTATATGGTCTTCAGTAAAAACATGACACAACCAGCGTATATTAGTATAAACGGCACTCAAGTAGAAGAAGTATCAAGTTACAAATACTTGGGAACTTTAATAAACGAAACTGGAGACCAAAACAGTGAAATAAAAAAGACGTACCGAAATTGCCAGGGCCACCTTCACAAAGATGAGAAAATTCTTCTGCAATAGAAATATAAGCATCCCTCTACGATTAAGAATGCTGAGAGGCTATGTATTTAACACGCTATTATACGATGTAGAGGCCTGGACTCTCAAACAGAACAACATGAAAAATATTGAAAGTTTCGAGATGTGGTGCTACCGTCGAATGCTGAAGATTAGTTGGGTTGAAAGAATAACAAACTGTGAAGTAATACGAAGAATAGGGAATGACCCAGAGATTTTGTTAACGCTAAAGCGAAGAAAACTCAAATATTTTGGTCACCTGATGAGAGGACATAAATACGCATTACTTCAAAATATAATGCAGGGAAAAATAGACGGAAAACGGAATCCAGGAGGTAGAAGAATGTCATGGTTACGGAATTTGAGAGAGTGGTTTGGCTGCACCACTAATGAACTCTTTAGGTCAGCCGTAAAAAGGTCAGAATAGCCTAGATGATTTCCAATCTCCGATAGGAGTGGCACAAAAAGAAGAAGGTACCTTTAGGTACCTAATATACCTATTTTACCTATCCGCTAAAATCTTCTGGACAATTGAATAACTAGTAAACCATAGGTACATGGTAATATTTCTTCCTGGCCCAGATAAATGGGCACTTTTACATAGACACTTCTCATATGTAAAACTCACAACGTGTTCAATAAGTCCACTTAGCAATAAGCTCCAAGATTGAATTGGATTCATTGAATTTTTAGCTTCCCTAATTGTGCCTGGTACGTGGGAGACAATATTTACACTACGAGTAGGAAAATTTTTAGGACCTGCCAGTTTTTTTTCATTTTGTTCCATCTTTCCTAAAATAGTATAAACGCCTATCAATATTATTAATTTCGCGGTAATCCACACCATCTTTATTTTCTTTTTTCTTCTTCTTGCTCAGTATCGTGATCACTAATTTCTTTCTCGCCAATATCACTAGGTAATCGAACTGTCGAAATCATGTATTTCATCATCACTTGATAATAATTCTTCATATCTGCATAAGACGCTGCTGCTCTCTTTCATATGGATCCATTGTAAATTATATAACTAGATACAACTTTCTAATACACATTACACATTTAATACAAAACTAACAAATTATGATCACATCTGCGAGTTTCTCACAATTCTGTGATTCCCCGAAATGCTTAGTTTCGTCGCTACAAGATACAAGATGGCATCCAAATGTTATTATAATTTTAATAATTACATTAATTCTCAAGGGTGGTCTATTATGACATTTTCAAATATATTTCGAAAAATAACAAAATTCACGTTTTATCTACAACAACAACATTATTGTTTTTTAAATTCTGAAAGGTACACAAAAGGTTAAAATAATATATAATGTTTATTTAGATCTATGTCAATTTTTAAGAATGGTGTGTCCTAATAGACCACGGTCGTGCATCTGAGTGTTAAATATGTGTTTATAGCAATATTTCTATTGGAAATTTTTGAATTAATATTGATCAAGACAAATTTTTAACTCTACTATTAATATTAAGGTTTTAGAAAAGCAATTATTATAAGACAATTATTAAAAAATGACTTAAAAAAAAATTTACTTTTAAATAACTTTATTTTACATGTCGATTTTCACTTTGGAACTACTTTGTTACTCTTTCATGAATACAATCATTTGAGCTGTACTGGAACTCAGGCTACTCTATCAAATGTTAGTAGTAACCCAGTCGATTACATTAAATCACTTGATAAAGGCACTCTGTCGAAACAGGTGTAGTGATAATAAATCGAAATAAATTTTGTGGAAGTTTTGAAAAAACAGTTTGCAGTATTTTATTGTTAAAAAAATCGAAAACACTAAACTGATATGGCTGAAATTCTAATCATTTATTGTTTTTGCCAAAATAAGCCTGTATACTTTTAAACTTATTATTTTTTCTCCCACTTAATATTAACATAATAAACAAGTAATTTAAACTTATAATGTTGTATTAGAATATATAATGTTAATAACTAAAAACCAAATTTCATTCATATTTAGAAATAACATATTTTGAAGAAAAACTAAATAAAACTCAAAAATTAGTTTATAAATTCCAGCAGTAGCGAAATACGCTCGAGAATGGATATAATCGTGTTCGGATTGCCACCCCAAATTCAATTCCGGTGATGCAAGCTCAAGTAAATAAAAAAGGGGCAAAAGAAAGCATTCGTTTGAATTGATCCAAATTAAAATTGATCATATAATACAGTTTACAGTACTCTGAAGGAGCAAACAGATACATATTGATATTTTTGAAATGTGAAGATTTTTAAAAAAAATTTCGGCGATCCTATTTTCGTTTTTAACTTGGGAATACAGAAATTTTTATAAAAAGGAACATGGGTTATATCAGAAAATTAAATTTAATAAATATTATATACAAATTGCAGAAATAAACAGGCGAATAGAGATCTCCAGTTCAGCACTTATGTTAATGAAACTACTCCTATAGTGAAGAAATCTTAATTTGTCGATCAGACAGCGTACAATTCGATGTTATATATTTTCAATATTATTATATGGAACTGAGACTTGGACATTAAAAAAATTCAATCAAAAAAGAATCGAAGTTTTCGAACTCTGGTTATATCGCAGAGTAGTAAAAATATCATGCCAACCTCCGTAGTTACATGACACTCTAAGAAGAGAGACTTCAATTCTATATGGTTTCTGTTGCAGTTTCACAACTAAACATAAACAGTTGTAAAACATTAGCACAGACGCTATAGAAATATAAACGGTTGTAATACATTGTGGCAGACAAAATATCCTTCTTTCATACATTATATGTTAACAAAGAACGACAGAAAAATAAATGGCTTTCGCTAAAAGTGCAGATCGTTAGGTAATTATCGCCCACACCTAGCGTCAGCTTGTACAAAACAACTCTTGGCTCAACGGCCGTATCAACCAGTCATCATAAGTCAGTCATTTTATCCAGTAGGAGTAGAGGCTGCTCAGTGAGTTAGAGGCAGTCGTTCCATCCAGTAGGGGTGAAGGCTGCTCAGTCAATTACAGACTGTCGTTTCATACAGTAGGGGTGGAGGCTGCTCAGTCAACAAAGACGTGTGTTATAGTTCTGGGTAGTGGTCCCAGGGTCTTCGCTACATGGTAGCAGTTCGCTGCCTTTACTGCACGCGGTAAAGTACATATTTTATTATACACCAATTACATTGTTTGCTGTTCATGACAAGTACGGGTTACTTTTACATTTAAATTACATATAGTATAATTTAATTATTTTAACGTTGTGTGTGATAAAATCATTATATTTCTTTATATTGTATTTAATTAGCAATCAGTATCATATTTTATCGTATCATATTTTAGCGTACCTACTCAGAATTTCTTTTGTAGATGGGCGATTTGGTTTGTTTGATATTCAGTATTGGGGGAATTAATGGAACTATTGTGACTTTTTTCAATATTCACCGTTAGCAACACTGTCCACATATTTAGAACTGACCAAGCATTGAAAACCTAACCTTACTTTTCTCTGCCTTTTATTTGAGGGTATTTTAGGACATTTCTCATTAAGTTCTCTTAATGTTCAACATAATGGAACACCGTGCTGTTTTGTACTATTTCAGTTGTTTTCGGTAATTAGTGAGTTTGTTTAGTTTATTTCCGTCATGGATATTATGCCTAAGAAACGTGAAAAGATTATCACGTTAAGTAAACACACTTCTATGTTACAAAGAGAAATCGCAAAAATGTATGAAATGATTCAGCAGGTAGTAAGCAAGATTTTAAAGCGTAAACGAGAAACTGTATCAATAAATCTGAAAAAGTTAGGAAAATGCTGAAGAAAAAGAAAAACAACACCATCAGATAAAATATTTTCACTTGGGAAGAGCAAATTGGACCGAAAAAAACAAGCCAAGAGTCCAATAAGATCATCAGGTGTAGTAATTCATGACTCAACTGTTCGGAAAAGACTTTTTAAAAATGGTAGAAGGGCAATGCGTCCACAGAAAAACAGCTTCTAACTGAACGAATGCTATTGTGGGCCAAAAAATACTCTAATTGGACTATAGATAACTGGAGAAAAGTCTTATTTCCATATCAAATTTGCTTTTCAGTTTAAGGGCAGCGATCGAAATTCTTCAAGACGACTGACAATGAAAACCTTACACCATCTCACATTGATCAAATCGTAAAACATGTACATGGGTTAGATTTTTGGTACCAATCACAGACATGATAAACAGCCAAAAATACAAATTCATGTTTTAATAGCGTTTGGACACAAAACTCCAAAAATGTTGCCCTAAGGAGGAGCGATTGTTAAACAGGACTCTGCTCTCTGTTACAAATCAAAGTAAATGATGAATTTTTTTTAAAATAAAAAGAATAATGTTTTAGATTGGTCCAGTCACTCTCCAGACCTTAACCCCATTAAAAATTTATATGCCATTTACAAAGCTAGACTTCGCAAAATCGACTGTACTACAAAAATAAAAATGATACAAGCGGTCATTCAGGTTTATTTTCGAGATGAAAGGATATCTAGCAACTACCAGAAGCTCGTAGAATTTACGCCCAAACAGGTAAAATCAGTAATTGCAACCAAGGAGGACATACACTGCATGGCAAAAAAAATGGCGACCCTATAAATTTCCGAAAATAAAAATACATTGGAAGTTTTATGTGCCGTTTCATATTGCGTCTCAATTTAAATGTTTATTGCGAGTATGTATGCTTGTTTTTGACAATACTTTGTTTTTTTTTTTCAAAATATAAAAAAAAATTGTTTACTTCACTAATGTTTTATGTTATTTTTTCTGTAGTTGCTTTTCGTGTTTTAAGTTAAAAACATTTAATTAAACAATAATTTACCTGTTCAAACGTGGATTTCGACTAACTGAATAATTAAAATATGGTGTTCTTCTTCTTCTTCTTCTTCTTCTTCAGCCTGTGTTCGTCCACTGCTGGACATAGGCCTCTTCCATTTGCTTCCATCGATTTCTACTTTTGGCAATTCTCATCCACTGCTTGCCCGCGACTTGTTTGATATCGTCTGTCCACCTCTTCTGCGGTCTGCCTACTCCTCGCCTGTTCTCTCTTGGTCTCCAGTTTGTTATTCTTTGTGTCCATTTTTCGGGATTATCTCGGGCAACGTGTCCGACCCATTGCCACTTGAACCTTGCAATACGTTCTGAGACATCAGTATTTTTGTTATACGTTCTGAGACATCAGTATCACGAATGACGTTATTTCGAATCCTGTCTCAAACTAATCCATAGCATGGCCCTCTCCATTGATCTTTGGGTTGTACTGAGCTGCTCTAAGGTTTTATTTGTGAAGGCCATGGTCTCCAGTCCATATGTAGTTACAGGCAAGATACATTTGTCATAAACTCTACGTTTTAGACATATTGGTATATCTTTATTCTTCAAAATAATGCTTAATTTGCCGAAAGCTCCCCAAGACAGTTGTATGCGTCTTTTTATTTCGGCTATTTGATTTTCTTTGCTGATTTTAATGGTATGTCCAAGATATATATAGTGGTCTACATTTTCAAGACTGACGTTGTCAATAACAAGATTAGTTTGTAAATTACTCATTATTTTTGTTTTCTGAAGGTTCATTTTGACACCTATTTTATTTGACTGCTGGTTTAATTCCTTTAACATTTGCTCCAGTTCCTTGATATCTGTACTAAATAATACTATGTCATCCGCAAACCTCAAATGACTCAAACGTTATATTATCCACCAAATATGGTGTTATCTACAGTAAATGTTTATCGAATTATTGCATTGCTACAAGACAGAAAAAGTCAAGTTTATGTATCTGAAACGTTAGGTATTCCGAGAACTACAGTATGGAGAGTTTTCCACCGCTTTATAAGGACTGGTACATAACCATCTCGACCTGGATACGGTCGTAGAAGAGTTACCTCGCAAAAAAATGAACGTTTTATTGTGATGGAACTTTTAATAAATCGTCATTTCACTGCAATTTTTGCAGGATATGGATACAGGATCGGAACCGAATTCTCTTAATTGATGAATCGCGGGTCTGTTTCAGGCGATGGCCGAGACAGGGCTTGCAGACGGAGAAATGAAGGATGTGTCCAAGCTTGTATGTTCCAGAGAAGAAAGTTTGGCGGTAGCGGTGTCATTGTTTGGCCTGTAATCTCATTTAAAGCTCGAACTCAACTTATTTTCATTAATGGCCCCTCGAATGCTTACCGGTATATAAAGAGTGTTTTAACAAAAGCAGTAGTTTTAATTGGTTCATTTATTGGGGACAATTTCATCTTTATGCATGATAATGCACGGTCGTATACTGCAAGAATGCTGACAAATTAATTGGGGGAAGTAGTAATTAATACTCTAGAATAGCCAGCCTACAGCTCTGATCTGAATATCATCGAAAAACTTTGGGATATAATTTGTCGTAGTGTTACAAGTCAACCAGGCCAGCCAGAAAGTCTGGCAGAACTTTAAAACATACTTCATGAAAAAATTATCATATTCCTCAAGTTTTTATTCAAAATTTGTTCCGTTCCCTTCTAAATCGTATGCAAACGGTTATTGACCTGGACAGGTCACATAGCCCGATATAATGACAACAGGTGGACACGGAGAATTCTAGAATGGAGACCAAGGACGACAACAAGAAGCATGGGAAGACCTCAAAAAAGATGGGTAGATGACATAAGAGCAGTGGCAGGCAAACAGTGGATTAGATTGGCGCAAGATAGAGAAAGATGGAAGCAATTGGGAGAGACCTACATTCAGGAGTGGATGGAAAATGGTTGACAAAGAAGAAAGAAGAAGAAGAGTTTTATATAGTATACTCACTTATTATTTATTTTTCTATGGTAATATACATACCCAATTCGAAAGGAAGAAATCAGCGAGTTTTAGACTGAACATATATAATCTTCTCCCTTTCTGATTTTATATGTTATATAAAGATGATAGTATGTGCAGAAAGCAACAGTTCTAACATGATGAAACACCGCCCCATTGTCAAATAAATGTCCATATGAATCAATGGACTGGCCAGCACGATCTTTTGATATGTTGTTATTAGGGATTATAACGTATTATTGTATACAAAACTAAACTTCTAGACTTATGAAGCTGACTTATTAAAACGAATAACACTAGTGATTTTAAACATCTACTAGATTTACACTAAGTTTCTTTTTTTTTAACTTTTTTACAATATCAACAAACAAACAGCAATAAATATTAATTTTTAAGTCTATTGTAACAAATTTTTGCAATAAGAATAGTAAAATAGTAGACTACAACATCTTCAAACATAATTTGAAAGATCTGCTATAAAATGAAAGTTAGATTGAAAGAATCAGGCCATATTTTCAAGCTTCTTAATAAAACTTTTAGATAAACGCTTAAAGCTATTAAAATGAAGTCATAAAAATATCAAATCGTAAAACGCAAATTTACAATATTTTATATTATTCTTGTGGAAGCTGTATAATCTGCGCAATTGTCTAGGTCTTAAACGGATTGAGTTATAAATATTTTATGTGCATTGCAGCCCATAAAATATAGATTAAAGTAAAGGATTTTGAGACAGTGAAGTTTTAAATAAATAATTTTACTTTAAACGATATTTCAGAGGTTGGAATACAAATTGATAAAACGTAAACAATTTTAATTTAGTTCTATTTTTCTAGCTCCTATATTCATTTCATCAGCTTTTTCAACTATTCCGCTACCTTCTTCAACTATTCATTAACTTTTTTTTATTTCCTTATGTACTAAGATTGTTAGCAAGATAATTTTTCGACTGTTCTAACAACCATTCAAATTTCGTCATTTTGTGTCATGTGGAACAATTTCACCCAATCATGTCAACATTAGACTAATAATTGCATTCAGTGCAATTTTCAATCCCTATGACAATACGATCGAGTTTGACAACTTCATCCAAATAAAATTCAAAATGTCACGTTTCGGAAATGAGAATGTTCAAAGTATAAATAATAGATCTTCTATAGTAGAGAACAGCAACGAATCTAATGTTAACTTAAATTTTAATAATCGTTCTTTCACTAACTGTACTTTTAATAAATAAATGTTTCGTTATGCTGAGTTATGATTTTTTTTTCGAAAAATTATCCGCCAAATATCCCTCGGACATTGATGAATGCCTCATTATTTCATGACAAATTTCTCAAGCTCGTTGCTTGGTAACAGCATTGAGCCTTCGACTTCGTGCTGTTACCAAGGAACGAGCTTTCGATTGTCATGAAATTATCTCATCTGTTATCAATGTCCTAGGGATATTACTACTGATAACAATTTTTATGAAGTGTGTGTATGTGTGTGTGTTGAGTAAATTCTTTATTACTAAGTTAAGTCAAAGTACCAATTTGATAAATCTACAATTTTTTTGTAAAGAAATTTTAGGCAGATTTTAACTTACGATCTCGTAGTATGTGAGGTATACATATAATGTAAAGATAGGGTACACCTAAGCGCTTCCAAAAATACTATTATGTGATATACTACCTACCTTCACTAAATGTATCAGATGATTTTGGAGGTATTTGGTAGTCTTCCATAAGTATTTGGTGTCATCAGTATATGTATTTGGAGCCATAAGTTATCCATTAAACAGACTGATTGTATGAAAATGTCCCTTAACTTACACCTGTGTTGTCTAATAGAAGAATTTCAATAAAATTAAAGGACTTATTTATATTTTATACAGTAAACAGCTAAATAATTGAATATTATCATTATTTTGAGAACCGTCGAGTTTAAGGGAAATTTTGAAATAGGTCGATTTTTGTTATAAAATACCCATCTTATAACATACATGGAGTAGGGATGACGTCACCGGTGTGGGTGTAGTGACGTAATCGTTATTTTTTTTTAATATAAATTGATATAATGCGATACCTCATTTGAAGGAGAATTTAATTCTCTATTTAACTACATTACATTTTTAACTAAAATATTTTTTTACCGGTAAAAAAACATCTTTTTTTAATTTTAATTCAACTAAATTACAACTAATGATTTAATTCATAATGTACTTTAAAGTAAACAAATTATGCATAACAATTATTTTAAATTAAATGATCGAAATGCCATCCATCGGCTTTTGCCATGACTTTCTAAAGTAAATACTTAAAAAAGCAAAAATAAGTAAAAATAATAATGGACACAAAAAGTTATCTCATAAACACTAAAACTTTTTGTTAAATGTTAATTCAAGCAAGTAATAGTGGCATCGTTACTGTAATATTTATCGACGTAAATGTTTTAATTTTGTGAATTGTCCTCAGTTGTCCATTGTAATTTTTACTTTTGAATACTAAATTATGGCTCACCTAAAGGAAACAACGCATAGAAATATTAATTCTTAGAAGATGCGGAGATAAAAAAACAGAAGAACACAGAACGAGGTATGCAATTTATTTAACGGAAAATATCCAGACAGACCCATCAACCAATCAACAGTAAGTAAAATAGTCTGAAAATTTGGAGAAACTTAGTACGTTAAACATATTCCAAACGCTGCGCATCCTAAAATTGAAGACAATATGAAACTTGATATTTTATTAAATGTACATGACAATCCTCACATTAGTTCAACATAAATGGGTGAATATGCTGGAATTTCCTAACGATCGTTATTACGTATTTAAAAAAAAATACCATCCCTACAAAATTCAACTACATCAGGAATTAAACGACGATGGTCCCGATCGTCGGCTTCAATTTTCTGAAATTATGCAGGATTTATGTATCCGCAATCTGCATTTCATTCATCAAATACTTTTTACATTTTTTATACATGGTACCGTAAAGAAAACAAGAAAACCCACATTGGATGACTGAATAACACACGCAATATCCTCAAAAAGTAAGTGTATGTTAGGAATCATTAATGACAGAATCATTAGCCCTTTTTTCGTTGAAGAAAATCTAACAGGAGAACGTTATTTACCTTTTTTGAGAAATAAATTCTTGCTAATATGTATCCAAATGCCGATAATCCAAATTTACCAAGTCAAAATATCTGGTTTCAACAAGATGGGACCCCTTCGCATTACGCACGTGAAGTACGTAAATTTTTAAATCATTGCTTTCCCAGGGGGTGGATCGGAAGACGAGGTTTTATAGAGTGGCCAGCAAGGTCGCCAGATCTAACCTCTAGACTTTTTTCTGTAAGATTACATAAAATCAAAAGTTTAGGTCAATAGACCCCAAAACTTACAGGACTTGAAAGATAGAATTAGGCATAAAATGAGTTTAATTACTTTAGAAGTCATGCGCAATAAGATTCGCATATTGTCAAGAAACCGATGAATGACATTTCGAACATTTAATTTAAAATAATTAGTATGCACAATTTGGTTACTTTAAAGTACATTATTAATTAAATTATTAGTTGTAATTTAGTTGAATTTAAATTAAAAAAATTGTTTTGTACCCTTAAAAAATGTTTTAATAAAAAATGTAATGACGTTAAATAAAGAATTAAATTCTCCTTCAAATGATGTGTCGCATTATACCGATGTCTATTTAAAACAAGTTAACGATTAAGTCACCACGCCTACCCCGGTGACGTCATCCCTACTCCATGTACGTTATAAAATGGGTATTTTATAACAAAAATCGACCTGTTTCGGGATTTCCCTCAAAACTCGACGGTTCTCGAAATAATGATAATATTCCATAATTAAGCCGTTCACTATATAAAAACCAGCTATGAAGAACAAAACTGAATTTTAAACAGACAAAAAAAGAAGAAAAACGAATGCATACTACACAACGATAATAACTAGATCGATGGTTAGCATGTCAAAAAAAAAGATTAAATTAAGAATTAATTTTTTTTAAATTCAGACTCCAAATGGTGCCAAAAAATTGAAAAAAGTGTATTCAAATGACAATTTTATTATTTAAAGTTTTATTATTTAAAGGTTAAATGGCATGTATCTAATAATTTTTAGTGACAGGTATGTACAGTTGCGGTCACGGAATAGTTTACACCTTACTTTTTATATTGTAATACTGTAAAATTGCAGTGTCGTACGGATTTGATAAATGTCAAAGTCAAAAAATTTCAAAACGTCAATGCTTTCGCGAGTGTTCAACAATAAAATAAAAGTATATTAAACTCTTCCAAAATGGTTAGAATACATTTGAATTATGCGCAAAAAGCAAGAGCAATTGCCAAACTCGAAGAAGGTTGGTCACTAAGGCAAGTTGCTGCTGATTTGAACGTGAGCCATATGTGCATATGGAAGATTAAACAAAGATGGGATAATTTTCACTCTATAGCACGGTTGGGCGGTTCAGGAGGGCAGAAGATTTCCACAGATCAACAGGATGAGATGTTAGTAGATTATTTGAGAGAATCTCCTTTTGTCACAGCTCAAAAGGCAAGAGAAGAGGCAGCGTTTCCAGGCAGTATTCGCACTGCACGTCGAAGAATTAAAGCAAGTGGACTGCTAAATTGTGTAGCTGCACTGAAACCTTTTTTGACTGAGGATCACAAGAGGAGACGAGTTGAATTTTGTAATGAAATTATAAACCGCGATGAGAATTTTTGGTCTAGGGTTGTATTTTCCGATGAAAAAGTATTTCAGTCGTATAATAATGGTCGAATAAGAGTTTATAGGCCGAGAAATCATAGGTATGATGAAAAGTATACGCATCATTTAAGAAATAGTGGAGGATTCTCTGTCAACGTATGGGGATGGATAAGTGCCGAAGGCCCGGGCGTTTGTTATCATGTAGAGGAGAAGTTAACAGGATTATATTACAAACATATTACTGAGCACACAATGTTGCCATCGGTGATCCAGAGATTCCCCAACAACGACTTTATCTTCCAACATGACAATTGCCCGGTGCATACGAGTAGAATTGTTCGAGAATGGCTAGAAGAAACTGATGTTAATGTTCTTCCGTGGCCTTCCCGTAGTGCAGACTTTAACCCCGTCGAAAATGTGTGGGCAGAGTTAACAAAGAAACTAAATGAAAGAAACCTTAGACCACGGAATAGAATTGAATTATGGGAAGCAATTGAGCAGGCATGGGAAGAACTTGTTAACTATAACATGAGGGGATTGGTGCTATCTATGAACAGAAGACTGCAAAATTGTATTGACAAGAATGGGGCTTCCACCAAATATTAATTATTATTTATCATTGTTTATCGTTATTTAATATAAAATAGATTTAAAATAAAATGCATATTAAAAAAAAGACTTCTTTATTTTCGTTATTAAGATCATAATCCATTTTATTCAAAAAACTGTTTTCTATATTTTTCATTTTGTAAAATATTTTGATATTTTAATTTTAATCTACCTATTCTAGCTAGTACACCACTGGCAACGTCACTTTGACGTAAAAGGTGCGTTTAAACGAAGTAAAAATTTAAAAAATGGGCTCCTAGATACGTGAACCTGTAAACTATTCCGTGACCGCAACTGTACAATATATAGTGTATTCAAAAAGTAGCCCATAAATTTCACAATTTTGTTCCTGATAGAGTTTGAAAAATACACCAAATTGATTTTTATTTTCAAATTAAAATTTATTGTATTCTACATCTAGTTTTTTTGCCGAAGGTATGACGTTATTAATTTTTTTAATAGGGCACCCTATATTTAATTAATGTAAAGAATATTTCTTTCAAAAAAAAAAATAAAACAGTATTGCAACTCTCAGAAACAAAAATTGGTATTCTCACAATCATGCAAGAACTGCAGTAAGATGCACATTTCCTCGGAAGTCGAATATTTCCCATTCGTTACGCCATTTATTCCAGAGAATCAGAAAGAATCATTGCTTTAATGATATTTTCATGAGTTATCATCAATAGTATTAATAATTTAATTACTAGATATTGAGCGAATATTTTGGCTCTATATTATGCTATAGTGAAGAAAAATTTGAAATGCATATTTACTTGGTCACGAAAGCAGCACGAACTCCACTGTTGGATTTTGAAGCCTATTTAAAAAGTTAAAAGAAATTTTGATAAGATTCCAGTATATTAGACAAAAAAATTTTTGTTATCGAGGGACGGAAATTTTGATACTTTTAAATAATTTTTATTCTATTACAATATTGTATTAATTTTCCTCCAAAATTTTAAATATTGTTATTTAACAATTTTTGTGTAAATTTCATAATTTTTGTGTAATATTTTTATAGTTTCTTACAATTCACTTTTTAACACAGTATTTACAACTTAATGTTTCTTACTCTTATAATGTAAATCTTTTGTTCTACTTTCTCATAAATTCTTGTAGATTGTAGAATTACGCCACTGTATATTGTCGTATAACACTGTCGATCTTCTAACTCAAATATATTGGCCTTGTTTACAAAAAGATTCTTGGGATAGTAAAATATCAGATGACAATGCTGGAGAGCACAAAAAACACTAAAAGCCCTTTTTATTTTCGGGACACTTTTTACACGGTTTGTAGTTTAATTGGGGCACCATTTTCTTTTGTTTTTCCTCAAAACAAAAATTGATAGCGGCTAGAAAAACATTATTTTTTTGGAAATTTTTTATCGGCGTTGTTCTAATTTTGATCTAATTGTTTTAAGGGAAACGTAATTAATAAAATATTGATTTTAGTTTTAAAATGTGCACTGTCTTTAATAATAATTCCAGGTGGTATAAGAATACTAATATAATCTTTATTGTGAAGAATTCTCATCAGTACAATCGACAAATAAAGCAGGCCAAACAAAACAAAATAACGTTAGCCACAGACAAACAATAATATTTACACATTTTATTTTATATTTTTTATACTCTTAACTAATTTTTTAAGCTAGTAATGAATCATTTATGTTTCTAAATGCTATTATAAAAAATTCATTTTTTATGCATTTTCTTCTATATTTCTTGTCATTCCAGGCATCGATTGCCAGGCATCGACACTATAGCCATTCAAATGAAATACGTATTAAAATATTTTCTATCGATCTTCCAAGTATTTTAAAGAAATAATTTTAATGCAATTTACGAAATATCAATAAGGTATTTGTTTAAGCCAGTACATAATATCTCACAAGGTTTTCTTTAATTTTGTGAAAAATTTTGACGTGATGGGCTTAAACTGAATTCATATTTAGAATCAGCGTACCCGTATTAACAAGATGTCAAACTCAAAACGCCAAAACTCATGTCGGCCTGGGTAATATTGGCGAATTCACCAAAAATTCCAATAGCTACAAAAAAAATATACTTATTTTGCACCAACTTCTTCATGAAAAAAAACGGAAATTAGAAATTATATAATAAATTAGTACGAAAATTTCGTATTGTAACTCATATGTTTTTTAATTTGACAAAATACGATTTTATTTTTGTTACACATAAAATATCAAAATATCAAAAGGAATATCAAAGTTTTAAGATGTGCTAACCTAGCGCATACACCATTTTTTAGAATAACTATTCCAAATTTTTAATTGTTTACAAACTTTTGGTATCTTGAAAACGAATTCATTCCTCTCATTAGTTAATCTTATCTCCTCATCTTCTATGACGCCTATTCGTGTTGGATATTACCGATTAACATGGTTATCCTAACTTTGCCCGCAGTTATTCGAGAGTATCTCAAGGCTCTAATCATTATTTTAACCTGTCATTAATTTTTCAAATGCTAATGCTTTGATTTAATTTGTATAAATTGAATGAAAACGCACATGAAGATTCTAGCCAGATCAAATATATGAATAGCCACATCGCAATTGCTGACTGTCTCAATAATAAAAAATCAAAGCAAAATACATATTTACTTTGCAATTTCTTTTTAAAATACAAAATAATTCATTTACTTATATTTAATTACATTTTTAATAGTTTTTTTAAGGAATAAAACAGTTTACGATGGCTGTGTCTATATTATATTACGAAGTGTGTTTCTATGCTGTCTCGAGGTAAACTCGGGGTTGTCTAACAAGTCACGTAATAGATTGTACGCAGAGTCATCTTCGACGCATTAGAAAACCTTCTACAAGAAAACTAACGCTGATAGAACCGAATAAAAAGAAGATTAAGTTTAAGTTGTCGGCCAGTCTTTTTGCGATATACGACACGACGAAATAACGTGCGACAAGAATAAGACTAAAACAATATGTTCAAGAAAGTTTCTGGTCATTTTTTTTTTCCTTTTTGTTTAGTATCGTGTATAGCTTTCAAGTTGTTTTAAAACTTTTAAGGTTAAGCATACAATAGATCTTGTTTGTAATAACAAAAAAGTAGGTTTAAAAAGTCACACTAGACTTTATATAATTTGTACAGTATTCAGTGTAAATTCATATATATAAAAATTAGAGTTATTTTTTATTTTTAAAGCCAACCTTTTATATTGGCGTTGTATTCCTTTTTCTGTATAGTAAAATGCTGAAGTGAGCGTCACTCAACTAGCGTCACAAGATGGCGTCGTCACGGGTAGCTTCATAGAATAGCGGTATTTTACATCTATTCGCTACTCTCGATTAATTCGTTTCTAGTCCTATATTTACTTTAAGCAGGTTTAAACCAAAAATTGGAGAAAAAGATACTAACAAAATAGAGATATTAAATGAAAAGTAAAAACTTAAAAGTATATCTGTCAATAAAAGATAGTAAAACAAAGATATCTCATAATCAATTTAAAGTGAACATTAAATAAATTAATCGTCAACTTTAAGAGTAAATTTTAGTTTCATAATACTACGACCCAATTTAAACTTAAATATTAGTAATAGTAGAAATCTACCAATTTACTTGTTACTATACATTAAACTCAAAATTGTTTGTTTCTTTGTTTGTGTGTCAAATCAAGTTTGTTTAAAATGATTTTTTTGCAAATTTAACATATTGCTGATAACTTTTTCAAGTTCGAATTAATACAAAAATAAATTTATAGATGTACGTCATTCAAAAGTTTACAAAACAAGATGAACTGTTTATTATTTTGGTTTTAGTAGAAATTTGTCATCACAGTAACGTTGAATTTTCTTATTTATACTTTGAAAGAGATTTCTAAATCAGCACATAATAAATATGGCTTTTTACGGAACAGTAATCACAGTAAACAATAAAAAGAGTCGTTAGTTGTTTTTGTTTAGTGTTTTTAAATAAGAAAAATGTATTTAAAAGAAGAAACATTTATTTTTAAGTAACAAAAAAGACATACATATTCTGTAACTTAAGAAAAAGTGATGTGCTTACGGAAGCGCTCAATTTTTATCAGTGATCTTCGCTTTTTTCGTCACACTTTGCTCATTCTGATCTGCAGATCGTTTAAAAAAACTGTCCAATGATGTTTGTTTCTACCTCCCTTTTAGAATATTGCAGAGATGTGTTAGGCAGGTTTCGTTGAACAACACGGATGCACGACCAATTGTAACTTTTTCAGGGTGATTTGTATTCACAAACTCTGCAACTTTCTCTCACATTCCCAGAATCTCCTTTTTATCTCTTGTAGAGGCAACGTCTTCTAATTCTGGCTCCTCTATAATACTAATTTTTAGTTGAACCACCGTATGCTGCTGTGAGTATAGTTTGTTTACATCTCTTTCATCTTTGAATTTCCCAAGAGAAACAATCTTATCTACCACTGACACTTTGGCTTCCAGGTCTTTGTAAGCGCTTTCATCTACAGCTTCACGCCACAGCTTCTTACATGCAGAGGTTAAGGTCTTTGTTGTAACACCTAGCCAAGCCTGCTAAATATTTCTTAGGCATATTACTAAGTTAAAGTGGTCCTTCCAGAACTCTCGATGGGGAAGGTTTGTATTCTCCATGTCTGTGTCTCCATTGTGCTATATCATTTGTATAAATTGTATGAAGGCCTCATTTTGAACCGCATCCAGGAAACATTAGACGCAAAATTAATCCCACAAGCAGGCTTCGGACCAGGTAAATCATGCACAGGCCAAGTGCTGAACCTATCAGAATACATAGAGGAGGGATTTGAGCAGAAAGAGATAGTGGGAGTAGCCTTGATAGACCTCACAGCGGCCTATGATACGATAAACCACAGAAACTTTCTTACTAAGATCAATAACACTGTGCTTGACTATGACCTGGTAAATTCATTAGATCACTGTTATGTAACAGACGTTTCTATGTTGTGCTAAATGGAAAGAAAAGCAGATGGAGAACCCAAAAAAATGGCCTCCCACAAGGAAGCGTTTTGGCGCCGTCCTTATTTAACATCTACACCAACGACAAACCAATGCACCCTCAGACTGAGAGTTTTGTTTACACTGACGACCTTGGTATAGCCGTAAAGGGAAAAACACTTACACAAGTAGAGTCGACAATGGAAAAGGCTTAAAACATGATGTCAACTTACTACAAACAAAACTTATTAAAACCAAACCCTACTAAAACCTAATTATGTGCATTCCCTCTCAACAACCAACTGGCGTATGTAAAACTGAATTTTTCTTGGGAGAGACAACGCTTGAAATATACTAAACTGGTCACTAACGTATAAATTTCACTGTCAAAGCACAAGACAAAAGGTTTCTATGAGAAACAACCTTCCCCGGAGACTTGTAGGGAGCAAGTGGGATGCAAACCCCCAAGTCCTGAAGTCAACAGCTGAGGCCTTATGTTTCTCAACAGTAAAATATTCTTGTCCCGTCTGGGGTAGATCTAGACACGCCCAACAAGTCACCACCGTATTAAATGAAACTTGTAGAATAATAACCGGTTGTATGAAGCCTACTCCTCTACTTCTACTATACCGGGCAGCTGGATTCGTATCACCAGACGATCGTAGATGCGCCTCACAACATGTGGAGAAGTTCAGGCAAACTTTCGATGAAAGGCACTAATTATACGGGTTTGACGAACCGCTAGGAATCAGCCGACTTAAATCAAGGAAAAGCTTTATGAGAAATGTCAGCGTCGAACCACCCGAACTGTTTCCCCTACATTCAGAACGACCTAGTGAAATGAACCTTGACTGGAGAACCTGGCGGGCACTCAACGGATGCACAGGTGTTGCCCCTGTAAAACAGAACTTCATTAAATGGGGCATCACCTCAAAGCATCGCCGAAAAATGTTCTTGGTATACAACTTTATAAAATTAGAAATTACTTGCTAATCCATGGGCTACAAGATAGAACTGGTGTTGGCAGGTAGGTAGAGAATCTTTAAAAACTTGAACTCTTCGAGAGTAAATTATCTTCGAGATGTGGTGGGTGAGAAGGGGTATTAACGAGGAAAAGAAGAATTGACATGGGTAGGTTGTTTTGCTGCAGATATTTTTTAACAGAATGAGGGAAATCCATCATTTATGGAAGTGTGTGGGATCTGCATCAACAAATCTTCGTAAATAGCTCGCACCATCTCACATATCATGTTTTGTGTTAAGGTTCCTTCTTAAAGCTGCTTCTCCGTCACTTAAATCATTAGTAGTTTCTCCGTCTTTTCATAGAGAGAAGTCCGGAGCGTAGAAATTATTGTAACGCCCTTAGCTGGCATTATACCATTTATACCTTGCATTCCGTTTAAGTACAGTACATGCCATTCATGTGGTACGCCCGTACAACCTTGCCAAGTCAGTTACTCCTACACCTTGCCATGTTTTTTAATGATTGCACGTTTTAATGCAATAGACATCATCTTCATTTTCGAACCCATGCTTGAAAAATAAATGTAGGTAATATTGTAATGTACAAACAGCACAAAACGCGAACGCAACTTATTAACAATACTTTGAAAATGAGGAAAACAAGCAAAGCAGACAGACTGTGGTCTATAGTAAAAATTTACATAGTGTAAATTACATCAACATTGAGGGTGCAATATGGTTAGTATTAGAATCCAAATTTTCGTCGGATTTAACTTTTAATGACCATTTCATTTGTCGGTCCAAGTAAAAGTTACGCACAGACCCGTAAAATGATCTTTATGGCGAGGCCGCAAAGATCTATTACCAGTAAGACTACCTTTTATTTACAAATCAAATTAGAAGTAGTCAAATAAGAGATTTGAATTGGAACAAAAACCGATTTCTCCTCTCTCAAATCTTGCGCTCATCTTAAACCAAAATATTGCTCGCTCCGCGGCTCGTATCTCAAAACACTCGTATATTAGGGCGCTCATATATTAAGGTACCACTTTACTTTAAAATATTGACAACAAACTTTAGTTAGAAAAAATTAAGCTTGCACAGTTTTGTTTTTTAGTTTTCCCTTTCTATACATTATTATATTGAGATTTTCATACCATATTAAATAAATTTTATTGCAATTCGTGTAGTTATCCCCTCTAGATTCTACAATATGGCAAATTTAATAACTCACAACTTATAGTAGCTGCAATATAAACTTAAACATTTACTACACTGTTGTGCGGTTCGTTCTAAATCATGAAAATATTACCACATTTGTATAGTGGAAACAAAATTGCGCCTCTATTTACTATGTAAATACATGGGTTGGTGAAAATAAACCACAACACAATATTAAGCTGGATATCACAAACAGAAAGCTAATAAACAACAAATATTCTATCCAGAATTAAGATAAACCGTCGGCTTATTATTATATTAATGATTACTTACATTATTTTAATAGTAGTTTAATATACATTTTCACAGTAAAATTACTTCGTATACAATATCTCAGTGGGAATAAACCACAAATATTTTGTTTTAAACTATTTTAGGTTATTACATTGTTGTTTTATCCTGGCAAGGTATGGTTAAGTTGTACGGATATTGTACTCCTAGTTTTTAAGAAAAACAAGTGGTTTTATTAAATAGTTTTTTTTAAATTAAAGTGTTTATCTACTAGATACTACTACGTAAGTTATCTATACGTAATTATTATTTTGTTAGTGTAAAAAGAAAATGTCAATAATAAATATATACTACCGTACAATCATTTTGTGAGGTTAGCTGTTATAAGTACCTTATAGTAGCATGCGGTTAGTTTTTCACTTACCAGAGTCGGAGTAAGGCCTTCGCCGCAATAGCTTAAAATGACTTCACAGAATGTAAACACACCTTCCGATCTAACCAGTCCAGTACATCAACGTTCGAATATCACAAACAGTTATGCATCAGCCGCTTCACACTCTTTTCCGAGTAAGACCCAAGCAATTGTATTTAGTTGCATCGATAATGCTAAACTGCAGGATTATCTCATTCCTTTGGGCACAATCATCAACCCAAAAAAATATTATTTTTTTATCTAGATTACCTCATAATAGAATCTGCATGTATTTGGCAAACAAAACCGTAGTAGATAACTTCATGACACAACATGGCTCTATAGAAGTACTCGGCGAAGTTGTAACAGCACGAAGACTTGTCTCTCCAGCAGAAAGACTAGTCTTGTCTGGAGTTTGCCCTTCAATTCCTCATCAAGTATTAGTTGAAGAATTACATAATATCGGTTTAATGCTTATTTCCCCAATATCATTTCTGAAAATTAGCTCGACTCTCCCCGAATATAGTCACATATTGAGCTTTCGGAGGCAAATTTATATAAGCCCTATAACATCACCAATTCCAGATTCTATTCTAATAAATTTCGATCAAACACCTTACCGCATATTTTTGTCATAAGGTACACTTACCTGCTTTATTTGCAAAAATACAGGACACATATCATCCCAATGCAATAACAGTTCAGTAACGGAATCAACTCATATTGAGTCAAACAATGAAGTACCAAATCAAACAGCTTCAACAAGTATACTACACAAGCTACCAAACACCCAGCAGTCATCAAGTTATCGATTATCAAATCCAAGCATATCACCTACACCTACAAATCTCCATGACAAAGAAATTACTAACGCTCCTACTCATAACAACACTTTCAATCAACCTCATTCAGTAGCAATACCGTTTTCACAAACTTCGGAAGCAATATCCTCCAATCTATCACCTCCTTTTTCATAATATACAACTGCAAAAAATTCTAATAAAACTGATACATCAAGACAATTTTCTGAAACAACCATTTCAACCAATCTTACAAATAAAACTTCAAGCTCGAGTTCTGTCACTACCAAGGAGTTTGCTCCAGTACTTCCAAATGTATAAAGCCACAGCATCTAAGTGAAAACTCTAAAAACAATTCCGAAAACAGAAGTTCTTCCATAAAACGCAGTATTGGTGAGATCGTCACGCCTTCAAACTCTTGAAAATTTCATTGATAATCATACCCCACCATTCGTTTTAAATTACCACCAATTGTCCTTACTGATTGATAATGTCCAAGGCTCCTCCGACACTATTAGCGTCGTCAAAGAATTTACAACTGATATCGATGGTTTACTCCATCTTTTACAAAGCAGCTATCAATATGCAAATGATAGATATACAAACAGCAAGTTTACAAAACTTCAAAAGAAACTATACAACCATTTAGAGAAAGAGATTTCTGACTTAGATAGTGACTCTTCCGTAGACAATTGTTCAGTATCATCTAACTCCGAATCTGTTAACAACATTCAACTCGATACTTCAATGGAACATTGATGGAGTTTTTCAGCGTCTTCCTATGCTACAGCTTCTTTTATCTAAATATTCTCCAGATATTATTATTTCTTATGAACATGGAAGAAGCGTCCAATTTTTATGGGTTCCCTCAAACGTCGGAATAACAAGAAATGAAGAAGCTGACAGGACTGCACGAGAGGCAATTTTAAGTGATTTGTCAAAGCCGATAGACAAGTGTGTTTTTAGTGACTTCGAAGCTTATTTTAAAAATAAAGTGTGGTGTTTGTGGCAAAATGAGTGGTCTCAAACTAATTTCAATCTAAATAAAATAAAAAATAATGTGTCTCAGTGGTTTTCATCGTCGCTCAATAGACGAGAACAAATTGCGGTTGCGCGTTTACGCCTAGGACATACCAGATTAACGAACTCCTACCTTTTCACAAAGAAAAATCCACCTATACCTATGTGATCAGTGTATAACCCGACAAGCGAGAGCTGGCGGGTTGCGCGTAAAAGAAATTGAAAAGTGTTCACCGTTTAAGTCATGTACATCGTGTACATCGTGTATAACCGTTTAAGTACCTATACTATATACCTATAATCGCGATTATGTACCTCTCCTATCTCTCCTAGAATAATTCCTTTTCTATTTTCGAGCAGGTCATCCGCCAGCTCTCGCTTGTCGGATTATAACGTCCGATTAACAGTCGAACATTTTTTAACAATTTTTAGTAAATATGACCAAGAAAGACAGCGCTACAAGATCCCAAACGCTCTACTACAGGCTCTAGGTCAAAACTGTTTCTGTAACAATATAGTGAGAAATCTTAGATCCATAAACATTTTGTACAATCTGTAGGTGTTTAACTTTGTTTTTTATATTTTGTTCCGTCGCTAATAACATTTTTGTGGATGCGACATCTTTTTCTAATAAAAAAAAATTGTTGTTTTATATTTTAAGATAAAATCGAATCAAATTATTTTTATTTAAAGAAATTTTGTCAAGAATTTTTTTCCTGCTTATACGCAGGGTGGTCAAACTCGAATTTAATATGTGTGTATTTTTAAAACATAAATGATGTATTCTCAGCAGAATTTTGAGTTACTGATAGAGGTATTTTCTTTTTATTGACTTATTGTTTTACTCTAGGTAAATCAATAAATTAAATAAATCTAGGTAAATCCTTTTAAATTTTGCTGAAGAATTTGCGTCACAGTTTACCATCTATTTGTTTTTTCAGGTCTATCCCTGAATTATCTTCCATTGAACTTTATGTTCATTTTCCCACGCGTGTTTACCTATCTGAGGTCTAAAAAAAATTCTTAATTTTTGACATAAGATTGATATTCACTTATTCTAACAGTTAATAGTTTTGATTTTCACCTAAATAAAAACGTTGGCATTTACAAAGTATTTTATAAATACAAAACCTTATTTTATTTTGTTGGTTATTATTTTCGGTGGTAGACAAAATAGATGTTAGTGTTTGTTGCTTTAAATGTTAAATTTATTTTCTTTTAAAATTTTGTGATTGTTCTTTTATCTTGTCTTTTTTGGAATAATTAAATTTTCTGACAGTTATGTTAAATTGGTGCAGCATACCGACAGCCTAATTAACTAACCACGTAACTCCAAAAAAAATCGAATTTTGGATTTTAATGTTATTAAAATGATCTATGGTAGCTCTACATTGCTGCCTAAGCACTAAACTCCAAAAAAAATTAACTAAATCTAGAAATGGAAAAAACAAAATACGTATCTTTTTTGGTAGGAACTTTATTAATGCAAACCTAGCAAGTCCTGTCTGTGGCAGTATATTTCCATAATGTAGCATGTGAGTTGTGTGGTGCTTGGCTGATTCATTCTGCCTATGTAGTTATATGTTTCCAGTTCATCCAGTGACTCTCAAATTTGATGGTAAGTTACTTTAATGTTCTAACCTTAGCTTATTCTCGCTTGTTTAAGCTCAGGTATATTAGCAAATCGATAAATCCCAAGGGTATTCTAGTTACTTGGTTTGCTTACAAATCAAAATGTTTGGTTAGTTTCCTATTCAGTAAAGTTAATGGTTTTGTTGCTTACTCTTCGTTTGTTAAATAATTTATCGTTTAAATATGTAGATATAATGAAGTTTTAACACGTTTCATGTTAAATGATTATCAAATATATTATACAATAAGGATTTTACGATAAAATCCAAATATTTCTAGTCTTGGGAGTTACGTGTTGTGTAACAAATCTTTTTTGAAGTTACGAATTTTATCGATGAATGACAACAGAGTTATGTGTTTGTACAATGGTGATTTACATAAGAATGGTATAAGTTCTTGGAGTTAAGTAGTAAGATATTCAAATAAAGCTGACCTTTCAAATTAAGCTAACACTAACAGGATTTTGTTTTGTTTGTAGAAGAAAAATGGTAAAACAAAACACGGTTAATTGGTCAACCTGGAGCAAAGCGTGCTAGCCAAGCTGCATTAAGTATCACAAGTTTGTGTTATGAGCACATCTCTATCATTTTTGTTACATCGGCCATTACATTCGCTAATACCATATTCTTGTTAAATTGGTGTTTAATACACAAGCCCATCTTTACAATTTTTGTCTTCCACACATTTTTTCTTCCTCTCTAAACCAAGGGATTTTCGTTTTTGATATGATAGTGTTTGTTATGTTTGTTGTGTTCTGTACTGTAAAAAGTTTTCTTCTTTTCTTTACATTATGACTTTAGTTTTTCTCTGGCATGAGCTTTTCTTTTTTGATATGTTAGTGTTCGTAACTTTTCTCTTCCAAGTGATTTTATTGCGGCGTTAATTATGGTACCTATTTTTAAGTTTATTTAAGCTTTCCTCAATGTTATCGTTTTCTAATATTTTATCCTCAGTAATTTTTCTATATCCTTTTTTGGTATAAATATTTCGTAGATTCTTTATTTTATATAATACTAGGCTATAAGTATAGGCTATTAGTAGGCTATAGGTATTAATTAATTTATTTATTTATTAATTTTACATAATAATAGGAAATTATTTTTAATGAATGTTGGTTATAAGATAATATCATAAATTTTTGTCCACGTATATTATTGAATGTGTATTGATGTGATTTTGGTATCTTTGGTATATTAGTAAGGCTGCACCTTATTTAGCCCTGTATTCCTTTTATATATGATATTATTGTTGTTATATTTTTGGTGTAACGTTTTGTTATAGTGGTATCACCTTTTATCGGAACCACCATATTGAGCATCATAGTCGGGAGATGGTTCTGAAAAACTGGTCCTCATCGGACTAAACACCATGCAAAACTAAGTTTAGCACATATGGCGAGAATTTTAGCGAGTGACTACCGATAAAAGCAATCCTCCACTTACTAAACCATAGCTTTGAGTGAATAAGTCGGTCTATTTGGATAGCTAATTGGACACCACTTTGGCCTAGCTGTAGAGAAAGGCTTAGAAGATGAATAATGAAGAAGAAGATATAAGATAATGAATATTAAACTGGAAAGATCAGTACAAGGACAAGAAGAAATAGGAAAGATTCACGAAAGCAACAAAGAGATACAACAAGCTATAAATGGTATAGAGGTATACTCCTCTTTACTCAAGAATAGGATTTTGAATGCCATGTTTATAATTAAGATTAGATAAAATTCCTAGAGATTATAACGCTTAGTCAATAAATAAAAACTGCCGTAGATGCTCCCGTCGCGGGATTTGATAGAGTTGTTATGTTATCCGAGGAGTGCGATTCTATATAAGTAGGTACTTCGTGTGAAATTGACAAAATCTTGTTTGCGCCCATTTTGAGAGGCATAATTAATTAAATAATGCTTAAACTAATCTTTAATATTTGGAATCAATTATTGATTTACCCACAAACGTGTACAATGGGCACCATACTTTTCCAAACAATAATTTTTAATGAAACAGATGTTAACAAATTTTTCTCCTCCCAAAAAATGAATATTCGATAAAACAAGTAGTTTTAGCTCTCACATATTATAGTCGTAATATAAATTTGACGTTTTCGATTATTGGAATTAAACTTTGTAAAATTGTACTTTAAAAACCAGTTCCGAAGTGTAAATCAAAACGACAAAATAAACAAATTTTAAACTAAAATGTGTACTTAATTATCATTAAAATAGAATTATTGGCCTTTATTAAATATTAATTGGTAATCACGTTCAATGAAAATTATATTTTTAAAAATAATATTTTATCTTGAACTTGTTACATTTCATATAAGGTAAAATATATCCCAAATAATGTATATATATTTTGAAATGTACATTGTAACAACTTTATCTTATACAATTATTTACCTGGAATGTTTCGTGTCCATATATTAGTTTATCCTTTTTGCTCTCTTAACCTCTGAATTTGTTTGCTCTAGCTTAAATTTATGGTCCGTTTCCTGATATATTTGTTTAACATTACTGAGAACACGTGCGTCTCCAGGAGCGAAACATTTCTGCCTTTTCGAGTTAATTAAGTGTATTTTGAGTAATTAAAATGATAATTTATTCATTGGAATGACAAATTTTATTTCAAAGTATAATACTAAAAGAAATGGAACAAACAACGTTTATTCGTTTATTAATTATTTCAATAAAATCTAAACAATACATAATTGTTGGGTTTATTTATAAAAATCTACCAAATTATTACCAAATAACCTACAGGATAACTTGTTGGTTTCTCAAAGAAAACTAATTAATTTTTTGTACTGTATATGTATCCGGACACTTACAGAGGATGGATAACTAAAGACTCTCAAAAATAATTGTGCAATTGGTACCACCAAACCGCAGAAAGAGAGGAAGATCCGAGAAATCTTGGAGACAGGGAGTAACGAAGGCGATGAGCGCAAGAGATCTTAGAGAGGGCCAATGGGATGATAGAGTGTCATGGAAATTAGGCATCGGACAACGTCGCAAGATGTTTTAAAACTGATTCATATATATATATATATATATATATATATATATATATAATATATATATATATATATATTGCTTTTATACCATAACGCTGCTTCTTCTTTCAGATGGTTTCTAATTGTTTCTTTGCAATCGTCAAAATATCTAACATGTTGCAATTTGATTTTCAAATTTTTAATAAACGGTACTGGGTGTGTTTTCCGAATATCCCCGCTAAATTGTATTTTTACCTCGCTTGTTCCCTGGATAATCCCTTGTTTCCCCGGAATTTTGTTCCTTTTTGATTTCCTCCATTTTTCTTTCTATTTCTCGCATGTCTTCTTGTAACGCGTTTTCAAATTTTGTTTCTAATTTTTCTAATTCCTTTTTCTGGACAATGTTGATTTCCTTCATCGTATTCTGGATATCTTTTATCTCTGTCTCTTGTTTTGCATTCTTTATGGTTATTTCTTCTATCTGTTGTATCAGTTCTTTCTTTATCCCCTCAACACATCCTTTAATTTCTTGTTCATAGTTTTCCAAACGCTCCTCCATATTCCTGTTATTTAGTTCTATTGCTTGTCTTGTTTCCCGTTGGATTTCTTCCATTTTCTTTGCTGTTTCATTCATTGTTTCTTTTGTTTCCCTTTGATTATCTTGTATGGCCTGTTTTGTTTCCCTTTGATTCTCTTGTATAGCCTGTTTTGTTTCCCTTTGATTCTCTTGTATGGCTTGTTTTGTTTCCCTTTGATTCTCTTGTATTTGTTGTGTCTGTATTTGCATCATTGCTAATAATTTTTCTAACATCCCTGTTTCTTTTCTTTCCTCTATTATTGTAACATTTTCTTCATTATCCGATCCTTCTTCAACAATTATTTCCTCTTCTCTGTTATCCTCCTTCCTTTCTTACATTTTGCTTTGACTCCTTGTGGTCGACATGTTGTTTCTTTTCGTTAATGTTTTTGTCCCCGCCAAATGTGAAATTTTACACCACTCTATACGTTGCAGGACACGACAATATTTCTCCCCAATTGTAATAAATTTTCACGACAAATATCAAATATGCAATCAGTAAAATTCAAATAATTCAAAATAAATATCAAATGTATGATTGGTAAAGAAAATAAAAATCAAATAATTCAATAGCAGTAAATATCAACTAACTACGATCAATCAATAAATCAAATTTTAATCCACTGAAAAAAATTGTTAAAATACTTTCAAATTCAAATTCCCTCAATGTTATATGTTTTTATCTCTGGATCACCTGTGCTTATTCCAGATCTCTTTCCCTTCCTTCAAATGTAAAGCTGCGATATTTTCAAGCCCCACGTTGGGCACCAGTTATCGTGATATTTAAAGTCTTAGTGCGCCAAACAATTAATTAGCTGATTAATTAATTAATTAATTAAAATTATTTTAATGATATGACTATGATTCTATCACACCTTTTAATTCTCTTATCTCAGGGTTATATTCGTGCTTCAATATCTATGCTATTACATGTGAAAGGTAAGGTTCAAAGAATACTGGAATAATAAAAAAAACATATAGGATTTAATGTTATATATTGAAATAAAATAATGAAATAAAATTTACACTCAAATGTTTTCAATAAACAAAATCTTATATAATGATTCTCAAAATTTTGTTCTACGTACGTGAACCTTCAAAATTACTGGTACAAACAATATTAGTTGAAATCTCAAAATCCAAATATTATTCTAAATCTCCTAATCAAAATATTTATATCCTTTCTAAATTAAGTGTAAAAATTGTGTTATCAATAAAAGAAAAACTGCAGAAAACAAAACTATCTCTCTCTGATGATGAGTGGTCCAAATCCTTGTTCCTTGTAGACTATACTATTTACTCGTAGCCGCTCCCTAGGTAATCAGCAATCTTACAACAAATTATTGGAAGTTTATCGTCCTTAATGATCTCCTTCAAATGCACGAATCGTTCAAATTATGCTAGCTTCTTCTTCTCTCAATAAACGGAATCTCTCATTGGCCTGAGTGAAAAATGACTCTTGAAATATCTTTTCTTTACGATAAATTGAATCTCTCGTTGGCCTGAACAGTGACTCTTGGAATATAAGTAGAAAATATAACGTACAATTTTTTACTGAATCAGCTTCTGTCAGATACACTAACTACACGAAGACTCACAAACTTTCACTGCTATTGCTTCCTACCTCTGGGAAACTACCCGAGAACAACGGCCGTTCGCCTTGCACCCTTGGAAACCTACCGACTATCAATTTTTTTTCCAAAACTAACTAACATCTCATTCTCAAACCAAACCTCCCACCTTTTCCAATCTCATCCAATCAAAACGCGTCATACATCTCCCATTTCTTCATTTCGATAACACCCAAATTTTTACCTACAATTATAAAATTTCCTAAAACTTATTTACAAAATATTTTCCTACCAATTCTAAAGAAACTAACAAAAACATATCTTCCTAAAATTTATTCTATTGTCCTAATTACTGCACAACATTTATTTGGAAAAACCGCTTCTAATGTCTAGGGTTTTACTTAAGCTTATAGGGGTCACTCAAATATATTGAAAGAAACAAAGAAAACCGTAGTTTATACGTTAATATAAACCGTAGTTTATATACCATAGTTGTTCTTCTGCTAGTGTTATAATTTGTCTCCCTTTTTAAAGAGAGGTATTAGGAAATTTAATCTCAATTTTTGGGGAATTCTGTTTTGTTCTTATGTATAAACAAAAAATCGACATGTTTTGCAAAATGTTTTTGCAATATTCAAAACTATTATTCTTAATTTTTTTATAATATTAATAGAACAAATCTTCTTCTTATATAAGCGATTAGAAAAATTACTGTAATTTCATTATTTTGTAACTTAATATTGATGAAAAAAAATTATATTTGGAAGACACAAATAAAATAACTTTTAAACTATTTGATCATTTGATTTGAAATTTTGGTCATATTTTAATTACCACAAGTCTCAACATTTCTTGTAATCCAAAGGTTTCAGTCATTTAAAAATATTAGCATTTATATATATAAAAAAGCTAAATTTATGACTATTTTTTTAATTTTCCAAGTAACAAATAACGATACAATTATTTTAAAAAGCGCCATTTTGAAGATTTTACTATACTAGATACTATACTTTTAATATACTATACTAGATAACTTGTAGGAGGATAGATTGATATTAAACTAGCCTTTGATAGACGGCGCTACTTGATAGCGAATTGGTTTCGGTGTTGACAGTTGACATTCATGACATGACGTCTGTCAAAATTTTAAGTTTTAAAAACAACTAGTTTGGTTTTTACAGCCGTCAAAAGAAAGCACATTTTGTGTTTTCGGAGAAATGGAAAAAGTCGAGTATCGTTCTGTGATTAAGTTTCTCCACAAAAAGGGTAAAACGAATGTGCAAATTAAAACCGACCTGAACGAAGTTTATGGTGAGATTGCACCTTCGTTAGCAACAGTAAAATTTTGGAAAACTGAATTTGTTCGTGGTCGTACGAATGTTTTTGCTGATGAGCGTCCCGAGAGGCCAAATCAAGTCACCACGCCGGAAATGATCAACAAAGTCCATGACATGATTGTTTAGACATAAATTTTATTTTGTTAAGCTTAGGTACTTGTGTAGTAAAAGACAAGGCAAGCCTGTCATGATTGATGTAACGGCTGTCAAATGATAATTTCTCTCTCTTGTCATGCAGCAATAAATAGGTAAACACGTCTCCCTAATTAATTAAAGTTTTTTATATTTGTAATAATAAATGGTACAAGCAGGAATATGGTAAATCATCAATGATTAGCCAGAAGTTCATACATATTTAGTTTTTGGTCCAATTCGAGCGGATGGAATGAATATCTGAAGTAAAAACAGCGAAAATTGTCAAATAAAAATAAAAGGTTAAACACGACATTCAGTGCCAGCCCAGCCGATGTCAGTTTGAAAGGTTTATAAGGTTTATATATTATATATTTATAACGTTACGACATTCAGTGCAGAAGCCGATGTCAATTTGAAAAGGTTAAGGTTACGACATTCAGTGCCAAGGAAGCCAATGTTGATTTGAGGTTATAAAACCATATAAGGTAAGTGACTTTGGTTCATTGTATTTTTCATCTGTGCAACAATGGCTGAGCAAGAGTTAAAGAGTTTAAAATCAAAAAGGGGAGTAGTTAAAGGGAAACTTACAAGGTTTAAGAATTATTTTGATAATATTGATAAGGATTATGTGTCTAAAAAGTTAATCACAGAACTAGAGTTAAGGTTAAGCAAGATTTCACCCTTGTATGAAGATTTTCATGAGATTCAAGAAAAAATTGATGAAATATAGCAGAGTAATGATGATATAAATGAAATTAACACTTTTGAGACTTCCTATTTCGAACTTGTTAGTGATATGCAAACACTTTGCGATAATTTTAAAATAGAAAATAATACTGAGAATGCATCAGTTCATAGTGATTCAAATCAAGGGATTAATAGTAATAGTTTTCAGGCCTTGGTTAAGTTACCACCTATAAAACTGCCTAGTTTTAATGGCCATTATGACTCATGGCTCGAATATAAAGATTGTTTTTTGGCATTGGTTCATAATAATGAATCTTTAACAGATATTCAGAGATTTTATTATTTAAGATCTTCTCTTGAAATGGATCCTCAGCAAATAATAAAATCTATAGAGGTTTCGTCAACAAATTATAAAATAGCTTGGCAGATGTTGACAGAGCGTTATGAGAATAAAAAACTTATTATTCACAACCATTTAAAAGCAATTTTTGATCATCCTAGTATTAATAACGAGTCTTATGTTGAACTAAGAAATTTATTTGATAATGTCACTAAACATTTACGGTCATTAAATAGTTTAGGCTTAGATACAACAAGTTGGGATAGTATAATAATATTTATAATGTGTTCTAAATTTGATGCTACCACCAGAAGGGAATGGGAATGTTTTAAACATGAAAATGATTTACCCAGTATGGGCGATTTAAATAGATTTTTAAAAGAGAAATGTGAAATGTTGGAGATGCTTCAAGTATCTTCCGGTTATACAAATAATAAAGCAAAGGTTCGCAATGTAAGTTCTCGAAGTTTTGCTTCTATTGAAGGATATTCCAATGTCAAATGTTACTTTTGTCAAAAAGATCATCCCATATATAAGTGCGATGTATTTCTAAAATTAAATGTAAATGACAGAATCTCGGCTGCTAAAAGATTAAAGTTGTGTTTAAATTGTTTAAGGAATTCACATCCAACATGGAAATGCAAGCTACAAAAATGTATAAAATGTCAAAAGTTGCATAATTCATTATTGCATTTAAATCATCACATCACAAATAATGTTTCTAGAAATATGGCTACTACTGATTCAATTGATCCGAATCAACATAAAATAGAATCTAATCAAAACATCGAGAACTGTATTGAACGCTCAGACAGCGGTCAGCGTCATCTAAGTTCTGCTCTTCACGTTTCCAACCGCCTTGTCAGCTCTCATGAGATTTCTGAGGTTTTATTATCGACGGTCTTAATTCGCATTGTAAATGGAAATAAATCAATTGTTTGCCGTGGATTACTGGACAGCGGTTCTCAAAGTAATTTTGTTAGTGAGAAAATTTGTAAATTTTTAGATTTAAAATTTCGAAGAGTAGAACATTTGGTCAAGGGTGTTGGAGAGGCGCTAGCAAAAATTAATAATGAAGCTATTGTCACGCTAAGTTCTTGCGAAGGAGATTTTAGTATGGAGACTCATTGTTTGGTTATTCCCAATATTACGGGAAAGTTACCGATTAGGTCTTTTAATAAAAATGATTTAAAAATTCCCTTAGGTTTAAAGTTGGCAGATCCAGATTTTAATGTGTCTAATGATATAGATTTATTGCTAGGATCGAGTATATTTTGGTCTGTTTTGTTATCAGGTAGAAAAACTTTGGGTCCAAATATGCCAATTTTGCAAAATACAGAATTTGGTTGGATAATTGCTGGGAATTTATATCTTAATTCGTTAGAGCCTAAAAATTCTCTTACATTTTTTAATGTGAATACTTATACTAATAATGATTCAATAAATAATCAAGTAATAAAGTTCTGGGAAGTTGAAGAATTGGGTTCGCAAAAGAAAATATATTCAAACGAAGAAATGTTTTGCGAAAATTATTTTAAGGAAACTGTTAAAAAGGATTCTTCAGGAAGATATATAGTTAAAATCCCATTTAAGAATACAATAAATGAATTAGGGATTCTAAAACTATGGCATTGCATAGATTTGACTTATTGGAAAAACGTTTAAACAAAAATACAGATTTGAAAAATATGTATGTTAATTTTATGAATGAGTATATAGAATTAGGCCATATGTCTGAAACGGATTTTAACAATGATAACGGATATTTTTTACCGCATCATGCTGTGGTAAAACAGTCTAGTTTGACGACTAAATGTCGAGTAGTCTTTGATGGTTCTGCAAAATCAAGTTCAGGTCTGTCTATAAATGATGTGCAGTATATAGGTCCATCTCTTCAACAAGATATATTTTTAATTCTCCTAAGGTTTCGTCTACACAAGTATGTAATAAGCAGTGATATCTCAAAAATGTATCGTCAAGTTATGGTAGACGAAGATGATTGTCAATTTCAAAAAATTATTTGGCGTGCAGACTCACAGGAGGATTTAAAATGTTATAAGTTAAATACTGTTACATACGGTACCGCATCTGCGCCGTATCTGGCTGTTAAAAGTTTGATACAAGCTGCTGAAGATAATAAGCATGATTATCCATTAGCATCAAATATAATTAAGCGAGACTTCTATATGGACGATTTGCTTAGTTCCTCAGATTCAAAAGAGGAAATAATAAAGATACAAAAAGATGTTTCGAAAATTTTGAGTGATTCGGGGTTTGAGTTACGAAAATGGCTTTGCAATGATCCAAATATAGTTAAAGATTTTAACATTAATAATGATTTAGATGTTGCTGTACTCCCATTAGGTGAGCAAAACAAAATGTTAGGGATCTATTGGGATCCACAGAACGATTTTATACGGTATAAAATAAATATTGATTATTCTATTGAACCAGGTCAATGGAATAAACGTAGTATTCTGTCGGTAATTTGTCAGATATACGATCCATTGGGACTATTAGGTCCGATTGTAATAAATGCAAAGCTAATCATGCAAGATTTATGGAAAAGAAAATTTGGATGGGACCAAGAGTTACCGCCAGACTTTATTAAAATTTGGTTAGAATTTTACAGTAACTTAAATTCTTTGAATGCATTAAAAATACCACGTCATGCTAGTATATCAGGTTATATTAATATTGAATTACATGGTTTCAGTGACGCATCTACACGGGCTTATGGTTGTTGTATATATATAAGATGTTTAATGTCATCTGGATCTTACATATGTAATTTGTTATGTGCGAAATCACGGTTGCACCATTGAAATTGTTAAGTCTTCCTAGATTGGAACTTTGTGCGACAGTTTTACTAGCTAATTTATTGAAAAGGGTTTCGGATTTTATATATATTCCAGTTAATGGTATTTATTGTTGGACTGACTCCACAATTTGTTTGAGTTGGATTAAAGGTGATCCTAGTAAATGGAAACAATTTGTTGCCAATCGAGTGCAAGAGATACAAAATTTGACTAGTATGAATTCCTGGAACCATGTTCGTTCAGAACACAATCCAGCTGATTTGTTGTCACGAGGATTCTCGGCAGACAATTTAAGGAATAATAACTTGTGGTGGTCTGGACCAGAATGGCTTCTTGAAGATAGTAAAGAATGGAATATTTTAAATCCTGAACCGTGCCAGAATGTACCGGAAGCAAAGGTTGTTTCTTGTATTGCTGTAAATAACTTTAATTTGGTTAACTATTTGTTAGAGCGTTTTTCTTCATTGAACAAATTTTTAAGGATTTTAGCATATATTTTACGATTTTCTAATAATTGTAAAGTTGAACTATCGAAGAGAAGGACTGGTATACTGACACCAGAAGAGATTGAAGCAGCTCTAACATTAGCAATCAATTCTGTTCAACAGGAATGTTTTCCCTTAGAATACAAGAATTTAATTAATAATAAAGAAATACCAAATAAAAGTAAAATCATAACATTGAATCCTTTTATTCATGAAAGGTTACTAAAGGTTGGTGGACGTTTAAGAAATAGTAATATTCCGTTTAACAGCAAACACCAAATTATTTTACCAAATAATCATGTTTTAACAAAAAGAATTCTATTAAATGAACATGAACGATTGCTTCATTGTGGTGTTCAACAATTAATTTTTTCATTAAGGCAAAAATATTGGCCTATTTCAGCTCGTAGCTGCTGTAAATATGTAATAAATAAATGTATAGCTTGTTTTAAAACTAAGCCAAAACCTTTAAATTATTTAATGGGTGATTTGCCCCAGAATAGGGTAAATAGTTTTTCAGTTTTTCAAAATGTAGGTACTGACTATGGTGGTCCGTTCCTTATCAAGGATCGAAAAACTAGAGGTGCTAAATTAATCAAGGCTTATATTTGCATTTTTATTTGTATGTGTACTAAGGCTGTACACATTGAGTTAGTGTCAGACCTTACCACTGATGCGTTTTTAGCGAGTTTCAAAAGATTTATTAGTAGAAGAGGAAGACCTTCTAATATTTACTCTGATAATGGTTCAAATTATATAGGCGCAAACAAGGAAATAAATGCTGTTTATGAGTTTTTAGAAAATTCATCTGACTCCATTTCTCAAAGTCTATTACATGAAAAAATAAAATGGCATTTTATACCTGCAAATTCTCCTACGTTTGGGGGTTTATGGGAAGCGGGAATAAAAAGTATCAAGTCTCATTTAAAAAGAGTAATGGGTTGTCGGTCTATGACTTTTGAAGAATTTAGTACATTGTTGCATCAGGTGGAAGGTATATTGAATTCTAGGCCACTTTGTCCTATTTCCGGCGATCCTGATGATAGCACTGCCTTAACGCCAGCACACTTTATAATTGGACGTACTTTAACTATGTTGCCAGAGTGTGATATTACTCATGTTCCTGAGAACCGTCTTGATAAATGGCAATCTATACAAGTAATGGTTCAACAGCTGTGGTCGAGATGGCAACTGGAATACTTGAACGAGCTACAAATGCGCCAGAAATGGAAATATAATTGCCACCAAATGTTAAAGCTAGGTTCTTTGGTGCTGATTAAAGACGACAGGACTCCTCCACTTCAATGGCCTCTTGGACGAGTGACAGAAATGCATCCAGGTCCAGATGGAGTTACTAGAGTTGTAACTGTTAAAGTGCGTGGTAGTGAAACAAAAAGAGCACTCAATCGTATATGTGTTTTGCCAATAGACTGTTAATTTTAGTTGTTCAATTCATAATGTTTTGTATGTTAATTTCAATTTAAGTAATGAGAATTGACAATTTTTAACTGTATTGTTAACCATTTCTTTTAATTCATTAATCATTGTTTTTATTTTGTTAGTTCTGTAGGTTTGAAAGAAACTGCGTCCTTTCAAGGGGGCCGACATGTTTAGACATAAATTTTATTTTGTTAAGCTTAGGTACTTGTGTAGTAAAAGACAAGGCAAGCCTGTCATGATTGATGTAACGGCTGTCAAATGATAATTTCTCTCTCTTGTCATGCAGCAATAAATAGGTAAACACGTCTCCCTATTTAATTAAAGTTTTTTATATTTGTAATAATAAATGGTACAAGCAGGAATATGGTAAATCATCAATGATTAGCCAGAAGTTCATACAATGATTATGGCAGATCGAATTAAACTCCGCGAGTTAAAATAGGTCCCAAACATTTCCTACGAATGCGTATACAACATCATTCACCATCATTTGGACATAAAAAACCTATCCGCGTGATGGGTGCCGCATTTGCTGATAATCGATCCAATGCAAACACGTGTGACGCGTTTTGCGATGATACGGCGCGATCCAAAGGATTTGTTTGCCGATTTAATACCGTTGATGAAACCTGGGTGCACTATTAGACAGAAGAAACCAAAGAACAGTCGAAAGAGTGGCGCAAACGCGGCGAAGGGCTGGCGAAGAAGGCAAGGAGTGTACATTCGGCCGGCAAAGTGATAACAACTGTTTTCTGGGATGCAAAGGGCATCATCTACATCGACTACTTGAAAAAAGGAAAAGACAATGCGCTAGCTCACTGATCGACCATCGCCATGGCAAATTTACACAAATTGGGCTATGAATTGGTTGAACACCCACCGTATTCCCCAGATCTTGCCTCCAGCGATTTTTTCCTGTTTCCAAACCTAAAAAATGGCTCGAAGACGCCGTTTCGCAACAAATTATGAAGTCGTCGCTGAATCTTCGGCCTATTTTGAAGAGCTCTAATTATTCGGATAGGATAAAAAAATTGGAACATCATTTTACTAAGTGCATCGAGCTAAAAGGGGACTATGTTGAGAAATAAATTGATTCAATTCCAAAAAACTTATCTTTCTATCAAAGACTAGTTTTATATCAATTCACCCTCGTACGTTACAAATCTAACGTACGTTTCAATTACTTTCAAATTGGTTTTAAATGCTGTACTTTTTGATAATAGATAAAAAAAGTAAAAATTTACCGTTTTTTTTTTAACTTAATTCGTTAATAACCAATTAAATCACAAACAGGGTATTGTTTTGCTAATTAATTTACCTTAACTATTATAAAAGTGAGAAACAAAAAATAATGAAAAAAAAGAATAATCACCAATACAAGGAACAATTCGACAACCTAGCGAGTAAAAAAAATAGAGAAGAAGAAAAAGAGAAGAATAAAAATACTGCTATAAAGTATTTAAAGAAATACATACCGTACAATAAAAATATTCTTTAACATATTTTAAACTTTAATTACAGACCAATTTATTGCTTCTTTTATAAAAGTTACACATATCATAAATTATTTGTTTCAATTTCTCTTAAAAAAATATTATATAACAGTGATTTAAGGGGTTTATCAAACCGTTTTTCAACCAGACAGAATCAACGGAGAATACGGATACACAGCGTTATCCTTTCTTTTGGAATTCGTCAAACAAACTTTTCCAATTTGAAGGTTACATATGTCTGGAATTCCTAATACATATACTCATACTTGCATACAATAAGTTCAATTCCTTTTGTTTGACCAACCGATTCTCGAATCTGGGGTTTTTGAGTCCTTTGTGAACACATTTTGATTGAAAAATCAATTTTATAATAAAGTTTAAAATGTGGATTGAAGTATTTTGATTTTGTTATACAATGCTCAAGAAATTAGGTCAATACTTTTTATACGATTACAATTTTTTTAATAAAAATAATATAAGGATAAAAAATCGAAATTCTCACAGACAAATATTTTTTTCAAAGTTTTAGTACATTTTAAATAATTAAAACATACTGACACCGCTGTAAAAGTATATCCATATAACGTTTACTTATCCATACAAATCCCCTCCAATAAAACACTTTTCGTCTAAAGGAATCTCGAGTATATCGCAATCAAGGGCACTCCAAAATTCTTCCCTTTCCTGTTTTTTACGCCCTAGCTATGAGGCGTAGACACATATCTTGTTCACGTTGGTATTGCCTGCATTTAGTGGGATACTCATTATTTTATCACTTTTTTTGATTACCCCCACAAGTATTACTATCACTAATTGTTCAAAAACTTCATTTTTGCCATGCCTGTTCGCACTACTGAAAATTAACTTGCATCCATCTCCATGATTGCTCGATTTATTACCTTTTCAATGAGTTTCTTGCAAACAATATAAACCAATTATTATCCCTTGCATGAAATTGTCGAGCTTTCTGCCTTTACCTGTCATACTTCCGACGTTGACAGTTGCAATTCTCAGGACTAGCTTCTTTGACCTCTTTTGTCCTCTAAAGTGTAGCCCTCCCTAGCTTACTTGTCTCACGAGTCTGCAACTTCTACATACGTTTTCTATATTCCTTCTTTTCCTGGTTTTAGCAAGTATAAACGACCCAACTGTCTTTGGTAACTATTTTTGAATCATATGGTCTCACAATGCACGTTAATTCTCCAACAAGAATCTCAAAAACATCATCCTCGACAATTGATTATGTGGTTTCCGATTTTCCACCCGCTGACGTCCATTCTACAGTTATTAGTGGGGGGCTTTCTGATCATGAAGCGGTATATACCAAGTTTAGCAGTTTACAAACACCTCACTCAAAAACCCGACGATTAGGTAGAATTTTTTCCACTCAAAACTTTCGTAAATTCTATAATTCATGCTTGACTTCTGACTGGAGTTTTTCTTCTGGGGACATTGACTGTAATGTTAGTGATTTTCTAAATAGACTTGTATTTATTTTTAATAAAGCATTTCCTCTATTAAACATCAGGCCAAAACATAACAAACCTTGGAGTACCAAAGGCATTCGCATATCTGCGAAATATATGCGTTCTCTGCTATATATTAAAAAATTTAATGACAGTATCCCCATCTCTGATTATATCAACAAGTACAGAAAATGCTATATAAAACTACTCAAAGTAGCCAAAAAACCCTACTTTCATAATCGCTTAACAAGCTCCAAAAATATTTCAAAAGAAACTTGGTCAATAATAAACGATGTTCGAAATAAAACCAGTACAGCGAATCAAACCTTCTCTTTTCCTAACCCCGAAAATCTAAATGATTACTTTGTTAATGTGAGTAAAAATATAACCTCAACTATTTCGCCACAACAAGATCCAGTTTCTTATCTCTCTAATTCAAAAAACATTGCTAATACCTTCTTTTTAAGACCAGTTGATAAGACGGAACTCATTTCAACAATTCGTAGTATAAAAAGCACATCGTCCTGTAGTACAGATGGATTATCTATTAAAATTTTCTCAAATCTACCGCATAATGTTTTGGAGGTCATGGTCTCGCTAGTAAATGATTTCCTTGAAAAAGGTACATTCCCTAACTGCCTAAAGACTGCCATCGTCATTCCTCTTCATAAAGGTGGAGAAAAATCTGATGCCTGCAACTATAGACCTATTGCCTTGTTACCAGCACTATCAAAAATTATTGAAAGACTTATAAAAGTTCGACTTATGCCCTTTCTCCTTAAATATAATATTTTATCGCAAAATCAGTTCGGCTTTTTGTCTAATAAATGCACTAGTGATGCCATATTTTCTGTGTTACATGATGTATATCTATCACTAAACAGTAACCTCTGATCCGCCACCGTTTTCTGCGACTATTCCAAAACCTTTGACTGCGTAAATCACGACATTCACAATTAAAAAAAATTAACTTTCTATGGAATTCGGGGTGTGTCTTTGAACTGGTTCAAAACTTACTTGGTAGGTAGGAAACAATTGGTTAGAATAAATGACACCGACTCTAGTTGTAAAGATATTGAGTGTGGAGTACCGCAAGGTTCAGTATTAGGTCCCATTCTTTTTTTACTTTTCATTAATGACATCACTTACTTGAAAATTAAAGGGAAAATTTTTCTATTTGCTGATGATACCAGTATTACTTGGAGCAGCTCTGATATTTCAACGCTTCATTCAGTTATAACCGCTGATTTACTTATAATCAAGGCTTGGTCGGACTCCAACTTACTTAGCTTTAACGTAGATAAGACTGTAGCATTATCTTATAAAGGAGTCATGCAACCCTTGCTTTTGAATGAGAGCCAAATCAATATCGTAAATTCCGTGAAATTTCTAGGTATTCTCATTAACAGTGATCTCAAATGGTCCTTGCATACTGACTCCTTAAGGAAGAAACTAGCCTCAGCTTGCTTTACAATAAGATCTGTTTCGAAGGAACTAAATTTATCTTCTGCCAAAATGGCATATTTCTCATTGTTCGAGTCCCATCTTCGATATGGGCTTCCATTTTGGGGTTCTAGTACAGGTGCCCAATTTGATACTATTTTTAAGTTGCAAAAAAGAGCAATCCGTTATCTATTTGGTCTCAAACAAACAACTCATTGCAAGACCTACTTCAAAAATCACGGAATTTTGACGCTTCCCTCTTTATTTATTTTGGAAACGGTTTGTTTGATTCGAAAACATCTAAACATTTTTCCTGATAGACCTGACCATGGCTACTCCATTAGAAATTCGGATTGTAACGTTTATTTGCCGATCCCGTCCACTCAGCTAGTAAAGAATTCTATTCTATATCGTGCAAAGAAACTTTATAATCACCTTCCAAGAGAAATTAAATCCGCAACATCCTTCATTAAGTTTCGTAAGGTTACAAAAATCTATCTCTCAGAAAGACCATATTATTCAGTTGACGAGTTTCTTAATGTATAACAAAGAAACAAAATTAGTAATGTTTATAATTACATTTGGGTGTCTCAAGCAGTGGCTACAATTTGTCTCATTTGTTGTTGTCTGTACAAATTATGTAGGTTATACAATAATTTTACTAATTTAAAATTGTGTTATTCTGTTTTTTACTATATTTGTTTTTGTTTTATACTTTTTGTACTATTTGACTGATTTATTTTTTTAGCTTTGTCCATAAAATTGTTCAATAATTTTCAGTGACAATAAAGCATATTTCTATTCTATTCTATTCTATAATGATATTGTATATACTCTTATAACGTTTATGAGATTACTTCCATCAAGAGTTCCATAAAGTGGAACCCTAGGGGTAGTTTACCCCCTGCAGGTGGTTAATTAATCAAACTCACTAGATACTCATAATTCCTTTATTAGTTCTCTCTGTACAATAATAGAGAGTACCCAGTTGACAGATGACACCACTAACTTCTCTTGATTCCGTTCTCTTGTTTCTTTATTCTTAATAATAATCCTACTCCCGTGATTTCCAGCTATTTAACTTTCGTGCATTTGTTGATATAATGCTGCTTTTACTTGTTTAATTTGTACACATTATTTAATAAGATTTTGATTACATTGCAAATTTCACTAGGTGCACTCTTGTTACATCGATATTTTTAATGTCATAAACAAACAATCGCGTTTCGCAATAATATGTCTTGTTATTAAAAGGATTTTTAATTTTTAACTTGAATTAGGTTATTTGGATCTGATGCTTGAGTAAATTCCGTTACACAAGGTTTTTTCATACATTGATACGATATCCTCCTCCTAAGTGCCTTCTCTGAATTAGGTTATTTAGATCTGATGCTTGAATAAATTCCGTTACACAAGGTTTTTTCATACATTGATACGATATCCTCCTCCTAAGTGCCTTCTCTATTGAGGTTGGCGATCAATATGGCAAATTTCTCTCTGTTCTGGGCTTGATGGATTAAGTCATTTCCTGTTGTGTGAGTCCAATCTCTGATGTTTCTTCTTTCTTCCTCTACCCCTTTTACCCTCGATATTACCTTCTAATATTACCTGGAGCTGCTCAAATTCCTTATGGCTCATTATGTGTCCTAGATATGACGTCTTTTTAATTTTGATTATATTAACCAGATGAGGTCGTGTGTTCATTATTTTCAGTACCTCTTCATTTGTAGTTTTGCTGGTCCAGCTTATTCTTAGCATTCGGCGGTACATCCACATTTCGAATGAATTCAGTTTGTTGACGTCATACTGTTTTAATGTCCAGGTTTCACAGCCATATAGTAGTAGAGACCACACATAACACTTTAGTGTTCTTAACCTTATTGTGATCGATAGCTTGGGGTTACAGAGCATTTTACGCATGTTCATTAAGCCAGATCTTGCTATTTCAATACGTCTTCTAATTTCTTTTGGGTGGTCTAGCTGACTGTTTAGCTCTCTGTAAAGGTATATGAAGCTTTGGGAGCTCTGAAGGGTGATACCGTTGATTTGTATGTTGGGTGTAATTTGTTCATGGGGGTTCTTGTGAAATACCATGATTTTGGTTTTGGAAAGATTAATATCCAAACCTAGTCTGTGACTTTCTTCTGATGTAGTATGTTCATTAATATTTTTAGTTGGTCTTCTGTTTCTGCTAATACTACGGTGCCATTGGCATATTTTACATTGTTAATGATGATTCCATTGACTCTGGCACCTTCAGGACGATCTTCAAGAGAAGCTCTGATGATATTTTTGGCATAGACATTAAATAGAAGAGGGGACAGAATGCACCCTTGACGCACTCTTCGTTCTATGTTTACACAATTGGTATTTCCGTTGTCTGTTAGAACACATCCTGTGTGGTTCCAGTATGTATTGCTTATTATAGCTATTATTGTTCTGAAGCTATTTTCTTGTGGCATTGTAAATTAATTACTATTTATAACTGGGAATAAGCCACAATTAAAGATAAAAAATACGTTTATTGACGTTTCAATTTCCAATTCGGAAATCTTTCTCAAAATACAAACAGTAAATTAAACAAATTTTGTTTTTTGTTACATAGTGAAAAAATTCTTCTAATAATTTAATTTTATCTGACTCATTTATATTGACAATTCAGACATACATTATGCATTTTAAAGTAGAGGACTTTAAAATAATATTGCCAATATTGTTGAGTTGCGCTCCTGGGACGACTTTACTATAAGATAGTTGATTCGATTACATGAAATCAACTTTAACTTGAGAATATCCGTCAGAAAAAATCATAGCATGTAATTCGTCTTTAAAAAGACAAACACATGACATTATGACAGTAAAATTCTCCCGTTAGTGATTCCATAGTAAATTATGAGGAAAAAACCAGGAAAAAAACCTCATAATACTATCCCGACATTGTAAGTATTTGTTCGTGAATTTAGTTTACCTTCAACAAACATCAAAATTCTGATTTTATATGTTACGTTATTTAAAAAACATAAATGATGTATCCTCTATATGTTACTGACTTACTAATACTGGTATTTTCTTATTAATAACTTCCTCTTTCAATATTGGTAACCAGATCCTACTACATTCTGCCGAGGAATTTGCGACACAATTGGCCTCATTTAGCATAATTAGAGCCGCTTCTTTGATTTTTCTTTTTTTACCATCCGTTTCTTTTAGGACTATATTTGAATTATTCCATTGAACCCTATGTTCATTATCCCATGCGTGTTTACATATTTGAGATCTATCAAATTCTCTATTTTTAATATAAAATTGATGTTCACTTATTCTAACATTTAATGGCCTTGATGATTCACCTAAATAAAACTGATCGCATTCACAAGGTATTTTATAAATGCAATTCTTTGTCCTTTCTTGTTCATTGTTAGGTTTGGTTTTGGACAAAATAGATCTCAACGTGTTTGTTGTTTTGAATGTTGTTGAAATGTTGAATTTATTTCCTATCCTTTTAAGTTTTTCTGATAATCCTTTTATGTACGGTATTGTTACTTTCCTCATATTATTCCTTGTGTATGCTGTAGGATCTCGTTCTAAGTTGTTCTGTTCTATTCGATCGATTGTTGAAAATTCCTTATTTATAAACGATAAAGGATAATCATTTTTTAAAAAAAATTTTTTAAAAAAAATGATTATCCTTTATCGTTTATAAATAAGGAATTTTCAACAATCGATCGAATAGAACAGAACAACTTAGAACGAGATCCTACAGCATACACAAGGAATAATATGAGGAAAGTAACAATACCGTACATAAAAGGATTATCAGAAAAACTTAAAAGGATAGGAAATAAATTCAACATTTCAACAACATTCAAAACAACAAACACGTTGAGATCTATTTTGTCCAAAACCAAACCTAACAATGAACAAGAAAGGACAAAGAATTGCATTTATAAAATACCTTGTGAATGCGATCAGTTTTATTTAGGTGAATCATCAAGGCCATTAAATGTTAGAATAAGTGAACATCAATCTTATATTAAAAATAGAAAATTTGATAGATCTCAAATATGTAAACACGCATGGGATAATGAACATAGGGTTCAATGGAATAATTCAAATATAGTCCTAAAAGAAACGGATGGTAAAAAAAGAAAAATCAAAGAAGCGGCTCTAATTATGCTAAATGAGTCCAATTGTGTCGCAAATTCCTCGGCAGAATGTAGTAGGATCTGGTTACCAATATTGAAAGAGGAAGTTATTAATAAGAAAATACCAGTATTAGTAAGTCAGTAACATATAGAGGATACATCATTTATGTTTTTTAAATAACGTAACATATAAAATCAGAATTTTGATGTTTGTTGAAGGTAAACTAAATTCACGAACAAATACTTACAATGTCGGGATAGTATTATGAGGTTTTTTTCCTGGTTTTTCCCTCATAATTTACTATGGAATCACTAACGGGAGAATTTTACTGTCATCATGTCATGTGTTTGTCTTTTTAAAGACGAATTACATGCTATGATTTTTTCTGACGGATATTCTCAAGTTAAAGTTGATTTCATGTAATCGAATGAACTATCTTATAGTAAAGTCGTCCCAGGAGCGCAACTCAACAATATTGGCAATATCATTTTAAAGTCCTCTACTTTAAAATGCATAATGTATGTCTGAATTGTCAATATAAATGAGTCAGATAAAATTAAATTTATTAGAAGAATTTTTTCACTATGTAACAAAAAACAAAATTTGTTTAATTTACTGTTTGTATTTTGAGAACGATTTCCGAATTGGAAATTGAAACGTCAATAAACGTATTTTTTATCTTTAATTGTGGCTTATTCCCAGTTATAAATAGTAATTAATTTATTATAGCTATGTCGTGTCCGTCCAGCCCTACTTCTTTTAGCACCTCAATCAACTTTTCGTGTCTAATGCGGTCGAAGGCCTTTCTATAGTCGACAAAGCACACATACAGCTGTTTTTGAACCTCGAGATACCTTTCTGCCATGATATATCCGGTTGTAATTTTTTATAGAATTTTTTAAAATGAATACGTTTAATTGACCATTCCATTCCTTTTGCTGTCTTCTCTAACCATATATTTATCTTTATTTTGTCTTAATTAAGTAAATCTTCCTGTCTTCCTACAAATTTATCCATTACTTATTTAAGGACAAATTTTTTTGATACACGTATTACATAACTTGTTAAAAATTTCTAGTTTCCACTTTCGACTAAATATTTGATATATATAAAAATTTAAGTGTATGAAAAAACTTTATGAATGCATTCCATCCAAACAAGAAAAATCCAGAAGTGTAACTTCAGTTGTAATGAAATCTCTTTATGATCGCAACCGCACAAAGAGATAAAAATCAGATTGTAAAATTGTAGAATAGTCGGATCTCTAACTACCCGCCCCATTCGAATGGGATACTTGGAGACTTATCTACTCCGAAATCGTTTTATATTCAGTAGCGGTGGACGAAATAAACCTTACAGGGTTTTATAATCTTATTATTATTATGGGTAATAACCGGGAAACGTAACTACTATTTAGAAAAATAAAGCGATGCTTTTATTTACAAGCAGTGCCTCAATTAATAGGACACAGAATATTATCACTAGTTGTTACAATTTTATATATAACTTATTTATAATTTAATGTCTCTTTACTTCTATATAAAAGACCACTTTTTTGTAATAAAATGTTGGTATAAAAAAAACCTTTTGGGCCAATCAATCTGACTCGCTGCGTGTTTTTGAGTCTATCTATCTATCTAATTAGCCTTTTTTAGCTCATCTTTGGACATATGCCTCCCCAATCCTTCATTCTTCTCTGTCTGTCGCTACAGTCATTCACCTAGAGCCCATGTGCTTCTTGATATCATCTGCCCGTCTCATTTGGGGCCTTCGTTTGTTTTGTTTATATTTCCACGGTTTCCAACTTATAAGAATTTCGTTCCATCGGTTTTCTTTTGTCTTATATTTTATCCGACAAATCTCCAGTTCAATTTTTTAACTTCTTGTTTCTCCATTATGGGCAAAATTTGTCTTTTAATTACTCTTTGGGTTTTTATGATTTTATCCATGTTTGCTTTTGTAAATATCCTCGTTTGGGGACCATTACTGAGAACAGGGAGTACGCATTGATTGTATACTTTGGTCTTAAGATGCTGTGGATATCTTTTGTTTTTAAGAATGTAGCTTGGTTTGCCAAATGCCGCCCATTCCAGTCTAACTCGTCTATTTATCTCTGCTGTTTGGTTTTCTTTGTTAAGTTTTATAGTTTGACCCAGATATATATATATATAAACCTGAACTTGTTCTATTTCATCTTGTCCGATCCTCATTGTGATGTCTTCATCTGTATTTATTATGATTTTGCTCTTGCTGTAATTTATATTAAGGTCTATCTTTCTAGCTTCTACGTCCAGTTCTTTAATCATTTCAAACAATTCTTCTTTTTTATCGGTTATCAATACGATGTCATCAGCGTACCTTAGATGATTCAAGCGTTGTCCACAAATGTTTATACCTTTCTTTTTCTTCCCATTCTAATCTTTTAAAACTATCTTCCAGTGTCTGATTAAAAAGTTTCGGTAATATTGTGTCACCCTGTCTCATGCCTCTATTTATTTGTATTGATTTTGTTCCTTCATATGCTTTAATTGTTGTTTTGGCTTCCTTAAATATATTGGCTATTAGCTCGGTATATCTGCGGTCAATTCTGCTGTTAATCAAAGAACTTTTCACTCTCCAATTTTCGACACTGTCGAAAGCCTTTTCGAAATCTATGAACGCTGTATATAGATAAATGTGGTAATTATTTGCTGGTTCTATAAGTATTTTTATATTTAGTATATGGTCATTTGTGCTGAATCCCTTTCTAAAACCTGCTTGTTCTTTCCACTGGTAGGTATCCGTCGAATTTTGTCGCCACTCTATTGGTTAAAATTTTTGTTAGGAGTTTATGCATTACATTGAGGAGTGTTATAGCATGGTAAATTTTTATATCTGCTTTATCCCCTTTCTTGTGTAGGGTAATGGCTTCCAGTTGTTTAGGATACTTTTTTCTTTTAATATCATGTTAAAAAGGGAATGTAGAGTATTAATTACCACTTTTCCACTATATTTCAGCATCTCTGCAGTTATTCCATCTTTTCCAGGTGATTTGTTGTTTTTCATTTCTTTCAATGCCTTCTTTATTTCTGATTTACTTATTTCTGGCTGTAACTCTGAGTTGAAGTGTTTTATTTTAGCGTTAAGTTGATTTTTAATTTCTTCTGGTGGTTCCTTTTTTGTTTTATATAATTCTGAGTAGAAATGGTGGATTATATTTATGATGTCATCTTTAATGTTTGTTTCTATTCCGTTTATATCTTTTAATTTTGTTTATTTAAAACTTACCTAATTTCGGTCTTAAGAATTTGATATTTTTGTTGTTCTGTATTACTTCTTCTATTTTTATGTCTTGTTCTTTTCTCTTATTTACTTTTGTCATTCTGCTTATTGTTTTATTGATTTCTACATATTCTATAGATTTTTTTTTGCCTTCTTTGTTCAGCTTCATTCTTTTATCCATAAGCTTCTTTGTTTCTGTTGGTCTTATTTTTTGTGGATCCATTAGGGCTGATCCATGTCCATTTTCGTTGGGGCTTCTTTTTGTAAAAGGAATTCATTGCGTATAGATGGTTTTCTTCTAGGTAGTTCATCAAAGTAACACCTCTATCATTTCTCTAACCATACTTAAAATCTCCATTTTTAGTTTCTTCTTTGTTTAGTTTTTTACCCAGTTTGGCATTGAAATTTCCAATTACTAGTGTAAGACGATTTTTATGTTCTTACATAGCCTTTGATATATCTTCATAAAATAGTTCGATATTTTCGTCATCATAAGCTGTCGTTTTTGAGTGTGTTTTTGAGTAACCTCTACAAATAAATATGGAACAAAATGTATTTGCGCGCACCCTCATGTACACGTAATGATGTAGTAGATATTTGTAAATCAGCAGCATAGCGATGTGGAGTACAGTCCACTTGTTGCTTGGTTAAGGTTGGAATGAATCAGACGTAACATTTTTGTTTTGTCTGTTCTCAAGGTCAGGTTAGCCCAGTTAGTTACCTAGTCAGTGTCAAGTCACCTCGGCGGCTATGCGTTTGGCTTGCGTTATACTTAATTTTGCTTTGTTTTTAATTTTTTTTTTTTTTTTTTCGTTCATGTGGCAAGTCAAAATGTAATTTTTCACTTACTCAGTGGACTTGGAATACATTTATTTACTAACATTTTCACGCCTATTAAGAATAAACTTATGTACCTTATCTACAATGAATCGGTAGCTAAGTAGCCTGTGTTTAAGGCATTTAGCCTTTCACGGTACTTCTTCATAAAACACAAATTATAAAACTATGACGGAAGAATAACGAGGCCAAAACGTTCCAGAGATTTAAGTATCTCAGCTAAACTGAAGAAAAATAAACCATTTTAAATTATATTTGTTGGCTACCAGGCTATGTACTAGGGTGTTACCCCTGAATAGTGTCTAAAGCGGTCTAAAGATAATAAGGTTAAAAAATCAGTAATAAGAACAGGCTTGAAATCTGCTTTGGGCGCAATTCAAAACATTGAAATGTGGCAGTCGTAGCTCAGTGGCTTTGTTACTGGCTTAACAAGCTAGAGGGCCAGGGTTCAAATATCGGCACCGACAAAATTTTCAATTTCTAATTCAACTGAGCTGCCACCGTGCTTCGGAGGGCACGTAAAGCCGTCGAAATAATGAATTCTCTCTCTGACATCCTGAATATAATCTTGACTGGGCAAGGTGTGATTTCTTTCTGTTCTCGAGAATCAAAAACAATATCTTGAACTTATGGACCATAGAAAATGACAAAGAAAATCTCCAAGAATATAAGAGAATTCATACTGTCGTCAGAAAAAAGATAAGAGAAGCCAAAGAGAAACGAAGAACAGAACAATGTCAAGAAATAGAAGAGTATCAGAGAGAAAATTCAGGTCCTGAAATTCTACCAGAAGAAGTATCGGCAGCCGTCAGATAAATAATGCAAACATTCTCTCTCCTGATGCAAACTATAATTTAGCTTCTTCTTTTTAAAAATTTTAAACTGTTTGTCCTTGTGTAGTATTATATTTTTGTGTAGATCCTATATTTACAAAAAAATTCTTAAAATTTAAATATACCAGGAAATTGTCATGGGACAACTTCTTGCATGTTACTTGTAAAATAATTATATAATTTACTTATTGTATAATTTTTAAATTGAAATTAATAAAAAGTTAAAAAAATATATCAAAAATTTAATCCCATTTGTACCATTTTCAGTTTATTCACAATTATTTTATGAACATACCATTTGTTTCTTTGTCAATAATGAAGTCACAGCGAAAAAGTTGTTTGAAAAATCTTCCCTCGTGTCCTTAAATCCTATCAGAGAATTTATGAATCGATGACGCTTAAAAAAGAAAGTCGACGATTTTTGGTGTTCGGCGACAGTCACTATATATGTCTGTATTTCAGAGTCTTTAAGCGATTTATGACAAATACGTTTTCGGGGATGGAATGGAAGTTAAAACAAGTGAGGGGACTGCTATTCCAACTCCAAATCGTTAAATCGTTGAGATGTTCAGCCAAGATCTTAGGTTAACGTTATCCAATTTTTCAATTTATTATACAGTCTTTTTAGATTGTTTGGAGACTTTGTTACTAGTTCATTTTAAATTCGTTATTTTATTTGTAAAAAATACTGTATTAATTGTAAAGATTTTTTAAACGAAACCACCTAAATGAGGAACTTAAATATATAGAAAACCTCAACAGAGAGAAAGAATTCAGAGCATTCTATAAGAAAGTTAACATCACCACATTAACAAAGTTAAAAAACAAGTTTTCACCCTATTCGAAAACGGAGCCAAGGAAATTGGTCTTAAGGTAAACGAGGATAAGACCAACTACGTGGTAGTTACGAAGAACCCAAGACCAAGGGTTAGGCAAAACGTAACAATTAACGAATATAACTTCGAAGTCGTCAAAGAGTTTAAGTATCTGGGGCGATCATAACATCTGAAAACAAATATGAAAATGGCGTGGCAGCCAGGCTAATAGCAGGAAACAGGACATATTACTCTTTAATGACCATCCTTAAATCAAAAATACTCTCAAGATCAGCAAAAATAAGAGTATACAAGACAATAATTCGACCCACAATAACGTATGAAAGCGAGAGTTGGACGCTGAACCAGCGGGAAACAACAAAATTACTGGTTCTTGAAAGAAAGATACTGGGGACTATCTATGAGCCGTGTAGAGAAGAAACAACAGGAGAGTGGAGAAGAAGACACAATAATGAACTCCAGTCAATATATGGAGATGAAAACATAGTCCGTTACATTAAAGCAAACCGAATAAGATGGGCAGGCCACGTCCTAAAGTCAAATAACGAAAGACTTCTGAACACCACATTCTGGGAAAGGTCCGATGGCAGAAGGTCAGTTGGCCGCCCAAGAAAGCGATGGAAGGACGCAGTGGCCAGTGATATACGTAAAATGGGAGTGCAGCAGTGGGAAATAGCTGCTCAGGACCGACAACAATGGAGAGAAATAGAAAACGCGACCAAGACTCACCTAGAGTTGTGTTATGTCAGTTGTGCCGACAGTTTTTTTTCACCTCATTACATTAAAAGTTGCAAAGCTAATCACTCCAAGTTTTTAATTTTCCAATACCTAGTGCGTCATATTATATTCCCTCCCCTGTAGGAAATATGGCGCCAAAGGTAACATTTTTGGTTTTTTAACTTTTTTAAATTATAGTAATTCCTATTGTCGGATTTAGCTGAAAATTATGCTGTGAGTACCTGATAATACTATATTAAGGTTATTAGATAAAAACCATTTTTCCATTTTAAAGAAGCCAGATTTTACAAACTTCTCAAAAACTAAAAATGCCGAAATAAAAGAGAGACGACGACTAGTCGAACTGACTTTCTAACATCACATCAGTTATCTTAAAGCAACGTTCGGTTCGCGGTGACCTAATTTTCCAAACCGGACGGTACGTCGGAAAATCCACGAATTATCACAGCGGTAAACATAGAAAACTCGGGAAAGCCCGAGACAAATTTGGTACAAAGGGATTACACACATGACTAAGCACCGGAGATGGGAATAAGAGTAAAGCTAATTGCGTTTACTAAGATAATCGTATTTTAGTTAAGACTTTAGTTGGACCCCGCTTAGGTTCGACTATGCAAAGCTGGTGCATGCTTTTAAATCTTAAGTCAAAAGATTTTATCCTGTAATTTAAAATTAACTTAATGGTCTAAAAGAAATAGATCGTTTTTATGTTTTGTGAGTGTTCTTATTATACAGGGTGTACAGAAACTCTCCTGATAAACGAAAACCGGAGATTTCTCAGATAGTTTGTAATGTTATAGACGTCACATATTTATTAATTTATATTTAAATGATAATTTTATTTTAATTTCTTTATTTATTTAATAATTCATTTACCCTCAGTTTCTTTTTTTAATATTTTTTCTTCAAAAAGTAGTTGGCGCCCTCTGTCTTTCTTTTGTTTCTCTTTCTTTCCGGTAGAATAAATATTTACCCTTTGTCTTTCTGTCCAATAAACTAAATATTCTGTTCTATGTTGACAGAAAAGCTAATTACATCATAAGCATACATCCTATGACATCTGTGAGAAGATGGAAGAAATACGGAAGAGAATAATGCAAGCAAACAGAGCTTATTTTGTCCTTCCCCATATATTTCGGTCTAAAAATGTCTACCGAAATACGGCAGTAAAGCATGGGTCCTGCAAGAAATATCCAAAAGCAAACTCGACACATTCGAAAGGAAAGTAGTGAGGAGAATACTAAGACCTATGAGGAAAAACGGAATCTTCAGAAATCGATAAAACAACCACCACAGTCAGGCTTCATTAGAAGACAAAGATTGCAATGGGCCAGACATATGATAAGAATGGGGGAGGATAGGCGACCAAATAGCACTGAATGCTAGAATACAGAAAAGGAGACCGGTTTGAAAGAGAAGAGAGAAGAGAATATCAGCCACAGACAAGCAAGGGTAGAGGCAAAAATTAAGGAGTACAAGGATCAATTTGGGCCGTAGTGCCGTAGAAGAAGAAGAAGAAGAACATGATCAGCTGGTATTACATATTACACTATTTGCATTCATTTAGAAAGGGGTGATCAATTTGGCACCATTCAGGGTACGAAATTCCAGTTGTACCGGGTGGTCCAATAAGCCGATCTCTCGGCTATATATCAGAAACTATTCATGTTATAACTTTAGGAGAAAAAATGCTTTAGTAAAAGTGGCCAAGAGAAATTGCTGGAAATAACTTTTAAGTTTCTGGGTTAACCGCTAGGGGGCGTAACCTGTGAAGAAAAATTTGAAAACCATTTTTTTGTTAAATATGCCCAATTATACCAAATGTTAAATAAGTAAGCTAGAAAGAGGCCTAAATTCCTCACAAAGTTGTTAAAGTACTTTTTTATATTTTTTCAAATAAAGGGTAGGGGAGAGTGGCAAAGTATTTGTGGATAAATACATATAACTTTGGTTTGGATCAACCGATTTTAACGAAATTGGTGTTATTAGAAAGAGTGTGGATGATTTAATTTATATCTACTATAAAACAATTGTATTTATTTTTAATTGTCATGGGTAAAGAATACATTCAAATAGAAAAAATTAAAATTTGTTTTTCTTCAAAATGTTTAATAGAAACACCTATTTATTGTAAATTATAATGGAACTGAATTAAATTCTTAACAAAACGGAGCAAATCGCATGTTGATAGCTTTTGTCGAACTCGAGATATGAATAAAAACGCATAAACATAAGTAAGTATTGACTTACCCTGTATTATAAATTAAAATTAAATATGTGAAAGACCATACAAATATCTCAATCTTTAAAACTTAATGTCAAATTAAATTTTTAAATTGTTTTCCATCGTTGTCCATTTTGGACAAAAAGATGCAATATTTCGCGCGTATACATAACAGCTGCTTCAATCTCAGCTGTTGATATACTATTTATTGCGTTTTTAATGCGCTGTTTCATGTCGTCTCGCGCGGTTGGTCGAGTTTGGTACACTAAGTCTGGAGATCTATCTGGCCATGAAAATATATTTTCCCCTCCAATCCAGTTATTTGAATAACTTGCATACAAATAATCTCTAACTCGTCTGGAAAAGTGCGCAGGACACCCGTCATATTGTAATATCATATATCTTCTTGTTTGTAAGGAAATATCTGTTAATAAAACAGACAACTGATTTTACAGAAAATCCAAATATGTTTCGCCATTTAAAGTTCTATCAAAGAAATATACCAAATATACCTACGATCTTTCCATCAACTATACCACACCAAACATTAAGACTCCTTCTACCTTGAACCTGCACCTCATGTATGCAGTGCGGATTTTCTTCAGCACAATAATGCATATTATGCAGATTAACATCACCCGCACTATTAAACGTAGCGTCGTCTGTCCACAAAATCTTTGACATGATATGCGGTTTTTTTTTTCTAGCAGACCTAACATCTAATTGCAGTAATCCAGCCTTGCATTAAAATCTCTCTTATGTAAAGCTTGGTGGAGAACTACATGATTAGAATGCAGTATAAAAAAACAGAACAACAAATATTGGTGAAAAAGAAACCACTATATTTACTAAACCTCAAAAAAATCTTGAAAAATCCACAATTGTTTGACAAGATAAATCGTGCATAAGTATTTTTAAGAAACGGATAAAAGGATAAAAGTGCCGTGTTGCCGTTTTTATCGGAATATGAAAATAACAGTTGAATCTAAAGTTTAAAGGGAATTCCAAGTTTCTGACCTAAACGTTCACTTTATAATATGAAAAACCAACCTGTGATGTTTTAAAATCCTTAGAACAGTAGTTTTGGGTATGTTTAATTCTATAGAGATTAGCCGACTACTTATATGTGAATTTTGTTGAATTAAAGCAAGAACATTGATTGAATTATCTTGCCATACCTCTACTATGTCGTTTAAGACAAGGACGATAAAACTACCAGTTTCTCTTAATTTTCTTGCCTTTCTTTCAAATACTTCTTTGGCATAATGTCTCCTCTCAGGATAGCTTACAGAATATATACGTGAGGCAATAGCGGCATTTTTGTGACATTCGAAATAAACTCCAATCATATCATACAATTCTGCATTTGATATACTCATCACGAATTGTTAGTATTGATAATTAATTACTAATATTACCAATATTATTATCTATTGAAAAAAATGCAATCTTCAATTCGAATTATAATATAGCACTTTTTAACAATGTTTCGACTGATGTCAGTAAATAAACAATATGAACTCTCCGTCAAATACATTGTCGTAGCCTACTTAGTTTCGAAAAAACTATTTTTAATCATATGGAATAACAATTTTTAAAATAGGTATCAACATTAAGATTCTTCTGCTATTGTACCTATTGTCTTATTGTTTAATTTATAATACAGGGTGAGTCAATATTATACTTACTTATGTTTATGCCTTTTTATTCATATCTCGAGTTCGACAAAAGCTATTAACATGCGGTTTGGGCCATTTTGTTACGAATTTAATCCAGTTCCATTTAAATTTACAATAAATAGGTGTTTCTATTTAACATTTTGAAGAAAAACAAATTTTAATTTTTTCTATTCGAAAGTACCGTCTACCTATGATGATTGAAACTAAATACAATTATTTTATAGATAGTGTAAATTAATTCATCCACACTCTTTGTAATGACACTAATTTCTTTAAAATCGGTTGATCCAAACCAAAGTTATAGGTATTTATCCACAAATAGTGTCCCACTCTCCCCCACCCTTTATTTGAAAAAATAAAAAAAAGTATTTGAACAGCTTTGTGTGGAATTTAGGTCTCTTTCTAGTTTACCTATTTAACACTTGGTATAATTGGGCATATTTTACAAAAAACTGGTTTTCAAAGTTTTCTTCAAAGGTTACGCCCCCTAGCGGTTAATTCAGAAACTGGAAAGTTATTTCCAGCAATTTCTCTTGGCCACTTTTACTAAGGAATTTTTTCTCCTAAAGTTATATAATGAATAGGTTCTGATATATAGCCGAGAGATCGGCTTATTGGACCACCCGGTACATCCCGTTGTTTGCATTTTTTAGTCAAAATCTTAATTTAAAAAAATATTTTTTATGGAGAAATATTTAATACAGATCTTGTTGAATTACATTAGTAAAAAATATGTAGTGAATTTTAAAATTTACTATCATATTTTTGAATGAATAATTTTAGAGTGGTCAATTTCATTCCATTTTACGATTCATTCTTTCTTAAAAGTAAAGATAATATTAAACGATTAATAAAGAAATAATTACAAAACAGATAATAATATTAATTACAAAAAGGGTAATAGAATAATATCAGTATTTATCAAGTTTTGAATTTTAGAAAATAATTGTGAAAATGTATATAAATATCGTCTTTGGCCTACTAATAAATAATATACAGCATCTTCGTGCCATTTTCTCCCACCGATCAGAAAGGTATCTATTATTACCGACCACGGCACATCCAAATCGTCACTGGAATCATCGAAGCGCGAGAAAGGAATAAAAGGCGATCTTTCAACTGTTTCCCATTTCTATTATTTATGATCAAGCAAGCTGATGCAGCTGGCTCGACCTATAAAAATTATGCTCGTGACAAATGACACAGATCCGGCGATCGCGTGGCTTGTGTCTGTCACAGAATTCGATTGTTTTCTTATTTCATTGTCTTTACTTTTAGTTACAGAAGTTTGTAAGGCATGGAGATTAATAGGCTTGGAGTTTGTTCGAAAACAATAAGTATTTTTTTTAAATTGGCGATATTGTGTCAACTTCACGGCAAAATTTCTATTCTGGGCGAAAACTTATTTTATAAAAGAAAGTTCAGTTTGGGGTTAAGTTTTTAGTGAAGTATTTCAATTTACTCCTGAAGTTTTAATTAATTTACAAACTATTTAAACCGGCTAGAAGCGTCAGCTCCGTGTCAAACTTTAATCTAAAGTTTTGGTGGAGAATTATGTTAAAAAATACTAAATAAACGACTTCGGTAAAATTTTAGCAAACGATACAAAAGTTATTCATTGTGTTCGGCAGAATTAGTGACAAAAACAAAAGGAGAGATACAAGAACATGTCACAAAACTAAAAACAACAGGAAAGTGGCGTATCTTTTTATATTTTTAACTTCTCTTTATACCCTATAAAAGAAGTCGGAGCGGCTAACAGCTATTCTTTTATCTCATATATAACATGTTTTATTCATATATAACATTTATTCATATATAACCGGCTACTAGATGGACGACACACGTAAAATTTTTCGCTCCTGTTGATTTTCAAGATTTACTCTGTAAAAAATAATTATTTCACTATTGTCAGTAGTGTTTGTAAAAGTTTTGTGTAAAAAGTGCAGTTACAGCTAATAATTACTGTGAGTAGTGTTGCCCAAAATCGGTCTTGATCTTGCAGTCTTGGTCTTGTTCTTGCGTTTTTGCAAAACCGAGACCAAGACCAAGACTGCCTAATTTTTGCAAGGCCACGACCAAGACTAACCGTGCAAGACTTGAGCAAGAACAAGACTAAGCCTGCGAGACTATGTGTCTTGTAGTTAGGACTGAGTGTGGTTTGAAGAAGTATAATAGTTCGGGTTTATGCTTAGATACTCTATGAGACGCAAAGAAGTATTACCAAAAATTTGGAAAATTTGACTTGTGCATTACGAAAAATTCCATAAACATACATAGCGAATCAAAATATTCATTACAAGAACACTTAAAAATTTGACACGTACTCAGAGGTCATAATTACAATCTAAAAATAAAATATTTTGTACATTTTTTCCCAGCACACTGCTTCTTCACTCTGAAATTATTTGTCCAGATTTTGAGAATAGCTCCTTCTAATAATAAAATAATATCTTTGCTTTGCGACGCAGCGCCGACAGTTATATCGTATCGAAACTTTTTAAAAAAGTATCACCTTAGCTGATAAAAAATATAATTAGGTTGGCATATTTTTTTCCTTATAATCTAGTTACAAGGAATTTAAATACCATAAATCTTATCGACTAAGACAAAACATCTTTTTTGCTGAGTATGCGATGATACCATTCAAAATTTGCTGAAAGAATGCGGCAAATATTGAAAAGTACCGAGATAAACAAACAAAGAGATAATGCCGATTACAGTGTAAACAAAATACCGATATATTAAAAGTAACGAAGTAACGATAATAATTCTCAATAAACGACAATGAAACGGACAATTGAACGATTTTAAAATCACAGGTAGTGAATGGCAAACACTCGAAAAAGTACATAAATTTCTAATAAACTTATGTTACAGAGCAGAAACTGGAAAAAAATATGTTACATTACCACTAGTGATTGTATCATTCAATCTCTTGCTCGATAAAATTGAATCCATCGTAAAACAAGTAGATGAGGAACCTAATCGATCTGAAGTGGATAAAAGGCTCATTCTTGGTTTTTAAGCAGCTCGAGACAAAATGCTTAAACATTATAAGAATAGCAACTGGATTTATTTTATCTCTTTAATTTTAGGTCCAAGGCGTAAGGCTCAGACTTTTGACATGACGTTATGGGGGAAGCCAATTAAAACAGAAAGCCTGAGAAAATTTAATAAACTTTACAAAGAATATAAAACTCTACCACCCAGTAAATAAATCTCTAGAATCACCAAGAAATGAAAAGAAAGTATCTGAATATGATAAAGATGAAGACTTAATAGACTTTGAGAAACTGTATGAATGCTACTCGACTTCATCTGGATCTTGTCATCAAGGCTTAGTTATTGACGAGTTGGAGGAGTACCTAAGTAAACCGCTAACTCGGAAGACATTTTAGAGTGGTGAAGGACGCATGAGACCGAATATCCGACTTTATCGAAGATGGCCCGTGATTTTCTTTTAATACCAGCAACTTCAGTACCTGCTGAGAGATTATTTTCTAAAGAATCGTTAGTAATTAGAAAACATAGAAATAGATTAAGTGATGAGTCAGCCAGATGGTTACTTTGTATTAATTCTTGGTCAAAGGAATAAATATAAAGTATTAGTAATGTAAAAGTCTATTGTGCACTGTGTTGTATTTTATTTTTTATTTAAATAAATGGCAAATTATATAACCATTTTATTCCATTTCATATAAGGTGAGGGTCCACCAATCCCTTTCTAGACAAATAATGTTCTTTAAAATACAGTCAAGTATATGTCATTATTTCGGTTGATTTATTTTTTAACCATGTTTGTGCATACGTAAGCTTGTTAAAAGCAAACGCTTATTAAGGATCAGATTGACTCCCGTGGGACATAGTAGCTCAGCTAGTTGAGCATAGGCACGGATCGCTTAGATCGTGGGTTCAAACCCCAACCAGTGTCAGTTGTTTAGACATTCATTAATTTGGTTGGTCTTTTTATGGCTATGTTAATTCAAGCTTGAAATGTACCTGCTGTGTTACGTTGTTCAAGATCTAAAGTAACGTTTAATAAATAGCAATAGGCTAATGGATATTTGCGAGACTTGCAAGACTCTTGCTGCCAGACCAAGACCAAGACTGGGAGCGCAATACCAAGACCAAGACCAAGACCAGGTGAATTGGTGCAAGACCAAGACCAAGACTGTCTAAGTCTCGTCTTGTTCTTGCATTTGGGCAACACTAACTGTGAGTACCATTTCACAATTTATTATTATAAAACCAACTATTAATTACATACAAGAAAAACCAGACCATGCCATCCACCTCTTTTTGTTCAAACTGCTCGAAAACCATAGCGAAATCTCGCTCCAAACCAGTGTTCCAAAACCTACCGAAAAATCGGTACATCTACCGATTTCGAAGTTTTTCTACCGATCTATCGAAAAAGACTTAAATTCTACATAATTTTATATTCAGATAGAAATTTTCAGATTCTCAATTAGAATTTAGAATTTCCTAAATTTGAGAAGAAATATATAAGAGACAAAACAATTTTTCTTGAATGAACACAGCTTCGGAGATAAACAGATTGCAATTTAAACGAGTTTATTTTTGGCAGAGACATCTGTGAGATAAAAGTTTAAGGCTTTTCTCCTCTTTTGTATTTAGGCAAAACTTTAATTACGATATTAAATTAGTTTTCTTCCGTAAAAGTGCGCTGTCATTTAGCGGTGTGTCGGATAGTTCAAACGCTTGAGATTTACTAAGGATTCCAAGAAAATAAAGTAACTAATAGGTGATTCCAAGTAAGAAATCTGGTGAATTCCCTAGGGCGGCAGAGGCAGAGCCTATTATATGATTTGAGCATTATATTATATGGTTTGAAATTAACATGACAAATAAAATTTTTAAGTCCTCTATTTTTTCCCTCGTCTACTTATACTCAGTAGAATCCAGACCTTAAATATAAATATGTAGTATACGTACCCAATGTAAATGTGGCAACAGAGAGAAGCCTTGTATTTCCCACTTCGTTACTGTTAAATGTTGTATGCGTCTATATTCTTTCGTTAAATGTTGCTGCCAGCCAAGTGCCAACGTGTCAGTAATACCAACCTTCTCGTTTTCAGTTCAGTATCTCGGTTTTCATTTTTTTAAATATTATAAAATATTATATTTTGAAAAATCTACCGATTTTACTCCTCAATCTTAAAAGAATTCTACCTATTTTATTTTTTACGTTTGGGAACACTGTCGCAAACTCCAGTGCGACGGATCTAAGCAACAAATACACCTTACATGCATCGACCTTTATTCAGAGGATCGAGTCACCCAACAAAAAATTCACGGATTGAGTATCCTTTGTAACTCTTGCAGCTCTAATATCTCTAATATTTCGAAAATAAAAGATCTTCTGCTAAAATTTAAAATGGAAATTCGTCCAAAGTTGATGATTTTGATTATAAAATAACTGATTGTTATTTTATAATCAAACTAACAATAATCTCAGCCAGATTGATTTATTTAAGTCTACACAATTCACGGATGACGTTGCTAACGAAGCTGAAGATCGCTTAACACGTGATAAAAATATTCTAATCAGAGGCATACCAGAATGTTCGTCTTGGGTTGCACAACGCAGAAAAGTAAGAGAACGACGCAAACCAGGCTAACCTTGTCTTAAAAACTGTTGGCTACCAGGAAGTGCAAACCACCTTTTATAGAATCAGAAAAGCAAACCAACGATTTCTCCGAATGGTAAAGGTAGTAATCGATCCAAAATACCAAGTTAAAGATATTCTGAGAAATAAAGCAAATCTTTTGGAGAACAAGACCCCGGAAAAATTCTCAATTATTGACGACAAGACTCCCTAAGACTCCCTGGAAAGGTTCGAACGTAGTTTTGAATTTTAACTCGTTTTGTAAATGCCCCTTTGTCCGCTTCTTGTCGATCGACGATGATAGGTATAATAAAAGGTTAAAGTTGTGGAGTAAATCGACTGTGCTCATATGAGCTCAAATCCCCAATTTGTAATCTCACAAATAATTCATACCTAAGCACAGAGGGTATTGCTTCGTTCATAAGGTATACCAACAAACTTTGAACTATTTGCTTACATTAAAATTTATTCTACGCCTTAATTGCGACACTTAGGAAGTTCAATTAGAAAATATATTATTCGGCAATTTATTTAGTTGTAGATAAATGAACTAATTATTAAAATATTATACGATATGGTTTTACAATGTCACTTATACACGGTGAAACTATAAAAGACTAAGCAGTTAAGAATAATGTGGCATTACAAATTAAGGGGTTAATTTGTGATTGAACACTCCCCATCTATCAAATATGTTTAAAAGAACTCAGAAGCGAACTAAAAGCTCGCAAAAATAATGGTGAACATTATTAACTATTAAATACATTAATGGCACTCCCAAAATTACGAAATATCGTTTATAGATTTTCTACTGGCAAATTTAATGACCGGCTATTTCTATATACTAATTTAGATTTACTTACAGCTAAGTTTGACCAATTTGTATGGACAGTGCAACTTCTTAAACCGGACAATATTTGTATTGCCGAATCCTGGCTTAAACTCTCAACTCAGGACTTTTTTTGTTAATATAAATGGATATACAATATATTGTAAAGACAGAGAAAATCGTGTGGGTGGCAATGTATGCATTTGTTTATCTAATATTATTACTACAACTTTTAAAATTAACCTGGATAGATATTCCTACATAGATGCACAGAACACCGATTAAACTGAGGGAACCAGAAATGCGCATAAACGATCTTACTAAGGACGCAAAAATGCGCACCTGGATGGGTAAACCTCTGCACGGACGACATCCCAATGAAGTCAGTCAAGACTATGTCGACAGTATATCGAACTATTGGCTGACATCAGGAGAGATGTTCCCAAAAACAAAAGGTTCATTAGTTACTATTCAGGGTCAGGTTATACTAACAAAAAATTGCCTTAAAGATATTAACAAAGACCCTTAAGTCCAAAATGACAAATCCATCTTCTTACTGGAGGCTGCAGGCTAGGGATGTGTAGTTCATCATCGAAATAGTTCTAATGAACGATTCTTTCAACTGAACTAATTGAACTAGTTCATTAATTTTCATAGAACTAGTTCATTGCGAACGATTTGCATTATAAATTGTGTCTCGACTTCTAAAGAAGAAAATAATAAATGAATGAATGAATTAGAACATATATTTATTATTTTGTGAATGGATGGACTAACTAGTTTAAAAAAAATGCCGATTAGCCTCAGATAACAGATTCATAATTCTTATGAATGTGACAATACCATAAGGTCTTATCTTAATGTCATAATGGTTTGGATATTATGTCCATGTATTGGCTTAGATGTTGCCATGCTGTGTTGTTTCTTGTATTGTAATTTTTGAAATAAAAATTTTAGTTGTGGTTAAAATGATTGAGGCATTTACATAAAATATAATTTTATGTAAAAGTGAGAATGAAAATGTGTTATTTAATGTTCCTAGAAAATCCACTGATTTTTTTTGTAAAGGTTCTTTTAGAAATAAACTAATTATAAATACCTATTAGTTTAAATATACGTAAATATAAAAATAAATCATACTTGAACCATATTTATATTTAAAACGGATAATAAAAAACAAATCTTAACAATTTTTTGCAAATAAAAACTAACTAATCATATAATAATTTAAAGCATTTAAACCTAAACATAAGATCGAAAGAAATAGTTCCGAACTACTTGTACGGTAGTGAACTAGTGAAAGACTGACTGAAAGAAAGAAATAGTTCCGAACTACTTGTACGGTAGTGAACTAAATGAAAGACTGACTGAAAACCGAAGTAAACGGCGGCCGGAGTCGAACTTGTGTGATGATTGAGACAAGACATCTGACAACCAGTTCTCTTAGGGTTGGATTTCGATCGGTCTACAGATTTCGGTCCTACAAATAGTTCTTTCGCGAACTAGTTCACTGAACTAGTTCATTTTTGTAAAATAGTTCTGTTGAACTAGTTCGTCTAAAAGAACTAATAAGCACACCTCTACTGCAGGCATTTACGCAACTAAATACAAGAAACGGCATGATTCCATAGGAAAATCCTTCATCAAGGAGTAGATATTAAACTGGGCCTTCTCTGTGCAAACCATCTCCCATATTATTAATACGTCCCAGAGAGTATGCTTAAAAATGCCAACTTCAAGCTATATTGCACTGTGCTTACGATGCACTGTGACCACTGCGCCCAGATCTCGTACTTGTTACTAAAATAATGAGACAAACACCCCTAATCAACGTGGCGATACCTACCAATAATAATCTGCATATTAAATACAACGAAAAGATTGCCAAATATAGAGATCTGGAAATACAAGTAATGAGACAAAGGAGAATAAAAAGTACCAAGACGATACCTATTATTCTTTCTACTACTGGCATCATTTCGAAGAACCTCCTAAAAAACATAAAAAAGCTGTGTCTTAATCAACATCTCTATAAGACCATGCAAAAAGTTGTACTACTCTAGACAACCAGATATGTATTAAAATTTTTGGAAGATACTTCAGTATACCAAGTCACCTAGGGCTCGATAACATGGAATGAACCCCACCAGAGCTTAATCCTTTTGATACTGTAGGTATCTGGGATGAGTGAATTTTTCCCTTAAAGAGAATGTGAGCCGTATGGCTAAATCTGGATAATAATAATCTGTTCCTTCTACTTCTTCTTGTTTCTTAAGAAATGTTTTATTTCTTCTATCGATTTTTCTCCTTCCAATCTTGTACATATCTGATGTGCCAAGTTTTGTTATCTAACCTTTTTCCTTGTCGTTATTCTTCTTGCCTCATAAACTCTGTTGGGAAATCTACTTTCCCCCATCCTAAATGTATGCTCATAACTAGAGAGCTGAATATATGCAATGCAACATTACCAAAATATACGCATATAGCATATATGCATTACTTTTACTAAAATATTCAGCTAGTTTTCCTTAATTTACATAAATATCCAAATGCATAGTGTAAAAATACTCAACTCAATAATTTAAATAAATAAATAACTGATGGATTCGATCGTTACTTGATAGAAATTCATTTTATGTAACAATAAAACACTTAAAACTTTGTTTTTAAACTTCCACAAAATTTATTTTAAATCTTATCACTACAGCTGTTTCGGCGGATTGCCTTTCTCAAGTGATCTATTTTTGGCTTGGGTTTACAAATTTATAGTCTCTAATGAAATAGGTTGAGGAGGGGAGAACTGTTTGTCACAAGTTGGTCATTCAGAATTATATCTGTGTTTTTTAATTTGTTGATTTCCATAGATTCTAACAAAGATAGCTTAAGGCCTTTATTTTGAATGTGAAGAATTTTTTAATTTGTCATTAAAAGAATGATTATGATCTAGAAGGTGAAGTGCGTATGTCGAATCTGTTTTTCTATTCTTGAAAGCCCTTTTTATGTTCTGCTATTCGTTTATCAAAGTTTCTACCAGTTTGACCGATGTAAGTTTTTTGGCAGTCGCCACATTGAAGTTTGTACATACCACCACTATTTAAGTGTTTTTTATTTTGGCTCTTGTTATTTTTAATAACGAACAAATAAACAACCTAGGCAAATGTATTAAAAATAACAAGAGCCAAAATAAAAAACACTTAAAAAGTTGTGTGTGCAAACTTCAATGTGGCGACTGCCCAAAAACTTACATCGGTCAAACTGGTAGAAACTTTGATAAACGAATAGCAGAACATAAAAGGGCTTTCAAGAATAGAAAAACAGATTCGACATACGCACTTCACCTTCTAGATCATAATCATTCTTTTAATGACAAATTTAAAATTCTTCACATTCAAAATAAAGGCCTTAAGACATCTTTGTTAGAATCTACGGAAATGAACAAATTAAAAAACACAGATATAATTCTGAATGATCAACTTGAGACAAACAGTTCTCCGTTCCTCAACCTATTTCATTAGAGACTATAAATTTGTAAACCCAAGCCAAAAATAGATCACTTGAGAAAGGCAATCAGCCGAAACAGATGTAGTGATAAGATTTAAAATAAATTTTGTGAAAGTTTGAAAACAAAGTTTTCAGTGTTATATTGTTAAATAAATAACAATACTCAACAATGGAAAACTAAAAAAGTAAAATAGAAAGTAACAGACTATATAATTAAATGGACTTATAGACATATTAAAGATTATAATTTAAAAATAAAACTTAAGAAGCTCTTTCAGGTTTAAATCGACATCGTTTCTCGCTGATAGGTTGTCCAGCCTTTAAAAATATTCGCTCGCATGGAACGAATGTTGCTACAACACATTATCTTCTACGCATTAGCTATAAAGGCTAGAATATATTTGATTTTTTTTCCTCCCACCAATGTAGTAGATCTTCTGTTCTCCTACTAAAATGTTTCATAAATATATTTTTCTACCTCTACGATACTGGCAGCCATAGGATTTGCCACAGTTAGGACGTTCTTTACTGTTCTATCGGAATCCTCCCAAATAGATGTCTTTGATTCAGACTCGGGCAATAAATTAGGTTTACTACATAAAGGGGTCTAATAAGCGGTATTTAAAGTTACATTGAAATAATATGTTATTTTTGACTGTATTCTTTTTAAAGTATTCTGATATTGATCTTCAGAAGAAAAGCCATACTTCTTAAACCGCGGATCAATAAATGTAGATTCACTTTTCTAATATCTTATTTATTTCTGGTGGGTTTTGCGTGTATACATTTTCATAAATGGTTACTCATAGAATTGACAAACAAGATAACTTTAGAATATAGTGACAGTAGTATCCGCGTTAATTTTCACAGTAATTATGTAGAGTAGTTTTAAAACCTCAACTAATTTTTCTAAAATATTCCAATCAGATGGCAATAGTGTATTAAGATGGGGGTCGTCAACACCTAATAAGCCCACAACAGCTGGTTTAATCAATATTATTCTTGAGAGCATATCATACGTAGAGTACCATCTTGTTACGTCCTGCTTTAATTTTAGTTCAGGTAATTGGCGCAGTCAGTAGAATTTTCTAGAATTTTATAGTATTTTTAAGTTAACGCGGATCATATAAGCAGCAATATGATTGCTGGCTTCTGGCCAGTTAGTTGTCAAAACCAGTGCCAATAAAACACACACACACATATATATGCAGCAATCCATGTACACCATATATGCCAGATCAAATATATCTGTAATTGTAAAAACATGCAAAAAAATATCTATTAAATGAGATAAAAAGAACATAACACTAAATAAAATTAAGGTTGAGGCAACAAAGTTTCTAAAAATGCTTAAAGACACAATTAAGAAGGCAATTTTTTAAGTAGTAGTTAAAATTTTCGTACTAATAACTTCCAAACTGTTATATCATAGTTCTTATATATCGTTTTTCTTTAAATGATCGTGCAGCTAGATTATCTAATGTGCCATTGCACAATAGGTTCAAAGGATACAGTTCCAATAAATTAGCCATGTCCCGAAAATGTAGCACATAAAAATATCTCTATTCAGATATACTTTCAAAACTATAAGTTGGCATTCGAAACGAATGGCATATTGAAATGTGTGCAAAATCGTTAGGTACACGCGACATAAAAGAATCTATAAATATTTTAGTAAGAGGCAGGTATATACAAGCACACTGAGATAAAAGTTCATCGAATGAAATGTGTGACAAATTCTGAGACCGCATCCATTCATTCTACTCGTTTTATTGCTACTTTTACCTTCGGGCAATATTTTCAAAATTTCTTATAATGTATATATGGTATCGTATTGTTCAATATAATAAATAAGGTCGGTTAGTAACCAGTAAAATGTTTTTATTTATAAAAAATATTTTTGTCATATCAGAATGTAAAATCTATAATATTTACTGAGTAAGCCACAATTTTACTTTAAAATAAGCTTAGTGATATTTCGTCGTGTTCCGAATACATCTATTTGGGGGGCAACGATGGAAAAACCTGGATGAAAATTCCACTTCCAAAACCGTTCTCAAAATATAAAACATTGTACAAGTGAACAAAATTTGTTTTTGATACTTGTAAAATATTCTTTTAATATTTTAATTTTATCTGACCTACTCATATTGACAAATGAGACATATATTATACATTTTAAAGTAGATGACTTTGAAATGATATTGCCAATATTGTTGAGTTGCGCTCCTGGGACGACTTTATTAGAAAATAGTTTATTCAATTATATGAAATCAACTTTAACTTAAGAATACCCGTTAGAAAAATCAAAGCATGTCATTTGTCTTTTAGAATAAAACCAGATGCAATGATGGCAGTAAATTTTTTCTGTTACTGATGCCATAGTAAATCATGAAGAAAAAAATTAGGTAAAAACCTTATGATATTATCCTGACATAGTAAGTATTTTAATCTGATCTAAAAAAATAGTACATTGTTTACCGGGTAGGAAAAGCTTAACATTCCTGGACAACTGTGAAGATTGCTAAGTCGAGGCGCAAGCCGAGACTTAGCAACACAGAGTCCAGGAATGTGGCTTTTCCTACGAGGTAAACATACCATTTTTCCGCAAATCGTTTAAAATTCGACAGATATTGTTTGTTTAAAAAAAACGCGATAATTTTATTCCCAAATAAATGGTGCTTTGAAATTCCTAATAAAATTACTTGGGTTACTATGGAAACGTATTGAGGTTGAATTGTCAAACTTTCTATCATTGATGTAGAACACTAACAACTGTACGGAAATGACATTTCCTTACAGTAAGGAAAGTCCCTGACTTTTTTCTTCAAGAAATCTTGACAGGAATGTCAAAATTTCCTGGCGATTTGCGGAAATAGTACATTGTTTACCGGGTAGGAAAAGCTTAACATTCCTGGACGACTGTGAAGATTGCTAAGTCGAGGCGCAAGCCGAGACTTAGCAACACAGAGTCCAGGAATGTGGCTTTTCCTACGAGGTAAACATACTATTTTCCGCAAATCGTTTAAAATTCGACAGATATTGATTGATTTAAAAAAAAAACGCGATAATTTTATTCCCAAATTAATGGTGCTTTGAAATTCCTAATAAAATGGGTTACTATGGAAACGTATTGAGGTTGAATTGTCAAACTTGATGCTTATAAATTTAATTGCTGGTGTTCTCGAAAGTAAAATGATAAGTGATGATAAAATTTCCATTCCTGGGACTCCTCCAGAGCTGTTAAGGCAGTGAATACTGCTTCATTACAATTATTGCCAAAGAAATCAAGAGAAAAGTACGAAAAATGCATACAGACGTTTTATGGATTATCGCATGAGTAAAAATACGAGTTCTTTCTCAAAAAATGTTGTAATGGCATACTTCCTAGACCTTTGTTTAAAGATGAAATCTTCAACATTATGGGCCAATTATTCAATTCTGAAGTCAACCCTTGCACTTAAACACAATGTAGATATATCTACATACTCAAAACTTCGTTCTTTATTGAAACGGCAAGCTCAAGGTTATAGGGCAAAGAAATCTAAGATTTTAACGAAGGAAGAAATTGAAAAATTTATCCAGGAAGCTCCAGATAAAGAAAATTTAATGATTAAGGTAATTTACAAGGTTTTAATTTCTATTTAGATTATAGCTTTATTTATTTTTTAGGTGGCTATAATATTTGGTATTTCTGGGGCCTGTAGAATGGATGAGTTAGTCCGAATGACTGTACACGATATAGAAGACTTAGAATCTAAGCTTTTAATCAGCATACCTGATTCGAAAACCAACAAACCAAGATCATTTGTAATTAATCAGATCTACTTGAATGTTTATCGAAAGTATGTTTCGTTAAGACCAGAAAATATGAACAGTGACCGATTTTTCTTTAAATATCAAAGCGGAAAGGGTTGTAGACAAGTGGTAGGAATTCATCAATTTAGAAAAATGCCCAAAATAATTGCTACTTATTTGAACTTGGTAAATCCGACAGAATGTACTGGTCACTGCTTTCGTCGGTCTTCTGCAACAATATTGGTTGGCTCTGGTGCCGACATAACTAGTTTAAAGAGGCATGGCGGATGGAAGTCATCAAACGTTGCTGAAGGATATATCGAAGAATCGCTTAACAATAAGGTTGAGGTGGCAAATAAAATTTTCACAGTACAAAATATTCAACAAAATGACACTTCCACCCTGCATGTTGTCCAAAATGTTTCTCATAGTTCTAAGAGTGTTCCTCCAATGTTCAATAATTGTACTAACTGTCAAATTACTGTAAATATAACAAATTGATCTTAAAAATGTATTCAGCAATGACTTGATGTTTTCAAAATATAAATTAATTTCTTATAAGCAATGTGTTTTCTATCATTTATGTAGAACACTAACAACTGTAACGGAAATATCATTTCCTTACAGTAAGGAAATGACATTTCCTTACAGTAAGGAAGTCCTGACTTTTTCTTCAAGAAATTTTGACAGGAATGTCAAAATTTCCTGGCGATTTGCGGAAAACTACTTTATTAAGAGGCTTTCAAATTGTATAAGCATAGGTTTTCCTTTTCAAGACATAAAGAAAAATTCTAATATAAACTAATCTAAAACTACAAAAATAATATTCCACTTTTACAACTACTTTCCTCCATCAAAGACAGATTAGTGAGTTTAGAACAATTTTCCTTGATTGACACTTTTGATAGTTAGATTAGATCCGAGCTAAGATACTAATAAAAGTCAAATTGGAAAGAACAAAGATAATTCTAAAAACCAAAAAAAAAGGATTCCGCCAGAAAACAACGACCTGTATGAAGATGCACTTACAAAAACGGCTCTAAAAGAAAAAGAAAGGGATTCCTGCCCCACCGCTCTGACCCATAAAGGAAAACTAAGCCAAAATATTAAAGAGCTAATGGGTAAAAGAAGATAGTTAATGGAAAAAATACGGATCCAAGTACACAACAATGAAGAAATTATTTAAGATATCAACCGGTCAATCCGAAAATACGTAAGAGAAAACAATTCAAGAGAAATAACTAAAATAATTTAATAAAACAAAACTTTAAAAGTTTTTAGGTAAAATACGAACACCACAGGCAACAAAAACATGTACAAAATACAAAACAAAGATGGAAACATTACTACTGATAGAACCAGAATCCTTGAGGTTGTCGAATGCTTTTATCGCGAAATGTATGAGAGTACCGACAAAAGACAAATCAGCCCTTACCCAAAATCACAAACCAGGGATCAGAATTATTGCCGTACGAAATCAAAACGGCACTTTTAGAACTGAAAATATAACAATTCACTGGGGATAACGGAGTAGTGATCAAGACAATTAAACTAAGTGGAAATAAAATTATTCAGGCTTTGGCCAAGCTTTTCACTAAATGCATCTGCCAAGAAAAAATGCATCCTTTTGAGGCAATACTTACCAAAGTTATTTATTATATATGTATCTACAAAGTTTATATGTTTTGAATCTATACATGATTAATCACTTTCTCGAATAACCTACGCTAAAATTGTTAACTTCGGTAATTCGTTAAATTCGTTAATCGGGTTTGAAACGCGCCGCAAGAAAAGCTAACATCGCCTGTTACTGCGATCGTTTGTTCTTATAAATTTACGGCATTTTTCTGTTGGTGTAACGTCACGAGAAAAGGGACGACGGATCAGGGAAGGCCAATCCTATTTTTCACGTAAACAACCCTTCCAGCATGATATACAATCATGCAATTTGTTTTATTTTACCGAACGTTGTTTCCAATTGAATTTCAGTTATTGGCTTATTCCGCACACGAATTTTTTAACATATCAAGAGGAAAACAAAAAAAAAACTACCATTTTGTTTCACTGAAATTTAAGCGGTGATTATATTATATAATCACCACTGTAAGATAAAATGGAATAAAGTCATTATTCTAAAATAACATCATTCTAATTGAAAAAAAAATTGCAAATTTTTCTCAAATTACCAATACCGAACATAATTTTTTATTTATTACAACTATGATAACCCTTCCATTCCAATAGAAAAAAAGTTATTAACTTTTCAATATCGTGTTTTGTTAAAATTTGCTTACCATTTCTTTTTCGGAATGGAAGAGTCTTCACATATATGTAATAAATAGTTTATAATAAATAAAAAACAGTAGCAATAGAAGAGAACAAATTATGTAATAAATAAGCTTCAAGAGAAAGGTCAAGTGAAAACGTGTGCACTGGCTATTGGTTGGCTGAAGAGATGAGTCACTACCAAGTGTTATTCTTCTACCCACTATGTTTCTACAAAATTAAGTGCTATGAAACGCTTGTATAAAGGTAAGTCAGTAAAAAATGGTTACTATTGACCTAGGTGTTGAAGAAGTGACTGTGGGCGATTGGAGACGTAAACAAAAAAGATATTGAACAATGGGTTAATAAAAGTGTAAGTGCAGGAAGTGATTTGTTGATGTGTTGAAAACTATAAAGAATAGTTTATAAGAATATAAGAATATAAGAAAGGAGAATGCGAACAGACTTCTATAGCCTTATTTTTATAGTTTTTCAATCTTCGAGGGTTGGGAAGACCAATTTGTGGCTCCATTCTTTAAGCTAAGGCTGTCGAGTTTCACAAACGGTTTAATGAATGTAGAGGCAAAATTTGCTGCAAGTGATGGTTGTCTCGACAATTGGAAGAAGAGATATGGCAACCCACAACTGAACATTTTGGATGAAAAAAAAACTGACAGATTCATCTGAAATTGGGCCGTTTTAATTTAAAATTAATAGATCTGGAGCATGCTCTAACGTCAGACCAAATCTTCAATTGTGACAAAACGGGTCTCAATTTCAGAATGCCTCCAATCCCTGAATACAAAAAAATACAAAGAACGAGTAACTCTTTTGATCTGGATCCTTAAAATTAACACCTCTACTTATTGGATAGTCGAATAATCCAAGGTCTTTTAAAAATCATAAAGTAAACTGAATCAACGTAATGCATGGATGGATTACTAAATTTTTAAAGATTGGTTTTTTAACGAGTTCGTTTAAGATATTGAGACCGACTTAAAGAAGAAAAACCTACCAAGAAAAGCTATTCTTCTTTTGGACAACGCGCTATCTCATCCACATGCAAGTTCGTTGCTAGCGGTGACATTAAAGCTATTTCCTTGCTACTAAACGTCACATCTCCCATTTAAACTCTGGTCCAAGGAGTTTTAGAGGCTATGAAACAGAACTATCGTCAAAGGCTTCTCCAAGTGTTGTTGACCTGGTTGGACGAGAAAATGGTTGAGACAGTAGCCCTTAAAAAGATAACCACTTAGGATGTGTCTTACTGGATAGCTGCAGCGTGGGATAATGGGAGATTATGCAAGATCAGCAAATGGAACTGACTGATGATGCAATCATCGACATGGTTATCAACCCATACAATGTCGCTGATGATGAGGTTGCCAGACATAATTCTTTTCTGTATTTCTTCCTCACAGTTAGGTCTCTTATGAAGACATTTCCTAAGTACTTAAATCTTTTAACTTTTTCGAATTTATATTGTGTTACCTTTGCTGTTATTATTGTTATGTACTGCCTCCGAACGAATTTCTTATTTGTGCATTCCATACACTTTGTTTTTGCTTCATTTATATACATTTCCTTAGTTGCTACCCTCTCTTTCAGCTTCATGACTGTTTCCATCAGCTCTATTTTCCTTCTAGCCAAGATTACCAAGTCGTTCGCAAATGCTAAGCAGTGATGTTTTTGTGGTAAATCAGACCTATTCTATTAATGTTTGCTTCCTATATAATCTTTTCTAGTATTATGCTAAAAATTTTAGATGATAATGGACCTCAAAGATTTCTGTTATACTATTGTTTATCTTGAGTTTGTTCGGTGTCCTTTAAAGAATTAATGGTGTTGTTTTAATATGTTAATAGTAACAAAGGAGAAATTTAAAAAGTAGATAGATAAATAGATTTATTTTTTTTGTTCATGTTTATTTTGTTCATGAGTCAATACATGACTCATGAACAAAATAGAAACTGTGGTAAATCAACACTTATTTAAAGCTATGTTTAAAAGACTTACAAGATAACTGTTTATATTGTATGGGTCACAAAAAATTATACAATTTTATGAACAAAGCTTAGAAAAAGTCAGAAAATAACAATTAAATGAACTAACTAACTAAATTACAATTAAAATTATCCTGTCTACAACAAGATATTATTCACAGTTTTCTGGTGACAGTATTTTTATTAAATATATGAAACCTTAAGATTGTATCTTCATTGTTACTATTGTCACAAGCAACTGCACAGCGCATTTTGAAAAATGTACAAGACCAGATATACATATACAACGGCAACTTTTAGTTTTACAAAAAACTACTATACAGTATAATAAACTAAACAGTAACTAAACACCACAAGTACTTTTTAAGGCACTATGATGCTTTAATTGAAGAAAAATCGCGGTAAATTGATATAATCACAAAAAAACTCGTTCACCATCATTACAAATATTGGGTTCAAGCGTTCTTGACTACGTCACACGCCTAGATCAGCTGTCAAAAGTCATGCGCAATATCATACCTTGTGTTCATTGTACCATGGTGAAAAATATCCAAGTGTTTAAATGATTACGTAACTCTTTTTCCCAATCATTACATTCTTCTTCTTCTTCTTCGTCTAGCCATTCACGTCCACATGTGAATATAAGCCCCTTCAAGTCTTCCTTTCGATTGTTTTTTTATTGTACGCTACTTGTAGCCAATTTTTCACGGCAGTCCTTTTTAGATCATCTGTCCATCTCATAGGAGGTCTGCCCTCTGGGTCTTTTGTGTTGGTATGGTCTCCAGGTTTAAAATTGATCTGAGCCATTTGTTTAGATCGCTCCTAGCTACATGTCCAGGTATTCCCATTTCAACTTGTGATACACCTAGCATTGCTCTTTCCATCGCGTGTTGAGTGACTCTAAGTATATTCATATTCTTTTTTGTAATTGTCCATGTTTGTCCCGCATAAGTTAATATCGGAATAATGCATGCATCAAAAACTTTAGATCCAAGATGTAATTGAATTTGTTAATTTTCTGAGATATATAGTTCAGTTGACCGAATGCTGCCCAAGCTAACTTTCTTCTTCTTTTTATTTCTTTCGTTTGAATTTCCCTATTTAGTATTATTTTTTGTCCTAAGTAAATATATTCTTCAACTTTTTCTATAACTTTATCGTTTATTATTGTCACGGTGTCTTCGGAGTGCATGACTTTTGTTTTGTTTAAATTCATTTTCAGTCCTATTTTAGAAGATTCGGTATGTAGTTCTAAAAGCATGGTTTGCATTCCTTGTAGGTCAGTAGCTACCAGGATTATGTCATCTGCAAATCGTAGATTACTGAGGTAGCGGCCATTGATGTTTATTCCCTAATATTTCCAATTTAGGTTTTTAAAAACGTCCTCCACAACTAAGGTGAACAGTTTGGGTGATAAAGTATCTCCTGTTTAACTCCAATGTTTAATGGTACAGGGTTCGTGTGTTCATTTTCATATAGGTAGTATGTTGGTTCATAGTTTTCTTTTATTAAGTTAATATATCTGCTGTCTATTCTACAATTTTGCATTGCGTTTATTACGGCCGTGTGTTCTATGGTATCGAAAGCTTTTTCGTAGTCTACAAATGCCAGGAAAAACTGAAAACTTGTATTCGTTACATTTTTCTATTTAATATTTTTGTGGTTAACAGGTGATCGGAAGTTTAAATAGCCTTTTCTAAAACCTGCCTGTTTATATGGTTGATATTCGTCTAATTTCCTTGTTAGTCGAGTAGTTATGACTTTGGTGAGTATTTTAAACAGGTGTGACAGTAAGCTAATGGGTATGTAGTTTTTCCAATTTTCGACTATCGCCTTTCTTGTGTAATAAGATTACTTTATAGTTGTTCCAGCTCTTTAGGGACTTTGCCCTGATGTAAACAACTGTCCACAAGCTTAGTTACAATTGCAATTAGTTCCTTACCTCCTTCTAATATCATATCTGTGGTAATACTATCTTCTCCTGCAGCTTTATTTCTCTTCATGTTTTCCAATGCTGCAGTTACCTCTGAAATTGTTACTTTTGGCATTATTTCTGATCCAACATTTTTATCATTACATTACATAATTACATATTGTTTTTTAAAGAGCACTCTCTTCTTCAGAGTGCCGTAAGTGAATTAGAACAACACTCTGTACCACTATTAAATTTTCTTAAATAAACGGATAAAATCAATTAACAAGTTATAAGCATTGATTGCTTGGACTATATAGTAATTGCATTACTATTTATAAACTAAAGAACGAGAGTTTATATGTAAGGGCCTAAAGTATTTAGTGAATAGATCTCATTGATCGTGGCCCTATTTTAAATTTAGACACACCAAATTCCTAAATCATTACACTACTCCGCCCCTAACACCTGGCCGAATTCCAGCCACTTAAGAAATCACGATCATCATAAACTTTCGCACTTACACTTACACAGTCAAAAGCTGCCCGTCTTGCCATTCCGTTTTCCGTCTCTTTCCCGCCTCAATACATTCGGTTTGATCCTTGCGGCTGAAGCTTTGTCGGCGCAATGATTCAAGTAAATTACATCTAGTTGACTGCTTCCATTGACGATTGTCTGTCGATATAATCGGACCGGGCCATTTTATGCGGTGGCTCTGAAGTACCGCATCGGGGTACGTCCATTGTTCGCTTGTCAAAGGTGCTTCACACTTTGCAAAAAGACACAATGTCACTTTCACACTGATTCCGCAGTCACAAGTCATTGTTTATTGTTTGTATGTTTGTTAGTTTGGCTAGATTACGGCCTAACGTGAATAAAGGGCATTCATGTGTCGAAGTGTCGGTGTTTTTGTAGGTTTGCTAGTTATTGGATTGAAGTCTTAAGTGGGTCTGGTGGATGACATGACAGAGACATTTTTCAGTTCATCGGTAATAAATAGGATTTGGGTCAGTTAAGTTGTTAGGCAAATCACTTCGGTTTGACTATTTAAAGATTTCGCTAGTTCTTACAAGAAAATCACCTTGAATAAACACAAGAAAATAACCTTGAATGAACATAAGAATTAGCTTCAATTAATGTTTTGTATATTTTCATAAATGTCTTACTATTTTTTATGGCTTTGAATTGCTTGATATATTCAGCCACGATTAAATTAAGAATTTTAAAATATTAAGTTTAGAAATATTAAAAAAGCATACATTCCAGGCTTAACATGAATTATTACAAAATTTGTGATACTCTGTTTGAAAATTATTGAGAACACAGTTTTTGTAACACAGATGATAATCCCAACGTAGTGTAATAAACATATTTTTCTTAACAAGTTTTCTTGTCTTAAATGTTTTCATTTTAATAAATGAAAAAAAATATATGTAGGTATCTTCTTCTTCTTCCCGTGCCACTCCTAGCGGAGATTGGAAATCATCATGGCCACTGCGACTTTGTTAGCAGCGCACCTGAAAAGTTCAATCGAACTACATCCGAACCATTCACGTAGATTACGAAGCCACGATATTTTTCTTCTTCCCACACTTCTTTTGCCCTTAATTTTGCCCTGCATGATGTTTCTTAAAAGTTCGTACTTTTCACCTCTCACAATGTGCCCCAAGTATTCCATCTTTCTAGTTTTTATCTCATTTAGAATTTCGCATCTTTTGTCTAAAGTTTGGAGTACTTGCGTGTTAGTGACGCGGTCCATCCATGATATTCTGAGAATGCGCCTATAGCACCACATCTCGAAAGCTTCGATGTTTTTTATGGTCAACTGTTTTAGTGTCCAAGCCTCAACTCCATATAACAGGGTAGAAAAGACATAACACCGCAGCATTCGTATTCGTAACTTTATATTGATATCACGATTGCAAAAGAGTTTGCGCATTCTATTAAAGACTGATCTAGCGATTTCTATTCTACATCTAATCTCTTTTGTTTGATCAGTATCGTCTGTGATCCAAGCACCTAGATATTTATAACAGGGCACACGCTCAATCGTTGTATTGTCTATTACAAGATTAGCTCTGATGTTCTTTGATTTCGTGATTACCATAAATTTAGTTTTTTTCAAATTAATTTTCAAGCCGTAACTGTTACAGTATATATTGAGACTTTGAACGAGATGTTGTAGTTCTACTAGCGTTCCCGTTAGGAGAACTGTATCGTCAGCATACCTTATATTGTTGATCGTCTCACCATTTATTATCAGACCAAGATCTTCTTCCTCGAGTGCTTGTTCACAGATAGCTTCACTATACAGATTAAATAAAAGTGGCGATAAGATACATCCCTGCCGGACTCCTCGACGGATTTGAATTTCTTCTGTTAGTCTGCCCTCAACCTTGACATTTGCTGTTTGATTCCAATATAGATTGCATATAATTCGAATATCTCGGCTGTCTATATTTTTCTTTATTAGAACTTGTCTTAGTGGTTCATGTTGTACTTTGTCAAAGGCCTTTTCGAATCAATAAAGCAGGCGTAAATTTCTTGGTTCATGTCTAAGCATCTCTGTGAGAGAACGTTCATTGCAAACAGAGCCTCCCTTGTACCCAGCCCTTTTCTGAATCCCATCTGAGTGTTACTGATGTCTACGTCTAATTTCCTATAGATCCTATTATGGATTATTTTTAAGAACAGTTTTAGAGCATGACTCATCAAAGCTATCGTACGATATTCGTTGCATTCCTTTGTATTTGCCTTTTTTGGCAGTAGTTATAAAGGTCGAACGGAGCCATTCTCTAGGTATTATTCCAGTTCTATATATTGTGTTAAATAGATCTAGGAGTATTTTTAATAGATTCATCGTCCATAAGTTTGAGCAGTTCTACGGGAATTTCATCAGGACCGGGGGCCTTACCACTTTTTGCTTGTTTGATTGCATATTCTATTCTTCTCTGTATTATATCAGGCCCTGTATCATCTGTATATTCGTTTGAGATTTCTTGTCTATCTTTGTCATCAAACGGTTGTGATATGTATTCTGTCCATCGGTTCATTTTTTGTTGTAAATCTGTTATAATTATACCATCTGTATCTTTGATCTGGTCCTGTCTGTGTTGTTCTTCTCCTTCTGTCATTTCTTTAATTCTTTTGTGTACATTAAAAAAGTCATATTTTCGCTCCAATTGTTCCAACTCATGGCATTGCTCATTTAGCCATTTTTCTCTAGCTTCTCTTATTTTCTTTTTTATCATGTTTATCTGTTTCTTTGTATCTTATCGGATTATTTGTTTTGTGTACCCTTCTTTCACGCATCAACTGTAGTATTTCCTCATTCATCCATTCTTTATGTTTCCTTTCTTTCGGTGTTAAATTTTCTCTCCCTGCCAACATTACGGCATGTTTAATATTCTCCATTTTTGGTCTATGTTATCAGTATTTCTATTCAGTTTCTCTATATTTTGTAAATTTTCTTTGATGTTCACTATTGTTTTCTCTTTTATATGTTGTTCATTCAGTTTGTTTCAGAGTAAAGCTTGTTACACAGTTACTAATTTTCTTTGATACCAAGACAGCGACACCGTAACGATGAGTTGAACTGATAGTGCCTGAATAATAAAGTGTTCCACTGTGATTCGTGCATTTTCCTGATCCTGGCCACTGTACATCACTTATACCTAGGACATCAATTTTAAGGTTTTCCATTTCAAGTGCTACATTATTTAATTTACCTGCTGCAAAGAGGCTTCTTACATTCCACGTCGCTATTCTTAATATCTTAAGGTGATTGATATTACTTACACAGGGATTTCGCTGGTTCACGACCGGAGAGGCCCTATGGTCTGTCTGTGGTTTTCCTCTCCTGCCGGATCTTGGATTCCGAGGTCCATGATCAGTAACATGAGTGATTGATGTGACATTTGCCATCATGATTATACTAGGGAATCTTAAAGATCATTAATACAGTGGTTTCCGTTGCCTTCTGTATCCTTACGCCGTTGACCATTCTCTTGATTCATCCGCCTTCGAGACAGATTTCTCTATCTCAGGACAAAAGAGTGCCCTGTCACTTACCAACTCATCCGCCCGAAGCCGTTGGGTAGGTAAGTGGGGATTGCTTATACCGGCAATCGCTCGGTGGAATTGTCGCCATATTTGGGCTACCCTCACTTAGTTTAGCCTGCAGACCAATGCAGTTGCCCGGGGTGTGGCACGTGGAGCCATAAGTGAGAGTTAGTTGTCTTATGAGGACCAGTTATCAAGAACCATCTCCCGTCTATGACGCTCGATGTGGTCGTTCCGATAAAAGGTACTACCTCTATAACACAACTCTACACCCCATATGTAGGTATGTACAAACATTATGTAGGTATGTACATACATTACGATCAAATATAAAAAATTATTATTTGGAAGCACTTAAGTTTATTATTAGAAGAGATCAATGCTCAAATATGGTTTACTATGGACAAACAGAAAGTAAGTCAGGGAGGAAACAATTTACATAATTTTCAAAACTAAGGTGAGTAGCAATACTGTAACAGAGAATATGTAGATATAGTAGATTTTAATTCATAAATCATATATCTGGCATAAATATCTTAACATAAGCATTTATATATGTATATTAGGCATCACGCCCTTCCGGTCGGAATTTATGGAAGAGTATCACCAAGCCACAAACTCTTTTCTACTGCTCTTTCATAGGCCGCCTAGACTTTCACGTATTCTAATTTAAGTTGAACATTATAAGTTTTTAAGTCTAATGTTTTGAGTGCCGGGTGAGTAAATATCATTAGGGATGGCATGTCGTTTTAAGAACCTCATTTGCTATGTGGTTTGAGCTTTCAATAGTTCGTAGAACGTATCTCTCCAAGAATTTTAATCCTATTTTAGGTGGTGAGCATATTGGCTAATTGGTTGATCAATGCCGACGGATAATCACGTCCCTTTTTCATTACTTTCTTCTTGTTTGCCATGATTTAATTTATTTGTATATTGTTAACGGCTAGGTAGATTCTGGCGCTGCATTTGATAATTGGTCTGAATCTGGTCTTGGTTTTTTAAGTGTGCAGAATAGTAACATGGTTAGTGTTCCCAAATGTATCAATTATTGCTTTTAGGTTGGTCCTGTTTCTTGCTATGTTTAGAGTATTTTTGATGTCAGTGCTCCATATGAGTGTCTTTGAAAATTCAACACCCAGGGAAGGACACTGCTGGTCTGATTTCAAGATTCTCTTCATTGAGCATAATCTGGTCGGATCTGTTTAAGGTTTGAACGAGAGTATTTAAAATATCTGAATAATGTTAATTGTGTTGTTGTTGGATTTTAGAGTTTTTCTCCATTTATTACACCACTTGGACTATAGAGCAAAGCTGTGATTATGGCTCGTTGAACTCCGAGCGTTTTCTCCTATTGCGTATGAAAGTCCTGCGGAGAGTATGGCCGTGTTGTTCAGCATACACGATGCTTTCGTTGTATTGTTTGGGATGGGGAGGTCACTGTTATAGACTGTATGTAAAATAGTCGCTAGTGTTGCCCTTTGAGACTCTTGCTTGAGGAGTAAAGGGTGTGGAGAGATAGTCCAAGCAGAGAAGTAGGCGTGGATTATGCTCAGGAAAGAAATTGGCACTAAGGATTGGTGTAGTTTTTCAATCAAACTGAATTCGATCAGAAAGAAGTGCTTAAGAAGTGAAGCTTGCTTTTATCAATGCGTTATGAGCAGAATGACCGGCTGTGAATCCAAATTGAATGTTGGTTATGATGTGATGTGCCTCTAGGTGCTTTACGAGTCTTTCCTTGAGAATATTCTCGTTAGTTTTTGCCTAGCGTACTCAAGAGCGGGTCTCCTTTTCAACACAGCTCTGGAAAAGGCGGTCAGGGATGCCCAGATAGACAACAGAGGAAACATTTTTAATAAATCATCCCAAATTTTGGCATATGCAGATAATGTTGACCCAGTTGCCCGCACAACACGTAAGTTAGAAGAAATGTATATCACCTTGTCAGATGCCTCAAAAAATATGGGCCTGCAAGTAAATGAGGGGGAAAAGTAAGATAATAGCACCAACACCCAACAATAGAGCCAGAAACATCCGTTACCAATTCACGGTTGACAACTTTACCTTTGAAGTGGTGGACAAATTCACAAACTTAACCTCCCTAACCACCTTAGGAGAACGTCATGACGGAAGAACTCAAGCGAAGAATAAGCCAAAAAAGTTAAGCCAAAAAACAAAAATAACTATATACAAAACCCTTATATAAACAGTGTTGATATATGGATCAAAGACATGGACCATTTCCAAGGCAGATGAAAACCTTCTGCTTATATTTGAACGAAGGATCCTAAGAAGAATATAAGGGGCCATCTGTGAAAATAGTGTTTGGAGAAGGAGGTACAACTACGAAATATATCACAGATATATAATATATATTTGATGGTAAAGACCGTAGTATCTCTTATTAAAATAGGAAGACTAAGATGGGCGGATATCTGGCAAGATCACAGCAGAACAACCCTCGTAGAAGAATCCTTATATGACAACCTGTAGGAAGTAGAAGTTAGGGGTAGGCCAAAAACTCAGATGGAGCCATGGTGTTAGATGAGTATGGTAGAAAAACAGGTGCAGCAAACTGACAACAGTTGGCAATGCATCGAACTGACTAGCGTAATAGACTTGGGAAGGTCGAGGATCTTTTATAGGGCTGTAGCACTAATGATTTTTGAAAAACATTATTGTCCTGACTATTTTTCAAGATGTGCGAGGATCGAGGGAAAGAGAAGACTACATAGGAAACATCTGACAATGAATAGGGCTAAATTTTAAACAGCAATAACAGCTGAACTCAGAGAAGAATTTATTATTGTAATAGACAACCTCCATTGAGGAGAGGATACTTTAATAAGAAGTTAAAATATTCCAGCTGGAAACTTGCATTAATGATTTTGACCAGCAGCAAAAGATGGGTTTCTGGAAGTTGTTTGAGCTCTTCTGTGTAATGCTATACAGGCTTCTGATGGTGTCGGTATCTGCTTGGGCGACTATCTCGTGCTATTTATGCCTTATGTAGCAATGGGTTGTGAAGAAGGAAGTCTATTCTCCGTTCAGTGTTTATTCGGAATAGCTGTCTCAAATTTGAGACTTCATGAGTTATGAATTGGTTTGGTTATGAATGAGTTTGGAGTAAATTTTTGAAAACAAATATCAATTTGAGTTAATTTTTTAAAAAGGTTTATATTCTAAAACATTTATCAAACTGTGACAATCGCAAACGTTACAACCACTGACAAATAAATCATATCGGTATAATTATATTTCTGTAGCTTCAGTCGTAATTGCTAATATTTCTTAGTAGCTAAAATATATTTTTTTTGCTTTCTTGAGTTGAGTTATCATATCAACTACTTAATCTCTTGTAGAATATCCCACACGTTTTTTTTAAATATTTAGCTTATATTTAATTATTAAAATAAAACTTGGAAATAATTATTGTAATAACCAAAAACTGACGGATACTGTGCAATGGCAAATTAAAAATATGTGAGTTAATAGTCGAAAAACCTCTTGCGTGACCCTGTAGAATAAGCAGAAATTATGTGTCATAGATTAAGTATTTAAAAGTAACTTTTGGTTTTGCGATATTATTAATATTATTAGGTATTGCTATTAGTAATAACAAATGCACTTTGGAGAAGGGAGTACGCCAAGGATGCGTTTTATCTCCCTTATTATTTAACATCTATTCGGAGTTCATAATGCGCAGAGTTTTGGATGGTTGGGAGGGAGGAGTAAACCTAGGTGGTGTTAAGATATCTAACTTGCGTTTCGCAGACGACACTACACTTCTAGCCTCTACTCAGAAGAAATTAATAAATTATTAAAAAAAACTCGAGGTAGAAAGTGCTAAATTTGGACTCATGGTTAACTATAACAAAACCAAAATCATGGTTATTGATCGCCAACAACAGTTTCCTGAAAACCCAAACTATTGCGGGATGCGAGGTAGTCTCATCTATGATATATCTTGGAGCTCTAGTTAACAACACGGGCAGTTGTGAATCCGAAATTAGAAGACGCATTCAACTAGCAAGAGCAGCAATGAGTGAACTAAACGGGGTCTGGCGTGATCGTCACATTACTATGACAAACAAAAAGAGACTCGTTTCAACTCTGGTCTTTTCCATATTTTTACTACGCATGCGAGACATGGACAGTCAAAGAATCAGATCGACGACGTATAGACGCCTTTGAAATGTGGACATGAAGACGCCTGCTTCGAATTCCATGGACGGCTCGCCGTACAAATATCTCGGTTCTGGATGAAATTAAACCGGATCAGCGTCTCTCCAGTACCGTTTACTCTAGAATTTTAAAGTTCTTTGGCCATATCCATCGAAGTGATCACAAAATGGAGCGGTTGGTGGTCAAGGAAGGCCTCAGACTCAACGCCAACGCGGAAGATCTCCACAGCGATGGGCGGCCATTACTAAAAAGCTTCTCAATAAACAGTATACTGAGGCAATACATATAACTGATGACGGCGACCAGTGGAGAAATATTATCAATCAAACTGTCCGAGCTGCTGAAGCCCAATTATGAACCACAACACATCTACTAAGATGTTAATGACTGTGATGATGATTAGTATGAGATTTTAGACATCATCTTTTGTTTACGCTGTCGAAATGACTCGGGTCACTATTGTAATGTTGAATTATCAATGGAAAACGAAAAAGTATATCTTTATTTTTCGAAGTCCAACGTGGAAAATAAGTTGGGCTAGCCGAGTGAGTACCCAATACCACATTCCATCTTTTTTTTTTTTACTGCGTATTAGCCAATGTTTACTTTCTAATTTTCTTTTAGTATTCAAACATTTTATCAATCACTAATATTTTACCTAAAAGCCATAATTTAGGACTTTTCTCGTATATGTTCAGAAACAGTTCTAAAGAACAATTGTATTCAAACGTTCGAGTGGAACGCAAGACGTTGAATAGAAAAAGCAATTTAAGTCAATTTTCATAGAAAACTTTTTCAAGGTAGGGTAACCACTTTAGCGACAACTTTTTTGCGATTTACATAATCCTAATAACAGTAGTATAAGAATAAAAGTATAATATTCTGGTTTTTTCGCCGAGACGGTTTTTGCTGATTAGCATAATAGTATCTCTTTCGAGAGAGAATTTGGATTATTTGTTTGGATTTACTGAAGGGTATTATTTATTTCATCGCTGTAATAATCTGGTTGTATTATTTATTTTAAGATAAGGAAGAAGATAGAAAAATTTTAAAGTAGAGGAAAATAAGAATAAATTCCAAAATAAAACGAAATATAAATAATATTTGGTGATTGTAACACTGAAATTGAAAAAAAAAGATTTACCTATCTGTTATGGGAATTCACAGTAAATATAATGATAATAATACTAATGAGAAGTAAAATTATCTTCTACACAACTACTTACAAGAAGATGTAAGTAGCTTACAAGCTCTGGCTAATGAACTGCCCTTAAGCCAACGAAGGCTAACTCCTATCACTAAATTACGTTGCCAGAATTTTAGCAAACAACAGCAAACGTAACCTACTCAACAATACTTTGCAGAACAAAATATATCGTCCGATCTTTACAGAAAACATTGCAATAAAAAAACTACCATTTCCTGAGTGGGTAAAAGGTATTGGTCTTAATTTAGAACAGTTTAGTCTTACTATTGTAGCGTTATAACTGCTACATTGCCTGCTTTCTTTCTTATGTTAATTATATTTCGTTAATTCTATTCTCCAATTTCCATATCTTCTGTCGTAATTCATATTATTCTTATATCCTCCATTGTATCTCTTATTTTTCTATATATTTTCTAGGAATATATTAATAACCAATTGTTGTGTCGTCTCCAGATTGGATGGTAAGTGTATAATATATTTTATCGATTTCCTAATTCCACTGTTGTATAAAAATCTTTTTATAATTTTTAACTTTAAAAGTTCTAAGCTCATTATTTATGATTATGGTGTATGACATGTAAGTAGATACATATTTTGTGGATATATTTTTTTTATGTTTTTTATTTTATATAAAAAACTAGCGATAAGAAATACATAGTTTCTTTAATATAGTATGTATAAAAGTTTTACGAATATTTTTATAGGCTTTAATACTAATTTTAAATCCTTAATAATATCTTTTGATTTTAATAATAATTAACTTTTGACAAACTACCATTTCTATATAGCAATGTTTCTAAATTATCTGCTTTTAATAAATATATCTTGTCATTTTTTTTAATTAATATTAGAATATTTCAGTTTTAAAAAAGTAATTACCATTTGCATTAAAGTTATATATAATATATATATATATATATTAGATATATATATATATATATATATAAATATATATATATATATATATATATTCCTTACTTTACTTATCTGCCTATGAAAAGTACATAAATAAGAATTGTTTCTCGACTTGCTTAGGTAAATAATGATTGAAATTTTGTTAAATTGTATTGGTCACCTTATTCATCCCCCAAGCAAGGTCTCTCTTTTTGGTTTCACCATTTTCTAAAGCAAGGTGTGTTTTTCTTCATTTTAGTCAACCTCCGGGATACATTCTCAGGTGCGGGTCAAATTCTATTAACATCACAGAAGACCATACCGGCCTGAGAATGGAACCATCATTCCAATAGGAGAGTTGACTCGGGACAAGAAAATCCAATAACTAACCACATGGGCTTGCTAACAACCAGAGCAGAAAAGACCAGGATAAAACTTAGGATTTGGTGACAAAAATTGTTCTTTCATATACCTAATGTAACACTGTAGCAAGAAGTCGAATAATTTTTAATTTAAATTCAATACGATACTTAACATTTATTTTTCTGTTTTCTTTTATATTTTAATAAACATGTGTTAATTTAACTGTATATTGTTTCTTCTTTTTACTTGTTTGTGTGTGTTGCTCCAGAGTAGGCCATATTCACGTCCTGAGTGAGCTAGCCAGGGAGTGTTTCGTATAATTTTGTAATTGATACATTAGGGGTTAGGACGTTAAAAATTGGTCCCAACGGGAAACGATTTTGTCACTCCAACGTTGTTAGCAGTCAACGTTGGGATGTTACAAATTGAGCCTCGAAGGGTTACAAATTGGCACCCAATGAATATTTGGTTGGCACGTCATAGATTGACGTCAATGAATGTTCGTTGGAACGATAACTATGCCTATTAAATGTAAATATTTCTCCTTGGATGATCAAACCTCTAAAAATAGACACGTCTCTCAAAACATTCCACACATCCTTTCCTTATACAGCAAGCTTATAAAAATGTAATGTCTAAATACCCAACAACCCATCAAATCTTCACTGATGCTTTAAAATATGATAAACGACATGCTGCAGCCTACATCTACGAAAACGTCAAGTCTACCATACGAATTCCCAACAAATTGTTGTATATATACCGGAGAGAACTTACGGCAATTCACCAGCGTAGAAAAAATGTGGTTCTATCAATGAAAGCAAATTTGTTATCATCACCGATTCAATGAGCGCATTACTTGGAATAAAACAGCTATATACAACTCACGCCATACTTCTCAAGATCAAAGAAGAGTTATCTTATCTACAGACTCAACAAGAACAGATATTTCCTTCATCTGGGTACCTTCCCATATGGGAAATAAGTGGTATGTAATGAGGAAAGTGGACTCTCTGGCAAGCAATGCAACAACCGACCAAAGTATTGCTATCATAAATCAAATGCCTTGGACTGATCACAAAGTAAATATCAAAGCCCACATGTACAGAGCGTGGCAAACTACTTGGATCACACTGCCAACAAACTCAAAGAATGTCTTAGTCAAGTAGGAACCAAACTCATCTTACCAAGTAATAGAAAAGACCAAGTCATCATCAACCGACTCCGAATAGGACATACTTTCCTTACCCACAAGCATATCTTCAACCAGGAGGCTGCTCCGATGTGTACCAAGTGCAACACTCAGTTGTCAGTGAAACATATAATTGTCGAGTGTCAGTGTATCAAAACAAAAAATTTTGAGTATGCCCTTAGTGACAATTTAAAAAAGGGTACTAACTTTAAACTTACGTCTTTAATAAGTTATTCTTAAAATGACTACTAAACTGTACACCAGATTGTTAAAAAATATTTTTTTTATTTAACAATATATATCATACTGTTTGTGTAATGTCCCCCACTATTAACCCTTAGTGGTTGATGCGGGTATATTTGTTTAATAAAAAAACTTAGAAGATAAAATTAAAGTTAAAGATAAAGTAAAGCCATTAACACTTTTTCTTAGAAAGAGAAACAACCGCGATGTATGATGATGATCACTATTAAACCCTTAGTGGTGATGCGGGTATATTTGTTTAAAATAAAAAAATTAGAAGATAAATATTAAAGTTAAGATAAAGTAAAGCCATTAAACACTTTTATCTTAGAAAGAGAAACCAACGCGATGTTGATGAGAGAATGTTTAAAACCAGATGAATATAGCGACAACAGTTATTAAGACTGTTGTCGCTAAACCTTGAGTAATCGGGTACATGCAAATTACATGAACAATCGGGTGGGGTCTGTGATGCCCAATTTTTATTTTACACAATATTAAAGAAAAAAATTAAAATAAAACTATTTGATATAATGTGTGTATATAAGCCCAAAGATAAAAATAAACAACATCTTTAAGAAAATGAAAAAAAAGTTAACAAAAATGTACGTCTCTTACATTTAATAATCTAATCCTAATTGCAATTTTCATCGCAGTCTTCGCAAATCGGTTAAACATGCTCTAAGCATGGCCATTTTTGACATTTAAAACAAAAACATCGTATTTTACGATTATGGGGCGCAACGACCTCGTGGACGCAGAGTCGCTGGAATCTACAATGTACATCCGCTTAAGTTTGGGCGATCTTTCTGAATGTCCTGTTGTAAATTGAGAGCCTCTTGCTTTGGTTAGCATGTTCCCTCTTGTCAAGGCTAAGCAATTGATTTTTAGAAAACAATCTTCGTTTCGAAGTTAGATCGTTTTTTATTTGCATTACATGTATGAATGGACGTGTGGAGTTTATGATGTTGAGTAAATTATAAAAAATGACCATTAGCCATCTTTGAGTATTTTTTGCTTAAGTTATAAGCTGAACATTTCTGATCGACTAAGGTCAACGCCATATTTTGTAATGTTATAAAAAATTAATAATATTGGGCTATAGTAATAAGTGATGAGAGCGGTTGAGGATAGAAACTTTCCTAACTACTTGAGGAACCTGATCTCGGACTATCTATCCGAGAAAAGAATCCTGGTTGAGAAGGGTATGCTTGTGGATGAATGTTTACGGCTGGGGTGCCACAGGGTCCGTCCTTGGCTCAAAGCTGTGAAACCTGGCATATAATGGGGTTTTGCGCCCTAATTACGGTGAAGGGGTCACCTCCTTCTCATTCGCGGATGACCTTGCATTGTTGGGAGCAGCAAAACGGAAGAACTTCTGTACAAAGCACGGAGTGCATGTGACTTGCAAAAGATCGATGAGTCAGCGCGTCTGAAACTCGCTGAGAAAAAGACCGAGGCCATGATCCTCAAGGGAGCACAGAAACGCGAGAATGTTATATTTGAGTGCGGTGGTGTGAAGATCACTCCAAAAAAGTGCGTTCAGTACTTGGGAGTAACTCTCCACACCAGTGGAAGTTAGGGTGAGCATTTGCGGGTGGTGACGCGCACGGCCACGCAGAGAGCGGCAGCACTGGGATGGATAATGCCCAACATAGGCGGGCCCAAACCTAAAGGCAGAAGGGCTCTGCACGTGGTAGTGCAATCGATCGTTCTTTATACGACCCCAGCCTGGAGCGGAGAGATAGATATATCATCCTAACCGGAGACTTTTAACACGAATAGACAGAACAAGACTGTTATAGAACTGTTTCTGCAGTAGCATTGTGGGTCATCACCGGCTGCATGCCCTCTCACATCTTGGCATGCGAGAGGGCCCATTTATTTCATCGTGCTCGTAATACTGGTGTGACTGAGAGTGCAAAACGTAAAGAGAGAGCCACATCTATACAGATGTGGCAAGCCGAATGAGAGGCAACTGTGGATATGGATACCGAACGTAAAGACGTGGCTCGAATGTGGAAACCGGCGTTTAGATTATTTCCTGTCGCAGGTTTTCCATGGGTGTTTCCGCTTATACCTCTTCAGGTTCAAGAAAGCGGCTACAAACAGATCCTTACTGCGGTTTGGTCGACACTGTGTCACATACACTATTGGAATGTGTAAGATGGAGTAAAGATACATTAGAATTGGAGAAAAGGAATGGAATGCATTCGTTAGACAGACGCTCCAGTCTTGTGAGACTGAAGAAAGATTGTTGTAGTTACAAAAAAAAAGTTTGTGGTCTTCAGCAATCCCGGCACTCGCGGATCACAAGCGTGGTTGAGAGGACGGAGGGGTTTTAGTGAATAGGTTCTCGCCCTGGCTGAGATTGCGGTTGAGCGTGTCACATATGGTGGGCTCGACAGCCATCTCAGTGGCGGTGAGGTAATCCACATATCAGACATAAGAGCTGGTATCTTACGAAAATTTCCCACCCACCTCAAAAAATATGAAAAAAAAAATTTTACCGTGTAAAAATTATTTGACGTCTACTAAGGAAAATACTTTTATGTCATATTTGGCTGGCTTACTCGGGATATACATGGCAACGTTCAAGTAACGCAAAAAGCATCTCAATGTTAAGTAAGATGCAGGAACGTAATTAAGTTTGCATTTTTGATTAAATTGGCAAACAACGTTTCTTATTGGTGCAAGTGTGTCTATGGTTCTTCCTTTTTTTTAATATTTACGTCATCAAGACGCAAGCTACATAGTAAGAATACAAATCGCCCAGGACCTATAGTAGCTTGAAACACTTATTCGCCTGTTCCATGAGTAGCCCAAAATTCTTTGCAATTTCGGAAATTTGCTCTGAAAACCTCAGCTAGTTTTTCTCTCCTAGCTAGACCAATTAACGCCTTTATTTCTATTGTATATGCTTTATTCGGATCTGCATAACTGTTTCTTAGTTTATAAATAAATATGCTTGTGTTCTGTACAATGGTTTAGAGAATATAATCATCAATAAAACATGTTCAACATTGTAAAGGATCAACTGCTTGGCGAGCATTTCCGTTTGAACCTGGTAAGGTTTTCTCCAGGGTTCCCCATGTTTTCCATAATAAAAGAGCCGCCGGTTTTCCGTATCTATTTTAAAATATTTTGAAGTTGCAGGTTTCTCCCCAATCCTTTCTCCAATTCTCCCTCCCATTCTTCTTCTGTGTCTGTGTTGTGCTCACTTTCTTCACACCTGTCTGATTCTGGCTCTCCTTTCAAATCAATATTTTCTTCTTCTACTTCATCGTAGACATGTTGTAATCTTTGAATTTCTTTCAGATAAAGATCCATCACTGAAATCTGAAATACAAGAGAAAAAAAAATTAAATGCTGGAACAATGCTATATTTATATATAACCATAGGAATATTAAAATACTTACTCTATGTAGGTTATACTTCACAAAAAATAGGAAAATAAATTTACTTGTCTAACTCACAAAACTTATTCGAATAGTCGGATTCCGGCAAAACTTAAGCAGTGAGGCATTAGAAATAAATTGTCGCTGGTCTCACAGGCCCCACCCGACTACTCAAGGGTTAAGTGTACATAATCTTCACCCGTCATTCAAGCATTGGGAAAGTTATTGTTATACTTTTCAACCTAATATGCCATTTCAATCAATAATTAATTGAAATCAGTCGTGATGGAATAAGTTGTATATTTCACCCTCCGTTTAAATATTTTTGTGACAAAATTTGACAAGGATAAGAGCAGGAGACTGATATAAAATATTGGATTAATGTTATACGGTACATAAACCCTTTCCATTATATTTTTTTGGTACAAAGGACCTTAAACAAGACAGAAATTGGCTCTTAAATACGTCTAATACTAATGAAACCCCGAAATGATATCGTAAACATCATTCTTGGCACTTTTATAATTGTTTTAAGACCGAAGCATTTATCGTAAAAAGAACATTTTTTCAACGTGTTGCTCACGAATATATCCGTACTATTCTACCAGTGGAGTTTCTTAATAAAGGAAAAGTGGTTAAATTTATAAAAGTATTTTACACTCCTATCGGAGATTGGAAATCATTCTGGCAATTATAATTTTGTTGGTTACGCGCCTGAATAGTTCAATTGAACTGCATCCAAACCATTCACGGAGATTGCTTAGCCACGAGATTTTATGTTCTTCCTACGCTTCTTTGGCCTTTGATTTTACCCTGCATTATATTCCTTAGTATCACCTTTTAGGATGTGCCCCAAGTATTCCAATTTTCTGATTTTTATGGAATCTAAAACTTTGCATTGTTTCCTAGTTGTTCGAGAACTTGTTCGTTTGTTTTGCGATCCATCCATGATATTTTCAAAATACGTCGGTAACACCACATTTCGAATGCTTCTAGGTTTTTAATGTTGGACTTTTTAATGTGCCCAAGCTTCAACCCCATACAAAAGGGTGGGGAAAATATAACATCAAAGCATTCTTATTCGGAAACGATATATTGAAATCGCGATTACAGACATCATGAACCATACTTTATTTTTATCCAGAAGTTAAATATTGTTATGCTATCTAGACCAACGTTTCTTAAACTGTTTTCAGCGGAAGCCCAGAGTTTCGCTGCACGGAGTTCTGAGAGTAAAAGTTTTTTTTAATAAAAAATGAGAACTCCCTCTTGAAAGATTACTTACGCTGTTATTTTTGTCTTTTCGCACCATTTTACATCATTTTTAATATTTTGTTGAGGGATGGAAAGGAACTAGAATTTCTTGTTTGGGCTCAACAACTAGCTCTTTTGCTAAGATAACTGCTAATGCTACCGACAAAATTGGGCCAGTAATTAGATACGTAATCAACCAAGAGCAGTTACTAAAAGCTAAGGAAATAAGAAAATTATATATGGATTCATGAATGACAATGATAATCCTCAGTGTGTTTTATGCAACAAAGTTCTAGATTTTTAAATATAGAACAACATAACTTTCTTTTCATGAAGAATGAAAGATAGAGGTTTCCATAGATCTACTTAACAATATAACAAATAGTATTACAAGAGTATAGACACACATTTTAATTAAAAACTTAGGCACTCCATCTGGACTAGCACTAAACTTATTGAGCAGCTCATTTATTCCATTAAAAATATCACTCATGGTAATCTTAAAAGGACAAACATTTGTACCAAAGTTGCTATTTAATGGATGGATAGGTACGTAAAGGTTGTTGTTATTTGGTGAAAACACAGTTTGGAAGAAGTTCGTAAATAAATTAGCTATGTATTGATCGTTTCTTGCAGATTGGACTTGATAAAGTAAGAAGTTAGACTAGATTGCTTATCATTGATGTACTTCCAAAATGATTTTGGATCAGTCCTTAGGCCAGTATCTATACCTTTAATATAGTTGCTGAACCAAATTTCATATAGTTGTTTACATTTAGCTCTTAATTACTATTTTATAACTGGGAATAAGCCACAATTAAAGATAAAAATACGTTTATTGACGTTTCAATTTCCAATTCGGAAATCGTTCTCAAAATACAAACAGTAAATTAAACAAATTTTGTTTTTTGTTACATAGTGAAAAAATTCTTCTAATAATTTAATTTTATCTGACTCATTTATATTGACAATTCAGACATACATTATGCATTTTAAAGTAGACGACTTTAAAATGATATTGCCAATATTGTTGAGTTGCGCTCCTGGGACGACTTTACTTATAAGATAGTTCATTCGATTACATGAAATCAACTTTAACTTGAGAATATCCGTCAGAAAAAATCATAGCATGTAATTCGTCTTTAAAAAGACAAACACATGACATGATGACAGTAAAATTCTCCTGTTAGTGATTCCATAGTAAATTATGAGGGAAAAACCAGGAAAAAAACCTCATAATACTATCCCGACATTGTAAGTATTTGTTCGTGAATTTAGTTTACCTTCAACAAACATCAAAATTCTGATTTTATATGTTACGTTATTTAAAAACATAAATGATGTATCCTCTATATGTTACTGACTTACTAATACTGGTATTTTCTTATTAATAACTTCCTCTTTCAATATTGGTAACCAGATCCTACTACATTCTGCCGAGGAATTTGCGACACAATTGGCCTCATTTAGCATAATTAGAGCCGCTTCTTTGATTTTTCTTTTTTTAACCATCCGTTTCTTTTAGGACTACATTTGAATTATTCCATTGAACCCTATGTTCATTATCCCATGGTGTTTACATATTTGAGATCTATCAAATTCTCTATTTTTATATAAGATTGATGTTCACTTGTGATACTGATGATTACCTAAATAAAACTGATCGCATTACAAGGTATTTATAAAAATGCATTCTATGTCTTCTGTTCAGTTAGGTTTAAACTATGTTTTTTAAATAACGTAACATATAAATCAGAATTTTTGATGTTTGTTGAAGGTAAACTAAATTCACGAACAAATACTTACAATGTCGGGATAGTATTATGAGGTTTTTTCCTGGTTTTTCCCTCATAATTTTCTATGGAATCACTAACAGGAGAATTTAACTGTCATCATGTCATGTGTTTGTCTTTTTAAAGACGAATTACATTGCTATGATTTTTTCTGACGGATATTCTCAAGTTAAAGTTGATTTCATGTAATCGAATGAACTATCTTATAAGTAAAGTCGTCCAGGAGCGCAACTCAACAATATTGGCAATATAAAGTCGTCTACTTTAAAATGCATAATGTATGTCTGAATTGTCAATATAAATGAGTCAGATAAAATTAAATTATTAGGAGAATTTTTTCACTATGTAACAAAAAACAAAATTTGTTTAATTTAGTGTTTGTATTTTGAGAACGATTTCCGAATTGGAAATTGAAACGTCAATAAACGTATTTTTATCTTTAATTGTGGCTTATTCCCAGTTATAAATAGTAATTAATTTACAATGCCACAAGAAATAGCTTCAGAACAATTTAGCTCTTAGGTGAGAAAATCTAATATAGTCATCATCAAAACGAGTGTAATAACGATGAAATTGATGATTGATGGATTAAACCACAATTGATTGCAATGTGGTATTGTGACATTTCGAATTCGGAAATTGTTTTCATAAAAATTTTAAAATAAAAATTAGTAATGATTAAACTGTAAATGTTTCATCACCATTTACAGGTTAATCTCCAATCAGTCAAATTAAGTATCGTTCATTCTCTGGAAGATTATTATTAAATGGATAAAAATAATATATTATTAAATTTAGTTATTGTCAGTTAGTTTAAATAATATCTTTAATATCTTTTAAATATTTGTAAATATTTTTCTTACTGTACCTTTTAAAACAACATCCAAGCTACGCCAGCGCTAAACATACAACGACACCATTACAGCATTTTATTATCGCAGAATTCTTTACCAAACGTTCGGCGACCTACACCCTTATTTTTGAACCCTTCCCTATCACAGAAACCGCAATAAATAATACCAAAATGGCCGCCAGCCGTTCTTTCCGCTACCATGAGCTTACTTAATACTAATTTCTAAATCCGTTTAGGAAAAATACATACAGGGAGGGATTATGTCGGTACATTTCGGTAATATCGACAACCTTTTTTATACTCTTCGTTTTATATAAAACGATGAACCAGAAGCACGTAACATGTGTACCTACTTTTGACATGCTATCATGTAGATACAAAAATACATAAATTATACACTATTAAAATGTGGTAATAATTTTGATAGTAACACCTCAATTTTCATACTTAAACTATATAGTACAGTGCATGAAGGTAAAAATCAACGATTACCGCCGATTTCGGTGAACCTCCATCGATCTGCATGAAAAATTTGGGATTGAGTATATTTTTTACCCTCAACTTCAAAAGTGACATATGCTCAACTTGCGCTTTTTGCATTTTAAGGATGAAACTCCACCGCTTTTTTTTTAATCGCATATTAATATTACCCAAATAGTTTTTTTAATGTTTATAATATCATCTTTATTTGACTGTGAAATTTCAACCCTTAAAAACCACCCTTTACAGCAGAATCATTGAAAAAATTAATTTCAATAAACTTTAATTATTTGAATAATACATTACTGAATTGAAATCTCATTTACTGAGTAGTAAAGTATTTATTTATATATTGCCTAATTTTTGTACCCTTAAAAAACTACCCCTTGTCATAAAAATAATGGAAAATGTTTTTTTATCATCTTTAATAGCTTTAATCATTTAGAAACTTTTTTATTGGTTATGATAAACTTTATTTAATATATTCCAAGTTTTTAATATTAGTCTTTCCACATTTCCTGAACAATGTTTTCAGTGCTTATGTGACCTATAAAAATTTAATTTGTTAGTTAAGAGGAAAATGTATTAAAATAAACATTAAAATAGATGAAAAAGTCATTAATTTTTTATTTAAGTAATGTTTCATAAATTGATCAAATATTAATAGTACTTTAATTGTTAATTTTTCACTCTAACCCCTCTGTGGCTCAGTGGTAAGAGGCGCCTACCTTTAAACCTAAAGGTCGTGAAGTTCGAATCTCATCTGGGTGGAGAAATTTTCATTTATTAAAAATTAATGAATGAAAATAATTTCTATCCTTGTGTGATGTCACCAGCGACAGCTGGTGTCGTAAATCAGCAAAATTTACTGCGCTTTTATGTTAGATCGAGGTAACCGGATAACTGTCAAGGACGTGGCCCCAAAAAAGAATAAGAAGAAAAAGTAAGATTGAGGTTATGTCGGTATGTTATTAAAAGGTAAACGTTGATGTAGCGTAAATACAAATAAATATATTATTGAATTACAGCATTACTGATAATATGGATTCAATAATAAAAACTGGATTTGAGAAAGTAAATCACCAAATAACTTTTCAACCAAGCACTGAGTCAAAGGGAAAAGCTTTAGCATTGGCAAATGTCAAAAAATAATGGAAGAATTAAGAAAAATAAATTACCATAAATAATGCTAATGCATAAATTAGCAGGTTAAGCCCATGATATCATCATATTGGTTTGAACAATTAATTATTTCCCTGTAAACTTTTGGACAGCGAATATATCTTAATGCATCTTCAGAAAAAACTTGAACTTGATGCATTCTTGTAAACTTCAAAAAAATAAAATTTAAACATTAAACTTGATTTTTGGGTTAAAATGAGCTGTGTAAGTGAGTGTTATGAAACTAAAATTTTACACTTAAAAGTGAACTTTTAATTATTATTTATTTCAAACTGACTTTAAAATCGGGCGCAAGAATAATGCATAATTTGGGTTATGTTACTTATGCTTTTTTATGATATAAATCCACTTTTCTCTTTGTAGTAGCTTTGTGCTTCGAAGTTGGAAACGAATAAAACTTAAATTGACAATTTTTTGTTGTATGTTTACAATTTATAACACAGCATTTCCTAAATCCATTTTCTTCAGAGACAGAAGGTGTAAATGTAAATAAACAAAACGAATATGAAATATGACAATTGACAATATGAATTTATGAAATCTATGAAATGTGCACTAAAAAATGCAAAATTTCTCCGCTACTCGCGCACGATCGTTTCTCGTATCCCTCCAAGTGGCTTGCACGTTCGCCAATAAAAAGCAGAAGTCGAGTCACATCCAGAGAAACAATGAGAGAATAGAAAATGTAGAACTATGTTTTTGAGCAGATATACAGAATTCCTTTCACTAGCTTCTTCTATCATCAAAAATATACATACATACATCCACGCTTGTGTATTTCGTGAGGCATATACCTATCGACACGTCTTACTTCTTATTACCTATCTTTTTTCGTATGTACAAAAGCTTTTGATTGTATGGATATTCAAACACTATTGCTAAAATTGGAGTACTATGGAATAAGGGGTACCATACATGACCTTTAAAAATCCTATCTTAAAGGAAGAACACAGATTGTTGCATTTTAAATAATCAAGAATCTGATCCTTTACCAGTTTTAACCGGAGTACCACAAGAATCAGTTTTGGGACCTCTGCTATTCTTGAATATATATAAATGATTTACCAAGTGCATTAAATAAACACCAACTGTGTTCTTTTTGCAGATGACACAACCTTATTATATAGAGATAAAACTGATTAGAGTCAAAAAATATTAGAAAAATCTAAATTCGGGTTTAACTGTAACAAACTTAAGTTAAACGAGCAGAAAACCCAGACAATAGTATTTAGCTCTGAAGATGGGTTACAACCATCTGAACCAGTAAAAGTTAACTAGGTTGTTACTATGGATACAGGTGGAATGGTCGCCACTCATATTGAACGATTGTGTAAGAAGCTCGCCTCACAAATTTTTTTCTATGCGCAGATTGGCTACTTCTGTGGAGTCGAGATATTCTTAGGTCAGTTTATTTTGGAATGGTTTCATAGTATCCTGACATATTGCATACTTCTTTGGGGAAAACTCGTACCTATGCATATAAATTTTTCACTTTTCAAAAAGCAGCAATCCGAATTATTGACTCAGCAGAATATCGCGCCAGCTGTAAACCCTTGTTTTAAAAAAGTATGGCATTCTTTCTTTACCTTCAATATTATATATTTGAAACTTTGTTAACTATTCATAATAATATACAAGATGTAAAAAACACAATTGCTGATCAAACATCATTGCAATACAAGAAATAAAAAGTCATATCATTATACCATATTCGAGAATTGTGTGTTACACATACTTAATACAATAGATTATAATCTGTATATTATTTTTTTAAAACCTAAACAAAAATATTGATATTAAGGCAATGAATTCAAAACAATTTTATAAACTAGCAAAACACTTCCTGCTGGAACACTGTTTCTATAGTATACAGGAATTTATTTGTTTGAGCTCCTAGTGTGGTCGCTTTTTTATGAAAAACTGTATTAACGCCTTGAAACTGAATTGTTTTTTTTTTTATAATTTTAAATAATATCTAATTTTCACTGTATATGTTTTATTATTGTTTCTTGTATTATTTCTTAGTTTTTAGTATACAAAAGTGTCTTATTTTTATTGTGACATGACATGTAGTGTTTACTCTAAAAATTGTCAATAAACCTATCTATCTATTATACAAAATCTCTACTCCAAAAATTTTTCTAAAAAAATGTTATTAAATTTTTTATAATAACTCCGTTAATTTTTATGATATGAGGTTTGTTATTGTTGAATAATATTGTATTATTACTTAAATACAACTCAATTGCCCATTTAACGACTTGTGAAAGTTTTTAAAACTTCTTGTGACAAGTCTTCAATTATGAAGTTGGACACTAATATAATTAAATTAAAATAAAACAAATTTTGTATGCATCCCAAATCCTATCGAAGCAATCTGCCAACTTCAGTTTTCATTTAAGAGTTTAAATTTTCTAACTCGAGAACAGTACAAAAATGGCTAGTTTTTGGAACAAAACTACTTTATTCATAGATCTAAAAAACTTACTCATTAAAAAGTTTTAACAACGTTTCGGTATCTCGGCTGTAAGTTTAGTAATTCTAAATGGCATTGTTATTTGTGTTTCATTGTTCGTTTACAGTTGAGATACGAACAAAAAATAGGACAGTCTCTGAATTTTCTGCAGGATATACACACACACGCCACACACACGCACACACACTACACA